>OZ020166.1:9541947-9811761 GCA_963971145.1 Sussaba pulchella
TCATAGAATTTAGGAAAAAAAAATAAGAAAAATCAAATAGGTGTTCTTTGAGATATTCAATGTTTAATCGATTAATTGTTAATTAATAACAGTTCAAACAGTGCAACATAATTGTACTTATTTTCATTGCATAGACCGTGTAAAGACAAAAGAAAAAGCTCCCTTGGTTTTTTTAATTATTATTGGCGGTTGTCGAGATATATCGATTTGAAATTCGAAATATCGTCAATAATTGGAAACCTTCAATCTACTGCATCTCATTAGCGGCGCTGAAAACGGCAAACCCCGAAACACGTGTCTCTTCATTTTCAATGTAGATTAATGGAAAAAATCGTGGGGCAAAAATTTTGAGTCAAGGGTACGCGACTACCCGGAATGCCATGGAATGCCCCATATATATATGAGCAAGTCCACCAATTCAAGTACCGGTTTTGGCCGTCGATAGCAGCGATCTGTTTGTAACTTTGAGAAACGGAAGCCCCCATTGAGAAAAGAACTCTGAGTTTTTCTTGGATTTTTCCCTTCGTTATTGTTGCTGTAGTTGTATGGGTAATTCTCTGAGTTTTTTATGTTTTTCTTGTTTTTATTAATTTCTCAAAGTGTTTTGATAGAAAAAAAAATTTGAGTCGACCACCTATCTTCTATGGAAAAAAAACTCAGCTTTTCGAAAAAAAATACAAAAACTTTTTTGGGACCCGAAGAATTACTTAAAATCGCATTTGAAACATCAAAGTCAATATTTCGCAAAAGTATATTTAAAAAAATGTTTCAAGTATTTTTCTCGAAAAGCTGAAAAATTTTTACGTACCTAATATATGTAAAAATTAAATCGGAACCTCGTTAATAACTCGTTGAATCACCAAATGTGTGACAAAACATCTAAAACCTCAATTTATGTTTTCTCATTTTGAAATGATTCATAATACTGAGATCAAGAAACCAAAATGATTTGATTAGTTGATAAGTTTCTGCAGGTAATGACGTCGTTTTATTTTATTTTATCGTATTTTGAAGTGGCAACATTCTGAATTTTGTAAATGAAAAATTGATCATAAAGGTTAATAAAAAATTTTAAGAATATTCTTCTAACGTTACGTTATTGAGTAGTCATTATAGAAATAAATGTATATCAACTGTATCGTCAAAAAAATTATCAATAATATCCTTTTTCAATAACGAACTAATCTGACCTCACCCTTAAGTTGTAGATGGTGCACTTGCGAAACTGACAGCGTCACCACATGACTCTAAGTTTCATCTTTGATCATATGGTTTTCATGTATTTATGGCGAACACGGTTTTACGTCACTGTGCAATTGTAATAGAAACATCAATACGATTCATTTGAAAATAAAAAAATATAAATTGAGGTTTTAGTTGTTTTGTCATACATTTGGTGATTCAACGAGTCATAACAGAGGTCCCAATTTTATTTCTGCATATATTACGTGAAATTTTCTCAGCTTTTCGAGAAAAATACTTTCAAAAATTTTTAAAAATACAATTTTGCGAAAAATCGACTTTTATATTTCAAATGCGATTTTGAGTAACTTCTCAACTCTCAAAAGTTTTTTTGGTAATTATGCAGAAAGTGGACGCCACCTGCATTTCCTTGGAAATGCGCGTGGCGCACGCGTGTGTGTGCGTGTGTGTGTCTGTACGCACGTACGTACAGACTGATCGATAATGGAATCGATGTGTTCTGCTCTAACTTAGAGCTGATTCGATTGTTGTCCAATTTGGTATCGTTTTTTAGTTTTCTGAAGAAAACATAATTAAAAAATTTTACTAGCAAATCGAGAAGTTACTTGCGCGGCTCGTAAAGAGTCACACAAAATAAACATAAATAGCTGTAGGGATTAATAGCCATAGGCATTGCTTACCATGGGCGCAAACCATAGGCCTCCCAATTTTTTTATATTGTTTCCCGATAGTTCAAAGTGCAGATTTTGACGTGGGGCGATTAAGTCTGAATTTTCCCCGTCGGATATACTGTGCGAGTTTTCCAAATTTAATAATCTTTGAAATTCAATGAAAAATAATAGACACCACTTATACCACTTTCTACAGAGGAACTTGAGGAGTACTTTCAGAAAAAAATTTCATTCAAATTGAAGACCAGCCGGGGCAGAAGTGGGCGGATTTTTCCAATAAAAAGACTTTTTTGCTCATTTATTCGTATTTGTTTCCGTAAATCGTACTCTATTCGTTCAAGGTTCGTGGTGAGTATTCATTTTTTTAGTTATCAAAATAATTAAACGTAATATACATTTGCTCCCCGTTTACACAATATTGTATGTTATGTTCAATTATTACGATTGTATCAAAGACAAATTGCAATCATTCCTGTGTTGCATTGTGCCGTTTTGAGCCGAAAATTAGTTTGATTTCATATTGAACGTATAATTTTTATTCAAGACACGGGGTCAAACCATAATTTAACAATATAAATTCTTGCTACAAACCTTGAACGAATAAAGAACTATTTTCGGAGACGAAGGAAGGGAAATGCCCAAACGAAGTTTTTGACTTGAAAGAAAAATCAAATGTCAGGGAATAAAAATTTAATCGCATTTCTCCAGATGATTGTATGATTAACATTTCGGAAAAAAAAAATTACCTTCGGGACTTGAACCTACAAATTTTCAGTTCCCACGCAAGCACGCTACCACTGTAGCTATCACGGCAGCTCGAATCGGATGCTATCAATATCTTTTAAATTTATTATTCGTGAACGGTTTTACCCGGAATAACCCGAATAGTGCAATCTATTATTTTTAATCCCAAGAAAGAAATTTTTTTTAAAAACATTTTTTGCTACATATTATTTCCCTATATCTTATTAAAATCAACCTTTTTTAGGCATTACTTGATCCATTTGACGACATTCAAGTATTTCACAGCACGCATCGATTATGATGGGTCAAACTTAGCCAGTCCGAACGCTGAACCGCGTTTGCCTCTCGATGTCGCGCAGCCCCAGCTGTTATTAAAGGCGCTCGAACGGTCGAATCCGTTCCTGAGTGTGCCACCCGTGCCACCCGTTAAAGACGCCCCACCACAACTTGAACGACGTTCTCCCCACTCCCTTGAAAATTCATGGCACCCCACCACGCCGCCACTTACTTGACAGTGGTGGGGCGTCATGCATTTTCGACGAATAAGAAGTAGTTTTACCCCCAGAGAATAGGCCGCTGTATCAATCTCCCTACTCATCTCTGCTATCAGAGATGAGTAGCAGAGATTAGAGGAGAGATCGCCAACGAGGTCGGGGAAGCCGTTTCACCGACTTGGTGCGCCGCCAACCAGGGGGCCGGCGAACTAGCTCCCCCCCGGGGCGTATATATAGTAATAGCACAATGCTAAATTCGTATCGTCGCCGTCATAGCGGGTGACATTTTCGAACCGGAGCTACATCGGCAAGGCCATACTCGGTCGTATGCTGAGAGGGGGACGTCAGAGGTGGTCAGAGCGTAGTGGGGAATATCCGAACAGGGCGCATCATTGAAATAAGATGTTACGACAGCGAGACCCACGTGTATTTTCTCGCCACCGTAATTTAAAGGGAAACTCGTTCTTACGAAATAACTCGTTTATTTTCTACTTTTGATTAAGGATGGTCATGAACAAATTTGTAGGAAATTTAATTATCTAGCGGTTTTTTCATAACAATTCTTCGTCTCTGATCAATATTTTCGACTTTAATCTGAAAGAGCAAACCAAATCAAATAATGGTGTTGTCTCGTTTACTTTTCTAAGTTTAGCGCGCGAAGGGGGGGGGGGGGGGGGTAGATACTTCGATATTAAAAAAAGCATATTTTTGATAATTTTTTTTGCGACACCGCTAATGTACATTTATTTCTATAATAACTACTAAATAACGTAACACTCGAAGAATAGGCTATAAAATTTTCATTAACTTTTATAAGCAAATGAGCCATTGACGGAGAATCTCTGCAGACGTCTAGAAAAAAAAGTTTTATTGCGGTGCACACCATAAGCGGATCATCTGAAACCGAAGATCCAAAATGATTTCATTAGGTGATAAGTTATAACAACAGCAGGTTATAACAACGAATATTTGTTTTCATTGATTGGTCAATATTTTACAGCACTCAGAAGTCAAAGTACTGATTTTTCATCAAAAAAATTGAAAATGTTGCCATTTTTAAATGATACAAAATTTGAAAAAAGTCTTGACGTCATAACCTGCAGAAATTTATCACCTAATAAAATCATTTTGGTTCTTTGGTCTCAAATGATACAGTGATAAGTTATGATGGGTACGGCAATGACACTTTTTTTTTTAAACGTCCGCAGAGATTTTCCGTCAATGGCTCATTTGATCATAAAAGTTAATGAAAGTTTTATAAAATATTCTCCAAATGTTACGTTATTGAGTAGTTATTATAAAAATAAGTGTATATTAACTCTGTCGTAAAAAAAAATGATCAAAAATATGCTTTTTTTCTATCCAATTTACCTCCCGCCCCCCTTTGGGAGTATTAACGAACTTTTTCGCAATCTTTGTTTTTTACCGTAATGTTTGTAACGTTGTTTCAAAAAAGTACCATGTCGACAAAGTCAAGTTATCAATTGCCAAATTATCTAATTGTAAACAAGTAAAACTGAAATTGTACAATCAGGATTACATATATGAATAATGTCGTTAATTATTTTTTTAAAGACACAATTTTCAATTGAAACCGCATGGGTTATTGGGAACAGTTTGCCACTTTTTATAATTTTTCGTTTCATGCGTTGAATGCATTCATCGTTTCATGGCTCTCGACCATCGAGTTACAAATCGTTGTTAATGGGGAAGCCTGCTTTAGAGGCTTCAAAAAATCTATTTTTTTGAGGAATTTTCAGGGAAGGAAATAAATATTTAATTCAATCGAAACTTTCAGGTTCTGTTGTTATATATTTCAACATTTTTCTCAATTTTTTTCATTAAATTATATGTCATAATATGCCGGGTACAAGCATTTCGCCGAGACCTAAAAAATCTAAAAAAAGTGAGAAATTCAACAATTTTTCGCAACTTAAAAAAAAAAATTTTTTTTCCAAAAAAATATTATTTTTTTTAAGTTGCGAAAAATTGTTGAATTTCTCACTTTTTTAGATTTTTTAGGTTTAACTAAAATCTATACTATTGAAAATATAAATTTGTTCTGGTTTTTTTGTTTCAGATGGAAATTGTGACCTGCATCTTTCCCGCCACACGACAGATGCACGCTCGAGGCGCCTCGGCGAAATGCTTGTACCCGGCATATTATGACATATAATTTAATGAAAAAAATTGAGAAAAATGTTGAAATATATAACAACAAAACCTGAAAGTTTCGATTCAATTAAATATTTATTTCCTTCCCTGAAAATTCCTCAAAAAAATAGATTTTTTGAAGCCTCTAAAGCAGGCTTCCCCATTAACAACGATTTTTAACTCGATGGTCGAGAGCCATGAAAAGATGAATGCATTCAACGCATGAAACGAAAAATTATAAAAAGTGGCAAACTGTTCCCAATAACCCATGCGGTTTCAATTGAAAATTGTGTCTTTAAAAAAATAATTAACGACATTATTCATATATGTAATCCTGATTGTACAATTTCAGTTTTACTTGTTTACAATTAGATAATTTGGCAATTGATAACTTGACTTTGTCAACATGGTACTTTTTTGAAACAACGTTACAAACATTACGGTAAAAAAACAAAGATTGCGAAAAAGTTCGTTAATACTCCCAAAGGGGGGCGGGAGGTAAATTGGATAGAAAAAAAGCATATTTTTGATCATTTTTTTTTTACGACAGAGTTAATATACACTTATTTTTATAATAACTACTCAATAACGTAACATTTGGAGAATATTTTATAAAACTTTCATTAACTTTTATGTCCTATGACTTTTGTCAGAGGTTTTCCAATGGCGCGTCAATCTAATATTTAATGACGAAGTCGTTCCCGGGCTGTCCCGGAGGTTTTTTTAAACTGCACTTCGTTGATTTTTCATGTTCGCAACTAATAAATACAAAAATCGTTCCCGACTCGTGTCGGAGGCTCGCTGAGCGGCGTTTTTGTGGGGGGTGGTGCTGATTGCCTTCTCGTGGTGCCCCCTGAAAACGAGTGCACTTATCATACGCATAAAATATATAGTCGATATGCATAGTAAATCTATTGTAGGGTGGTTTTTAATTAGGAACTTCATGTTTCTATATATTTTTTTTAATGTCGGAATTTCTTTGGTATCACCCTCGAAAATTAATGATCATAAGTAGAAAAAAAATTAGTCGCAATTGCGAATTTGACCGATAATGGCTTTTTTGAGCCAGCCATGAGAAGCCATTTTTACGTAGTAAATATTGGATTCACAGAAATTTTACAAGAAACCTTTTTTGTAGAACATCAAATTTTCTACAAAATTGTGATGGGGGATTTTTGTATCATGTATAGTTTTGAAGAAATATAAAATGTCCCCAACAATATTCCAAATGCATTTTGTTTTTTCAAATTCGATTGCTTGTCGCCCCGGGTTAGACTTATCGGGCAAATTCCCGATTGCGACCAATTTATTTTCTATTCATATCGATTACTTTTCAAGGGCAATACCAAAAAAATTCCGAGATCACCCAATTAAGAACCATCCTAATATATAGTCATTATTATTTTTTACGCTTTGCGCGTAAACTGTGTGAATTTATACAACTATCACAATTCGTGGTATTCCGTACAGATCAGTGCACTCGGCTAAACAGTCAGCAAAATTGAGTACGTTAGTGTGTAATTGTGGGCGAATTGGAATAATAATGTATCAGAGACAGCATTCCAGCATTCCAAATTGCTGCAATCTTTTTTTCATTGTGATCCGAATGATTAAAATAGTCGCTTTCGCTAAAGGTCAATGAGAGGGTCAATTTTTGTTAAATGAATTTTTCGAGGATGAAATTTTTGTTCTTGTCAATAATCCATATGTTTCCGACTGAAAATGTTGATCATTGCAAACAAAAATAAAGCGAAAATTATTTATTATTTTGAAACAATACATTTTTTTTTCGAGAGCTAATTTTTATTCATTATTTGAGGATAACATTTATTCTTCGATCGATAATCCATATTTTTCACCAACAAAATGGTGGGTTCCGGTTATCAATATCAAAACAAAGTATTGCACAGCATTTGTTTACACCCCCCCCCCCCCCCCCAATTGAATTATTGGAGGCTTATTGATATTTTATACATGTGGCGAATTCATTTCACTTCGATCGATGCTCGGTTCGATGAATTTATCGGTAATTACAGAGACAAAGTTGATTTGTCGAAAAATTGAAAATATAATAAAACCCAGGTTTCTCGATGGATTTAGCTAAAAAATCGCGACTATTGCAAAAATTACATATGCATAAGGCACAGAATGTGTGCAAAACTTGGGGGCTGTAGCTTACGCCGTTGTCGAGTTATAAGCGTTTGAATTTTGGATGGTCGATTCATCCATTCGCACCCACACATACAGACCCATACGTACACACAGACACGCATGCACATGCACATAGAGACACGCGCCCGCGATCACCCGCGATGCCCGGCCCGACGGCCGTTGAAACGTTACGTTTCATTTTTGTTGAGTAGATCGAAATGGCTCATCTACACTCGGGCGTTCCCACTTGTCGTACACGCCATATACGCCACACAACCATGCGTCTCGTTCCGCCCGCTCCCCGCGTACATCGAGCCGTAGATCGACGCTGGCCGCTGGGCTTGGCTGGGTTCCACCGGGCTCTGGCCTCCCGTTGAGGCTCACGCTTGAGCCTGACACCCGGTATATTCTGTTGGACTCCATTGGAACCTCGGCTCGGCGGATCCCGCTACAATTCGGAAAAATTCGGGGCCAACCGAACTCCACGGCGTTGGCGATCTCTCCTCTAATCTCTGTGAGTAGGGAGATTGGTACAGAGCCGTATATCGGCCATTCCGGCTGCTTCTCATTCGTTGGTCGTGCAGAGGCGACGCCTCGTGGTCGACGAGGAAAAGACGCCGTCGTTTTTGCTTGTTTAGCGTATACTGGGTAGCCGAAAGCAAATTCTCGGCCGCATTGAACCGCTCGCGTACAGGCATAGCTCGGAGTGGTGTGTGCGTGTGCATGTACAGGAAGGCTGGCTAGGAAGTATTGGAGTAGAGGGGAGGATTTTCGACGCCGCCGTAGCCGTGAACGCCGTGGATATCTCGTTTCGACAAGCGTTTTTGGCTTGCCGCGCAACGATGAGCGAGCGTTGATGTATTTCCCTTTACAGTTTCCCCGTACATCGATGTTTTTGCATTTATTTCTAACTCATTTTGGTTATAATTATATCGCGTATTCGTAAAATTTATGTTTTTGAACTAACCTGTTTAGCATGTTAGCGAAAAAATTAATGTCCATTGATAGTGTATATTTATGTAAAATTTCCTAGATAAACGATTATTGCAAATATTGATTTGGATTAAACACAAACTTATGAAAATTAAGTTCAAGCGGTTAAAAGCTTATAAATATTAAAACCCAAAAATAAAGATTCATATCAGGATTAACTCACAGAACTCCTGCCTTCGCAAGAGAACACAATTTACACACGTTTGCACAATTTTGATAATAACTTAACCAGCAAAAATTTTCCATGGTCCTTAGGCTCAAAATAAAGATAAATATGAAGAGCTTGGGTGTGAGAAATTTAAAATTGAAAAAAAAACAACTTTGTTCATTAGTTAAAGTCAAGATAGAAAATTTGAGAATAATCCGATTTTTATTCCAATTAACATAACGTGCTATTTCAGTACTGAATAATGGGAATATTCTTTTCTTAATATCAATAAATTCAAAAATTTATAAGCTTTCCAATGGTGGTTACAGAAAGTTCCTAGCGTTTTTCATCTCAAAGTTGACGACGTTGAAAGACAAGTGATTTTTACGGACACTTTTGTGGCCTGATAATGTTCTCCGGCAGTGTATAAAATGAAGAATTACTGTTTTAATTTTCATGTCATGATCAAAAGTTTTTTTTCAGAATAAATGAAAAATCATTTCTTATTAATCAATGAATTTTCAATTATCATTCCAAACTTCACATCCTTTATATATTCCGACTAGCCGAGACAAAATATCCACGGCCTCGCAGAAAATGTTTTTTCATGAAATCGGCACTCAGTTAGCTGTTCATTATAGATATACACTGGGCAAAAAAATTAAAGGAACCGACAATTTTTCCATTTTTTTACGTGATTTTCGCGTGACTGTAACTTCGGGAAAAACTGTCGTATTGAGATGAATGAAAAAGCATTTCGTAGCTTTACATGTCTAGTTTTGAAATCTTATAATGACGTTTAGTTCCTGGCCATTAATCATGGCACAATCAAGAAAAACGTCACGAAAAAAATTTTCAAAAAATTCGATGTAAACGGTGGCCGAACATTCTTAATACTCATTAAGATTGAGAAAATTTTTTTTTTTTAAATATCAAAAACAATTTCGATGATGCCAAATGTTGAGAAAAATAGAAAATTTTTTTTCTTTTATCGCATCGTTTATGGGACATCGATGATCAAACGAAAAAATTTTTTTTTTTTATTCACCGGCCGATATCTCAGTGACAAATCGTTGTACAAAAAGAAGCCAAATCAAAGATCAAGAATCAGGCGAAATGACTGTGTTATTGGTGCCCCCAGAAAAATTTTTTTGAAGTCCGGGAACATCTTGGAAAAACGGAAATTTTTGGAAAAAAATTTCTTTGCGACATTTCTCTTGAGTGTGGAATGACCAATGGCCAAAAAAATCTTTCATCATACGGTTTTGAAACTAGAAATGTCAAGCTCCAAAATGCTTCTTCATTCATCTCAATACGACAATTTTTCGCAAAGTTACAGCCACGCAAAAAACACGTAAAAAATTGGAAAGATTTTTTGTTCCTTCAATTGGTTGGTTGAGTGTATGTGACTTTCAAAGTCTGGACAGATGAGGAATACTGCCTCACATATAATATGCTCCGCATCACTACTATCCCAAGACGGACCTTACGTCGTGGTTTTTCTTGTGACGCTAACCACTCGGCTGCATGATGAATCTAATTTTGGTAATTGAAACTTGGAAAATGCAATAAAGTTTTATTATTGTTTGAAATATTTTTCCCTGATAGATCACTTAAAAATTCAGATTTTGGCGTGGGGCGATTAAGTCGGCATTTTTCCTGTCGGATATACTGTGTGAGTTTCCCAATTTTGATACTCTTCAAAATCGATGAAAAATAGTAAACACGGTTATACCCCTACATAGAAACTTGAGGAGTACTTTGAGAAGAAAATGTTCATCTAAATCAAAGACCGGCCAGCACAGAAGTGGCTGGTTTCATGAGGAATCTCTCATATAAATATTTTTCCATTAAAAAGACTTTTTTTGAGCATTTGTTCGTATTTGTTTACGTAAATCGTACTCCATTTGGTCGAGGTTCTAGTGGGTTTTTTTTTGGTAATCATAATAATCAAACGGAATATACATTTCGTCCTAGTTTACACAATCTTGTATGTTATGTTCAATTATTACGATTGTATCAGATGGAAATTACAATCATGCCTGTGTTGTATTGTGCTGCAATGAGCCGAAAATTAGTTTAATTTCATATTCAACGTACACTTTCCATTCAAGACACGGGGTCAAACTATAATTTAACAATATAAATTCTTACTACAAACCTTGAACGAATAAACAACTATTTACGGAGCCAAAGGATGAGAATGCCCAAAACAAAGTTTTTCACTTGAAAAAAAAAAAATCAAATGTAAGTAAATGAAGATAATTTAATCGGATTTTTCTACATGATAATTATATGATTCATTTTTTTTTTCATTTCGGAAAAAAAAATGTTTATTACGGGACTTGAACTCGCAACCTTTAAGTTTCCACGCCAGCCCGCTACCACTGTAGCTGTCACAGCCTTTCAAATTGAACGCTATCAATAGTACTTGTAAGCTGCAATTTATTTTTCCAGAACGATTTTTCATGGAATACACTAAAGACTGAATAGTGCAATTTATTGTTTCCAATCGCGAGAAATAAATAATCGTACGGAAAGAATCCGTCATAATCGACTGCACAGAACGAACATTTCTTCAAAAACAATTTTTTTTGCTACATATTATGCCCCCTGTATGTATGTAAAATAAATTTTTTTAGCCATGACTCGAGCCATTTGACGACATTCAATTCATTTACAGCACGCATTGATTATAATCGATCAAAGTTAGCCAGTCCGAACGCTGAACGGCGTTTGACATTTGAGGCCCCGCAGCCCCAGCTGTTAGTAAATGCGCTCCAACGGTCGAATTCGTACTTGGGTGTACCCGACGTAGTGTGAACCTAGCCACAATTCAGTGGAACCCAACACCCAAGTCGGTCGGATTCGTACTTGAGTGTCCACCCGATGTAGAGTGAACATAGCCACAACCCAAGCCGCCGGTGTCGACCCGACACCGCCCGTGCCAGGGGAATGGGAAGTACTGTAAACTACAAAAAGAGGGCTCTGTACCAATCTCCCTACTCATCTCTGCACAAGTCGGTAGGCCGGAATCTGCAGCATCGATTGTTTCACATCTACCTTTTTTAGTTCGCGGCTCCCCGCTACGGGTAGTGGCGCTGCAAAAACATCCACCACCAAAACAGGCTCCGTGGTACATCTCTCCTCTAATCTCTGGCCCAGGAGTCTACCTCCTATTCGACTCGTTCATGAACAAACATTTTGGCGGTTATTCCAAAAGACAAACACGATTGAATTGAGGTTAACTCGTTGATTTGAAAATTCAACGAACCAATTATGAGTGACTCTGAGAAAGATCTGGAAGAGCCGATGAAATCCACGGAATCCGAAATTGCGTCATCCGCTGAACCCGACACAGAAAATAATGGAAAACACTTTGAAGGTCGTATTACCTGCCGACAAGATTTGACTCCCTATTTTGAAAAAAACGATCAAAGCGTAAACAACATCCACATAACAGAGGTACGTTCACGCATGGATAAGCTAGCCCACGCGTACACACACACACACACACATTCGAGAAATCTTTCTTATAAAAGCCAATACTCATGTCGATTATCGTTCCGCAGGTACCCAAAATTTGTAGAGACGAGCCCTGCCAGTTGGGTGTCGACGAAGCCGGACGGGGCCCTGTCCTTGGTCCAATGGTATACGGCATAGCCTACTCGCCTCTCACTAAAAAGCAACTGCTCGTAGATTTGGGCTGTGCAGATTCAAAGACTCTCACTGAGGACCAGCGAGATGCCATATTTGATAAGATCTGTGACAAACACGACAAAATTGGCTGGGCCGTCGAAGCTATATCTCCCAACGTTATTGCCAACAGTATGTACAGACGCAGCAAAACTTCATTGAACGAAGTGTCCATGAATTCGGCGATAAGCTTAATAAAACAAGCGATAGCCGCAGGAGCCTACATTACCGAGATTTACGTTGACACGGTTGGCAAACCCGAAAAGTACCAAGCAAAATTGAAAGATATATTTCCGGAAGTTGCAAAAATTGTTGTTGCTAAGAAAGCCGACTCGACGTACCCGATCGTCAGTGCTGCGAGTATTTGCGCCAAAGTTTCGAGAGATCACGCTCTGCGAGCCTGGCAGTTTCGCGAGGGCGAATGCACCGGCGAGTACGGCAGTGGTTATCCTAACGATCCGCTGACAAAAAAGTGGCTCACGGACAACATCGATCCGGTATTCGGATTTCCCCAGATAGTCAGATTCAGTTGGTCGACCGCCGAAAAGATTCTGGAGTCCAAAGCGCTCGCTGTCGAGTGGGAAGAAATCGACGAAGCTGACGCGCCGAGCGCGCAAAAAATTTCCAAATTTTTCACTCGCACACCGACGCACTCGATAAAACATCATCGAAAGAATCATTCTTTCTTCTCCGAACGCTGTCTCACGAATACCAGCGAATTGTGACACCGGCTAAATGATGAATCGGTCTTGCACAACTCCTTAAATATATTTTGTTCGTTAGTTTGATTTTTTTTTTTTTTGCTCATTCGTTTCACATTTCGACATAACATTCTTTATTAGTAATATACCGTATTCAATCAAAAAAATCGTATTCATTTATGTACATATTTACAGTTGATTTTTTTTTGGTACAGACACTTAATAAACGGCTGGGAGCTGGGGCTAATTTTTTAACGTTTTGCGTGCGCCTTATTCTCGTACTCCGCTACGCAATCCCTCCAATTAACAATTAGGAATGTTTTTCTCTCTTTTTCTACGTTTCTCAGTATCGATTCTTGCGCTGAGAAGTTGATCAACAGACTTAGAGACATTAAGATTAATCCCACGCGTTATTGGCGGTAGAACATGCTCCTGCGTAATTTGCGGTTCACATTTTTGTGAATCCGGCTGAATTTCATTCGTCGAGTAATCTGATTTCCATCATGGTCCGATACTTTCGTTAATTTCTTTTCAAATTTTTATCACAATACTCGTTATTCCGATGTCCGACCAAAATGAAATTAATTTTTTGTAAATGAATAATAACGTTAACCGGAATATCTTCGATTGTTAATTAACGAAGCATCGCAATAATATAATCGTGCAATCGCCACGAGAATACGGTTTTCAAACTCTTCAAGAGGATGCGATGCGTTTTACAACATTGAGAAATAATCCTCGTCTTTGGTATGCGGAATATAACTAATAATTAATATAGCTTCACGAGTAGAGTTACAGCGTATGTACGAGTTAATTATCATTATCGACTAGATCAATAAAATCTACGATCTTTGGAACTAGACACAGAGGATGTGTACCCGAGAGCGTGAAACACGACGAGGAGCTATTCCCATTGCAATGATAATACGTTTTGGATCCCACGAAAGATACCTCTAAATATTCATAATATAATGCACATCGCGCCATGATTTTCCATGACTAGCGATCGACGATTATTATCGTTATTATTATTATTATTATTTAATTTCTCCTTTTTAGACATTAAGTGAGATATCGATATGACGATATGTGGGCCGTGTTACGCGTAATTATTCTCCGTATGGTACGCTAAGTGCGATTATAAAAAATAGAAACAACGTTAATTTATAGAAGTTATACGTGTACAGAGAATTCGTCGTTGAATCGATGACAAATGATGTTACGCTTATCATATTCACGTCGTAATTGTTTACTCTCAGTCGCGGGTGGTAACGTGAACGAGGACGATTTATCTTTTACCGCAGAGTCAAAAGTCCCGCGACGATGAGCAATAGAATGCACGATGTGGCTCTCCGGCTTGATCCTGCTGCAATGAAAGAACGTGAAGATAGAAAAGATAAATTGGACAAAGTTTTTTTTTTTTTTTTTTTTTTTTTCATTCGATCTCATTGTCCTTGATTCCGTCGAGATAACGTTAACACGCGGATAAAAGGTCTCGCGGATATGTCTGTCAATCGTCGCAAGAGGTTAAATCATGAAAGAAAGAGAGGCTTAAAGGGGACGGGGAATGAAAAGTCGACGACGATCGATTTACCTAGTATGTGTTCGGCGTGCGTGTGGCCCTGGGCTCTGGTCTCTCTGCTTTCCATGACCGGTGCCTTGTAAGGTCTCTCACCCTCTATGCTCAGTTCATTCGTCTTCCAATAAACGGTCGTTATCGTGGCCAAACACTTAATCTTCATGTCACCCCGCTCGAAGTGTCTGCGCTGCAGAGGAAATTCGAGCCCGAGCACGACAGTCTCGAGACCCTCGCGATCGACATCTATGACGTGAGGTCCTCGCAACGACCGGACGTCAACCTGCGACAAACATCGAAATTATGGCATCATTTGTATTACGTAGATTTTTATTTGTTTATCTTTTTTCATTTTATGATTTTTATCACGAACGCGGATAATTAAATTCGGGGGCGGATGAGAGGTTTTGAATTCTCGACTGGGTCGTTGGTAACAACAAAACTCTTCGGATCTATTTATACCGTTATCGTACATCGTGGTTCTGTCAGACGTAAAAAGAAAACTCGGGGCTGAGAGTTAAGCGTAGTGGAACGAATGAAAAAAATAAGCTCTTGAACTTACCGGTTTGCCGTTTATGAACCAGCTCAGCATTGCTGCTGGTTTTGATCTCACTGAGGTACAGTTGAAGCTAACAACGTCGGGAACTTGATAACGCTGTCTACCGGCTCGTCCTGTGATCACCGGTCCGGCTTCCGGTGGAGCTGGAGAACAATAATAGCCGATTATTTCGATAGCTTGGTTTTGTTGATGAGTGCCACGAAATTCGTTATGTCAAACATAGGGAACAGCCTTGAGGGGTTTACCCAGTTTTTTATTTTTCATAGCTCATTCATTTCAGGCAGAGTCCTATTATTTTTCATTTAATTCTGTTCAGAACTCGGGGAACATTCATTATGATGCATAGAATATTTTTTCCAATCGTTACTTAAGATTTATTTACCTTGAGGTTTATATATTGGAGTGGATTCATCGAATTTTAGACAACTTTGGGCTTTACTATCTGGGATCTTTATGATATTTACACAGCTTGGAGTGCATATTGAAGAACGAATTCCCACATCTTTTTAGATTTTTTTCTATTATTTTGGCAGCTGTCAATTAACGTATTTTTTTTTTCGTTTGCTTTTTTTTTCATGTTTCATTTTACATGCTTACGCGGGTAAAGAATAATATTCAAAATCTGTCTTCGACGTTAAATTGTCTCAGCATTTCGGGAAATATCAGTTTTTTTATTTAGATCCTCGAAATTTTTTTAAAATCGCATCTGAAACTTGAAAAGCTGTTTTTTGGTCGTTGCCCAATGTTTGGAATTTTTTTTCAATACATTTATCGGAAAGCTGAAAAAATGTCACGAGTATTTTTCGAGCTTGTTTTCTTTTCAGTTTTGTCCTAATTAATCAAAGAACAAAAATTCAATATAAAAGATCCAAAAATATAATTTTTTAATTTTTCTGGTTTAACGTGTCGGCGTTATTGCGACTATATAAATATATTCGATCGTAATTTTTTTAGTTTATCATCTTTCTATAAAGACCTACAACGAGCTGAAATGCTATTGAAAATTGTAATTACACGAAAGCTCTATTTACTAGCGCTATTTATTTACCGTTTTTAAGCATCTCTATCAATAAGCAAAATTGATGGCTCACTTCTGTCAGAAAATGAAGATATGTGATCTGAGCGAAATAGATAATATATCACATATCTTGGAATTGTGAAAGGAATTATCCATCAATTTTACTTATTTATAGAGACGATTAAAAACATACAAAAAAAGCGGTTTGGTTTGTTTACAATTTTCAATAGCATTTTAGCTCGTTGTAGGTCTTTATAAAAATATGAGAAACTTAAAAAATAACGATCGAACATATTTTTAGAGTCGCAATAACGCCTACACGTTAAACAAGGAAAATTGAATAATTACATTTTTGGATCTATTGGATTGAATTTTTGTTTTTTAATGAATCCGATGAAAACGAACTCGAAAAATACATATTCCTTGTGAAACTTTCTCAGATTTCCGACGAAAGTATTTCGTCTTTTAAATTCGATTTTTAAAAACTTTGAGAGTTCAAATAAAAAACTGATATTTTTTCCGATAAGCTAAGACAATTTCACGTCAAAAACCGATTTTTAATATATTTATGAAACGCTGTGCGTAAAATGACGTTTTTACGCTCACTCCGTTCGCGTCAAACCGCATTTACGCACCTTGTGACATAAAAATTTGTACGACACTCGTACGAAAAACGTTTTCTCGACTCGTGTGATTGAAACAATGATGCTTCAAACTTACACCCGTCAGAAAAAATGTTTTCTCACTTGCATCATAATGTCTCATTTTTTACCCGCGTTAGCGTGTCAAATAAATACAACAAAAAAAACGAAAAAAATGAAAAATACGTTAATTGACAGCTGCCAAAATAATGAAAAAAAACATCTGGAAAAATTCGGGAATTTATTTCTCAACGTGCACTTCAAGCTGTGAAAATATCATCAAGATTTCAGGTAATGAAGCCCAAAGTTGTCCGAAATTCGATGGATCCACTCATATACATTTTTTTTGCTGTAAATTCAATGATAGTTGATAAGGTCGTTCTTAACAAACGATTACACGGGATGATTTGAATTACCAATTTTTGAGAGAAATTCTAACGATCTGTTACAGGTTGAGGGTATTAAATTCCCGCCCAAAAAAAAAATGTACACGTTCTGCAGGACCGTAATAAATTCTGTCACGTATCTAAGCTGCCTGCAGATGTATAAAAACTTAATCCGCGATGAAATATTAACTCGTTATTCACGAACGCGCATGGCGCATACTGGAACACAAAGCCTTCGCCTCTCATTTCTCTATATTATCAATACGTTTTTCAACATTCAACACTCACCAATTACCAGCATATCCGAATGATCGGATACCGTCTGGAACGAGGGTGCCTCCGCAGAGACTTCGCATCTGTAACGCCCGGAACTCATCAGATTTACCGAATTAAGTACCACCGACTGCTCGGTTGAATTGTGAATCTGAAAGCACAAAAAAAAATCGACCTCGTTATAATTTCTTCGAGTTCAATTACTTTAACGAATTTTAATTACTTCATGCCCTGTCTCTCGTAATTTCCAGTGGTTCATTGGAATCTGAGTATCTCCAATCCGCCGATATTTCATATGATAGTACGAGAACAACGTTCGTTAATGGCATCGAATTTTGCGTGGAAATAATTAAATTCTATTCAGACCAATAGTTTATTCGTGTAACGTCTGTCTTTTCTGCCAGCAAAACATTTTCAACACGGCAGTAAAATTCTTTTCCTCATTACCTTGATAATTGTATTATTATATTCGAATAAAACCTAAAGTGTAAGAAAAATAATCCAAGGAAATGCAGAAACAAATTTCGAGCTTTGAGAAAACATTAATCAAACTAAACTTACGTTGACAGTTACTCCGGGTAATTGAAAGACAAGTACGGGTGGCATGTCCTTGGGTACATAGCGATAAAACTCGTTCCCATCTTTGTACCATTTGACGGAGTAGAGCGTCTCGCTGTCCAGGTTGAAAGCACACACAAGTTCGACCATCTGGCCGCGTACCACGTGCTTCGGTATCACCAGCTCCATCATTCTCAGGGCATCGATTCCTGAAAGAGCCATCGGAATATAACTACTTTATCGAGACGGAATCCAATAGGGAGTCGTACACCTGGCATGTAGAGTCTCCGGAACCGTACTATTTATTCACTCGAACCGCCTATTAGACGATTATATTTATCCTTCCCAACCCACAGTTATCTTCGTAAATCCGTATGGATCGATCATATATATAAAATAAAAGCTTTTAGCAAACTCAATAACTCAATTATTTCCTAACTACATTATTCAATAGTTCGCCCGATGGCACTGTTGATCTTTAAAATGCGAAAAGAAAAAATTATCTCCGGGTTATTATTTAATCAGACCATTCTCTAGAGCCCATTCGACTGCTCGGTTACCGGACTGTTACTGTGGATCGCCGTGTACAGCACTTAGCAACGTAAGAAGCGTCCACGATATCGATCAATTCTTGTCAGTCGGTCAGCTTGAGTGAGCTATTATACTATAAATCGCAATATGATGAAAGTATAAAACATACCTCACACTCATAGAAAAGTTACACACGATTGTATAACTCGGATGTACAGAGCTGTGTACGTGGCGATTATTAGAAAAAGAAATAAATGAAAGAAAAAAAAAACGATCTGTAATTAGTGTCCCGGCCCTTCGGGGTCTACAATTCCGCAAGCACTTGGGCGTGGGTCACGTGATTCGCTTCTGTGATCTCTCGCTCACCCGACACGACGAATTTTAATTCGTTCCGGTGTGGCCTTTACTCGCCGTTTTACCACCACCAAAACGAAACCCCTCTCTGGCAAACGCTGACAGCTCAACGCCATCGGGCTAGTACCCATATCCCAAGTTCAACATCCTGCGCTTACCCTCTATATGGGCTTCGCTTAGTTTTTTTTTTTTTTTTTTTTTTTTTGCAATGAGTCACACGAAGCCAGCGAAATACCGTATCTCGTGCCATCTATGAGCAACCCTCTGGTGCAACAAAAAACTGGCATTTCACGTATCTTTGACTTTACTCATAACTTTTTATGCGCCGCATGACCTTATCGTTGTCGTGCTCTCACTGGGACAAAAGCCATTGTTCATAGAGCGATCCTGTGCACGATGGCCCCGTACTGCCGTTAACGTAGGCGACGTGATTCCATCCTACGGTAAATAACATTTATGAACTTTGTACTATCCTCATGCATTGAATACAAAATTTCAGATACGTTGATTATACATAATGCCCACAACATAATGAATACGCAGGGATAGAGGTCTCTTCACAGTACGAACGGAAAATTGATTATGAACGTATATCAATACTGTCAGATGATTAATTAAATTCGAATCTGTTTTGTGAATGAAAAAATGTTATTACCCTCACGTAATGCCATTGAATATTTGATTAGTTCAACAGCACTGATAGCAATGGAGACAGACCAAGTCGAAGTAATGAATTAATTCGATATATTAAGCCGGATTCGGAATTATCGGGCACGGTTATTTCTAATCCAATTAAACATTTCGCCCCCCCACCCCTCACTATGAATCTTCCTTGCCACGGAAAAAATAACAAAATATCAAATTTATTCTTCAACTCGACGAAGACACTTCACCTTTGCGGGTTTTCCCCATCGACGTTTGTGGATGAATCGTTTCGTCAAGTCATGAACAATCTACCAACCCGCTTGTCGTTTCATTCTCGCCGAACAATTCTCTACCACAACGCTCACAACGGGGGTAGCATTGCACCAACGGGACTCGTATACAATGTACAGTCGCCGTACAACCGTCTCTCGTTGTGGGTTGAAAAACAAAAAAAAAAAGAAGGGAAAAGAGTTAAAAACAAAAAGGTTTGTTGTTGGAGAAAACAGTAAAGGGGAGTAACCGAGGTTCGCTGAGAGGTAGAGACCGGAACGTGAGAGAAGTCGATGGATCGATCGAGAGAGACCGGAGCGAGGGTTGATGAGATATATGGTTAATACAGCAAAGTGTCGACGCCGTGAGTGTTCTAATTAGTGCAGCCTCGTTTGTGCATACACAAAACGTTATAGTATGTGCGTTAGGCGCTTTCAGCCTATAGGTTTGCATTGAAATTCCGTTGGTGCACACACGACATACACTGTACTATTATTACGTCCGTACAAGGCCCGCAAGGATTTCGAGCCAGCGGGAACGACGTACAGAGTAAGATGTTTCACCACGTACATATCGCTATGTATATACCTTATATATATATATCTGGATATATACACAGATATATATTGTACAATCTGGAATATGAAAGATGTTCGGGCGCTCCCGGTATAGCCCATCTCACGTACATGGTCTCCATGGGTGCAAAGCAGCCCTTATTAATCGGTACAGAGTCCCGCGAACGGGAGGAAGAGGCATCCACACACGGAGCCTCGCACCAACCCCATTTCTAGTCAACGTCTCGGCAAGCTCTGGCACTGACTCACAGGAACAATCCTAAAGCGGTGCAAGCACACGCCCTCTCTTTCTATCACAGTCGTTTTCCACCCCCCCGCGGTGTTCAATATGCATGAGTTATCATTCATGAGGCTCGGCGGCATGAATCATATCCGTCAAGTGGCGTATAGTATAAAAAACGATATATATATATGTATGTATGCGCGGATATATAAACGTACACACGTCTGTATATTCGTGCCTCTCTTTGCACCCTCACCTTCGTTTTTTTCTTTTCCTCCCTCTCGCTCACTCGTTCATTCTCCTTAACCTTTTATCGTTTTCACCTTTTCTCGGGCTCGTACTTGTAGAACATTTCCTCGAGTAGCTTCAACGAGTAGCATTATACCTACTTACGCTATACTATTTTATAATGGTATGTATGTATATACCTGTATGCACTATTGACTAGACCACGTACAGCTTGAAGTATCGCTCTTTTCCCTCTCTCACTCGCTCCTCTCGACACGCTCTTAAATCGTGCAATTATGCTCTCGTCTTCTCTTCTCGCCTCTCTTTCTTTCTCCTTTTCTTTTCCTCTCTCTCTTGCTCCAGCACTGGCGAGGCCATTTCTAGAACGACGACGACGACAATGACGATGGAGAAGAGACCGGGGCGTGATGAATCAGATGAGCATTGGTCGAAGAGACGAAAAAGCATTTTTAATTCTGAGCACAAGTCTTGGAAAGTTCGATGGCTTTACGATGTGCGGACCAGCAATGCTCGTTACGATAGTCGAGTTTTCATACGATTTCATTCGAGAGGGGATTAACGTCGTTAAATTTGAAAAACGATTTTCGACATCTACACCGACGATGAAGTCATCCAAATAGATGCATCAAGCCCCGGTCTTCTTTTTTGCTGCATATAAACTCTACAACAGACAATAGAGCTGGGAGACTGCTATACTGGTTCTTTAAACCAGCTCACTCATGTCCTCATCACCTACCACTAGCAAGCTTGCAATTTTCTCAATTAAGACATACTATCTCGCTTCCCATTCTTTTCTCTCTCTCTCTCGTCTCTTTCTATTCCATTCCGTAGTTGTCGCGTTTCGAAGTAGTCAACGTCACGTCTTCAGTTGTTTCGGTAAAACTGTTAACTTTTATTTCTTTCCAAAACGTCACACTCGGACAGACAGATACGAGGAGACCCGTCGATGCCGTCGATTAAGCCTTCTCCCTGGATCGTCGGGCTATGCAATTAGATTTTTGTCGAAGTCCTACAGATACGAATGGCGGCGGCGGCGATGGTGCGGTGGTGGTGACGACAACGGCGTGACGAGGTTATCCCCTTGCAGTGAGGGTAGCTGCGGCCGAAGCCCTCATGTCCAGTCACAGGTGAATGGGGATGGTGGTATATCGTGAGCTGTTGCGGGGATGGAGGCAGAGGGGAGATTCAGACGACCCGATGAGGTCAGGTGTCGCAGCCTTGTATCCCATCGGGTCGGTTCGTTTAATTTCTCTTCTTCGTCATTCGTATACCGTTGGTGGTGTTGCTTTACGGAGTAATTGAACACCCGACGAGTCTGATAGGGACACAGACGGACGCACGGACGGAGACGGACGTGCAGACGGAGAAACAGACAGACAGATACACGCGTAGACTGGTACCGGGAGACACGGGGACAGCGAATTGCATTTGAGCGGAGAGACGAAAACGAGACGAGTCAACAGTCGACGGGAATGTTATATGGAGAAGCCCGCAATCTGCAAGGTATAAATGTATTCGCTTCGTACACCATATCGTGTGGCGTCACGAGGAGCGAGAGAGCGAGACGGAGATAGGATGAGGCAGTGAATCTCGCTTGGAGACACATGTGTAGCGAGTTCCGTCGGGGATTCACAGAGTCTCGACGTTCTCACTCGGCAAGCTTCTTCCGCACCTCTGACCGACCAACCCCTCGACGTGTGCCGCGAGGGTGGCTCGACTTGCGTTTGGTCTGAGTGCGTGTGAGCAGAGGCCAAACGGTGTCGTGTTGCTCCGCTCGCTGTTCGCGGAGGCTCATCGAGCCTCGAGTCTCGAGCTACTCCACGTCGGTCGTACGTAAGCGCATGTGATGATAATACGTGGGTGCAAACGTATGGATGGAGAAGTTGGGAGAGTCGTGTATAACGCTTCTGGCAAGCACAATGCAATTTGATATAACGCGTGCATGTTGACTGACAGAAATTACGTAATAGGCTTCGTGGGGAAGAGAGTTAGGTAGTTTCAACGCATCCTGGCTGGTTAACGTTTTGATTCCACAGAAATAGCAGATAGCAAATTTTACTGTGCGAGAACTTTGAAGCATTTAATATAATTGTGTTTCCCGATTGGCCGTTATTGAACTTAGCCATGTCGAAAAAGCACTTCAAAATCTCGTACTCAATAATAACTACAATTTGGTTCGTATTATTTTTTACCCCTCTCCCTCCCCCCTCCCTTTGCTCAACTCAAAAATGTATAACCACATGTTTCACTATTCGGTATCAAGTACTCATCGAAACTTACGTTTTTCATTTCTTTCGTCGTCAAGTTTTTTGCCATCGAAAAATCGTCCAACGAAAAAAAAAATCAATCTTATTCCATGACATTTTTGCTGACAACCCTGTGACGTATCGTGTCACGAATTACTGAGATCGATGGGTCTTCGAATGATATTTTACGATGTTCGGCAAGACGATGTTTGCCGAAGCTAAAGCGTTTGCTACAGTTTGTGCTACGAAAGCTGTGGCAAACGTTGCATCAAGCAAGCCAGAGCCATGAAAGCAGATCCGGTACGTATGTGTATGCGTATCATAGGATGGTATATGGTGCTTCTCCAGGGCGAGCCTGAGGCTTTGGCGACATGCCGTTTCCGCCCTACTGCGATGATGAGGCCTCGCCGTTTTCCCCTTGCGATTTTGGACTCTCCAGTTCACCCGGTTTAGTGTAGCTAACCAGCCAGCTCCGGGGTTCTCCCGCTGTCGCTGCATCTGGTTCCGTCGTGACTGGTGCTGGGCTACACGCGAAATCGAGAAGGGTTGCGAAACCTCCCACGCGGTCCTATTATCGAGATACAGCCTCCCCGATCGCCCACCTCGTACTTTCCGCTTCTGGCACGATCGCATCGCCTAGAGCTATCGACACGGAACGAGGGTTACCATCGCCGTACTCTCCCCGCCTCTATCTCGATGGCTGATGCCACATACGATATAATATGGGCTATCGCCCACGATACTAAACTCATTTGCGGTTTCCTGCGGCATTGGGTTTCCACGCGGAAAGAATTTAGCGATCACCGAAGGGACGCACGTCGACGTAGTTCGCGTTAATTAATCGTTATTGAGTATACAGACGAGGACGGTTACGCAATGCCAGTGAGTTTTCGAGCGGTATTCGAAATTTCGTTGCACTTGATGCACTCTGATAATTTGTCGGAAATTCGATAGCCGAAGTAATAATATGTGCAAGAAAAAATGGGATTTTGCTGATTTTAGTTTTATCATATTTATTCAATGATTCGTCAATAATGTATGGTTTTCCATTGTTAGAATAGTTGGTTTTCTTATTTCCACGTACTCGTGCCCCGCCATAAATGATTTTAATCACGCTGTTTCTGTCAGAGCCTTCGGTACGTGTGCAAAGCAGTTTCAATTCCAAGAAATGAATAATTTCGAAGAAAGTGAATTATACACATCTGTATGCATGAATATTTGATAAAGTACAACTCCTGAACATTCGTGTTTTATTATATACGGAAAAAGATCGCACAAATTCACTCCTATTGTTTAATTAATTATGAGATTCAAGTTTCATTTTTTCTCGATAAAATAACCGAGAAAATGTAACATAATAGAGAAGATGAAAAGTCTTATGAGCTCTACTGAAACATTTACATGGTCATTTTGTAACCCAACGTCATATATCCGACGATAACGGGCTGCAATATGTAATTTCAACCGTGAACCCAACGAATCTCGATCAATCTGCAATCCCATTAAAATCACAGACTACTCACTCTTTCCCATTTTTTTCGTCCCCGTTCTTTCGAAAAATCTTTGGGTCATCAACAATGAAAAAATTCACCCGACCGTTGTGCGTCTGTGACACGAGAATCGAGGGTTGGCGATCTTCGGGGTGGACGTCAGGAGCCGTGGAAAGGACGTTTTAATTCGCCCTGTGAATATAAGCGCAGCGATAAATCCACGGGTTCCATTATCGTATCAAGAGACAAGTGAGAAAGTGGGAGACACAGCGGTGGGATGAGAATGCAGACTTTTCGTGGCCGTTACTCTCTTCGCTATCTCCGGGCAGCCTGGATGGGCCGGCTACTACGTACTAATAACGTCCTTCCAGAACGACTCCGGCGCTTCACGTTTTTTTCTCCTTATTTCTTCTGCTCCGCTACTCCGGCCTTACTTGCTACTCGTTCTTGAGCCATCACGTTCATTTCGTTTCTCTATCTATTTCGAAACTCCTGGAGGGTGAAAAAGTGCCGGAGCGAGATAGAGACTGAGGAGAGAGACTCATGAGGGAATGAGGGTGGCCAACTGTATCAGCCTTCCGGTTCCCCGTTGGGAATGGGTGGAGTGTGCATGGCTCCGGGAGCATCTCGACAGCAAACCGGAGCGGCTGTGTACAGTAGTACATCTCGCTGGTTTCGCGAATGAGACGGACGAGAGTAGAAGCACTGGCTTACAGACGAGACGAATTCGCTCTCGGTGCTGATGCGACGAACGTATTTCGGCAACGGTTGGATGGTCGGCGGGGGGGGGGTGGCAACGGGGGCGGTGGGAAGGTGAGTTTCAGAGAGAGGAAAACGTATAGACACATATAGCGTGTTACCATCCACGGGAAAGAGAGCGAGGCGTGGCCAGATAGTAATCCAGAGTAACCAGAGAAGCACATCGTAGAGGATGGAGAACGATAGAACGGCGGGAAATTCGTCTCTGCTCGGTGACTCGACAGACCGAATAGACGAAACCCGCCCGCCGGAACTTCATTTGCGAAACGACAAAGCCTTTCCTCTCTCTCTCCCTCTCTCTCTTTCTCTCTCTCTCCCAACCTATTCCTACGCCGCCTATCTCTCGCATTCGTTACTTCATTTACTCGTTCATGCATTCACGCTTTCCCCCCCCTTCGGAATGTTTACCGAATCTCGCCAACTGAATCCTCCGTGCGACACCAGGAGTTTTATCTTGATGTGTGCTGTGCAGCAGAGTCCAAGCGCTATTTTTTTTTAACATTATTTTCTGTTCCCCGGTGACATAAGCTTTCTCCAATGTCGACGAAAAGTCGATTTGGGAAACCGACAAACACATTTCCACAATAGCCACAGAAGCGTTTTCGCGAGGCTATTGTTATTTACCGGGAGAAAGGGCGAGGGGTGCGGGTGAGGGGGTGAAGTAATATCACTTTGTCGGTTGTTTACCGTAGGATTGAGTAGAATTGCGGCAAGGCCAGGTGTTTGGGGTCTGCGGTTGAAGACGATTCTGCTTTCGAGCTCGAGCCTGACCAACCCTCGTTACAACGGAAGCGGTGTTCCGTACACACCAAGCAGGCTCGGCAAGCTTCACGTAGGGTTTCATCTGCACCTTTAATTATCGCGACCGGAGCAAGCGGACGGGGCAATGAAGAGAAACAACCGGACGAGGGATGAGAAACACGAGAGAGAAGGAATAGCGCAATGTCCCGAACTCGAAGAGACCTCGTCGGGTTTGCGCGGCGACACACACACACACACATGCACACACGTACAAAGAGCAATGGAACGGGAAGTAGCGCGAATGTGATGGTCCGACGGAGAATAGATCAAGAGAGAACGAGAATAGAGTGGAGAATGATGGATAGAAAAAAAAATGAAAAAAATAAATTTTTAAAAATAAAAAAAAAATCCGGAAACTCGGTTGTACAGTTTGTCAGTCAAGCGCATCTCGCGCGTCTCCGGCAAACCATCATCGGTGACACTGCACGCGTATATACACCGAATTGTAATACAACGCGGAGCTCGTCGTGCCTCGCAGCGTTTCACGCAACGATTTGTACCCGCATATATACTGTACATAAATTTATACATATATATATATATATATAATTTGCGCACTGGGGTGAATACATAGAAACGATTGACAAGCTGCCGCAAAATGGAAGCGAGCACCGAGCCCGTGAAACAACCGGATACGAGGCATCCGCAAAAAATTTATCGCTGGGACTGATCGTAGAATGCTATATAGAGTTAACGCAGCATTTTACGTCGAGTCGTTTGTTCGTTGCGGTATTTTTTTTTCTCCTTCTTTTATGACCCGCACTGTATGTACAGCGTGCTCTATGACTGCGTCGAGTTTGTTCGGTTTATATACGCTTTTAGAAGTGGATGTATTTTGGTGGGTATTTCATTCGAACGATTTGCCGTAATCGAGAAAAAAGGGGCATTGCCAGCCAGTCGACAACAGAGGTTGGGACACTGGAGAAAATAATAATAATAATAATAATAAATAGATTCCAAAAAATCCAATAACGTTTCATATGAGTGGAAAACAATCACATATTCTCTTCGAAATATCGGGTTTGGTGCTTCAATCCCATTTGGGAATGCGCAAATTGAAAAATGATGGAAAATTACAGCTGGTGTTTGCAACGGCTAGTGATAAAAGTGTTATTAGATCAATGACACTCCTTTTTTTTTCAAGCAAACATATTTATCGTTTGTAACTCTCGCGATTCAATCACCGTCGATTATTCGGTAAAACAAATGCGAATTTTCTGTAAATATGCAGCTCGATCTTTTCAAGAATGATTTTCTTTTCTTCAATACTTGCAATAAGCTTAAAAAAAACGACAGGTCGCCACTGACGCGGCAATATCACGGTTTCGCAACTGGCAAATGTAACGTTGTGAGGTATATTCGAAAATATTTGCAAAAACTCGGTAACCGAGAAAGTAAGGAACGACGAAATAGCTGTGAATACATAACGAGCGAAAGAGTAAATTTATGTTTGGACGTATATCATGCCTTGCGCAATTTCATTCGGAGATACTCGAGTTTCTCGCAATCTCACCGTGATTTCCTTGGTGAATTGCAAATTTTTTTCAATATCAGAGTCACGACTTTTTTTTCTGCACCGCTCACTTACTTCGCGACCCCACACTCGCACCCGCTACGTTTCTGTGCTTAGCGAGAGCCGCGAATCACCTCCACCCCCCCTTCTCCCGTCACAAGCCCCACGTGGGTGACTCTTTTCGTTGCAAAGCTGAAGAAAAAGAAACGAAAGCGAGAGTAGCGATATTTATCAACGAGTACGGAAAAGACACGTACGCACACTCGTGATCCACCCTTAAATCACGCTGACATCAGCTCTCGCCTCCTCTTTCGTCTTCTTCTCGTCCTCCACCTCCGCTTGTCTCTTCTTGTATGTTACACGGCAGATACGACCTAGGCGGTTACGCTACTTGGGTACCACGGATCGAGAGGCGTCGTCGTCTCGACGCGTCTCAAGGCTTTAGAAAAATTCCCCAAGCTCTTTGGTTTTTCTCTTCGTCTCGTGTCCTGCCCACACCAAACCCCTCGGCCACGACGCTTTTCTTTCTCAAGTTTTTCCGTCTTTCTTCTTCGATCACGCGTCCCGTTGTGAGTAACATCACGAATTCAACCCCTCGCCCGTAGAACGGCCTCTGAAACGCCACCCTCGACCTTTTACACATAAACTGCATCGATACATAATATCCACGAATTTATCAGCAACCCGATTCCCCGGTACGATAACCAATTGTATAATTTTTCGATAAATTCCCTTCCGCCACAACGATGTAAATGATACGATAACGCGAGAGCCTGCGACCGAAGTTAACGTTTCATACAAAATAACTCTTGTATCGTGAAACATCGAGCAATTAACACAGTTCTTTTTTTTTTCTTCATCACCAACGCGTTCATTTGTTTTTCGACCCATGTACAGTTATTTCAGTTGGCACATTGAGAGAAGAAAAATTCCTGCGACGTGGAACTTTCCGCATTGCTCCATCATTATTTCAGACACTTCGCAAAGCCGCTTATGTGTGCCGGTACGTTGACCAATTTTTATTTTCCTCGCAGTGGGAGCTTTCGGTGAAACGTGTATAATAATGAGGAAGCCATGTACAAGATTTTTGCTTTACAATAACCCCACAAGCTTGCTGAACATGCCGAACGCGCTACTTCTTGTCTTGTAATGATTTGTACATTTCAATTTTTCAAACGGACTATTTATTTACCCCAAAATTTCACAACTTTCCCTCTAGTGGCAACTTGAAACGAACTCTGTATCGAGTAACCGCGGCTGTGACCGAATTCGCGCGGAAACTTTTAATTCGGTGGCTGAAAATTTAAACAAGGCAAGATGCTTTTGCGTCACTTGATATTTTTTAAACAAAAAAAATTGTAAATCCGATAAAGTTTTAGTGAGGCCATTTGAATTAATTTCACCATGATAATCGAGTAATAACTGCTCCAGTCACCCGCCGAACTTCGGCCAGACACTTGAAATCGTTCTCGTGGTACAAGAGTTGAATCAAATGTAGATATTTTCGGGGCGGGAGCGGGAGGAGGGGAAGGGGAAAATGTCACAACTTTTTAACCTCTTTGTCGATTCTCGACAAACGCAATACCGAAGAACCATGGCCGTAACTAGACTTCTGTAGAAAGTTTTGTGTTCAATAGCTTGAAATTTGCACCAGTTGGTGTATTACGGTCGTTATGCAGCTTGCAAGGTAGAACGTTGCGCATTGCTTCCTCATAATTTTCAAACTTTGACAAAGCTTCCTCTATGCGGAAGCCAAAATCGATCATCGTACTGCTCCACTGAGGTGGCTCTCAAAGAGGTGGAAAATACGGAGGAAGCAACGTGAAAGGATGTACTACTCAGACTTCTTCTTTTTTTTTGTTTAAAAGCGAAGAACTTTGTCTGTAACAAAGAAAAACCGTGAAACTTAAATTTATTAAGCTACACAAACATTTACCCGACGCATCACATTCAATTATCTCATTATAAATTGATTAAATCGGCGACCGTTAAAAATCACAAATATATTAAAAAACCATTGAAAAAGGTACTTTTAATAATAAATTTTTTTTAAAACTCCACGCAAGGATACTTTTCCTTATTCGTCATGGGCATGTCTGCAACGCCGAATTCAAGTGGTTTGTCAAACTATTTTTGGTCCCAGCCAGTGTTAACAAGAATTTTTTACAACAAATATTTCCTTTGAATTTTTCGCTCGTATGACAAGTTCTCGAATGAAAAAAAAAACTATGAAAAATATGTTGCTTGTAAGTGATGCGTGGTACAAAAAAAAACATGTCCATCCACGCGTGGAATCAGCTGGATGATACGATGAAAACGGGGGAAGGAAAAAAAAAAACGAAAACAGATGAGTGACGGAAAGTGGTGAAAATCGAAAGGACGTTCTTCCTCCTACGAAGCGGAAATTAGTCGTTTCGTCTGGAGCAGACAGATAGCATAGCCTATATTTATATATGCATCTGTTTGTGTATTCTTCACCGTCGTCTCGGTAATTCGATGCTTTCGAGTAAAGTGGTTAAACCGCACTATACTGTGTGTATAGTATACAAGGGGTTCGTGGTACTACAGTATATTTAGTTGGCAAGAGAGCCTGCTTTCGTGAGTGAGAAGAGAGTCGCGTCTCGAGAGCCCCCGAGGAACATCGATCCTTCCCGTTCCAGCAGGTCCCACCAAACCAGCAAAAGCAGCACCACCTTTCGCAGCGTCGACAAATATTTTCCCCGACGTCGCTGCGAAGCCCACCACCACTGTCGCACGTCGGTGTGCGTCAGCTTATGCGCCGGGGCTGTACGGTATCTCCGGTGTTAGAAGGTAGCTCTCGGGAACGCAATGCACTTTCGTCGGTCGCACACCGAGTGGAAACCCCTCCCTCCGACCGGAAGTTTGTATCTAACTGGACGATAAGTTTGCCTCTCTGGTTTGCTTGAGCAACACACGCGCTTTTACGTTACGCTTCGTTTACTTATCATCTGCGATTCTGGCTAATACACGCGGCAATCCACATCTGGCGTTTTTACTTATCTCCCGAAGTATACCGGACCAACTTTTAATGAGAAAAAATAAAGGAAAAAAAAAACATTATCCAATAGGAATCTATAAGTATAATGAATAATTGACGACATATATTTAATATTCGAACCAATGATGCCACGCGATTGGAATTAGGAAAAAAATGTCGCATCCATTCTTAGACTGAAACGAAAGAAAACGGAAATTCAACGATGATTCGTTTGGTCGAACGTTACAAAACCCCGTGCTAGTTGTTTAGACCGGACCAGACATTGGCAATTGTATCGGACTCGTTTGCGATACGGGCATCAGACTCGAATCCCCCCGGCGGGGCGTCGGCGATGAATCATCGGAGCGCTCGACAAGCTCCCACCGCCAACGCCTTGTCGCAGTTGTCGTCGCGGTTGGCTCCGATTCATGAAACCGATTTCACGGTAAATACGAGAGAACCACGCCGCGCTGCAACGTACATAGGCCCCGGGATTTTGACGAAATGCGACGACGCGTAGACAACTGCGGCTCTACGGGATAATTGCGGAAGTAATTTGCGTCCCGCACTACCACAATGACAGCGGTAAAGCAGTCCCGGTGATGTTGTGCGGGTGCAAGAGACGTGAGAGAGTTGTATTGACAGGCACCCCGGGGGGGTGCGGATTGGGGGCAGAGCGACGAAATGTTCGTTCGTCGATTACGTCGAAGCTCTTCGTGCGTCGGGAAAGTGCCATCGAACCCGACCTCGTACACTATCCGATAATACGTAACAAACTGAAATCCATTTTACGCATTCATTGCTCCGATTCATTTTATAATACGGATAATTTTCTAACGGCTCAACGCTTACGTTATCCATAATTTCATCGGAATGTATGATATCATAAGATCATAGATACAAATAGTTGAACATTTAATGCAGCAGGGAATAACAATAAACGTAACATTACATTGGTTCGATTGAATCGTATATTCAATCGTTGAATGCGCATCGATATATCACGAGCCAACAGCGTCCTGAAAAAGTCCTGCTGTTCGGAGCTTGACTTCTGAAATCTCTTCGGGGTTATCCTCCCGTATCCACGGTATTATATGCCCAGCCATATCCTTTGCTCCTTGAAACGAACGGCGAGATCGATGAGATAGGGATATATATATATGAAAAGACCCTGGCTGCTAAAAATTCGCCCAAATCTATTGCAACTCGAGGGGGTTGGGAGAGAAGGGATGACGGTTTGATCGTTTTTCTTGAGGCTCTGGGAAGACCTGAGGCTGCATGGGCTCAGGGGGCGGCGTTGTTGCCCACGTAGCACATTGTCTCAAATTTATCTTGTTTGAAAAAAATAACAAAAAAAGTTCGTTGGAAGGAGATTGTACGAGCGCGAGGGATGAATAGCATCGCGACGCTCGACTTCTCCATCTCCTCGCGCCTCTTCTTTTGCCCCGCACGATTAATTCTGAAGAAATTACAGCATGACGTGTGCTATATAATACTGGCGTAACGCGTCAGAGCCTACGTGTCGTAGCGAAAAGAAAACCCGGAAGGTCCGCGAAGGTTTGAACTTTGTGTTTCAGTCGTGAGTCCCGCCTTTCCCGCAGGGCTAAGCAGTTCTTCAACGATCGAACAATTCAGAGGGGTGTTGTAAAATGTATGAGAGCGCAAAAAAGTGTTCTGGATGAATCGGATTGAGAAACGCTAGTCATCGCTATTTGCCGCTTGTAGCTTTCCGTTTTTTTTGTCCTCGAGGGGACTAGGAGGGTTTGAAATTCAGAACATTGGATCGCGTTTAATTAGAACGGAAGCTGGAATACATTTTTCAAAAGTTTTTCCATCGAGAGAATCCGCCGACAATCATTCTCAGACCTATATTATGTCTATAGAGTATTTAGGGGTAAGTGTATGCAGTCGGCATATCTCCGTAAGCAGGCGAGGGGGCTGGTGGATGGTCCTGACGAAACAACGGTGACGCTGCCGCGATATAATATCCACAAATCATTGCATCTCGCGCCGTACGGTGTTGCGTTTTTTTTCCGAAAAATCGAATTTTATGGTTTTTTTTTGTAGTTTTTTGTATCACGGAAAAGTTCGGACCAACTAGCTTCCCGCTCTTAAAATGATAAGGAATTTGTTATGATTTTGTTTGACTCAGCAGAGTAAATATCAGAAGCAGGTTTGAGGTGAAGTTTGTCGTTGTCGGATTTATGATTTTTTACTTCAAAACAGTACCCCTGGGGTAAGTGTACGCGCGTCCATTTGTATACGATATATTAATATATTCATCCACCAGCTGGAGAACGGATCCAGTGCCTAACTTGCGAAAAATGTTGGCATAAACAATGCATATCCTATGGAGCAGGGATGTTTGAAGATGGTTTTTGCCAAAGTGTCTGAATCAGTCCCTGAAAATTTGATTATTTTTTTTTCAAGCAAGACTTGATGAGGTCATAATAATCTAAGAACGTTTTTTATTGATCAAAAAAAGACATGTCAAAGTTTTATTCATAATAAATGTATATATTATTTTTTAATTTATATATAGGGCAAAATTCCCCAATTCACCGAACTGAAACCCTTCTATCCCCCGATGTGGTCGATGATTTTTTTTTAGTATCGTTTGGATCCTACGACCTCACTAATTTTTTTTTATTTCTTAGACCTCTCCTTCTCCTCCCCACCCCCCACCATTTTTTTATCAAGAGGTAACTGCTATTTGCCCCCTTTTTATTTGGAAGAAATTTTTTTCCCAGATACTCTGTTGAAATTGAAGAATTTTTTTCATAAAATCGGAGTGGGCAGCGGGCTCCTAATATTTTTATTTATTTTTTTGAAATTGTGCAAAAATTTGAGTTTCTCCAAAATTTGACTATATAATAATAGTTTCCCATCTAAAAGAAAAAGAAAAATGAAATCTATCCTGCAAATAAATGGCCATTTCGATTATTTCGATAGAAAATCGATTTTTTGAGTATGAACAGATTTGATTACGAAAAAAAAATTGTAAAATTTTTTTTTTTATCGGAAACAATCGAAATATCGATTGTTGGCAAGATAGATATAATTTTTTTTGTTTGTAAACCGGAAACCATTATTAAATATTGGAATATCGGAGAAAATTGAATTTTTTCAAAATTGAAAAAAATATATATTACGAACCCGCTGCCCACTCCAATTTTATGAAAAAAGTTCTTTAATTTCAATAGAGTATTTGGGAAAAAAAATGTCTTCCATATAAAAAGGGGGAAAATAGCAGTTACCTCTTGATAAAAAAATGGCGCGGGTAGGGGAGGGGAAAGAGGGGTCTAAAAAATCTAAAGATACTTAAAAAAAATCATCGACTACATCGGAGGATAGAAGGGTTTCAGTACGGGGAATTAGGGAATTTTTCCCCATAAATATTTATATATAGGAATAGCGTACACTCACCCCCCATAGGTGCGTACTCTGACCCGCAATACGGGGCAAGTAGACGCAATCTGACTCCACGAAGATATTCTTAATTTATAACAGATTGAGGAGGAACACTTTTTCTGTTGTAGCGCCGTTTCATTTTCGAAAAAAGACCTTATCCAAATATTATGAATTCGTTCTAATATCTTGCATCGTTATTGTTTAACAGAGCTTAGAAGACCTAAGTGCGTAAAGTTACCCTGAATGACTCTAATATAGTGATGTAATATCGACGTCCTAACGAAATGAAGGAAACCACGTCCAAAGCGGTTTTGCTATGATTCGAGTTAAACGTGCGAATGCTGCGGAAAATCTCGAAATCGCTTCTTCTTATCAGGCTTCCATTCCATTATCGGCAGTAGAATTAACAATAAGCGCAAAGACGCATTTTTTAAAAGGTTGGAGTCATTTTTTGTTACAAAATTGATCGATTTTTCCCCCAGACTGATTTCAGATATTATTGATACGTCGTGATGCTTCGTAGCTGCTGTGGAAATTTTGGGTCAATATTTTCCAGCGATACGCAAGATTTTCTGGTGTAACCACAAAGAAATTCAGTTACAAAAAAATGAGTTTCAAGTTTAACCAATAAAAGTACGTTCGGTGGCCGCGCGCCGTACTAACTTTTAAAAGCTCTGTTAATCTCTATTTTTCGAGTTTGCAGAAAAATCAAATAGAAAAGTATTCTCTCGGGGTGGCGCGATCAAATTATGCAAAATACTTTAAATACATTTTTTCGACATCCAAAACGCTGTATTATCCGCAAAAAGACACTGTAGAGACTTCTCGTTCTTTTTTAAAAAATCGGAGTTTATCCTTATCACCGAGCACGCGATTTATTATATTTCCATCTACGGCTCAACGCTCCAGTCCATACACGCTCGTTCAATAGTGGCTGAATAGGTTTTGCCACAACCGATAGAGCTTTGATCGAAAAGTGTCCGAGAAAAACAATGGTGGGTGCTTAAATTAAATTTAATATAAGTCACAAGGAGAAAAAATCGCCTGTTCGAAGTTATTTTCATCACCCAACTCGGGCCGTTAAAACTAAATGTGAATTTAATTAATTTTCCGTGAACGAGAATCGTCTATTTCTTTTTTCAATCTCTAAATTCAATCTCATCAAAAGTCTTCCGAAGTTTTGAAATATCGAGCTCGATGCTTTCAAGGAGTACCCATTTCTCTTCAGTAAGTTCAGCATTCCGAACATTTGTTTAAAATTTTTTAAATATTTATTAATGATGTTTTCTTTCCTCGTCACATATCTAAATACGTTTTTTCCGTATACATTCTGCTTCTTGCATGTCATTTCTCAAGAGAGTCGTTCTCGCAACCTGAACAAACACGTAACTACATGACGTACATGCACACCCAAGCGCGCGCGCGCGCACACACACACATACACACCGTACGAGCCTCGACGTCGACGCAGCCCGAGCTTTTGCCGAACGATGAAAAATCCTATCGTCGAGGAAAAATCATTCTCGCCTGTTAGCCAGCTGGAAGTCTAGCTCGCGGGCCCCCTGAGCGAGCTATCTTTCTCTTTTCTCTTCTTTCACCCCCTCTGTGCACACAAATCGGAAGCGTCACGCGAGTTTGCTCGCGCGCGAGGACAAGAACGAGATTTTCATCGTTTCACGCGAAACGCTCGTGTTTGCGAAGACTGCTATAGCTTTTTATTTTACAAAAGCGGCACGGTGAATGGCACTTTGAGTCTCCACCAATCCTCGTTCCACCCGGGCCATTACGCCCCTTTCCCTCACCCGTCATAGGAATTTCGTCGGACTTTCGTCATTCCTCATCTGCAATATTATGTGGCCGCAGTTGAATTCCCCAGTCGACTCCATCACGTTCTAATAATGGTTTTCACCCGCCAATAATCGCCAAATCACTGATTGCCGGTCAACAGCTGTGCATCTAGGTGTAGGTGCAGAAGTAGGCGCTTGAGCCTCTTTCTACCGAGATAAATGACAACTACGTGGAGTTGGTAATGCTGGTTACCCATTCTCATACATGCTACACGTATATCGGAGTTCCGAGCGCGCGTGATGGGAAAAGAAAAAAGGCAGCGGGAAGCCGCAACCCCAGGACGACGAGCGTGATGAAGGAAAACGACAATGAAGAAAGGGCTTCGTTGCGCGATGACTATCGATGCCCCGCTGATAGCTCTCGTTATTCGCTTTATCAAAAGGAAATCGAAGAAGGGTGGCCTTGCGCTTGTGGGGGCTGTTGGAAAAACGTTTGGGAATAATGAATGAAACCGTGGACGGGACGATGTTGTTTTTTTTTTTTTTTTCGTGTGGGTCGAAGGTTCGAGACGGTTGATGAGAATGTGAGAACGAGATACGGCGCTCGGAAAAATACGAGAAAAGTGAGGGAGCGAAGGAAGGTTATGAAACAGCAGGCGCTCTTGTTGCGTGTGCTGATACAAAGAGAGTGGTTGGAATGGCATGCGTACGAAACGTGCCTACTCGTTGAGTACAAAAGAGCTCGAGAAGGGGACAAGACGAGGGCGGGCAAAGGTGGGACGAAGAAGGAGGGGGGGGGGGGGTGTCCAGGAAAGCTCGACAACAGAAAGGAAAAATCATGGAGGCGGCCAACATTCAGCGTTTGACCGGATACAGAGGACACAGGATCAGTGACGAAAGTACGAGAACCGAGATGTACAGGGCGAAGGAGATGAAGGAAAAAGAGACGTGGGGAACCGGACCTGGAGTCAAGTTTACTGAATAAACACAAAAGCAAGAATTTGCGGATGGAGAGGAGCTTAGCGTAAGAACGGGGTGAATAAGCTCGTGTACTTGACTGCTTGGTGGCTTACGGTAGAATGAGGGAGGATCGGGTGGGGGGGGGGGGGGGTAGCGAGGGTGGGAGTTGAACAGAGATCCCGGAAGGATTGGCCGGTGCTGTGCGAAACTGGTGGTGCTCGAGAGGAAGGCTTTTGGATGGGTGAAACGAAGCGAAGGAACAAGAGAGGAAGAAAGGACGGTTGCGGAGAAAACGCGTCGCGCGATGCCTCGGGGCTGGAAAACGGCTTTGGCGAAGACACGGTTGGTGCTGGGTGGTGTTTCGCTACCCCTTTCTGGCGGCTATCTCGCTTTAAAATTCTCTTTCTCGGTTCTCGTTTACTCAATAAACACAAAAGCTACATGTACAATCTTACGTGTGTATAAGCAATGGGATATGAATCGCACGGACTCGCGTGACTACTCCGATGCTCGCCCACACGCCGAATGACCCGGTATTAACATGCCCTCTTCGACGCCCTACTGCACGGAATATCTCGCAGTCGTTAGTGTATACACTAATCATACGGACGCACATACTGAAATAACTACATGAATATGAATGTGATAGTATGACATTTAGCGAATCGACGAGCATTTGAGTTTCGTGCATTTAAAGCTGTTGCACGTAAGGCATGTCAAAAGTGAGAACTAAGTGAAGAATTATGAAATTCAAACAGACCTTCAGTGCACAGGTTAACTGAAGGAAATATTTGCATACTCTCCAAGCCTAATTCAGGCTGGATCGAAGCTATTAATTCACTTTCCAAGCTTTCATGCTCTTTACATCGCAATCCGTAGAAATCCAGCGATTTTTTTACAAAATTTTTTACGATCATAATGGTGATAATCATAATACTAGCATTCATTAATTAACCGTATATAGGTGGACCATTTGTTTTCATAACACGCGAAAAAAAAATGTTCACCATCTGCGCCAATGACGGTGTACATACGCGTATAATCATCGTGCGTGCGAATTCACGTTGAATTTTGAAATTAAAAGAACAGTCGCAGCCTTCTCAGTCATAATTTTCGCGGCACGAGCCATAAAGGTTGCACATCTGAAATTTTCATTGTTTATATACGTGACTCGCGCACCCTTGTGCATACATATGCGTATATATATATATATTTTTTTTTCCGCTCCTCAATTACTCACTCGGGGTTTTTACGTTCTCTCACTTGGTTCTACTGGAAAGTCATGTTGAGCGGCAGGCGCCGCGTGTGCGTACCAGAAACCCGGACGCCAGATGGTTCTCGTCACGAGACAGCACAGCATAGAGCGTAAGAGGAAAATACGCCCGAAATGAGAGAATGAGACGGAACCCGGTATGGACACGGGGGACAAACGCGTGCCGGCTGCTAGTTCGGCGTTTTATCGCTTAATAGTCGTTAATTGAAAATGAGTCAATTTACGAGGGGAAGATAAGCCACGAGAGGGAGAACCTCAGAGCTCAACGGTTTTCTTTTCTCTCTCTATCTTTCTTTCGCGTCTCAAAATGTCGCTGCTGAGTCTGCGAAACTAAGTACGATAAATGTGGCGAAGGTGGCAACGGGAAAACCCTTGAGCTCCTCGTACCGATTCACGGAGCGGAAATCGCAGTTTCCCGACAAACGCAGTTTCTATCCCATTTCGGCGAATTTATGAGAATCAAGCAAAATTTAAGATCCAAACAAATAAGTTTGTTCGCGTTCGATAGAATGTATTTGATAATCGGCGGAAGAAAATTTTGAATATTTCTCAATCCATACCATCTCGTGAGAATCCACATAAAATGTTTGGAAAGTCGGATTGATAAGCTAATGATCAATTATCATGTTGTCCATCAGACGAAATTACATACTTTTTCAAGATTTTTTTGAGTCTTTTCGTATTACCGTAGTTATTCGCGAGACAGTAGCGAAGTTCAAAACATATTTATCCTGACATGGTTACCCGAAAAAAAAAAGCACACACACACACACACACACACACAAAAAACAACAACAACAAGCGCATAGCGTGGTTGAGATGTTAACCAACACATTTGTAGACAAATATTGGGAAAAAAAACCACCTAGATCGAGTCATCTGAATTTTGATAAGGCAAAGTAAATTTGTTCGATCTATCGAATATTATAGTTGGCTCAACCTCCGACGAAGTTGGATACGTCGAAACTCGCGTTAAACTTGAGCCAATCGAACGATGGAGTCGAATCGGGCATTATTCGGTTAGCTCAATTGAATTTGCTTTTTGCGAACTGAATTCAGCTTCCATTAGCTGTATGATCACGTTAATTCAAGCTCACCATCAATTTCGCTACATTCAACCTCGCGTAATCCACTAGACTGTTAATGGACACTTATTTGTTTTTCCCTTCGTGCATGAGCTCGTGAGCGAGATTCTATTCACCACACTGGCTCGTATCAATCACTACGAAGATATTTATGCCACAACTTTTGCAAAAACTTAGCGCGTGGAAAAGAACGAATACGACGGGTAATGAGTTCGTAGGTGAAGCTTGAGCCGGGTAAAATACCCGAAGCAAGTGCACACGAATTCTGAAGCATGACGTTATAAGATGCACCGTGACGTTTTGAATAATGCACTGAATGAAACGAAAATGAACCGGGCACGTATAGCTAAGAGAGGCCCCCACGAATTCTGAAGCATACCGGTGTAACGGCACAGTGACGGTTTAAATTATGCACGGAATGTAAAGTACACTGCGCTGTAGCCCGAGAACGAATAAAGAACCACTCAAACTTTCCGGCAGATTATGATATTTTTTTTTTTTGCTATACATACAGATATTATATAAATTTTTTTTGTTCGGTCATTGGTGCACGGAGTAGCGCGGTTCGGGCATGATGAGTGAAGCGCGGTATATAATATAAAACCTGTAGGTTGTAGAAGGGTGCCTGGGTTAATTGCGGCATACGGTGTAGCTGGATTACTTTATTTTCTTCGTTAAATATTTGCGCCGCTAGCGAGTGAGTCCAACGAAAGAGAGCGTGATAGCAGCACGAGCCTGGGGGTAGTTATTATAAATCTATATGTATATATATATGTATACGTATACGCGTAAGTAACGCACACACGTGGCCTATAATATTACACGTGAATTTCCTCGACGGTTTACACTTCGTATTACCGTACAGCATCCATACATACATGAAATAATATAGTGCGATGTAGCTGTATTATTCTATGTATATTTCTATATATTATATTTCGCAGTGCAGGGAACATGACCGTAGAATTTTTCTACCGGCGTATTATAACGGCGTAATATGCGGAAGTACTCTTTTACGTGCGGAACGAGAGCCCTCGGGATACAGAGGGAAAGCGAAGGAGAGAGAGAGAGAGAGAGAAAGAGCGGGAAAGCGGTGGAGAAAGCGAGGGGAAGCCAACAGCCACCGCTGCGGCGGGTGGTCTACGTACACGAAAGCCCTGGACCGTCCTTGTCGTCCTTCCCACACCGGAGTTTATATACACGTAGGCACGACATCGTCGACGAAGAGTCCGATGCGCCTCGGGAGTATGGTTTTATTTTTTCAGTACGACACGTATAGCCCGGAGCAGCTTTATCAGAGAGGGAGAATCCACTGTGGTGTGGGTTTATATGGGGCCGGTACCAGATAGAAAGAGTGAAAGCGGCGGGTCGAGCGAGAAAATAGAAAAGGACACCCACATCAGCGGTGAGGGAAAAGCTCCTGATGCTACTCTTCGTGTCGCGCCATACGCGTGACCCACATTCTTTCTGGCTGAATTCGAAAGAGGGCTTACCGTATAAGGGAGATACTTTGCTATTAGTACTGAACTACGACGATTATATCTGTCGCTCTCATTCTCCTGCAATTAGCTGTATGACACTTGTGTTGTATGCGCTCCGTGCGGTTCTCGTAGAAATGTCGTTAAGCTTCTAACCACAATTCTCCAGCAATCTACATTTAACTGCTCTACTTTAATCTCGCTATTGAATCTGCAATGAAATATGTTCAATTATTAAAGAATTTTCATTACAGCTTGCGGAAAGTGGGCTGCCGCAAGGCAATGCTCCGTAATATCGCCAATTTCCGCGGTGATTACATTAACTGTGTAACATATTCCCATGATTTTTTCAAACTTTTCACGATAATGGTGGGAATACGAATAGAAGCTTACGGGCGATTTTCAGAATATAAATTAGCGAGATTTAATATTATTTATTTATTTATTTCAATTTCAGCAATGTCAAGTTTTACCGTTGCTTCGGGATTAAAAAAAAAAGAAAAAACTTTTGAAACAAAAAAAAATTGGCTCCGTTTTCATCTGGTCCAAGCTGATATCGGGTTGATTACGTTCTGTCCGGCATGGAATACCATGCTATAAAAAATTTTAACTCGCGGCAGGCTGACGCCAGTGATCCCAACCTTACCATATAATATACAATCATAAATCGTGAATATGAATAGCATATAAAGCATACATTTGTGAAAATCGTGGTTCGGTTAGTAGCGTTGAATTTTGTCGAAACAATCCGGGCCATGAGAACGAATTAGTGTTTCACAAAGCGCCGATAGATGGCAAAACTTCCGAGCATAACTCGCACGCCGTACGACGGCTCCAAACACATTTACGTTTCCGAAGCTCTGACAGCTCAATTCTAATTCACATACAGGTCTTATATACGTTAAATCTCGTACATCAAATCTATCCGTTTGTGCTTTATGGCCCATAAAGAGAATAAAAAAGAGTTTCAAGATACCCGAGGTTCAAGAATGACTCGACGGAGTCGGTTAATATCGCGGACCGCGGTGTATACAGTACGAAACGTTGAAATAATATTGGTCGGGCACTACTATCGGGGTCACCGAATTTGATGTACGAACAGATTATTAAATATGCAATTCCCCGTGGCAGTGGTGAGGTTGGAACGAGTTTAGTCTTGGTTAACGTGTGTGTGCGGTCTCGACCGTAAGAGGGTTGTGGCGCGTGTACTAGTACGTATCAGGTATTAGACGAACGATACAACCGTATACACGTATTATAGGCTATGGGCATTACGGTATGGCATATGTACACCAGTATACCTAACGTGTGTTTGCTCTTTCGACTCGTTGGTTTACGACGTTTGCCCGTTCCGTTTACGTTTACCGCGAGCAACCCGCGCTCGGCTACGTGACCGCATGACGTCCCCGGTAAATTTGTAGGGGCGCTTACCCCGAGCTATATGGCAAACGCACTGTCAGACACGGTTTAGCTAAGGGCATATATGTAGCCATCGCGTATACACTTACCGCAACTTCGCCAATCTCTCGGTCTCTGTCCATCCCCGCCACATCCTTCGCTCCCTCACCCCGTACACCTCAACGTTGAAACTACCGTCGAAACACTCGCTAGACAAATTAGTATAATGGTGAACAAACCTCACCATTCGCCACGACTATTTATCATCCGGAGATATGTACTTCAATCCGCTACGGAAGCGCATCATTTTCGAGCTTCGGATAAAAATCTCTCTTCTCCGTGCTATCTCAATTAGAGGTCTACACGCGTCATGACCAAGCCTGAATACGTCAATAAACCAATTCGAAATTGGAAAGTATTGATTTTTCAATTACTCATTCTAAACTTATGATGGCAAATCGTCAATTAAGGGAATGGAGTCACCTAAAAAAATAAAAACACATTTTTTTTCTTTGACATGATCAATCTTCATTTTTCATCCGTTTCATTTTCATGAAATGCCTATACTTATTAGGCCGGCTTGAAAAAAAAATTTTTTTTTTTCTTTCAATCAAGATACTTTCACGCCAAAGTATCTCCCATCCAGAAAATTGTGTCCAAAGATGAGAGCGATCGGACCATTTTTAGGGGTCGCGCAAGATTTTTCTAGTTTTCCCATTTGATTAACATGGGAAGAACGAAAAGTTTCCATTCAAAAAATTGTAGCTCCGCCAATTTTATAGGTACATTGATCCGGTTAGTTCCATTTGAAATCTGTTGAAAAACCGCTTAAAATGACGTGCGGACCTTTGAAATCCAATTTCAACTCCCGTCGATAATTTCTTACGAAACAACAAAATTATTGATGGAAGTTGCAATGGGATCTCAAAGGTCCGCACGCCATTTTAAGCGGTTTTTCAAGAGCTTTCAAATGGAACTAGCCGGATCAATGTACCTATAAAATTGGCGGAGCTACGATTTTTTGAATGGAAACTTTTCGTTCTTCCCATGTTAATCAAATGGGAAAACTAGAAAAATCTTGCGCGACCCCTAAAAATGGTCCGATCGGGCTCATTTTTGGACACGATTCTCTTGATGGAAGATACTTTGGCGTGAATGTATTTTGATTGAAAGAAAAAAAAAGTTTTTTTTTTCAAGTTGGGCTAATACTTACATACCATTCCAAATTTTTACCAGAGCCATATAGAACATTCAAACGTTGTGATTTGTGATTTCCACATTTACCCCGGAATGTAGTCCGTTACAAAAAAAAATGGACGCCGGAGTCCAAGATGCGTTCGTTCTTTGGTCTGAGATCTACGATAAGCTCAGAAAATTATGCTGTCCAGAAACGAATTACAAAGATAAATTTTGAATGAGTTCGTTTCTCTGACGTGTTCATATTCCTTTTTTCTTTTTGCGTTTCCCTTGATATTATGGCATATTTTTCCTATCCTTGATGCAAAAATGCCCTGAAAACGGGAAAAGAATTGATATAAATGAAAAAAATAAAATAAAAAATGATAAATATCCCAGGGATGAAAATTTATTGTGACAATATTAAAAAAATACTTTTCATCGGATGATCTTAAGAATCGAGATTGTGTATGACAAAATGGAATCCAAATATCCTCGTCAATGTCACTGTGGTAACTCTTATTAGACTGTATCGCCCCGGAATATATATTTTTCATTTCGGTGGCACACAACAATTATATTACATTCACAGAAGAATAATCGCGAAACTTTCACCGTGACCGGTGTCATTGCGACGTCTTCGAGATATTTTGCGTAAACACTGCCGATGAAGCGTGTACGTAACGCAGCCCCGCGGGACAGCGGCGCAAATCTGCTTCCTATTGATTAGAAGTAACGATCGTCCGGTCGGTAAGTTGTTACGTTTATTACCTTCTGAACGCCGCAGCGTTGCAATACACATTTTGGTTGGGAGTGCTTTCTACGCCATAATACTTCTATGTTATTGCAAGATCGCGGACGAACTCGAAAGAAAAAAATATATCTTGAGCTAAATGACGATGGTTCAGTGACATTGACTCAGAGTGGTGGTATTACTGATGTCTGCACTGGAATAGTACATTATGACACTAGTACGAAAAAAAAATTTCTGACGAGGGTGAGTTTGCAGAACGAGCCGAAGGCGAGTGTTAGAATCACACGAGTCCAGAAATCGTTTTTCGTACGAGTATCGTACGAATTTTTATGTCACAAGGTGCGTAAATGTGGTTTGAAGCGAACGAAGTGAGCGTAAAGCCGTACTTTTGCGCACAGCGTGTCATAAAAAAAATAATTCTGTCCGATCAATTTAACTTCGCTGTGACAGCTAAACGAAGCCAGCCCTCTACCGATCAGTACTATTTTAGGTTACTGCAGCAATCCAGTACTAACTATTCAGCTGAATGGCTGTCTCAGAAATTTGGATCGCCGTGAGAGCTAAACAAACAGTCGGTAGACTGCAATGAGCTGTAGTAGCTAAATGGATGAAGGAAATTTTGTCCCGCGGACTAAACGTAAAGTTCTGATAGATGGTGAGAACTAAATAGAGAGCTGAATGGCATTTCGCTGTTTCGGCAATGTAGTAAAGCTCTTATAGCATTACGTTTCTGCTGCGGGAGCTAGGGCAGTATCTTGTTGTTTTGCTCTGACAGGCATACTTTTTTTCCAGTGTGTGTGGCACAAAAACAGTTTTTCAAGCGTTTAGGATCGAAACCCAACCACGTTCGTGGATAAAAGAAGATTGGAGAAGATTAGGAGAAAAAGGATTAAAAAAAAAATTTGATCACCATTCTGTTTACTACTTCCGTACTAAATTTGGAATCGCAATCTTAAAAAGTAAAAAAGTTATGCGCCTTAAAGTACTGTTGTAAATATGAAAAAATGATTCTCTATTCACAACTGTACTCAGATGTTCATCACTATTTTATTTTTTTTTAATCGGGATCTTAAGTTGGTACGTAAGTATAAAACAGTATGAATATTTGAAAACTAATTTTTTTTTAAACTATTTTTTTATGTATTTTAGGTGGCTCCGGTCCCTCAATCCGACATTAAAAAATGAAGATATAACTGAGAAATAACCCAAATATGAGATCGTAAGCGTTTTAGAGAAAATCTTTGTGACGAACATATCTCGGAAAATTGAACAAAGGTTATATTTGCATACGATATTATCTTCATCAACGATATAACGGTTCGATCGAAAATTGAAAATTCACGAAAGCAAAATCGCACGAGTTCCCGGTCGTCGAAAAAATTTCGTTTTTCTCCGGTTCCATCGTCGCGGTTATATATTTTCATTGCGGTTCCGGGGGGCGAATCAGATTTTTTTTTTTTTCCATAATCGATCGAAATAACTCGAACCTTTTATTCGCAGCTCACTGTTCTTCTATCCTCCATTTTTTTTCTTTTTTCCGTCACACGATGGGAGCTCGACTCCTCCCCCAACCACCGCTGTATCCGCCGGTTAATTTTTCACTCGACGTTCAGCCTCCTCTACGTTTGCGCGGCGAGACCGCGCGGACGCGAACGATGCGCGCCGTTGCTCGTTCTCATTCTCTCTCTTCGCTAATTTTTCAACCGAGTACCCGCGCGTGTGAGCAATCTCTCTCATCGCTCGTGTTCGTAGGCACGCGCTCTCTACTCTCTGGCCTCCGGCGCCTCGTTCTTCTCCCGCTTTATTTCCACGCTACGCACTCACGCACGTATTCAAACTCTTTACCTTGATGATGTCGCAGCTTTGCGAGAGGGATTTGCTTTTGATTCCCGGCTCAAAACGTTAACGACACTCGTGAGTTTACACGACGATTCGTGTGTTTACTCAAAAAGCTCGTTCTGAAAAAACGCCTACGGTTCGAATTTCATCTCGTTTCCTTTATTCAATTTTACGGCTCCATCGTCAGTTACCGGAATCCCGGTCGTTACAGGGATGATCGATTTTTGTTAACCTGTTTCTTTTTATTTTTATTTTTTTAAAGCGTCATACGATATTTAATCGCAACACCGATATAGATTTAGAGGATCTCACGATGCGAAACGACCCACCGGGGCAGAACGGCCCAATCCTATGCGATTAAAAACGAAATGGGGTAAAACGGCATACCCGAAAAATAAATAAAACAAAATCAATAATTCACGCACACTGCGAGCGCAGCCGGGATGGAAGATTTGACTGACCAACTGATTTAAATAATTCAAAGCTCTCGGATTTCGATTCAGGCTGTAGGGTCCCTTGATGAAGATATGAGTAAATTGTGTTTCGAAGTGGACACGACGTTGCCAATACTCGCGACTGGGTGGATGGAAGAATATAACCGAGAAACGTATCCAGTAATCAATTGCGTGTATATATTCGCAACTGCATACAATATCTATATTCACAAAGTTCCAAATGCGACAATACGTCGTCAACCGGGTTTGCAATTTTCCATCGCATTAAAATCCCTTTACCGCCGCCAATTTTTTATACGCCCTGTGTGATGGTAGAACATTTTATTTTCCAGTGGTATATTTAGGAATTCCAAAGAGATCTGCGAGTTTTTTTTATTTAGCCGTACCGTGTGGCCCCGGTATCCCCTGTACTTGTATGTCCACACACGTACCATACATCACAGCATCATCGGCCCTGACCATACGCCATTTCTCAATCACCGCGTTTCCGTCAACGTGATTAATCATCATGGCGTTCTTTTGCGTCGCGAACCAAGCGTAGAGTGCAAAAAATAAAAATAAAAAAAATATGATAGAAAGAAAAATAAATCCAAAGAACGATGTGTGCGAGTTTTAGCTAGCGTTATCGGATCTTCTCATTCAACGTTTATGACGAAATCCCACCTCACTCGCACTATGATATACGTACTATAACGTAGCAAATAGCCAGGTTGGTACGGCGGTAGCTGGCCGGGCAGTAGCAGCCACCAGAAAGCCAATCGATAAAGCGATTTTTTCGCTCTCACACACACATGCCACGTCGTAAAGTTTTATCGTAATATTCTTTTTCTTTTCATTCTCTTTCTCGTTCATAACTCATCGACGTGGTGTGTGCATCTTCTCCCGCCTCCATAGGCTGCCACTGTCTTATGCTACCTCCGTGATTCCTCGATCCTCCGGCGGACAAGAATATGTCGTAAAAGAGAGAAAAAAAGCAAAAAAAAAAAAACAGTTGGCTCCCTCGTTCTCAGCTACCCCACATGTATGAAGAGTACGAATAAACCTGGGCTCGGCGTTCGACCAACTTAATACCGAAACGCTGGATGGATTTATAAGGTCGTATTCCCCCCCCCCCCCCCCTCCCTTTTTTTTATGAGCGTCTAATACCGTAAGATATATCTTACGATGCGGTGTTACCACCGCGGTGCGGATGCTGGATCCACTGGATATTACATTGTTTATATCTATACACACGCGCGCACACACATACACGCCCGCACATGTGTACATACACGTTGAAATAATTAAACGTGTGTGGGAATAAGGGTCATAAGTCATTCGTACAAGCATTACGGAGGCGGTATTACGCGGTCGAGAGAAATGAAATAATGTACAAAAATTCGCGGAACGAAAATTTTTTATCTCGAAGAGGATGAAGTCGTAAAAGTAGTCGTAAGTACGCGTATTAAATGAAATCTGGTGAGGTATATTGTGGGGAGGGATGGGGGGGGGGGGGCGAGAAATAAAAATGGGCGAGGTGATTCGTGTAATAGAAATCTTGATAAGTGTCGGTGGCCCGTCGGAAGGTAATAATGGTCGCCCTTATTAGCGGGGATCTCAAAGTGATATCAAGATCGGACTAACTTCTCACCAACATGAAAACCAACTACTTGACCCATTATCTAATCTACATATCTGGCGGAGAAAAGATTTCACGAGGTAAGATAGCATTACGCCTATTTGTTACGTGTAAAGAAGGGTGACGCTTTGTAGTGTATAATTACTAGTAATTTATGTCACTCGACGTGTGAGTAATAGTCAGTCGTAATGTTCGTCCTCGTCTAATATTCATTTTCACCAGCCCCAAAGGTGAAGTTTGAAGAATTACGGTCAAAAATAATTTTTTTGTTGTCTGAGATTTACTGGATTTGTGAAACGACTGATTGATAACTTTGATTCATCTGCTGAGTAATAAACAACGTTGGTACGCAACAGTATTTGTGACCGAAGTTGACGGGGTTTTCGTTACGAGAAAAGTCTGATCTGTATCAGTAATTTGTTTCGAGAACTACACGTAAATAAGTTCGGTAGTTAAAAAGAAACACAGCGGTGATTATGAAAATGCAGAAAAATATGCAATTTTAGTTGTTACCGTTATACCGTTAAATTGCAATTGAAAGAGTATAGGCTCGGAGTTAATCATTATAAACATGTTTAATGGGCATGAATAATTAATATAAGCGCATGCATAATTATCGAAAAGTTCATTTTGGTTGATTAAATAATCGTTCATCTCAATTTCTAACTAATCTATTGAAATCATCAGAAATCTCATCTTCTTTACTTCTTGTACTGAACCCAAATTGGCTATCATCTAATTTGGTTAAATTACTCTTGAATACGCGATACATTTTTTTATTCGAAGATTGAGGATCCCTTGAAAGTTAGTGACATAATCGCACTTTGTAACCGTGGATAACCATAACAGCAATGGTCGTTGCGTGGGATTGATGTTATCGAGGAGCTACACGGAATCCTCAACCGAACGGATTGCTACTTCCGTCGCTGGACTGAGGATATTGCAAACCCCTCCCCAAACAGGTAAACAAATCTCTAACAAAGCGACGAAAATTGTTCGCTTCATATCGTTATCCCACGAAATACAATTTCGTTTTCCCAATTGAATCAGAAATGAATAGAAATACTGCGGTACTCTCGATATAATTCGTATCATAATAATTCAACGTCTGACCATGCGCGATTTTAACTACTTGCTACGGGCTTACCGGCAACGATGAGAAGAATGGAAAAGCCAACGTGGCTTATCCTCCGAAGCCAATCCATGCTCGAGCTTCGGAATACCCTCGACGATGACCCACGTGGCCCAAACTTGACGGAAGATTCAACTAAACCGTACAACAACGTACAGAATCCTCACAGGAGCATGTGCTCGCCGCGTAGACTGTTTCTTCCGATCGTCTTCGTTTATATATATGTATATATATTGTATATAAACATATGTGTGTATTATACATATATGTATAATATACACAGATACACAACACTCGAGGGTTCGTAACTGGACGCCTCTCTACTCTCCCCTCTGGGGTATACGAAAGAGTGAGCGCGCAAATTCACCGAAAGTTCGTCGATAGTTCCGCAGTCCCACCTTTCCACTTCCTGCCTTCCACACCCCTGGTGCACAGTGCACTGCGAATCCACTGGTGTGCCGTTGCACCCGCTACTGCTGCCGCTGCTGCTGCTGCCCCAACCACTGCACAAACGCCACTGTCCCTCTCTGTCTCGCTATCTCTCTCTCTCTCTCTCTTTCTCTATCTCTCCCGTTCGTCTCGCTCTTTCGTATATCTTTCCTTCTCCCACTCTTGTTAGCATGAACTCCTGCCAGCGCCGTCGGCGCCGCGGCTTCGTTTATTACCAAATTATCCGAACCGAGAGAGCACTAATAATCTCGGCTATTAGAGGGGTATCGTCTACTGGCTTTCCTTCATCGATCAAACCATTGAAACCTAACGGTGTGTGCGCGTGTATATATATATATATATATGTATATACATGTGTGTGGGCGTGAGTGTATGAGTGTTCGTGTTATGTATGAGACGAGAATCCTTATCAACTTGCTAATTAGAAGCCTCTCCTCTTTTCACGAAAAGGCGCCACGGTTGTTTATCGCCTTCGCTATCTTCTCATCACCTGTGCTCTTATCAATCTCATTCAACAGTCCTTTTGTTTGCGAAAAAAAATCGTGTTTTCATTTCTCTTCTTTTCTTCGTTCAATTAATCCTAAAGTTCCCTTGATAACACCAAATTATTTATTTTATTCATTCTTCGTCTTCTTGCTCCGTGGGTCCCTTCAAAGCAATTTATCAATTTGATTTATTTATTCGTTGTTATCGTTATCCCCGGTGTTTTTGTTGTTGTTATCAATAAAATTATTTAATTATCATGATAATTATTATCATCGTGTGTATTATTGTTGACGAAGCACGATTAGTGTACGTAAAATAACGCAGGACACCTGCCCCGCGCGATAACGTTGTCCGTGCCGGATTACCAGATCGGATAAGGAATGACAATGACCTCCCGTTGACGCGTCGTGATTACAAACATTCGAAGTAACGCGCGCACGTTTCGTGTTGCGAAGTAGCGCGCGCTGGCGCTAGTCGACTACTGGCCGAGCTCTGCCTTCCGCCGCTGTTTCCAGTCGTATAACGCAGAACGAACGAACGGCGCTGCTCCTCTCGCGCTATTGCCGCACCGCCAAGGATATGGGGGGGTAGCGCGCGGTGTACGCTCTGGTGGTGGTTTACTCAGGCGGCGAGCTTCGAAATACCGTGTGCGCGACCCTGACTGCACACGCTGGTACACCGTAGACGTGGGTAACGAGCGAACTGGCGGCATGGGGTTCAAGTGATGTGGAGAACAGAGGGCGCCTGCGCTACAACGCTACGTCCACCCGGATCTCGCTGCCGCTGCACTCTTATATCAGTATATACGTATATAGATATTGGGTATTCCACGGCAAATCGGACGGACCAAACCCTGACCCTTGCCGATTCGGTTCATGATTTTTTGTTGGCTTTCGTTTGGTTCTGAAGCTTCTCAAAATTCGCCTACAACCCTGCAACCCTTAAACTTTCGAAACAACTCCCAAATAGGACGAGGTATATTTTCGCCATAAGTGAAAATTTTGATTTTTTTTTTGTGATTCCACTAGGTCGAAAAATGAAGTTTGCCAACATTTGAGAGTAGGATCTTATTGCAACTGGTTTTGTTTCCAAATTTTTATCAATTATTCGAAGCCGTAACGAAATTAGTGATATAATTATTTAATTTTAAAAAAAATTTGATTTTTAAAAATTATAATATTTTTTATTTACAAAAAAAAAAATTTGCAATGCGATTCTACTCTAAAATTTTGGCAAGCTTCATTTTTTCTCCACTGAAATCGCAACTGAAACGAAGTGTTCCATTATTTTAAAGTATGATATTGCTTATTTGGGGGTAGATCTTTTGTTTGAGGAGTTGTAGAGCAATCCAAAAATTCTGAAACAATCAGGGATCTTTTTGAGGTCAAATAAAATCGACGGAAAATCAGGAACTCTATCGACAGGAGTCAGAGTTTTGACCGAACGATCTGAGGTGGTATACCCCATGTATTATAGATATAAATACATAAATATATGTATGTATTCCGCACTCGGGAATTTGTGGATGAAATAGATCCGAATGGGAGAGCATCACGCGACATCTTCCGCAAATTTGACGGAAATTCCGATTTAACGTCAATCTCGTAATTCCTCGGAGATAGAAGGGTCTCGACGTGACGGTGGGAATACAAATAGCCGAACTTTTTGTCTTTCCATTTGTTTTCCCGCGAAGCCTCGAGGGCAACCGGGAAATGGCCATTGCCGTTGAATCTTGTTAACGCGCTTGACGAAGAGGCGGAACAGGTGCATTTCCGGTACACGTTCCGAGTGGAAGAGAGACACTGTCGCGGATTAGTCAAATTAACTACAAATTTACGTGACGCGCTCCACTTTTTTATTCCGGCAGCGAAGAGGGATGAAACGGCTAACCCGCATCCTCGTCTCTCTCCGCTAATACGAGGCAAATCCGGGTTGGGTCTAGTTTGCAACGAGGCCGTTATACCAAGTTGTCTCTCAGCCCATCCTTTCTTCGGCTCTTTTCTTCCGCGATGTATATATAGATATATATCCCGTCACCTGAACTTTTCGCTCTTAATTTGCTTGCACGTCTGAAGAAAAGCGCAAACGTTGAATACGCGCTATGATCCGTGTGAAAAAAAATTCACGCCGAGAATATATTCAATGTTGAATGTGAAAATATATATTATCAACAAAATATAGGCCAAGTGTAAAAGTTTTATTCCATGCTTACATTGTGTGAATCGGATATCAAAGAAACAAACATGTTCCTTTTATTTTGCACAATAGAATAGATTAAAATAATCGTAGCAATTTAAAAATAATGAATAAATAACAATTATTGTTAAACTTTAACGTAAAAAGTTCAAAAATTTGTATAACGTAATTGGCCTTCAAACATATTTTATTTGCCAATTAATTTTTATTTCCAACGAAATATCCGTTCAGCTTGAAACAAAGAGGACGAAAAAGGACGGAATTCGTTTAATAAAGCAGATATGTATCAGATAAAATTTACGGGGTGACCTCGAAGCGTCTGGCGGCCCCCCTAAAATTCGATGACGTCGTCCCCGTTAGTATGTACCGACGGTTAGGTTATACTATATACGGATCGTGGTGGACACGGCCGCTGTATACAACAGCAGAAAAGCAGCAGCTGCCTAATTTCTATGCTGTTAGCTGACTGGACGGAACTCTAAATAAGCGCGATTCGTTTACCGGGAAACAAGGCCCTGGGCTCAGTGACGCGGTGCCATACGGTCACGGAGTCGCTTCAATTAACACGCTATACGGTATACCACGCCTGCGTATACACTGGCGGTCGTGGATATTTTTGTGTCATTGCGATCCGCCAGCTCAGACGATATAACCGAAGCGATTTATCGATGTCGTCGTAATAATTCGTAATAATTGCGCAGAGCATTTTTAGTGAGTGCATTAGTCTCGACGAATTTGAGAAACTGGCTGGGGGTTGTTTGGCGACCTGTTCTATTGAATTATTCGGCACTCAGTCCATTTTATCTTCAAATTGTTTAATAATTCAACCGAAGGCTACGGCAGTGAGGTAGTTTCACGAATCCCGAAATAACTCCGAGAGATTAACCAAAAGCATCAACGATATAATATTCCGGAAGGCAATTTCGTCCCGTGGATTTGCTCGAGTGCATTGGCATTAAAAGGATCTGTGGTAATACCAGACTACTCGTGTATTACGTTTCATTTATAGCCATATTACAAAGATGTTATACATTTTAATGAATGTTTCTATTTCTGAATAACGAATGGTGGAGGTTTTTGTAAGAACAGATTTGCCACATGTTCTTTTTTCCGTTCAGATGATACTCAACATCATCGGCAAACGATTTTTTACTTCCCCACGATCGGGTGAGAATTAACTTTCTATAGTGAAGTCAATGTAAATTCTGACTCATACGTTTCCGTGCTCATCGCAATAGTCACGATAACCACTTCGAGGCCAAGTATAACAACAACAAAATATATAATAAACGTTTTTCGTAAAATAATGTCTGGTGGCCAAAAAATCGCTACGCAAGTATGTCAATTAAATGTCTCGTCCTTGGCGGTTTTCAGTCTCTCTCTTGCTCCGTCGTCTCGTTGCTGAGTGTTAAACTCGGTCGACACACGGGTGACGGAAAGGAGAAGAAAAAAAAAAAAAATTTGGCTGCATGACGGAAATAAGAACCCTTTGTGCGCGGGCACACACAGCAGGGTGTTTGTGACGGCGCTGGTTTTACGCGACGTGACGATGGTATACCTGTAGTATATGTAGGGTGTTGTTGCGGAAGCGAGTGTCGCACGAGCGCAGGACGGTGGACGCGGCAGACAGGGGAAACTGTGAGCGTCAGAGACGAAGGTGTTGTGGAGGAAAGAAAGCGAATGAAGAAAGGGGTGAGACGAATACAGCGGAGCGCAGCTCGTGCTACAACTCCGTGCCAGAATTTCTTCCTCGTTCGTCGTGTAGCTAGCTGCCGGAACGCATCTTCTCTCGACGCTGCGCCCGTCGGTAATACTCTTGTGTGCCGGATACTTCTTCAGCCGCGGAACCGTGTGTCTCATCGTCACTTCCGAGGTGTGGAGCCTTTCTGACGACCCAAATCGTTGCACGTAGCGTTATTGCATTTTTTTGTTGCTGTTGTTGTTTTATATATCTTCTTCTTTCCCATTCAGGACGTTTGTGCTTTGACGCCGGTTGGTTGTCGTCTCGAAATTTTGTGTCGTTCCAATCGCGAGAGTGTACGTCAAAAAGGGTAATGGAAACGAGGATGCTGCGATCTCACGTTACCGCTTGCTCACCGCCAGATGTATTTTCCTCGAGAAGAAAAGCCTCCGAGGAAGAAAAATTTCGATCAGCCATGAGAGAGTATACTTGCCCCGTGTTCCCGTGAGAGCAGATTGCCGAGGGTTTTTTTTTTTTTTTTTTCGTTAGCTCGTTCCGTCGCCGGAGCCCCGAACCGGCCGTCCGGTCGACTGGTGCACTCGACCTCAAAAAACGAGCGCCCATTTTCCATCCTCTTTCTCTTGCTTTTTCTCGTTGTTTTTTCAAAAAATTTTTTTTTATTTCTCTTCCACTTGCTCCATCTCTTCCTGGGCCGAATGCGTTAGGGCGTAAGGATTTGCAGACCTTCTCTTTGCCTTCCGTCCTCCGCGTGCCCCCCCCACGCACCCCCGCGACAACCCCTTCTCCAGGAAAATTAGACTCCGAGGACTCTCGAGACTACATACTTTCGTGTCTCCTTTTTCCTTTCATTCTCTTTACCCTCTCGGTTCTCACTCGGACGGGTTTTTTTTTGTTTCCTCGTTCGTCCCACTTTCTAGCAATGTTCCAAGCCCGGGCACGGAAGCTCCGCTTGGTTTAAGCTAACGGAGCTTCGAGAAGCGACGAGCCGACGAAAAAATAGCACGCCAACTTTTTTTTCAACGATTCGTCGAAGCTTAGACCGGACACAACGAATACTCAATTGTTAAACATTCGCATTCTTGACTTTCATCGTTTTTTTTCCACCGTTTCTTATGATTGGTCTACACGATCGACACCGAGTTATTATTATATTTACATAAATAGTACCAATGCGGATTGCGGATGATACGATTAACGATAATTTCGTTTAGCGTCGAATACAGTTTACGAACGATATTTAATAATACTTATAGCATTGTAAAACATTATGCTCCGCGAGATGACGATTTCACGTTTTAATTGAGTTACGCGACGGGAAATTTCAAACACATTAACCAGCGAATATACGTTGAAATGCAATAATGGAATAGCAGAAAAGTATGGAGATTGAATTTTTGACGTACAAACGAATGACTGAAATACATTTAACGCATCTCCGGTACTGAATTCCACAAAGTCCACTCTCCATTTATTTCCGGCATTCAACCACAACGAAATCCCATTTATTATACCTCTCAAAATATAACGATGTATGTACGTTAAATCACGTTCTAGAACGCGATATCATTAATTATAAAACCGAATTGACGATAACGTTCTTGCAGTAAGTCGTTCAATTGTATTATAAATATAACTGGACGATTTGCAGTGCTGCAATATGGTTTTCATCTGCTCCGCTGACGATTCATTTTCGTATTCATCTGATATTGACATAGACAAAGAGCTCATTGACACGTTGTCCTTCCCGTATAGATCGTCTCGGTGAATAGATATACGTTTCATCAATATTTGATCGTTCGATTGCTACCCATGTATGTATCTATGATAATACGCTTTATGGATCGTGCAACTATACCTTCGCTGTATAGCCAATAGTGCGAGTGAATTGTATCGTTATTGGTCATTAACGCAGACGATAAATAGGTACGGTTATTTGCACATTTCCGTCACTCTCGCCGTGTCCAATAATTCTGTACAATGACTGTCGATATATTCGATAAACGGGCAATAACTTAACGTAGCCGACTGGTATTCGTGTATTTACTGTCATACTGTTAACATCATACAGTAAATTCGAGCAGAGCAATGGACATGGTCCAAAGTACTTGAGCACTTATTTCGTACTGAAGGTACTGAAAAACTTTCCGGTACTTCGAGTACTTTTATCAAAGACAAAGTTTGAAGTAATATTGTTTTTTTTTCAATGCAATGCTCCTTTAATTCCCTCGTCATCAGTCCAACGGTTGCTTCAATTCGCAGTGATAAAAAAAAATTCATTTCAAACTTATCGTATTGTTAACCCTAGATTGGTCACCAGATGCGACCCAACGACTATGGTCACCTCATGAGCGGAATACCCGTTACACAGTGGAAAAATTCGACGCAAGTGTGGCAACGTTGCAAGAGAGAAACCACTAGGGAGTCTGGTCACCTCATGAACGAATCCCCGGATTTCGGCGTTCCTTCCATTCCGTTATTTCCAATCAGCCGTTTTTATCGCCTCATTCGAGTCGCGAAAAATATAATACATTTTTTTAAAGCTTCAAAGAATTAATGGTGATTTTAAAATAATCTCCCAATAATTAGCAAATAAAAAAAAACGATGCACGCCGGGTATTCCCCCGTGTGATGACCAATCCAGGGTTGAAAATCATTTCGAGGTCCAGAACATACGTTCTCATAGGCATGACGATCGGATTGTTAATTTCGTATTGAGAATACACCTCATTTATTTCTCGGAGAAAATGTTAATCGTGCTTCCACGTACTTTGCGATTTTTGGCTCAGCTCTGATTTCGAATGAAACAATCGCCCGCATTGTCTATGATAGCCCAGCAGGCTAGCTTTTTTTTCAACGTCTATCTCGTTGGAGAGATGGCACTAACCACACAATACCACCAAATCTATTTCACGCGCTGGTTCTTTACACATCTCGAAAGAATAATGCACAGCAACCCAACAACTACCCGCACAGAAACGTTTCGTTTTTTCAACCGATGCGATTAATTTCCCAGAGACGTTTGAAAACAAAAAATGGTAGTCGTTTCTCCGTCGAGCTTAACCAGTGTGTGTATAACGCATACGATATATTTACCGTTTTTTTGGTCCATCTGTCGGATTTCATAAGACTCGACATTTCCAAGCCCGTTGATGAAAAACGGGAAAACGAGACTTGGTTGGTAACCGATTGAACGCTTGAGCAGACGCAAACTTTTTAACGATGCAAATACCTTGTTGCGATTTCTCATGATGTGCGGTGCATTGAACCCTGTGAGAATCGTCGTGTACGGTATCGTGTATCGATATGCGGTGTGCTGAAGCGGACAGGAGCGGGAATCGTGCTGGTAACGAGAAAGGACGTACATTTTTTTTCTTCTTATTTTCTGTGTGATATTGACGTTCGAACGTTATACATCACGACCCGATATGTACGAATACCGCACAAATGGAGTATTCCATAATATACAAGTATTAAAGATAGGAAAACGCGACTTCGAAGGTAGACATTTGAAACTGACGCGAATCATACTTTATGCTTGCAAATGGCCAATCTTGGAAAATATTATAATGAAATTTTCCGAAATACATTTTTTTATTTTTTGATATTCCAACGTGATAATTTTGGACGTCTCGTTCTAGCTCGGGGTGGTTGCTGTAGTCTCAAACGTTCGCCATACTCAGTATTTAGTCCAATTATAGCCTTGGCACAGGAGGGGGCGGAGACGTAATTTAATTAATGAAACGACGGACATTTCAGTCTAGAAAAATAGCGTTTGCAGAGAATGCGAGAGCAGGAGAGTCGGGGTCGACGAGGGACCATCGCAAGCTCGCGAAGTAAAGTCTAATTTCGGTGGAATAATTTGTTGCGAAACTATCTCGACGTAACGAAGCCGTCGTTGTTGCGATTGGCACGGAGAAGCAACGGCCTTCTTACCCGTCTCGCGTGACATCCCCGCGTAACTTCGGGATTGAAGCTTCGACAAATTTTGGAACTTCGAGATCAATGTGAGCGATTATAAATTTATATCGCAGATTTCGACCTAACTCGAACCGCTCAATAGTGAATGAGCACGACAGTTTAATTTATGTATTGTATCGATATTGATAATATCTTTCAGCGTTGAGCTTTGCATGACACTTGAAGCGCAACATTTATAAGTGTTAACAGTGATTGATATGTATTTGAATAAATAATCACTCTGATATCTGCCAAGTCATGTCGTATGCAAAGCTCTTGTGCTCATGAATGAAGAAGCATCCTTCACATTCGGTTTAGCGTCGTGAATAGCCGATCCCGGGGATCCGAAGGGGGAGGGGGGGGGGGGCGTTATCCTGGTGGACGAGTGACATTCAGCACCGGCGCACGATTGGACCAGACGCAAAAACGTTCGAATTTTCGCACTTGTCGATGATTAATTCTGTCCACTGTCGGATTGAAGTTCGAAAAAAGTGTGCAAAGGGTCCCGGGGCAAAACGACGGGAGTAGAAAGCTCGGTCGCTACTAAGTTGAACAGGACACGGCATGTTACTCATCAATGGAATTTTTTAACGATTTTATAGGTCGCGCGGAAAAAAGGAATAGCTTGTAAAAAAAACGAACGACATAAGCTCTCTCAGAGTCAGTTTCGTCGACGTCGAAGCTTAATCCATAAAAGAGCGAAAAATGATAAACTTACTTCCTTGAAAAGCAAACCGAGCAAACGACGAATCGAAGAAATGAACTCCTGAAGTTAGCTGTTCCCTTTGAGAACGATGAAAAAGAAAAGAAAAAAAAAAAATAAGAAAAATACTTCCCGGTCTTTCAGATTTATTTTCATATTCATTCCACAAGCGCTACGCCATTCGCTTTTGATCTTTTCACGTCACCTGTTGATATCTGATTTTCGCACAATGGCTGCATACCACGCACATCGCTATTGATTATGGTTGGTTGCGTGCCGGTTCATCGGTGGTGACTATTTTTCGTGAATTTTTATTTAGCGGGTCAAACGAAACAGTTTTCACGGAGCCAAGCGCATTGAGCGTGACGATAAAGGACGGGGGAAGGGGGGCAGATGGGAGGAGGTAGCGAGAGCGCGGAAGCGGAGAATAGGGAGACGTACGTGTCGGGTATCGAATATCGGGTGTACAACGCACGTGGGGCACCGGCAATATAGACCGAGTCGATCGATTGAGCCTGTGTGCTCCGTTCGGTTCTCTATCTCGTTCTCTTCTTCTCTCTTTGCGTCTATCTATCCGTTCCTCTCGCTTAAACTCGTTCGTTCGCCGTTTCGCGGAGAGCACTACCGCGAGAATCGATCTTTAATGCCGGCCCCGGTGCGGACCGCGTGAGAGGGAACACAGCTTGTGTTGAGCAAAAATTTAACCACGTTCGCGGTGCAAGTGTATATACGGTGTCCCGATACCGAATTGTGCGGGGAACGAGCGGTTGGACCGGGAGGCCAACAGTTCCCGAGGGAACCGAAAGACGCTTTCACATGCAAGAAGAACGGGCCGAATGTTATATATATATCGCAACGACGGCAACAGCCGCAGCCGCGGCAGGAGAAGCAGCAACGGTAGCAGCAGCAGCAGCGACGATAGTCAGCGAGAAATGTCTTCCCCCGGAGCTAGCTCGCCATATACCGCACGGGATTTTTGCGAAAACGCGAACGATGGTTTAGAGCTAAGGCAAGCCAGGTTCGACGTGAACCGACTACGCCGTCGGTGAACGCCGCAGTACCTTCCCAAACTCAATTTTCCAATGAACTCTTGGGGTAGTTTCCCGGTAGTAGTCTCGTGCAGTACAAATCGATCAGAACGTGATCGAGAGTGCGACGACGGATCGTACGGATAATCGCTTTCTCGAAGGTGAAAAGGAGCCGAAAAGTTTTTCGAATAAAACGTGTCTTATCCGTTATTATCGAAAGACAAGGTGACGGAAATTGGGTCTAAGACGTCGAACGACTGTGCGATGCTGTTCAATTATAAAATTGAATTATAAGAGTTGTAATCGGATTTCATATTACGCGAAAGGTTTGAGGCAACGAATATCGATGAGGAAGCATGTGCACCATTCACATGGATTGATCCATTTGGTATAGCAGTGTTTAGTCATTATTTTTTAGAACTTTATAAATCACGCTGATGCTTATCGGTAACACAATAAATTCACTGCACGTTCTGCACTGTTACACTATCACGAGAATGTGAGGGGAGAGCTTTTCGCAGTGTCATTTGTTTAATTGCGGATTCTCCGAAGCGTAGTAATTAATTGATTACATAATATGATTGATTCATTATGTAATGGCCATTGATTGGAGTTTTCCGTTCATAATCCGACAAAGTTTCGAAAGACATCAAACTAAATTATATTAATTATTCGATGAACACACCATGTGGACCTCAAAACCGAGTACATGTAGACCGCAATTGGTTACGAAGACTAGAAATCTTTTAAATGGTTTTTTTTTTGGTCGAACGAGTATAAGTATGACAACATTTTTCACTGATTATAATGTAATAAATATCAAGACAAAAAATGTTTTTTTTCCAGATTTGCCAACTTTATTACTTACATCATTCGGATCGTTAACCTCCATTTTCACTGGGACTTAACGATAATCATAGCTAGTATGAAATATAAAATAATTACACCAGCGTACCGCGACCGCCTACGGTGTACACCGTAGTTGGCCAAAGTACGGTCAGGTATTGAGCGCTGGCAGCATGTAATAAGTCGATTGTTCCATACAAGTGTCCGATATCGTATTTCGTCTGTGATAGCTTGCAACGATTGAGAACAAAAATAATCGACGATATTTCGACGAGTGCGATGGAAATGTGAGGGACGTTGTATTTGAAGAACGATTATTTTCCTTTGTACTTACTTTTTTTAAAAAAGTTCTTGAAGTACCGAAAAGCTCTTTTGTATTTGACGTATGTAGGTCGAGTGTCGAATAAATAGCAAAGTACTTTGATTACTGACCAGTTACGTGATGTATTATTTGACGAGACGTGTGCTTGATATCATCGTCATCACCGTCGTTCTCAAAATAGATCTAACCTTATAGCCACGCTGGGATTGGGATGATACTTGACGTCGTTGAAACAGTACAGTCTTCGGGAAGGAGGATCGAGAGCTTTATCGCACCGATTGCGCGTGACCTGGATACATCCCCGTCTCGCTGTCTCGCTTGGTGGCCATATTGCGTCTCGGGTTAATACAACGTCTATTTATTCTCAAGAGAAATACCCGGTTCCGACATCAACATCGAAACGCGGGTTAAACTTCTGGATCTCGTTTAAATCGCGTATATGCGCGGAAAAATTCAACGAAATAGAGTTGGAACACCGTGCATGAAAGAAAAAATAAGAAAAAAAAATGAAATTGATGGTGGGAGGAGGGTGCGACCTCGAGATACGCGTCATGTCTGTATGCTTTTGGTCCGATGCACTTCAGATATTGCAAATTTACCGCAGCTTGAGCTATCTTGGTAAACTCTCTGTATGATGGGTATTAAGTAATATTACGTATGTATGCCAGTGGGGATAGATCGAGGAACGGATTGAATGTAAATGAGAATAGTCCGGATCGTCGAGGGCGATCTGACTAATCCACGGCGACGGATAGCGAACAGAGAACGAACGGATCGTAATGTAATCTATGAATATTTGGTCATCGATAACACAATTGCAATCTCCCGAAATGGCCTCAAATGATATTACTTTGGATTCTTTGATACATTAAATTTTGGAAAATGAATCAAAATTACGGTAAAATTTTCTCGCTGAATGAATAAATTTCGTAGCGAATTATTACGGAATATTAACGTGGATAATAACATGTAATTGTATTGCCGTAGCATCTGGCTGGATGTATCTGATTTTAATATAATTTCCATTCAGTGGATTAACCGGAGCCTTCGACGGAATCATATTTTTCTGTCTTTCCGAACGATTGAATTACTCGTTCCCTGAATTGAATGAAAATAAAAGCTTCGGTTCTGCTTCATTTCATACCGTTATATTATATCCAATATTTTAATATCTATTATTCCAGCCACGGGCTATCGCATGCATGTATAGATAGTCAGTTCGCTTAAGTTTCTTGATGTTAAATTATAAAACCTACGCTGCTGGTTCCGCTGCTGCTGCACAAGCAGCTGGCGCTGCGATCCGGCGTTAGACGGAAGGAAATTTAACCGGTCGAAATCTGGGCATTACTGTTAGCACAGAATCCACGAGGGTATAACTATACGTACACCGCTAATACCTGAAAGCTTTGTTTCCAGATTGAACGTCCGTTGGGACTCGACGATCTCCGTAACACGGTAGTAATTGGTTACCCAGGCTTACTGCTAACCCTCGGTCAAACCCTCTGGGTACAACTTCGTCGCGCTTACGGCCGATTACGGGGCCCAGATCCGAGGACAGGGTTACGTCGAACCGAACGAGTAACCAATTTTTTAATCGACCGAAACAGTGACCCAGCCTCGATTATAACCGATAAACCGATCGACGCGTACTCCACGTGAATTGATTTTCTTATGATGGAAATATTTTTATCGTGACGCTAAAGCGTATCGTCCGGACCAACGGCTTCGTTCGTACATTTGTCTCGATATAGCAGAGAAATTACGGTGCAGAACGCCCGCTTATATCGTACCGCTCGCATCTTGTTTGGGGCATACTTGAGACCGACGATGAGAGCAAGGCAGACACGGTCCGGATAACACAAACAGAAAACCCGTCGCAAAAGCCATTCGTGCAAATACAGATACGATACCATCACCACCTTTCCACCGCTTCTCTGCATCGCTCCGACGCAAATGCTATATATATCGCTGTCACTTCTGATCTTGCACGTTTCTCAAAGAAAGCTCGACGTTTTTGAGTCCAGCCGGCGGCTGTTTTATTTGCTATCCAACTTTTCATTCATGGCGCAAGATTTTATATTCAATTGTGGTGGAGTAAGAACGTTGAGGACATTACTTGCAGCTGTGATCCTTTTTGTTCTTTCTACTCTTCGTCGGTACAAACGAGAGAGTAAAATATATGGGGTATTCCTGGGAATTTCAGCAACTTTGGACAGTTGGGTCAAAATTGTAGCCCCCCAATTTTTTTCATTAATATGTGTCGAAAACAAAGTGACACGTATTTCGGCGTTTTTCATTTTGAGCCCCCACTTTTGAAATACAGTCGAATTAAGTTTTTGAAATATTGATCACATTCGGTCATTCAAATCGATATGTCTCAGCAACGGTTAGTGATAACTGGAAAAACCACCGGTCTTATTTTTTCGTTTTTAAACGCTCTATACAATGAAAACATTCCCGATTATGTTGCCTAAATTTAACAATTATTTATCAACAATTCAAAATTAAAAATTAAATAAAACAAAAAATATACCCTTAATTTTTGAAATTCATTTTTTTTAAAACATCCTTGGACGAAAACAAAAATTTAGCCACCTCGAACTTTTTGGGCCGACGCTTCGTTCGGGAGTTATAGCTTTTTTTATCATAAAAAGCCCGTAAATGTTTACCCGGTTGTTAAAAAAAAAAAGCTATAACTTTCGAACAAAGCGTCGGCCCAAAAAGTTCAAGGTGGCTAAATTTTTGTTTTCGTTCGAGGAATTAAAAAAAAAAAAATTTAAAAAATTAAGGGTACATTTTTTGTTTTATTTCATTTTCAATTTTGAATTGTTTATAAATAATTGTTGAATTTGTGCAACATAATCGTAAATGTATTCATTGTATAGAGCGTTTAAAAACGAAAAAAAGACCCGTCGTTTTTTAAATTATCACTAACCGTTGCTGAGATATATCGATTTGAATGACCGAATGTCAATACTTCAAAAACTTCATTTGGCTGTATCTCAAAAGCTGGGGCTCAAAATGAAAAACGCCGAAATACGTGTCTCTTCATTTTCGACGCATATTAATGAAAAAAATTGGGGGGCAAACATTTTGACCCAACTGTCCGAAGTTGCTGAAATTCCCAGGAATACCCCATATAAAAAAACGGGCAGGGACATTATTTTTCAAGTCTCGAAAATCGCCGATATGCCGGAAAATTCATGTGACAAATCGTCAAAAATATTACTGAATTTTTTGTTGAATGTGTTGACTGAAATTGTGGATAATACGAGTCCCGCATGGTTCAAATGCGAAATTAACGAATTTCGTTCGCCACAGCGCGGCCCATCACGAATGTGACTTTTTTTTACTCTTCTAATTGTGTTCCACTTTCACTGTATATAGCGGTTTTAATGCTCCAATGACATTCAGTTAAAATTTATTTCCCGTGAATACGCCGATTCTCCCGATTGGCATTGTTCGGTGAGCTTTAGCGCAAAATAATTTTTATTATTCTGCTTTGTGAACAATGCCGGTATTATTCACAATGTACTAATCTTCTTTTTATTCGACAAGGCTCATCTTTTGTCGTGAAATTAAAAAAACAACGCTGTTAAGAAGATTAGTTTTGGTTGCACGCAATTTTTTTTTCTTCAAACCTTATTAATTTATCATATTATACAGAACGACGGAGTTGAAAGATAGTGGAAAAGACAGGAGCAAAATATAATCCCGGAGATATACTCGAAGCTTTCCCCCGGGAGGCGAGATATAGTAGAGCTGGAACGTTTGAAATTGGGATAAAGAACGAGCCCGTCTTGTCGCTCGACCGCAGAGAGAAAAAATGTGTGTGTGTGTGTGTGAAGGAGAACAAGAGAGAAAGTGAGAGAGAGAGAGCCCGCACAGGGACGAAAAGAATGAGCTTTTAAGAGTAAAAACGTGGTGGACGCTCGTGCGCGGTTAACGGGGAAAGAACGAGGACCGTGAGGAGAGGAGGGGAGAAAGCTACGGAACGGATCGCGCGGGTTGTGCGGCTGAGGGAGAAAAAGATGCGGATTGACGGGGTGTGGGATGAGAAAAAAAGGAATGAGAAAAGTGAGAACAAAAAAATGTGGAGGTGAGCCGAGAGGAGAAAATCGGTCAGAGACTTTAAATTCCGATGGCAGTTAGAGACTGCTGCGCGGAAGCGAGACGGATTTTGCACGTAGATGTTAGATAGAAAGAACGAGGGCGACGACTAGCGTGTCGCGGGGTAGGGCAGCGCACGCGAGAGCCGAAGCGACGTCGCGCGGGTCTCGTACCCCCGGGGTTAGCGCGATGTGCGAATAGCAGGGAGTGGAAAAGGGTTTGGGAAGGAGAGACGAGGGTGAGAATACGAAGAACGCGGGAGGAGGAGAACAAAGAGCGAGATCTGGAGCAGGCAGGCGTCCATTCTCACCGAGGGTTCTACGAGGGAGCAGTACGTACGTCCGTACCTGCTCTTTCGGTTGCTCCCCGTGCAGTCTTATACTCGTACCGACGTCGGGGTAGTATTAGAGAGCTTCGAACTTTTCGGGCAAGGCGGTCTAGTTTATTCGAGCGTCTATAACCGGAGATGTGTCGCTATACAGTATAAGCATTGGTGAATATGCATCTAACACATCCTTTTAATGCGGATTTATCTATATTTCAACGAAATTATTGAAAAATTACTATTTTCCATTACGATGCTCGAAATACAAAATGAACACGTGAAAAGACAACTTTTTTCGACTACAAGGGACCCTTGGTGCTTCGTTCGTCAAGTTTCACTATTTTTTTTCGCTCATCTAGGCTTTACTCGAGGCATTGCGGTTGAAGTAGTTGAATGACAGTTGAGAAAGAAAGATTGTTTATACGAAGCAGGTATATTTGATATGTGAGGAATTACACGGCAAATCGGGCACCATGGGACCTTTAATGTTTCCGATTCAGTTCATGATTTTTCCGTAGTTTTCATTCGACACTAAAAGCACCCTCAATTTTTTGTAGAATTTTTGGACCACCTAGAACTCGTGAAAAAGCTAAAACTACCCCCGACCGAATCGGCAGTAGTTAGGGTTGCGACTAGCTGAAACAGTTCACGATTTTTTTTCGGCTTCTGTTCAACTCTTGGAGCACGGTTGATTTTTTGCAGAACCTTTGGACCACCCTTGAGCTTGTAAGAAATTGCGAATATTTCGTTACGGATTGAACAACATTATTGATGTAATAATTATTTTACCGATTATTATCATTATAATTATTGATATAATCATTTTTTGATTGACCCGTTGCGTGTGTAGCGCGGCTATAGCCGCGTCAACCGAAGTGGCCAAGAATGGGTAGCGCGGCTATAGCCGCATCTTCAAAAAAGTCGATTAAGACTTCTTCGATCTTCCTGAAATCTGGTATTCTGAAGTTTCTTCGGCCTCTGAATCCGAAAATGATATCAGAATTCCAAAATTCAAGATGGCGGATCCAACATGGTGGATCGAAATCACAAAAAATTAGTCGATTTTCATGAAACTTGGTATCTACACATTTTTTTTCATCGCTGAATCCAAATATGATGTTAAAATTTCGAAATTCAAAATGGCGGATCCAATTTGGCGGACCGAAATTACAATATCGGTGGATTTTCATGAAACTGGGTATCTACACTTTTTTTATATCGCTGAATCCAAGTATGATGTCAAAATTTCGAAATTCAAAATGGCGGATCCAATATGGCGGAGCGAAATTACAATATCGGCGGATTTCCATGAAACGTGGTATCTATAAGTCCTTTGTATCGCTGAATTCGAATATGATGGAAAAATTTTGAAATTAAAAATACCGGATGCAATATGGTGGATCGAAACTACAAAAATGAGTGAATTTTCATGAAAATTCTTAGCTGAAAGTTTTTGGTATCGCTGAATCCGAATATGTCGAAATTTTTAAATTAAGAACACACCTTGAAGGCAATTATTGGAAAACTGATTTATACTACATTAGCTGAAGTTATCACATCACTACGTTACTCAAGAGCAACGGAAATGAGCAACATAAAAAACGAAAAAAATGAACATATTGAAAAACATAATAAAAATAAATACATAATTTAACCCAAAAAAAATATGGTGTGAAATTCTATGAAAGCCTTCTCGCAAATCATCCTGGGGTCCTGAATTCAATACATTATTTATCCAAAAAACGTGAATTCACCAGCTAATTCCAAGGTCTAGAAACTAATTCTTTTCCGACAAAAAGTATTCTATAAGTGAATCAATCAGTTTTCCAATAACTGCCTTCAAGGTGTGTTCCTAATTTCAAAATGTTCACATTATATTGGGATTCAGCGATATAAAAATCTTGTAGATACCAAGTTTCATGAAAACCCACCGGTATTGTGATTTCGATCCGCCATATTGGATCCGTCATTTTTTATTTCAAAATTTTTACATTATATTTGGATTCAGCGATATAAAAAACTTGTTGATACCAAGTTTCATGAAAATCCACCCATATTGTAATTTCGATCCGCTATGGATTCGTCATTTTGAATTTTGAAATTTCAACATCATATTCTTGCATCAAGTTGCACACTCAAGGGGTTAATCAGAGAGAAATTATAATAAAGAAAGATAATAACTTTTCTTTCAAAAATTAAAAAAATTAAAATTTTTTATGTTAAAAAACAAAAAAAAATAGTTGCAATGCACATTCCACGCTGAAACTTTGGAAACCTTTTTTTCAACTACTGAAATCGCAGAACAAAATCAATGTTTTATAAAATGTCGAAGTATGTTTTTACTTTTGGTTAGGTTAGTTTTAAATTTTTTACGAGCCCAGGGTGATCCGAAAATTCTACCAACAATGGAGGGTGTTTTCGCGGTCGAATGGAGACCATACGAAATTATGAACTAATGCGGGAGGGATCAGGTCCGAGACTGGCCGATTTCCCGGAGATTACACCATATACATCATATGAAATCGGAATCATAATGTACTTTGTAAAGTTTTATATGGATGTGCACGCGATTATGCGTTGAAAAGAACTATACATCTTTTTAACACGAATAACCATCGTTACCAAATGACCGCTGTTCTCTTGTTAACCATAAGGCACTCACACGTTACCAGTTTTTTCGTGATAGCCTCAGTGCTCGTCAGCCCACCCCGCGACGAGTTAATGATATAACTTTGATCGTCCAGTTTCGTTAATGATCTCCGCCGGTCGGTTCGAACCCATGGCTTCCTAAATCGAAGGCTACTATATTGCGCACGTTGGAATATATACGAGGCGTGAGGGGAATGTGTTATATAATTTATTACGGCAATAAGGGATATTGAGTAAGCAGAAGCAGCAAAAAGTTTTCTGCGTACTCTTTTTCTCCTTCGGAAATCGAGCTAACGGCAAAACTCGGGAATATCAGTTTTTTTTCTTATTTATTTCAATCGAAGATTCACCAAGTCCCGGGCAATAATTCATATCCTGTACCGCTATAGAAATTCCAAGTTCCGTCCCGAGTTTCGCTCAGTTCTCGGAGTTCGCACGGGACTTAGCTCGTTTCCTTCTTCCCCAGTTGCCTCTCCGACCCCTCTCGTGTCATCGAGTGAAGCTCTTCCGTTAAAATTACTCTGCACCCTCTTTTCACTCGGTTTACTTAATTTATTGAATCACGATAACTTAATTCTTCACAGATGTGTTTCTTATTCGCTTTTATTACGCAATAACTTCTCTCTCACATTCTTTTTATACCAATCGTATTATTGATATCAGCGAAGCAGCGTATAATAGGCGGCAGTGACGATGATATAGCTCACGATGTAATTAATCTACGCGCTTGGTGATCGTGATGGGAGGATTGCGAATGAACTTGTATGCATACCAAATTCTCATACTGCACATTGACGTCAATGATAATTGAACCATCAAATATCACGCTTCCGAAACACGAATTCACCGAGAAAATGAAGCTCTACGGTGCATCTTATACGTGTTCTCGGATAGAGGAAAACGTTTACGAGAAACTATTCCCGGGTTAGCCACCTAGCGGTGAACACTGACGTTATCGCACGGCGATGCCAACGGGGCATTTGATGGGACATATCGGGCATTTGGCAACAAACTACTGCAGTCGCACAGGAGTAAACCAAGTTTGTCGTATTACCTACACGTCGGATCGGTTAAGCGTGGGATATTACTTAATGTTTACGAAGTTATTCCCAGTTTGAGGTCAGGTTAATTTCGGTAACGCAATGCGTGTCAATGCTTCTTAAGTCACCGTCGTCAATATATTAACTCCTGGCATGTTTACCATCTTCCTCCGCTCAGGTTTCCGTGCTTCGTCAAACTTTGAATATTATAATAATAGTACAATATCAACACGGCGGTATAATAACCGGCAGCGATGATGATATATAATTCTCGTGGCAAGCAGTCCGCTCGCACGGGTTGGGGTGCGAGTGAGACGGAAAAGCGGAATGATGGAAACCGAGAATTCTCATATAACTTTATGACGAATGTGCTTGCGAGTCTCACCGACGCCGAGTTATATCATTAGCCGGTGTGTCTCGCCCTCTCTTTCTACCCCATTTCGCTCGTCCGAAACCCGACCGTGTGCCCGACTCGTTCCTCCTCATATTCTCCGCTGGCAGAACGCGGAGGTTTCAATAATTAGTGCGATGTTTGCCCGAGGATTTAACGACGGGGCTCGCGCACGACGAGAATCGTCGCGGGTTGGACTCGATCGCCCGGTGGCGAGCATACTAACCGTGGCCTCTGGCCAGACCGAGCGACACCGGGGAAACACGCGGCGGTACAACAGCCCGGCCCTATCCGGGTATCCCGACTTAGGAATGGAATTAATAGGCGGATTATCCACGGCTCGTACTACCTCACTGGCTCACCCCAACACCAACGTATAGGGATATCAACGGGGCGGGGGAGGGGTGAATCGTCGCGTCGATACGCTCCGGGTTAAAGTCGCCGTGAAACGATTCGCCGTATAGGTGCAATCGCGATAGATATTCCGCACGGAGGGTAGGAAATAAGCCATGCTACCGTTCCCAGTCACTTCACGATTCATATCGTATCTTTAAAAAAAATGTATATAAATAAAAATATTTTTTTTAAATATAGTTTGTTTCGGTAAATCTGATTCTATTTTGAGTAGATGAATCAGCAGAATTAAATAGTTCAAAAAACCCCGCGGGTTACGGTTACGAATCATGTGACCAGTTAGATCGGACGGCAAATACGGCGTTTACCACTGGAATAAAATTTTATTTCTTATAATTGATCATTTATAGTGTGATACAGATTTTTCTACGGAAAGTTATTATCATAAATATGTATGCAAATTAGAACGATTTACGAAAACTTTACGATAATTTTTACGGCCCGATCGCATGCACGTACGGAATTTATTATCCACATCGATTATTAAAATAATTATTAGGACATTAGTTGTCATTATGAAAATAATGTAAACAATCGATCGCGTTTGTGTGGAGAAACTTCAATGTTATTTATTCAAAAATGACGATCGCCATTTTCCATATCGAATTCGATTTTAATGCGGCTTAATTGGTGCGATGCCAGATATTTGTTCGAGGCTGACAAAACGTCCTCAATACTTTCGTCATAGCCGTATAAAAATTTCCTTACCAATCAAAGTCATAAAAAAACGGTTTATCTTTCATACACAACATACACATGACACCCTTACGTGCGGCCCCCATAAAGCCCTAGCGTCCACTCTAAAACGCATCTACAACAGTTACGACAGCACGTTCCAATCGTACTACCGCAATTCCGTAGGTTATCCAACGGAGGAGGAGCAGCTGGACATGCTCCCGAGGTGATTCCCGCGTAAGACCGAATCACTCGAGTTCTCCCTCCTACCCATGACTGGAAGTCCCTTGCGGAAGCGGAATATATTCCGTGGCCGATTTCCGGGGTGCTCGCCAGCAAATAACGCGGGGTCGCGTGTATTCGTGTGTACCATTGTGAGTGTGTATTTATGTGCGTGTGTGGGTGTGAGTGTGAGAGTGGAGCACGTGAGGGCAAGGGTGTACCGAACGAGCTTTACTCGTGAACGGCGAGGTCGTAGAGGAAGCGCAGTAGCGCGCGGAACCAAGTGCCGGAGGAGGATGGACGGAGGTTGAAGGAAGCGTGCGAGAGTAGAAACGCGGTAGGGTTTGCGCTCTCTCGGTACGTGGGAATTACACGGGTCGGCGAATGCGTCGAAAGATGCGCATACAAAGCTCGGAAATATAGATGCGCGTGTGTGGAGCCGTACGTGTGCATTACGAAATGCTCTGTAAGGGGGCTGGCACCAGGGTGAGGGTAGGTCTAGATTTCTCTCTCGCAAAACCGCGCCGGCCGACCGGGTCTAGGGATATCCGCGTGACGCGAGCTTTCTCCGGTGGGCCGCTCGCGACGACGAAAGATATATATATATATATATATATATTTATAAACACGAAATGGGAGTACACACGAGACGGAGTGTGTATACAGCTGCGAGAGTAGTTGAGGCGAGAAGGAGCCCAACAGTAGGGTTGCTGTACACGACGAATACGACGATTTGAAAAAAAAAAAGAGGATGAGGAGTTACGGAGAATGACGACGACGGCAGTACAGGAAGCAATGCCGCGAGAGAGTAACGCGCGCTCTCTCGCGGCGGATATCGATTTTCGTTCGCGCTAATAAATAGGCGCATGCGCACGCGTTTTGCGCGCTCGACTTCACCCCTGGCTGCATACGCTCGCACACGGGCACTCGCTCCTGTCGTACACGCAAACGAGTATCTATATAGAATATTTATAATATTGTACCTATGTACATATATGTATTTATGTATATATGTGTATAAGGCATATATATATGCATATAAAAGCATATATACGTAGACAGTACCGGTACATTAGGTGCTGATGTATGATTTATCTATGTATCGCATAAAAATTTATATCTTCGCCATACGATAACCCCGTCTCCTTCTCTCTCTATACGTGTATACGTATATTTATATATTTATATGTCTACACTGCACCCACGTGACTCATCTTCACGCATAAGTATTCGTTACACTTGGTCTATCCAATGACGGTTATACCGTAGAGAGCTTAGAGTATATGTCTTGGTAAGCATATCGCTATATGTTCTACTTCAGTCCGGTATAGGAACGTGCGGAATTATCGTTCTGTTGAGACTCGTGTTAGATGCAGAATCGTGCGTATGCAGAATAACACACTATAACGGGTATTACGGATGCAGTATATTAGGTACGTTACTGTACATGTAGCTACTGGTGAGTATAAAGGAGATGCACGTGCATGCTGCGAATATCGTCAGCTATTCACTGTTTGCGGATGAAATATAAATTAGCCGGCAATGTATGCCACTGCCGATGGTGCTACTGGTCTAGGTGATGTTCCAACCCGATGCATTGATGCGCGGCGGATCGTCGTATAATACGACGTAATATGATGTCGGTATTCCAATATGTATCGATAACAGCATCGGTATCTGTGAACCGTCGATGTAGATTGGTTGAATCCGGGTGAGATGGTGTCACGTCACAATTTTCCGTAGATTATACTTAAAATTGAGTTTTACCGGCCCGAAATTTGAATTTGGAGATGGTCTGAGAAGAGTGACGGGTCGGAAATATGATGATTCTGTGTGGTTTTTTTCATTTCACAAGAGTTTGAGGTAGAATTTAAGCCCCTGGGGAAATGACTCAATGCCCTAAATCTGCACCCCCGCTTCATATAAACTTGTTTGTTTTTTTTTTAACAAAACTGTCACCATATCATTTCTCTTTCTCGTGTCTCACAGGAGTCAGTGTAAATAGAAGAAATGAGGTTTTGGGAAAGAGGCTGCGAGACGGAGCCGCAGGGCTTGTGATACCTTTCTCAACGCCAAAGACTCCAGATGCGACTACGTGCACAGGCCTCGTGTGAGAAGATGGAATGATTTATCGGTCAAGCATAATGTCTCGATTTGTCGACCCTCGTTCTTGCCTCTTGGTTATCGGTCCGTTATAATAATTTTCCGGGCTTCTGAAAATGACAGAACGTACCGGTGTACAACCTTGTGACGAAATATTCGCTGGAAAACAATCGTTTTCTTTTGTCTCCATTTCTGCGGAATAGTTCTGCGTAACTCCGTCCCGGACCCACACGTTAATGGATTGAGAATGTTCGACCTGTAATAACGGAAAGGCGCGGTAGTTTCCGATGATTATAGGTTTCGTCGTAGGTGCGTAATAATGTGTATGCATATGAATAATCACGAATGTATAATACAACGATCTAACGAATATTTAGAAGTGAAAATTGAACATTCCTCGCTTCCGCGTCATTAATCGGCGTTCATCGTCACGGATAATTCCTTCTTCAGAGAAAAAAATCAAATGAGCCGCCTGGGTAATTGAGAAATTTCATGGTCATCTCATCCCGACTTACCCTACTTGAATTGTATGAGTACGCTCCGCGCAAGGAGCTGATTTGGCTCTGTCGCGTCTGTGTAGATACCCACAGACACTACTGTGCGGCGGAACGCTGTCGCCTCATATTGGTAACGGCTCACGGTACAAGCGTTTGCCAGAACCAACGGCGATGGTACCGAGATTGGTATATACTATTACAGAGTGAGCTCACTACGGTTTGGCTACAGGGATACGCGTGTTCTCTGCAGATCACTGGGCACTAGGCTCAACCAGTGCTCAATGCTTTCCCTTCATATATCTCTCTCGCACTTGTACCCCCACATCCCCTCCCGCCGCTCCGCACTACGTGCGGGGTTGTGTACAACTGTGCTACTGACTCTGCTCGTTTCTATAATTGTGTGGATACAGCAAGCACTATACGAACCGAATGATGCGTGAGGCTGTGTGTAGGAAGCCGGTGCGACTCTCGACTGGGGTTGCATAGCGACTGGCTATGCCTTCGGGGGATGAAATTCAACCTGACACGTGCAACTGGTATCCCAATTACTTCTCGAGAGCCATTAGTCGAACTGTTGGGGCCCGGACTTCCCTTACATTTCCTCTTACACTTCACTCTTCGGTCTTTCATCCCCTTCCTCTTATGCTTTCTATCTCTTTTATTCTCTTTTTTTTTCACCGATTCTGTTCTCCGTCGACCCCAATGCCTGTCCGCGTAATTCAGGCCGAATTCGTCATCCCAATCATCTGGCAATTTTAGGTTAGTTTGCATTAAATCTCATACGACATAACACGAATCTTGATAGATTCGATCGATCAGCAGCATTTTTATCGTCTTAATTTATTGAAAGGTTGACTTTTTTTTTCGGTCATGAGGGATCGGGAAATTGTTCAAAATTTTCGTACAGACAAATAGTATAGCGATATCATGTATGAAACTCATGAAAACACATACTTTCGGAAATTGAGATTAAATTTCCTAGTAAACTTAAATCTGAGACTTGCGACCAGTTCAATCGATTTCTGGTCCATATAATTTTCCTCTAGAAAATACTCGTTCACGAAAAGTTCAATTTTTTTTTTTTCATTTCCGTCCAAGTTTTAGCTTCCTTAGAGGCATAAGTTGGCCATTCGAACGTGAAAATCGACCGTTCGTGCAAACTTTCACCGCTCGAAACTCTCTCACAATATCGTCTCCCATTTCGTCAATATTTTGAATTCTTTTTTTCTTCTAAGAACTTGGTTTAAAATGGGCAGCAAGTATACAGCCACGGAACAGTGGCAAAAAAAAATGAAAATCAACTTTCTACAAGTGCCTTATTATATTCATAATGTTAATAACTCGTGATGTTAAAAACTGGGACTTGGACAAAAAAAAACTTTCGATTAACGATTTATGCGAGAGCTATTGAATATTGTCGTCTAAGTTATGGACGTCGACGAGCCGACGAATTACGATAAATAAGCCGCGAATACTATCTCCACAATAGTACCACTTCCGGCGCTAAAGTACTTGTAGTCAGTGGAGAACAATTCGGAGAGTCGCTCGCTTTGGATTTCAGGCTGGATTGGACGAAATCTAATGCGGGTCGATGGGCGCCGAGCCCGAGATCTACTCAAAGTAGCTGGTAGACGTATAGTCACCTTAAATCCGCGCAGCATCCCCGTACATGCTATGTACGTAGATGGTTACATGGAGACAGTGTACATAGACATAGATAACGGGGATAGAGAGATTGTACAGTCTCTGTATGCACATGGGGCTGTCTGGGTGTACACGACCTTATGCGCTCGCGCTCATAGAACTTTGCCCAGAGAAACACTTTGCTGCTGGTGCAGCAGCACAGCCAGGAACGATGGCTGTATCTTCCGTAGTGCTGTGTAGTACCATTGCCGGCTAGGGCAAAGCCACGAAGGCCACCAGCACCAGAGGAGTTTCGAAACTCACTTCGACTCCAGTCGACCACTTAACTAACGTCTGAAGATTTTTGAGATTCGAAGAGAAGGTTGCGGGGCGAGAGGACGGGAACGGGGTGGGGCAAAGCAGAGAGGGGGAAGGATGAGGGAAATAGCTTGCGGAAGATATAGGAGCGATGAGGGCGAAAGAGTTGCCGCAGTAGATTTACCGCAGCTACGTGAGAAAACTTCGTTTCATTGCCGTTATACAATTTCGGAAGAGGCGAGAAAACGTGGGGCCAACCCGAGCGAGAAAGTGACGGAGATACGGAAGATATAAAACGAAGAAAAAATAGGCGTGCAAGAAAGAGTTATCGCCTCGCGCTTGCTTTTAAACAGGTTGTTTGTTTTGTTTTTTTTTTTTTTCATTTATTTATTTATTTATTTTCAATTATTTTATTTTGCGGATTTATCGCGATCGCCACCGGCTACGTTCTGTCAGTTACACACAATAGAACTTGGAACAGATTGATCTTGACATTTCGAAAAATCCATCAATCGACATCAATATATCGTACCAAAGCTCGGGGATGATTTTCTCTGTTTTGTAGCTGATGGTGGATCGTTATTTGGTTAAATTTCGAAATTTTACAATATTGTGAATTTTTAATCCACAAATCGTAGCGGAAATTGCAGAAGATTGAAAAGTTATGTCGCTATAGTGTGGATAAAGCAATATTCGTTTATTTGTTATTTTTCGTTCTTTGAAGCTATATGTTAATTAGTTGGCTCATTGTATTATTAGTTTCGCGAGGAATTGCCTCTTGATCGGGTGCCTCAGCTCGATCAAACTAGCCGTAGCGAAGCATTGTGGGAGTCCATGCGAGAATGATTGGATGATGGATGAATACGAACACGACGGAGAACGGCCCGGAGATGGAGAGCGATATGGACACACCAATGGATCAATGCACTTTGTGAACGATTGCTCAGCATCCACGGAACTCCGCGAGTCAGAACTTTTGACGCTGACTTCTCAACCATCCTCGCTTCTTCCAGTTGAGTTAAAATCGAAGGGAATGGGATTACTTACGTCATCGAAGATTAATCGTGAGATATCTTCAAAATACGTCTCTGGTTGATTCTCACATCTGCGGTTGACAAAATCATTCGATGTTCGAAAAGTATTTTGACACGATAAAATCGTAAAGATTGATCTTGATAGGGATAGGTTCGAAAGTCAATGGTTTGGATCATTGAATTTTACTGAGAATTGGATACAGGAAGAAACTCTCAGTGATATATAAGTTTATGGACACTTGGGTTTCAATATGATATTGGATGTATCTGTGAATAGGGAATTGGTAACAAGAGTGGATTTCGAGATCCCAGAAGTACCCTATCTATATGTCGGTGTATATAAATACGTATATGTATGGTTTACATACGTATGTAAATCTGATCGAAATATACGGGGATGAGCGTAGTGCGGGATGAACCTGCTGTTCGGACTTGCTCATTGTGCCTCCCTTGATTTTCGCTTCGGTAGTTGAGCTCTGTGCGAACCATCGTAGAACGCACACAGCTTTTGAAATCATCGACCAGCAGTGCCGGAGGCAAGTTGGTAGCCTCCGGATTAATATAGAATGTGAAAGAGAGAAAAGCTCTTGGGTTCTGAGCTATTCAGCCATTATTGATATTCCGCGGCGGGTGCTGGGTCATTCACTTATATGCCTAGGCAGAAGTGGTGAACAGAGCGAACTGTAGTAGGACCGGTGCCTATGGAGACGTCTCGGTGGCCCACGAGAACGGTAGAATCGAGCAGAGGAGACTCGGTGGAGTAGGACGACGTGGACGACGTGGACGACGAGAAACGTCGTGACCTCGACCCGCACCGATAAATCACGGGGCCCTCGGTCTTGTGCTCTCCCGCGGTATTCTCCTACCTCCTCGAAGAAGAAGGGAAATTTATCTGTATAAGGGATGATTCTTTTTTTTATTACTTTTTGTACTTACCTGTCGCTATAGCTATTTCGGGCGAGAGCCGACGGTGGATTACGGAAGAGCACTCGGATAAATCGTAGTAGGCCCGGCAACTATTTACCGGGGACTATTAATGCGACAGCTATTAATTGGTTGTACTATAGCAGGCCTGATCGAAGGTTAGTTACCGTAACAATGCGAGTTGTTTATGTATTGTATGAAAGATGGTCGCATGGGCCGATTTGGTAAATCGGTCTACAAACCATTTGCTTGAGTGCTGGCGGGATCGAATATTTTGGTCGAGCTTTCACAACAAAAAAAAATTATTGACAATTAGATTACGGGGATTTACAATGTTGAAAATAGTATTCTTTCTTTCAACGCCGATTATGAAATAATTTGATGTCGCTGTCAATAGTGATTGAAAAGAAAAAAAATTTTTTTGCAAAGCAATTTTGATGCGCGCTGTATAGTTCTAGAGATGCGCGCATACAATGATAATAGTGATGTTGGCAATGAAAGTTGACAAATTAATATTCCCGTTTATATTGTGACCTGGAACAACAATTGTTTTGCTACTCTTGAGGCTCTTATTTCGCGCCCCGAGTTCCGGTAGAGACGAGTGAATAGCGAGAAAGAGAGAAAAGTTGGAAAGGAAAGACACGGTATAGCCGGGAGAAACTCGGAGGGCTGAAATGCGGTGTGCGCGCTCTCATTGTGCGTCCTATCATACTTTGCTCCCTTCTTATGCTTTTGCCGCCCGGGGGGGTGTCGAGAACTATGATTCCGAGTCCGACAATGAGCGCGGAGAGCGAGAACGAGAAAAGAAAAGATGGACGAAGAGAGAAGGAGAGAGTAGCGAAACGTCACGAGTAACAGCGGCAGCAGTAGCAGTAGCAACGCAGTCCACGGTAGCGACTCGACGCGAAGCGAGAATTCGCGGGTTCTGGACTTGGGCCCGAGTGCTAGTCCGCGTTTCTTGGATTGTTAGGAGAAAAACAGGAGGAAAATGGTCGAGATCAAGCGCGCACAAGCGAAAGAGATGAGAAGGAAAAAGTGAAGAGGAATGGAGACAGTAAGAGCGAGAGAGAGAGAGAGAGGGAGACGGAGAAAGAAAAAAACCAACCGAGGAAGAGAGACGAGGCAGGACCTCGGCGACGATAGCAACGACGACGAAGAAAAAGAAAACGTTTCGTGTAAGGCGCGCTCGCTTCTCCCTCCACTCGGCTCGGGTTGAAGACTTTCCAGAGCTCGCAAAGTCCATTGTTTAAACGAGGCGAGCCCTTTGATCCCTACTCCCACCCGTGAAACTCACGCTTGCGCATACTTTTCTCTCTTTCTCGCTTTCGACCCTCTCGAAGCCCTCCGTTTATTAACGTTCTTTAATCAGAGTGTCTTCTCGAGTGCATCATAAAGATTCCGGCACGGCACCGGCGACTGCATCGTTGCGCCGCTGTTTGCTGCAAGGACGGTGGCTATTATACGCGTACTTGCGAATTAGGAGAATTCGCTTGGCTCACTTATACCGCTGTGAACCGGCTCTACGGAATGTTTTCTATTGCCCGCCCCCTCTACTTCCGACCCAGCCGCCAACTCCTCGGACACTCTGTATTGCCACGCGTCCGCGCCAACGCGAAGTTACGACGATATTTTACCAAGACGTGTGACTCGTCGTTGAAATAATAATACCGGTAATTCGACGGGGCACCGAACGACCGGATAACGCCGCGTAATTGACACTTTTAAATAATTTCATGGTTGCGAAATCTCTCATATTTTTAATGCCCTTTAACGCCATCTAAAATTAGTCTCATTTACTCGGCCGACCATCCATCAACACTCGGAGGAGTTTGATTTCCTTGGGAAAAACAATTATCACACAACAACGATTGTGAAATTGTCTCGCATTATTCGAAAAGGTTGAATCATCGATATTTTGATAATTCGCTCATTTTGTTCTTTCGTCGCTGAATAAAAATGCAGTGTGAAAAAAAGTTTCATGATACCAATACTTCCGTCAAGTATTCGCTAAGGTCCAGAAATATGTGTTTAATAGTAACATTGTCTCCAAGCAATCTGAGTAAATATCTCAGTAAATATTTTACGCGGCATTTTCAATCTTGAAAAAGCTTTTTTTTTCGCAACGGTAGTGGAAATCAAGCATTTTGCGAATTTTCATGAATGCATGACCTTAAAAGATTATTTAAACACGTCGGATGCAATTTTCCAAGCTTAGTCAGCATTATTTTGTCGAATGCTCGGAAGCCCTTGTAAATATCACGGAATACCTACGTCTGAGACGCGGTGAATTGTTTTTATCACAGGTGGACGGACAAAAGCCTAAGAGGAAATTGGAAACATTGTTATTGCCGGCGCTCGTTCCTTTTCTTTAGCTCCGGAAAAGTACACCGGTGATACCAGTATACACAGAGTCAAACAGGACGAAAATAAAAATGAAAGAGACGGAGGCGTCACGACATTTGCTCGTCGGAAAACAAGCGTTATAACTATACATGGGATACCGCCGACAAACATCGGTATACAACGGAGACATATCTTAGACTGTCTTCAGAAGCCTTTGGATCTCCGGCCTTGCGGCAATCGAAACCGATATCCAACAGAGCAAAGTAAACCGCACGGAGAAACAAAGCGATGCTGCCTTTGACCGCAACGGCAACGACGTTTGTTCTCTCGAGTGCACGAGGAAATGGAGGTGGAGTTGAGATTTCGGAAAGGTTCTTAATAGAGCTTGCAGCTCTCATGAAGTCTACATTGTTCAACGGCGAATCACGCCCTCGCATCGATTAGAAAAACTAGCTGCAAGTTGGAACTTGCAATTTGCTTCCTCCGCACTTGAGCCAATGGACAAAATCCTTTATGAGGTTTCCTATAAGTACCTTTTTCTTTATTAATTCTGGCTTCCTCATGAAGGATTTCGTCCATTGGCTCAAGTGCGGAGGAAGCAAATTGCAAATTTCAACTTGCAGCTAGTTTGGGAAAATTCTAACTCCTATAAAATTGGATCCACTCGACCGATCTTTACCAAATTCGATACAAGCTACGGTTAATTAATATTCCCGATATGCACCGAGTTCAACTTTGATCATTAGAAGCTGACGTGAGTTGGAACAAAACGTACATTTTTCTCGAAATTAAAAATTCTACAAAATTTGAATTCCCTGATGGATTCGACCCAAATTCAATACCAAACATGTGTTAGCATCATTGTCTTTGTGAAAAAACTACTTAGACCGATAACTCAAAAATTGCGGACATTAGAGGGGACAGAGACATTTTTTGGATATTTTGGAATGATGTCAGATCCGAGTCGCGTCGCCAATTATTGCAAGAATTACAGATGGCATAGATGATTTAAGGTTGTATGTGCGTGCAAAGTTGGAGCGCTGTAGTTGAAACCGTTATTGAGTTATAGACGTTCGAAATTTGGGAGACTGTCTCGCACGCACGCACGCACGCACGCACGCACGCACGCACGCACGCACGCACGCACACGCACACACACACACGCACACGCGCGCGCGCATACATCCGGACATGGATGGTTCAGGACATTCTGAACGCATTGACATCGAAATCCCGAAAGAAAATTTTTTGACCGTCACGAAGCTTCGTTTATGAGGAAGCAAAATTACCGGATTTTTCCGATAAAAAGCCCATAAGCTTGTAATTCGTTTTCTGAATTTTCAAGGTTCTCTTGTTGCACGTGAATAGAATCCCATGGTATTCTTAATGAACCCAGGTTTATTTTGAAATGATATTCATTTGGTTATTTTTATTTCAAATATTGCAACAATTCAAAAGTATAAAATAAAAAATAAATCTCATTATTTACGAAAATCATGGATTATATGAGATACGAAAGAGAAAGAAAGAGAAATTATGGCAACCCGAGAATTATTCATATCAGTAATCTTTATTCAGAAGCAATCCGAAGGGTAGTCTGGGTTAGTTTCGGAAGGATTGTTCTTGTTCCCAAACAGAGGCCTATGGACATTTTTGTTTCCTATTTGCAAAACAAAATCCCGATAGAGGCCCAGATCGGCCATAGTTCGGATGGTTTTGCTCTCATCGGCAAAACGGTATGGTGACACGACTTTTAATCGCGGACAAAATAACCCCGACCAAATGTTCTGAAGATAAAAAAACGGCGCCTAAATAACGTCATTCTGATAACAAAAATAAACAGCCGAATAAAATATTATAAAAATTGATTTATTTCCGAAAAAATACGGAAATGGCATTTCGGATAACGGATTAACTCTCAATTCCTACACTCTCAAAATTGTAGGTCATTCTAACAGTAAGTCAACCGTACTCCGTCGATTTTTAAACGCTTGTATCTTGTGACGTAATTATCGTAAGGGAGTTTTTTCTCAATGGAAAGCCAGAATCTGAGAAAAAAGAATGTACCAATTAGAATTTTCCACTTTGATAGTTTTGCAAATATTTCGAAAAATATGGACAAATGTCCATATAGCGAAAAAATATGTTTGTTTGAAAAATGAAAATCTGCTAATTTTTACTATTTCACGTCATGCATTTTTCCAAGCTCAAAGTGCATTTGGATTTAGAAAAAGGTAGCTAGGAATGGTTTCTCCGGAAGATTTTGTGTACTAATACCAAAAAAAGTATGTCCAACAACAAATCATGAAATAAATAAATAATTCAATTGATAAATCACAGATTTTCAAGAGATGAACGAAAAACTGCGAGCTATCTCAATAGGTCACGTTAAATCAAACAGGAGAAAAGTATTGTTAAACAAAATTCTTCATTCTAACGACTTCTATCAAAGCTATCAGTCCCTTGGTTCGTCTTGTTTTCTTACAAAATTGTTAACATTATCGTTCATTATCCCAGAAAGATGCAGGAACAATAGCACAAGAACGATTCTTTTCCCCCAGAATTGATATCGGTCGGATCATTGTCTGGTCAAAGTTCTGGCTCGTCGAAAGTTTTGGCGAGCTCAGAAACGCGCCGAGCCTGTGTCATAATTTTCCCTGAAACAAATACTACACAAATTGGACGTTAGATGAAAGTTAACGAAGAAAAAGAAACGATAACCGTGGGACACGTGTAGTTCTCATGCGAATACAACGCGTCTAATGTTAGTATTGGAGAGCGACACGAACTCAAAAACATTTTTTATATGCATTAATAATACATGTATGCTATATAATTGTTCAAAATAATAATTACCGTTTCCTTAATTTTTTCCATTTTTTTCACTTATTGTCATGCCCCCCCTATTACAGAGGTGTGGAGGGCGGAAAGCAAGACTCTGGGTCCGACCGACCCAGAGTAGGAATTGAGGGTCAATAAGTAATTATAATAATACAAACAACAATAGATAAGATTAAATACGTAGTATAAGCATGGGTGGTCATTAGTGTATTATTAGTATTGGTTAATAGTATTAATATCATGATATTATTATTTAATTGTGTTATTGTTAATAATATGATGCGTACAAACAGCGCTGTTAAAGGGTAGTACCATTCAGTTTATGGCAAAGTTCTGATTCATTATGCCTCTGTGCTGAATTTTCTGCAGGCCACCATTAATGAACAAGGATTGACTAAGCTATCGATCGAATGAATACTTGTTTATGTGTTATTAAGCGTCACCGACAAGAGTCCTGTGATATAGGCGGACGGATTAGTAATGTAGTTGTAAACGATTACAGGCCAGTCTAATATTTTGGATTGCATAAAAAATATTGCCTGCATTTTTAAACTATAAGGTTTCAAATTGTTGTAAGTGTATTCTTATTATTCATTATTGATTAATTATTATTAATATTATATTATATTATTATTATTATTATATTATATTATATTATTATTATTATTATTATATTATATTATTATTATTATTTATTATTGATTGATTATTGATTCATTCTCATTTATTCTTTATTTCTATGTATTTAGTTATTTTCCAGCATTATTAATTTTTTTCAACTCAGAAAATATTGTTGTCTTGTATTCTTATTACTAATTATCAATCCGTTATCCAAAACGTCATTTCCGTATGTGACAAAAATTCGTACGATACTCGTACGAAAAACGTTTTCTGGACTCGTGTGATCGCAACACTCGCCTTCGGCTCGTTCTGCAAACTCACACTCGTCAGAAAAAAAATGTTCGTACTAGTGTTATAATGGACTGTTATACAATCGTTTTTTTTTTACGTGGATAAGGTCATTTGGTTGTAATTGTTTTATCTTTGGGTTGTTTTGTCTGCGATTGTAATTTTGCCATTATTTCGTCCACGGCTGTAATGTGACGGAACCAGCCGTCTATTGTTCAGTTTCCTCAACAGCTTACTCACTGTCTTCCCAAGCAGCTGCAGTACCACAAAGTCCGAAACGTCATGAAACTGACCATTAACACAGCATTTCCGTATTTTCGTAGTTATTTCGAGACAAAAACGATCTCAATAAACGAAAAAAAATCATACTGATAACTATCACAAAACCTTGCGATCGTAAACATATGAAAAATAAGCGATTAGAACGTGTAAATATTCTTAAACGTGTATCGCACCGATTGCCGAAAAAGCCAACAGTCATTGTGACCAATTTACATACCCACAACGGCGCGAAAACCGAAACGAAGCCTGGAAATTTTAACGATTCTCACAATAAACCCCGGATAACTTTTGCAATTAGCAAATTCTTCCACCTCTTTAAAGAGCCATGAATCATTTTTTTTGTCCAACAACGTACTATCTTAAATTTGCCTAATATAAAATTGACGCCTCTGCGGAATTTCCGGCAGCCCGAATAACGGTTACCGATTTAACTCTCGAGCCTGTTTGTTCCCTCGTCCCTGTATATGAAAAGCGATTGTGCTTTCTTTCCACAACAGCGTCCGTATTTCCACGGTCTTTTTTAGTCGTTCCGGTGCTCCTCGCCGTCATCCTTAACGCGTGCGACGAGGCCTCACGCCAATTACGACGTCGGCGCAGCCTCGGCAAAGGAACGTGAATTTTGCAACGTCGGTGCGATCATCGACTCGGCCAGGGGCGCAGACGCCCCCGAGTCAGCCCAACGGCCTCTCTGGCGTCACGCGCGCACCAACCCCCAGACCCGAACGCTACACGTACTCTCCCTCTACCCCTAAACAAATCCCCACTAGCGCCACTTCTTCGTCCCGGAACGAACAGTTTGGTTTCTCTCTCGCGTTGCACTCACGTCTTATCACTCTTGCCTCGTCCTTTCCATTTCTATCTCGCACCGAAGAGAATACCCCCCACCCTTCATGGAATCTCGAGCGCAGCTTCACTCGCTCATTCGTCCTCCATCTCTATATCTATCTTTCTCGCACTAGCTCTTCCTCTCCCTCTCTACTTCTCGCACTAGCTCTTTCTCTCCCTCTCTACTTCTCGCACTAGCTCTTCCTCTTCCTCTCTACTTCTCGCACTAGCTCTTCCTCTCTCTCTCTCTCTTTCTCTCTCTCCCTCTCTACTTCTCGCACTAGCTCTTCCTCTCTCTCTCTTTCTCTCTCTCCCTCTCTACTTCTCGCACTAGCTCTTCCTCTCTCTCTCTCTCTCTCTCTCTCTCTCTCTCTCTCTCTCTCTCTCTCTCTCTCTCTCTCACTCTCTTTCTCGCTCCAACAACTTCACCTCCACCACCTCCAGCAACACCCCCGCCGCTTCTGCCGCCGCGCCACCGCCGCCGCTGCCTCCGTTATCGCGTGGGGGTGGGACAGTTGTGCCGCAGTACCAACGGGTTTCCGTGAAAGGTAGAACCCCCCCGTGTTTGGCGCTACTACAATACACGCGATATTATAGATTTTTAATTAGTAAGAAAAGCAGCAATACCGCGAGGTTTGTGCGGTGCGGCGGCGGAGATATGTCCGGAATTTTGAGTGACGGAAGGAAAAAATAAAAATAAATGACAGACGATTCGAGACGAGTTTAAAGAGACGAGTAAGAGTTGAAAATTATTTCCGAAATACCGAAAATCCGTGACGCACCGAATACAGACGAATCAAATAACGGAAATTACATTTTAAAGAAGAATAAAAAACTAAAGTTGAACACGCCATGCAGATAACTCGTGATCTAAAGACAATAAAAAGTACTATAATGCTTCTGTAAATATAACGATTCTTCTTATTCCTCCACGGGAATTGTTAATCTATAGTGAAAAGCCGATATAAATTTTCTGTTCTGTTTCGATTGTTCTGTTTTTTGTTTAATTATTGTCTAGTGTCTCCCTGCAATTTTTCAAAAACGATCCGTTAACAATGATTCGATCTCGGTGAATACTGACCGTTATCGCGTGGCAAACGCCAAAGGCAAGTGTTAAATTACATTCTTAATTTGTATTAATTCAGCCTACGCATTATTATTTTTTTTAATCGAGAAAATATTCAATTTCTCGATTAGTGCCGCGTTATCGGCCGTTTTGGCGAAATAGCAATTGGATGCTGAGACGTTAGGGCTGTCATGGATTCGCCGTGAGGGCCGATTGTGGCTCGAGTCACGGGTCAACCCAGAGACAGGGAGTTGTACCTGGAGTTGCAGCAACAGTAAGCCATTGGGCAAACAAAGCCGAGGCTTAATACACGAGGACACGAGGTCCGGGCGCCGTGTGAACGACCGATTCTCCGACCCCCCGCAATCCTGTGTTATTCCCCCGGCGTCAACGGTCGAGGAGAACTTCGAGGGTGTCTCGAGAAACTGTGCCGGAGGTGCAAAGCCGGTTTCACAGTGCGAAGATGCAACTCGGTTTATTCACCGGGGCCACCCTCCTCGAAGCTCTAGTCCCTCCCAACGCTGTGCTTCATATCGTACTGTCGCTTCAGCTACTGTCTTATCCAGGTTCGTTTACGCGCCATAAACCGCGTTCGCCGTATAATTCCGTTTATCGCTGGAATACTTACAATATTTCATCGTGTATATAGTTATAAAAACGGGGTTGCCCGAAGGCGTGGAGTACGAAGGGGGAAAGCAGATACGGTGAATAGTCTACTTAAGGGACCAAAAACTCTAATATTCCAGATTTACGTCATGTACCACCATCTCTAATGTTTCATCGACTAGGAGAAACGTGTTTTTTTCTCGAACCTCTAGTTTAAATGGAATTGCAATTCTGTGGGATAACAAATATTATTCAAGAATCATGATATCGAATTTCTGTGACTGGCTCTTGAAAACGTAAATTCTTTATTAATATTAATACCCAACGGGTCCGATTATTTTTCTTTCTAACGATTGAGAATTCTATATATTTTTTTAATTTGACGTACACGTGTTTCGGATCGTTGTTGAAGAAGACTTTGGAAGCTATTTTTAGCAACGAAATAATACGTTCTAGGATCGGATTGGTTTGGAATAAAGCCTCGAATATTTGACAGCCGGCACGAATTTGACAGAAGATCGTTTAGTTATTTGACAAATCGGGAGGGCTATCGCATTTGCTCGAAGCGGAAAGGCGGAAGTGCCTCTGGCACACCTAACTATTGCTTTGTAAGTGGGCAGCTTTTTTCGGAGCAAAATACGTGTTCGATCTCGACTCCTCGACTCTGTCAAATACGCGAGCGTGAACTGTATCGCAATTACTTTCAATGGTCCCAAAAAAAGATTTATACTCATGTTCCGAGGTAATAATGTAGAGTGAATTCCGATACTTTTAATCTTCAAAAAGAATTCATTCTCATAAAGGAGTTTAATATTCACGACCTTCCATAAAAGCAGGGAAATTGAAATTGAAGTCGTTTATCGCGATAGATGCAATGAAATAACACGCTACGAAAATTCTACAGTCGATTGATCGACCGTCGATGACCAGCTTCCGTTAGAAAGATAAATATTCCGGACTCCGGGTCAGGGCTTGCGATAATACCAGTGAAAACACGTCGTGCGCGGATTTATTAGATATTCAAGGGGGTTTTTTAAAAGGAGTATCGACACTGGTCCATCCGGCAACGGCAGCGCGGACAATTGATTATCGTCGGTACGACGGCAACGCGGAACTTTCGTGTAGTTTAGCTTCCATCGGCTTTGTTGGACGGTATAAACGCTTAGCATTATTGGAGGGCGATCAATGGAGAATGTAATTGTAGTGCATACGGTAATGGTAGCCATTTATGTACGATGTGTGTATGTATACGTATTTAGGAGGCACGCGAGGACTGCGTATGACCGCGCTCCAGATACCACAGCACGTTGTCTTTAATCAAACGGTCAAAATGGAGTGCAATTTCAATCTTGATCGGGAATTACTTTACTCGGTCAAATGGTACAAGGACGGTCACGAATTTTATCGCTTCGTGCCGAAAGACTCGCCGACTGACCAAGTGTTTCCAGTTCCGGGCGTCTCGGTCGACGTGAGTCTTCCACCATGAATGTTCTCATATTTTTTTTTATTCTCGTATTTGTGTTTAGTCATGGGATTAAATTGATATCCCGTTAATCGTTGTTACTTCTTGCCTATTTTGATTCACAGATAGATCGATCTAACGAGAGATCGATCGCTCTTAATTCCGTGGATCTGACTAGTACCGGAAGATACAGATGCGAAGTTTCCGCGGAAGCACCTTCTTTTCAAACTGTGTCTGATCACGCTGATATGACCGTCGTTGGTTAGTATTCTTGTCGAAAATTTAATTACACGTAATTAGCAGGAATATTGTTTCGACCGTCGATGTAATCGGATCAAACGGACCCTGAGAATTTATGATTCAAGAAAAATGGAATCGATATATGAGGCATTCCACATCAACATGACCACTTGAAAACCTTAATGTCCTGAATTTCTCTGCAATCGACGTATGCTATATAGTACTCTTTAAAACAAAAATATTGATATGTATTAAATTTATGGTGGCATTGATAGGGGTAAAATAACAGAAAAATGCGATTCTGGCGTGTTTTTTCTCGCTGATTTTTTGTAGATGGAAATAGTGTGTCGGAGCGCAAAATTGCTACGAATCAATTTTGTTGTGTTTGTTGCACGAATAACGAAAAAAAATTTTGAAAGGCAAGATTTTACATTTTTTATGGAAAAAAACCTATTTTGAAAATATAAATCAATTTTTGGATGATTATGACATTTTTAAAAAATTTGAAATATTTTTTTTTGGATTCCTAGAACTTTTTCCAATAGGAATACGTCTCTATCCAGATGGAGAAATTTAATATAAAGGCTCAGCAAAATAAAAAAGAAGATTGAAAAAAAATGTATGCAAAATTTGAAATAAAAATGTTATATAATGCGAGTATATTTTTCAATATTTATTTACAAAATATTCGCACCTTTAAGCGATATAATACGTCGTGTAAGATTAAAATATTTCAAAGCAGAAATTTCTTCTGATTTTTTCCATGGTTGAATGTATTTTTCTTCGAGGCTGTCTTCCGCGACAGAAATTGCACGCAACAGTAGACTGTGTATCCCCAGGAAACACAGTCTAAATTTTCTGTCGCAGAAGACAGCCTCGAAGAAAAATACATTCAAGCATGGAAAAAAATCAGAAGAAATTTCTGATTTGAAATATTTGAATCTTACATGACGTAGTATATCGCTTGAAGGTGCGAATATTTTGTAAATGAATATTGAGAAATTTACTCGCATAATATAACATTTTTATTTCAAATTTTGCATAAATTTTTTTTTCCAATTTTCTTTTTTTTTTTGCTGAGCCTTTAGATTTAATTTCTCCATGTGGAAAAAGACGTATTTCTTTTGGAAAAAGTTCGAGGAATCCAAAAAAAAATATTTCAAATTTTTTAAAAATGTCATAATCGTCCAAAAATCGATTTATTATTTCAAAATAGGTTTTTTTCCATGAAAAATGTAAAATCTTGCCTTTTAACATTTTTTTCCGTTATCCTTGCAATAAACACAACAAAATTGATTCTTAACAATTTTTCGCTCCGACACCCTATTTCTATGTAATAAAATCAGCGAAAAAAAACACGCAAAAATCGCATTTTCCTGTAATTTCACCCCTATCAATGCCACCATAAATTTGATACATATCAATATTTTTGTTTCAAAGAGTACTATAGCATACGTTGATTGCAGAAAAATTCTAGATATTAAGGTCTTTGAGTGGTCACGTTGATGTGGAATGCTTCATATACTAGATCTGGCAGACCGAGTTATTTTTAAAGAAATTTTTTTATTCTATCGTGACTTTTTTCGCGGTCTGTATGGGTTATAAAAAAAATATAAAAATTTCGGAAGAAATGAGTGCAACTTTCGTCGGCCATGATAGCAACCAACAAATAATTGATCATTCTCAATTCGGATTATTGATTTTTCGCGAGCTCTATATTATGCATAATTCATGATGAATATTATTCGAAACAGTGGTAAATTATTTGATCGTCAATGTTCACTCTCTGATAATCCAATGCAAGCATATCAATATGCCATAGTCCGACACTGCGGTAGTCCCAGGATCATGTAAAGTTGATAGCTTTTTTCCCCCCGAATAATCCCATCGGTTGCATGAGGAAAATGACTGTGAGCATTGCCGTGCGACCTGCTTAGCCACCGTCTCCAAGGGAACCGATGTATTTCAAACGATAAACGGTGTAAACTCGTTGATAAAGATATTTCGAAAAATCCAAAAGAGCAGACTAATTCCAATCGAAGATATTTTTACACATTCCAAATCTCTTCACGACCGAATTACCAAAAAAAATAATTAAATATCCGAAGTTCAATCGACGGACAAAACTTTCTTTCCATGCAGCGCAAAACGTGAAATATTTAATTGCGCAAGACATGAATATTTAAAGAATGGCTGCAGGTACCATCCAAAAAGTTAAACGAAGTTGATAATCCACCTCTCGTTGCGGCACAGTACTTAATGTTATCGCCCTCGTGTGTGTACAGTTCTTCCGGAAAAGGGTCCTCACATAACGGGTGGCAAAGCCAAGTACCAGCAGGGTGAGCTCGTACGGATGAATTGCACGTCTGCGCCCTCCAAGCCAGCGGCTATACTAACGTGGTTTATTAATGGTGAACTGGTAAGTGCGCTTCGCGACATGTATAATAAGCGACTCGACGAGCAACGGCTCGAGGCCCTCGACTCACATTTTTTCGTTCACGTTCGTGACAAACCGCGCAGTCTTTTCGATGTTGATCCGTTATTGCACGATAGAAAATCGTTTGTTTTGGCAATTGAATTGTTGATTCACAGGCGGACATTGAATATCTCCGAGGACCCAACATAATTGCCGTCGACGAGAGGGGTCTGGAGACCGCGCGGTTGGGTCTTGAGTTTCGCGCGAGCGGCAAACACTTCAAGAAAGGCGGCATGAAGCTCAAATGTCTGGCAACGATAGCCACGATGTATCTACAAGGCAAAGAGGAGAACGTCGAGGGTGACGACAGATTGGTCAAGGCACCGGTCATGGAGAGCCGGGAAACGAGAGCCCAGAGTCACACCAGAAATGACCTGACTAACGGTAATTGAAGGACGGAAGAAACGAAAGACCCCGGCGGTGTCCAACGCGCCCGTTTTTTTTGCTAACCATTAAATTCTCTCAATTAATTAATCGTTCTATTCGTGAAATTAACGTCGCAGTCTACAATTGCAAACACGTAGGCACGCACTCACACGCATAGAGTTGTTTCTTCGTAACTCTTAATTACTTTTTTTTGCCTAAGCAAGATTGAACTCGACGAGACGCACATTCTAGAAACGCGTTGTACCCAAGACCGGGGCCAATTGAATCACTTTTATTTTGCGATTTTATTTGTTCGAGCGATTCTCCATTGATGAAAAAAAAAGTCTCTGCCAGGATAAGATTGCCGAATAAATAAGACAGTTGTGTTAAAAAGAGTAAGGTCTGGATCGATTTCATGGGAATATTTGACGAGTGCCAGCCACTCTCACGTTCTCCATTCAGTGTTAATATATCCTACAAGCATGTTTATCAAAAACTAGTATTCAAATATCAAATATGTACTCTGTTGTTTCACTAGCCAGTCGTAATTTGAACGCTATCACTCATGTTACAAATATTTGCCGAGTAATATTAGAATTAATTTGATACTCAGCGGTCGTAAAATTATCTTTTGAACCAATTAGTCCCCGTCTTTCCTGATATAATTGCTCTGTTTTTTGTTATCCAGATTCCGAGAGACGTACCCTCGCCTGGATGACGCTCATCGGGTCAATAATCGCCGTTCTAATTCAACGATAATGCTGAACGAAGATTTTTCACGATTGCTTCCTAACGCGTGCATGAATTGAACGTCGACATACGCGAGTGTGTGGATGAATGAAAAGGAAAAAAAAATAATAATACGTATGATAACGATGTACCGATTGGATGGTCGGGTGGTGATGTCCCGTCTGTCGAAAACGACTGTGTCCCAAAGCTATAGGTGCATAAGTTTAGAGAGATAACTATTTGTATATCGTCGTATCGTACAACGAAGAAAAAGAAAGTTTCGTACGAGCTATTTAACAAATTTGTGACACGAATTATGTCCGAAAGAAAATCTATTTAGTATTTTTAAGCGAAGTAATTGGCGAGGCCGCGGTCACAAGCGTCGCGCAAATTATCAATGGCTCAAGATTTCCCGGAATAGTACCTACTTGCTCCTTTCGTATCATAAATTTAACCAATTAAATTATAATTATCGTTTTTTATTCTATCATACGACATATCATCGATAAAGCGATATTATTGTTGCACAATTGATATTTGAATGTTTGAACGGTTCTCGGGCGTAAATTGTTTTCCATCGAGATTGATGTGCTAGCGTCCAAACATTGTTCAATTAAAGTTCGACCGTTTTGTTCCGGAATTCATTTACGCGCATCAGACGCAATTTTTTTCCACGCCGACAACTTTCAGATTTAATTCCAAAACCGAAGATGTTATAGAATGTTATACTATCTGTTGTTAAAATAGATTCAATTTTTGTCTGTTCAATCTATTAAATGTTAATTAATCTTTGATTCAAAAATATTTTTTTCGTTAATAACATTGAACAATCGTCATCTGTTGTTTAGATTTACATCCGATGTTCAGTCGTCGATGATCGATTGAGATACGCGCAAAGCAGTTTCGGCAATTGTTAGCCAAAAGTGTCGCGTTTTCAGGAGCAAAGGGATTAAAATATAATTTCCTTTGTTTCCGGTGACACTTGATTCAAATTATGTGCTTTTTAATTTTCTTGTTGTTCATACCTCCCGTCGTAACGGTGTGACCCTCTCTTGATAAATGTAATGTTAAGAGAAATCAGTAACGAAGTGGTACTCACCAGTACGAGATTTTTCAAAAATTCTTCCATTTCCAGCCTAAGTCAACACGAAGCTCGAACCAAATAGGAACGTATTTTTCGCTGAAAAGCGAAATAATAAATGGCCTCTATGATTTTCTCAGGTGCTCCCAAACGATGCCGTCACTAGAACATACATATGGGTACTATCGTTATTTATTTTTTATCTGTGCATTCGCAACGATTATTAATATATCTCGCTCGGCGCAAGATGATGTTCAACGATATTGATTATTATTATTGTATGCGATAAGGTGTAATCATTAAGATACCCACGAAAATTATTATCGTGTGTGGACGTTAAATGTGCCTGTAAATATGTAAATAATTTTCATCGTTATTAAAATAATTTATCATTAACCCTTGAACTTGATCGAACAATAATAATGTCGACGAAACTACCTCATTCATCGTTTTAAAGAAAATATTGGTAATGCTCATTGATTTTTTTAAGGATATTGTTCGATATCTTTAATAATATTTTAGGTGGTGTGCTATATCGACTGTAAACATACTCGGTTCTTAAGAACAGTGAAAAATTATTTCAAGGGGACGAAAAAAGTTCCGGATGAAACGCAAATCTAGCATCATTCGCCGCAGAATGCTGCGTCATGTGATGCTTTCAATTTATACAGAACTATTTGGAACTCTTGACCAAAACGCTACTCCTTAAGGTGATGTGTTACACGTCGACCGTCTCTCTCAGGTTGCTCCAAACGCGAGGGAGATGTTTCCGAAGTGTTGTTGTCCGTCATCGTTGACCCCTCGATCAAAAGACGAAAGCGATTGACTGTAAAATTCCAAAATGCAGTCGAGCGTTCTTGTCTTTTGTCTACGAGATTAATCTTGATCGAAAATAATGCTTTACAGTTTTTGTTACCACATTGTCTTAAGAGGATGGACTACATGCGAAGGTGACAGCGCTATCGGCGCTCGCTGCGGAGCGAGAGAGAAAGGAGGAGCGTTTGTAGTCCATCGTCTTAAGATAATGTGCTTGTACTCGGTCGGAAATAAAAGATGTAAAGCGGTGTTCTCGGCCACGGTTGATTTCTCGGATTAAAGACGATAACCGTTGACTGCTCCTCAAGGTTTTGCAGTCAACCGTTCTCGGTTCTTGTCCAAAAGGTCAACGCTGACGAAGAATAACACTTTGGGAAGGTCCAGCTATTTTTCGCACTTATAGCAAAATGAGAAAGACAAAAGATATGTAGCAATATCTGAATCCCGCGATCACCGATGACGCTATCTCTTTCGTACGATTGCGACTGAGCCTTCCGCATGTTTTCATCCCCAAAAACGAAAATTACTTGCGAAATAAATGAAGCAATTTATCGTGATTTAATTTTTCTAGATTATAGATATTTTTACAAAATGATTCAATTTGATTTTTATCGGGTGGATGAAATTCGGTTTTGTAAAAATTAGGTTTCCATCTCGCTCTAGTTAATATTCTCAAGTAACGACGAAAACGTGGGATGATCTCAGTTGCCTAAATTCATCTCGACCAAACGCTGATAATTGAGTAAATTCTCGCCAGCATTTGGTAAGACGGAAAGGCTAAGGGACGAAGAAGCAGAATTTTTTAAATGCGTTGCAATATTATTCACGTACCTTCTTTGCCTGCTGCCGATAACATCTACCAAAGAACCGAAAAAGCACTTGGGTTTCAAAAATCCGAGTTGCTTGGAGTTGCTCAACGTATAAACACGGAATCAAGCGGGAAGCAGGTTGTGTGACGGAATTCGGAGCGTGTCAAAAATTTCATACAAATAAGTCATTATTCTAAAAACAATGTAAGTAAGAAACACCGGTGCAACGGAAAGTGCAATGATTCGATCGCTGTACTATGGAAGTTACCGTCGAAACACCGATGGCGTACTGTACGAAATGCATAACCTCCAATATGGCTGCAAATCGATTGCCGATCGAATATTTAAATTTGAAAAAAAAAAAAGATCTCTAGGAAATAACGCGTTTGCTTTCTCTTATTTTGCAGATTAGACGATGGAACCCATGACTCTGGGATCTCCCGTGGGTAGTCCAGTGCAAACGCCTGGTACTCCGGGACCCAATTCTGCTTACCTTCCAAGTTTCCTTCTGGGAGAAACCAATACGGTCAGTCCCGGTCTAAGGTTTTCAATTTGTGAAAACTTCAATTCCATGTATTTTTCATTGTACATTGATAATCTCCAGTTAGATTTTCTTTTATCAACGCTGAGAGTAGTATCAGCGGAAAAAACATTTCAAGGTTATAAGTAGAACAGTCGGGTCGAAACTAATTGTGTTGGTCTTGCTGAACGATAATTAGTAACTCGTTGTTGTACAAATAATTTCTTCATTTTTAATCGATCATATTGTTCGTTGCATTGAAAGAATCAACAAAAAAATCTTTTTTGTAACGGTAATAACAGCCAAAAGAGTAACGTAAGATATCGTAACTATTTTCGCCTCGCAACCGTTATTCCATCGCACTCGTCCAATGCCAAACTAAACAGCCCATAGTCGAAACTAAAATAAACAAATTCCAATGAACTATCATCATCATCGAAACAAGTTCTCACGCGTCGCACTCAAATCAATTCTCATTATCGATACAGCCGGCAAGAATGGGTATGATGAATCTCGCCGAATCTCCAAGATACGTCAACACGTGCAACTCCAATCTTCCATCCCCCATTTCGAACTACGGAACTCCGGATTACCGTCACAATCGACAAAAAGCAATGTTCGCCAACGCCACGAGTCCCAACGGTGCTCAAATGACTTCCGAAGGTCACGCTGGTGGTCCACCGACACGTGGACTCTTCGACGCTCTGGAAATTTCCCAAACGTCGCCAAACAATTACGGAAGTCCCAACAATCGTGGCGTCGTTTCGCAAAATCCTTCGTCGCGTTTATTGACGAACAACGCGAACAATTCGATATTTTTGGATAATCCGGCTAATTTGCCAACCAACGAATCTTCGCAGGGTCTTCTGCAATGGGTCACCGTTTTTGGATTTCCCGCCAATGCGATAAATACCGTTCTTTCTCATATATCCCACAGAGTAAGGATAGTCGATAAACATCCGCCGCCTCATCCTCAGAGCAATTGGATTCATCTCAAATGCGCGACCGAACAAGAAGCTCAACGCGCTTTGGGTTGCAACGGTCACGTCGTTTCCGGTGCAATAATGATCGGCGTTGCACCGTGCATGGACGAAGGTGTGGTTCTCAGTCCCGACAAAGAAAATCGTGCGAAATTCAACGGTAGTATGAGGATATTCACGTCACCGGGAAAATCCGGACAAGCCGGGAATTCCGGGGATTCCGGTGGTACCGCGCGATCACCCGGTAGAATTCAAAACGCACGACCCTTAGCCACAGGTTACAATCAACATCTCAGTCCGCAATCCGTACGAGCCGCGGAAAATGTTCCACAAAGATCCACCGGTATCGTTTCCAAAGCCATGGAATTTGTTTTTGGCTGGTGAGGGATCACGACGATTTTCTCTAATTTCGCAACGAATTCATTGTAATATTTTGTAAAGAACGAAAAAGGGTTTATATTTGCGGCAAAATTTGTCGATTCACGGAGTTGAAACCCTCCTATCCCCCGATGTGGACGATGATTTTTTTTTTTTTTTTAGTATTCTTTGGATCCTAGGAGGTCAATAATTTTTTTTTTAGATTTTTTAGACCTCTTCCGCCTCACCTACCCCCAAGGTATTATTTTTATCAAGAGGTAACTGCTATTGATCCCCTTTTTATTTGGATGACATTTTTTTCCCGGATACTCTATTGAATTTGAAGAACTTTTTCGCCAAAGTTGGAGTGGGCAGCGTATTGCTAATATTTTTGTTTGTTTTTTGAAATTTTGCAAAAACTCGAGTTTTTCCGAAATATGAATAAACGATAATGGTTTTTCATTTAAAAGAAGAAAAGAAAAATGAAATTTCTCTTGCAAAGAATCGATATTCCGATTATTTCGATAGAAAATCGATAGAAAATAGTTACATCCTGATGATAGCAACAATTAATTCATCCTCAAAAATGGATTTTCCATCGAAATAATCAAAATATCGATTTTTTTTGCAAGACAGATTTTATTTTCATTTTCTTTTTTTAGATGGGAAACTATTATCATATATTCATATTTAGGAAAAAATCGAATTTTTGCAAACAAAAAAAAAATTAAAAAAAATATTAGGAACCCGCTGCACACTCCAATTTTATGAAAAAAGTTCTTCAATTTCAATAGAGTATTTTTGAAAAAAAATGCATCAAAATTAAAAGGGAATAAATCGCAGTTACCTCTTGAAAAAAAATGGCGAGGGAGGGGGGGGGGGGGATAAGGGGTCTAAAAAATCTAATAAAAAATTAGTGAGGTCGTAGGATCCAAAAGATACTAAAAAAAAATCATCGACCACATCGGAGGATAGAAGGGTTTCAATCCGGTGATTTGGGAAGTTGTGCCCCACATATTTTTCTTGTCTACGAATTTTAAGAATTTCAAAAGTCGGGTCGCATTTTTTATCCGAAGTAAAACACGTTTGAGTGAATCTGTAAATGAAAGTCTGCCATAAATTGTGGGATTTTTTAGATGCCTCTTATTTTTTTTATATTACGTTAGTATTGTTTGATTTCATTGGATTTAACGACGCGTTACTGAATTTTGTAACTACGATAAAAGTATCATTATTTTCTTCATTGTAAAAGATTGTAACGTTCTTGTTAATCTGATTGTACATGCACACGGGCGTTACGAAACTTTAAGAACGATAAAAGAATCGAATTTCCAAATGTCACTGTCATGAGTTTTTTTTCCTATCCTCATCTTGCAAACAGGGATGGGCACCATTGAATGAAAAAGTATTTAAATACACCATTAAAATACAAAGTGATTTTTCAATTTGTATTTTAACGTCAGTAAAATACAAAGTGAAAAATCACTTTGTATTTTAGTCGCGATCGAAATACAAAGTAGATTTCCACTTCGTATTCCAACGCGACTAAAAGACAAAGTGATTTACCACTTTGTATTTTAACGTCATTAAAATACAAAGTGAAAAATCACTGTATTTTAACGTCGTTAAAATACAAATTGAAAAATCACTTTGTATTTTTTTTTTTTTAATACATTTTGCCCATCCCTGCTTGCAAATGCGCGACTAGTGATCGAACATCGAAATAGATATTTAAATCTCCGTCAAACGCTCAAAAATTTTAAAAGAGTCCCAGGGAGTTTTAGAATCTTTTTAGTACTCTTCAACGTCATTCCAAGGATCTTTGGTACAAGGTAAAAATGCAAATAAATTATTTCAACAGGATTATTTTGGATTATACTAATATTGTAATATTATAATACATATTCCTGTGAGTAGTGTAGAAAAAGAAAGCAAAAAAAAAAAAAACAATCAAACATTATGATCGAGACGACGTAGAAATATAGCTTTCGTCTCACACAGAGCCGAAAGGTGATTAAAAAAAAAAAATAATCGTCGGTTGTATTATTTCAGCCTATGAGTTGTATCGATCATACACACAAATCTTCGTCGCCAGACGATTAAATAAATACAAGATAAAATAACATCGTTCTCTTAGCTATCGAACGTATATAAACTATATATTTATTTGGGACTCTCGATTGTTGCGCTTCCGAGATCAGTCATTTTCGGATACTTGACTTTTTTTTTGTCGAGCTCATCCTGGGCCCACAGTATCATCTTCAGGAGATTGTTCAGTCTCGGGCTCGTGGATTCTCGATGTTCCATCTTTAATATTGCCCTGTTCAACTCACTCGCGATCTGCAATGATTCGATTGAATAGTTAAAATATCGTCTTGTAAAATTAATCATCGAAAATATTATTGCAAATTAAGTTTTATCGACGATAAAGATAATTATCATATTTGTCAAGAAAAAATATTGCGGAGTAGAATCCTTACACACTGTTTATTTATTTTTTTAGGTTGTCGTCTACGAAGCTTTGAGAAAAAACGTTTGTCTAGTTTCGCATTGTCACAAAGATCGCTTTGTGAATAGGGAAGCAAAAAAAAAAACATCCAGCATTTTTTAATGAAACTCAAAACACTGTGAAATCTCATCCCATCAAATTTCACCAACGTTTTGCTACCGAAAAAGACGTTTTCGCTCCTCCGTCGTGCCGAATTTATGCTTCAAGCCTCACAGCGATTCTTCAAATCCCAGAGTCAGACTGTTTTGTCAACTAATAAATATTTATCGCATCAGATTTTCCTTTTCACTTTACTATATGCTTCGCACGATTTCCAGTATCTGAATATAATAATTGTAAGAAAAAAAAGAAAGCTCTTTTTGAGAGAAGGCAAAATGGATCGTTTTTCAAAAATTTAGAATAAAAAATCATCACTGGGATTGATAAATATTGAATAAAATTTACAAAAAACGAAAAATAATAATAAGATGTGTTTAACCTTTTGCCTGTGAGTGGGATGCAAGAGATCGCTGAACGGACTTTTGTGCGGTTCTTCGAAAGCCAACAGAGCCAGAGTTCGTTCCAATTCGCTGAGTATATTGTCGTCCGACTCTCCAGCCTCGCTAAGCTGATCCTGAGCAAATTGCAGAGCCTCCTCGATTCTTCCCGTACGAATGAGCTCTATGAGATGCAACTGTTGAAGGTGAAAGTAGAGATATCTGTCGTTGTCCAGCAACTCCGGATGTAACTGATTGACCAAATCGGTGGCTTCTTGAATCCGACCGTTTTGTATGGCGTCGCGTATACGAATTCTATCGTCCAGCGAATTCAATTCTACGGCAGGACCAACCCCGGATTCTTGCTGAAATTTCTCTGCTGCTTCTTTAAAGCCCTCTGCAAATAGATTGTGGCGATGGAAAATCTCAATTACTTGTGACCAAATTAATCTCCACCTTTGTTTATCCTTCGTTAACGTTTTTTTTTTCGGCGAATCAACGAACCTGTTACCAAATAATTCATAATCAAATTATTCATTGAGACACGCTGAATGTGAGATCCTTCCTCGAGTTTAGCGACCCACTCGTCTTTGGACACGCCATCGGATTTCTCGGCGAAGCTCATATTCCTTTATTACAATATGGTCATTACTGTCGTTTTCGCGTTGATCAATGGCAGATTTTGTTTAATTCGAATGAAAAAACTGTTACTAATTATAGACTTACGAGTCCGCTTCCGTGGCGTCCAGATCCGAGAATTGCTGTGACGAATCCGTGATTCAGTAAATTTCGCACTCCCGCTGGTACTCATTCAACGATACGTGCACCTTTAAAGATTGCTCACGTACCCCGAGTAAAACGACGAAAGTTATGTTTTGAAGTTTTGGTTTGTCGCTGAGATAAGCCAAATTTGGATTATTACGGCGTACGGAGTGCACGAAGATAACAAAAACCCAGTGGTACGATCCAATGGAACAATGTTTGGGTGATGCGCGGGTTACGTGTTACAGTACTGCGTAAATGTCATAAACAACGTAGACGAAATGTCGTCTGCCCGTGTTTTGACTGGCCCGGACCATGAAAGCTGGGGCAAAGGAGGCCGAAAGCTTCATGGCGGAGGTTCGGAAGTCGTGATTCGTATAGCATGACCAAGGAAAGCGTTTCGCGTTTTTACCACCAGCGTCGCTCCCGGCCCTGGGGTCCCCACTGAAGGTCGGCGTTTGCACTTAAAAGACGATGAGATACAAACGTTCTCTCCTTCTCTCTCGCTCCGCAGCGAGCGCCGATAGCGGTGTCGCCTTCGCACTGGGCGACGTAGCCCATTACCTTAAACCCCTTAATCGACGATTAACGTTCGAGAATTATGGGCCGAAAACGTAAACAAGCTCGTGCAGCCTTCGAGCGTTTGGTCGGATCACTTACTACGGGCTATGCCCGTAATATTTACGTTTGCTCCGATCATATACTACGGGCTATGTCCGTAGTTTTGGGTTAAGGGGTTAAGGTGAGGGACTACGTCGGCGAGTGCGAGAGGGATAGCTGCAATCACGGCAACCCGTTGTGTTGTTTGTCGCCACAATTGTTCTGTCGAATAAAACACGGTTCTCACATCATGCGGCTGAACATTGTGCATGATGTAAAGACCGTCTTTTATTCGACAAAACAATTAGGGCCCCAAACAATTGATTACAGTTTTCTGTTACCGACTGAGCAGTATCCCATTACCTTAAGCCCTTAAGGTAATGGACTACATCGCCAGTGGGAAGGTGACAGCGCTATCGGCGCTCGTTGCGGAGCGAGAGAGAAGAAGCGAGCGTTTGTCCATCGCACGGTCTTATATACAGGTCCGGAAACGAAGCCCGTATTTCACTGATGCCGTGAAGCACATCACCGGGGGTCGCTATAATTTCCGCTCACAGCCGGACGCGTCACTGCTATCGAAGATTGTTATTGTTTTCTGCGTATTGATGCAAAAGATAACCTGGACTGCAGTGAAAATTGACAAAAAATATTTTTTAAATTTGCGGACATGTCGAAGCCGTGTGCTATACACAAGTGTTGGCATCGGATGTCGGCTTTCGGCTAAAAAATGTTTGGTTTTTCAAGTGCCTGCCGATGACGAACGAATATAGCTAGAGGTTAGATTGACGCCGCATGCACCGCATTCAGAAGAGCGAGAGAGACAGGCAGAAGCTACTCTGCCTGTCGCTCTCACAAAAGAGTCTGTCCTTGTTTAACATACTCCGATGTCAGTGCCCTGTGGTGGCAAAACATGGAAATAAATCTGGGTTCGCTTATGATGCCTACTAAATCGGAGTCGTTTCCAGACCTGTATAGAAGACCGTGGTCCATCGTCTTAAAGATTGTGTGTAAGACAAGAGTGGCACAGGTTCCCGGTGTGGAACGAGCCAATCCGGGCTTTAAAAAAAAAAAATATTGTGTGCTACACTTGGATGGTGTTCTCGCTCACTCCACCGCAGGGCAGGGATAGGTAAAATGATGATATCTGGGTTTTTCGACATGTCATTTAAAATACCTGGTATCATGCATCGAAAATGTCGAAAACTGTAGAAAACGTCTAATACGTCATAAACCATCTAACCTTATTTCAGGATCACATAACTCACATCGGGATTGTTTTATTGATATTGGTAAGAAAAGTTTGTGGATGAAATTATGAGTCCCAAGGCTAAGGGTCGTGTAAGTAATGGAAATTTATATGAACTTTGTTTCCATGCCGTAGAATCCCGGCATTTCAAAACTATTGTACTCTGCAAAACGCGACAGGTCTCCGATTGTCTGTTCGCTTCTCATAGCTGCCCTCTTGCCAATAATCATGGAGAGGCCTGACACCGTCATACACTTCATTCGAATAATGCTAATTGATCGGCTATTAATCGACTTTCCCTTTGATTACTAAATCCAAAGGAACAAACAATATATGTGTTGTAGTTGCATGTAATTGCACTTACGACCTGAAGAGGTGCCTACGTCGATCGACGTGAAGTACATAACATAGAAAATTAGGGACGTAAAATACCTGGTATTTTACACGACGAAAACCACGTAATTTACGGCGAGTATTCTACCTACCAACCTTGCTCTGCAGTGGCGTTGACTGACTTTGACAAGTTGGCTGTTGACGGACAGAGAGGAGTCTTACCACGGTCTTTTACAGGTCGTGGCACTCGCTGGAAAATGTTGGCCTCAAATCGAAGCCAATATGGCCGGCCTAAGGAGGCTCGTTTATTATTATTATGCTACGATCTCTTGTCACCTGATGGCTTCGTGCAATTCCGTGCCATCTCGTGTCAGGTGGTGGCTCCGTGCAGTTTTGTGGTATCTCGTGTATACCAATATCACGAACACCGTGAGGCGCCGTGTATCTTGGTACACGGCGCCTGAGAATAACTTTTAGTTAACACCGTTTTGGGAACGTCTGAGGAATTTAAAAAAAGTTTTCGTTTTCTATTTTTTTTGTCATGCTGTAATTGAAAAACATCTTCAAAAAATGCATATCGCATTGCTTAGCCTCTTCAGTAAAGTTTCATTATTAACTGCAAAAAATCATTTACCATAAGTTATGGTCAATATGAAACCTGGAAGTGGGTTGGGGAATAAAAAAAACATTAATTACTTATTCGGCAATATATATTTTCACTCAAGAAGTTCACGAAAATAGTGTACATTAAAAATTGTTTGGCGCCGTGTTTCAAGATAAATATTACCGGAGTAAATATGATTGTATATACTTAGATACAATTATATAAAAATGATATACAATCATATATATTTATATATAGGTTTATATACAGGGTGTCCCAGTTCGCGCGCACGTGAGATATACCACCGGAATCTACATGAAATTCTAAGAAGTACGTACATCCTCAGTTTTTTCCAAAAACGCTTACAAGGGGGCCACATGGGCATCGGATTTTTGTAATTTTTTATACTCATCGTACGTAAAGTTGACACCCCAAAAATGAATATGCCGAAGCAGTTCAATGCCATATTCAGAAGTTTTTGAGAAAAACGACTTTGAAGTTTTGCGAGCCGCTTATGAGGACTAACGAAAAGAATCTTTTCAACTGGCCGAGTAGCCGAGCGGGCAGCGAGCAAAACTAGTAATCGGAAGGTCCCCGGTTCGATCCTTACCATGAGAAATTTTTTCTCTCATTTTTTTAATTTCTATTTCGAATACCTACGTATTTTTAATATAAAATTCATCAAATATATGCTAGTAAACATATTATCATTAACAAATTATCATTTTTTGTAAAAAAAAAATATATATATGAATATATATATACATTAGACTGTGTCAAAAAAACAATTTATTTTTTTTTTGGGATTGCACGGTCGTTATAGCTAGTGTTGGGCCTAAAAAAAATTCTCGTGAAGAGCACACTCGAAAATGTTTTTTTTTGGCCCGTCGCAAAGGGGGGTCCCCTTTCCCCTTTAAATAACATAGGAAAAATACATTTCTCGCTTCTTTTATTCCCTGGGCCCATAAAAACCACTGGTACTGAGTCCGCCACATACCATTCTCTAGGGAATTGAATTTCCTTCAAAAAGTATTGGAGCTTTAAGTAAAAAAATTTAATATCTCTAAGACATACAGGCATTTGAAACCGATTTTCGACAAAAACTCGTCTTCAAATGAGTTTCACAGCCAAACTCTTCGTTCTACACGAAAAATATATGGTTACATTTTAGGAACAATTGAATTCTCTACAAAAAAGGTATCTAGTGAAAATAGCCTTAATCCAACAATTTACAATTCACAGCCCCTGGAAGTTCATTATATGAGAAAAGAAAATTATTTTTCACCTATTCGGTCATAATTATTGATTATTAAAATTTAGACATCATAGAATTGACGTAGAAAATCATTACTTTGAATGAATAGCACCTTTCATTAATGAAAATATATTTCCACTTTTCGATACAAGAATTGTTGTAGGAATTCTAGAACTTTCATAGAACAAATAATATTTGACATGAAAAAACAACGTGTAAGTCGTTGAGGAACAATATTGACGTCACATCATCCATGCCCGACATTTGCGGCGGTAGCGGGTAGAAAAGAATTTTCTCGTCCCGTCGCACATGCGTGAAACGGCGCGTTTTGAAGAGGGGTCGGACAAAAAAAATGTTGCGATAACTGCTCGACGATGTTGGTTAGAAAGTAATTTTGAACGTTGGCGCGGAAACAGAGCTGAGTCTTAAAAACCCACCCGATTGGCCGAACGTAGAACGACGCGCTATTGGTTGCGTCAGCAACCAATATTATATTATATTATTATATTATTGATTTTAATAATCAATAATTATTACCGAATAGGTGAAAAATATTTTTTTTTCCTCATATAATAAACTTCCAGGAACTGTGAATTGTAAATTGTTGGATTAAGGTTGAAGACGAATTTTTGTCGAAAATCGGTTTCAAATGCCTGTATGTCTTCGAGATATTACATTTTTTGACTTAAGGTTCCAATACTTTTTGAAGGAAATTCAATTCCCTAGAGAATGGTATGTGGCGGACTCAGTTCCAGTGGTTTTTATGAGCCCAGGGAATAAAAAAAGCGCGAAATGTATTTTTCCTATGTTATTTAAAGAGGAAAGGGGACCCCCCTTTGCGACGGGCCAAAAAAAAACATTTTAGAGTGTGTTCTTCACGAGAATTTTTTTTAGGCCCAATACTAGCTATAACGACCGTGCAATCCATGAAAAAAAAATAAATTGTTTTTTTGACACAGTCTAATATATACATTCATATATTATCATATATAACTGTATATTTGTTACAAGTGTATACGTTTATATACAAATATATAAAATTCGATCGGGCCAATTTTTCTATACAATTCTATATGATCAATAATATACAATTATATATGTGTATATACGTTCAATTTTACTCGGGTAGTATCTTGTAAAGAGAACAATGCGATAGCGGCAGTGAATATGAAAAATGAATTATTCAGTCGGTGATTCTGAGAAACAGAACGGAAAAACAGAAAGTTTACTGTGAAAATAGTTTGTTTATCCGTGTAATTTTTATACGGGTCTATAAGACTTTTCGTTCGTTCGAAAAACGCTTTCGTGGTCGATGTCGGCATCCAATCACCTGTTCCACCGCGTTCGTCGATTCGGCGCCCACCGTTATCAAACCCGTGCGCAAGGCTGAAACCCAGGGCGCCATAGTTCACGTATACCGATCGGTCATTGTTGAAAAATAGGCCGTGAAGAACACCAAGCGCGATAGCTATATTGACAAATCGTAGAAAAAGAGAATGATTTTATTCGTCAGGAAAAGTGAAGAATTGTGAAACGTACTAATAGTATTGAGACGCGGACGGACGGTAACTTCCACATGAGAGAGGGAACTAAGTTCTTTTTCGACGGTATCGTTCATCCAGTTCAGCAGTTCCTTTGATTCATTATTAGTACAGTACCTATGCGGTATAATTCTTTATCAATTTTTACCAAGGGTTCAGTTTGGATGATTTTTCATCGTCCACCGGTCCAAAGTCATAGCAGAGGCTACCTCTGCTTCGCTATCTACGGCTTCGGTCTTTTCCACGGCGAGCCGTTGCGGGTCCTCGTCCATCCAGTTGTAACCGTGCGGAAAATGAATTATTCGGTAATGCAAAATCATCGACGTTAATGTCGACTATCCCATAAACATTGAATCTTTGGAAGATCTATTACCTGTTGAATGTCATCGATAAGCTGTTACTTCAGATCCTCGAACATAATCCTGACGTTCTTTTTTGCTTCCGCGTTCGCCAAGTAGAATTAGCATGATTCATCAATTTTATAAAAATGTACAACTAGGTGTGGTGATGAAGACTATAGTACGTACGTACCTCGGCAATGTTAATGTCGAATCGCAGTACTTGCATGAGTTCGATCGCAGCGCGACTTCTTTCAGCACCGAGCATGACAGCTATGTCGACCATGTGGTTGTAATAGGTCTGGACGATTTCGTTGTCGATGCCCCTGAAAAGCAATTTGCGGAAATCGGGACTTGACATTCCAATCTGCAAACACTTAAAAAAAGATCATGTAGACATGTTTTTTGGGCGCCAATAATTCGTGACCGACGACGTGTGATCAAATAAAAATGCGTACATTGATTCTGAGTTTTGACTCATTGTTGGAATTCGCGGTAATTTTGATGAGGTAATGAGGATCAGGTACAGCTGTTTCGTCAGCCTGCCATTGATCGTCGTGAAGTAACGGCCAGGGGAGGTTATATGAATGAAAAAAATGCCACGCCAAGCGGCCCACGCTGGTGGAGCTGAAGAGCGAAGACAATTCATTTATAAAGGAATGTCCCACGCTAATATAGCTTTCGTTACATCCCAGCCTTAGAATTCTCTTGAAAATCTTAGTGAAGATGAGCGCCTCGCTATGCGTCAGCTACTTTATACACAACACAAGAAAGCAAACAATGATTCCATTGTTTGCTTTCTCTCAAAATCGCTCAACGACGTCACGCTGATATGTCAAGATCGTCAGACTAACACACTCTCACTTAACGCCAAACATGTCCCAACGTACCTCAAGTTTACCATGAGTTTCCTGATGCAAGGTTTTCAAAAAAATTCTGTTGCATTTTCGGAGAAATGTTAGCTACTCTTAAAAACTATTCGCCTAAATTGTTGGAAGCTCTGGTGTTTAGGTATCATTTCGTCATCAACCGGAACCCGGTGCTCCAATATTCTTGATAAAGAACACACGTGAATTACTCATATTCATGCAACCTTTGTAAAAGTTTTTCGGGATTCTGTCAGATTCTCGTTCGTTCGGTTCACTTTCGCTATCGAGTATCGTCCTCAGCTGTTCCGCTACCGTGTCATTGACGATCGTAAATTCATTCACCAATGATCTTCATTCACCAATGATCTATTGTCGGGAATCATTGTTGAATCGATGAATCCCCCCCAAGCGAATCGGTAAGAGTTGTCACAGGGGTTTACTTTCGCATCCATACGATTCAGGATCATTGAAGCTGTAACCGCAAATGTTTTCTCTTTATCTTCCCTCTTTTCGGGTTTCAATTTTTAAAAAACATCAGGTCCATTGAATTCAGGGATGGGCAAAATGTATTTAAAAAAAAAAAAAATACAAAGTGATTTTTCACTTTGTATTTTATTGACGTTAAAATTCAAAGTGATTTTTCACTTTGTATTTTAATGACGTTAAAATACAAAGTGAAAAATAACTTTGTATTTTAACGTCAATAAAATACAAAGTGAAAAATCACTTTGTATTTTAGTCGCGTTAAAATACAAAGTGGAAATCCATTTTGTATTTCGATCGCGTTAAAATACAAAGTGAATTTTCACTTTGTATTTCAGCGCGACTGAAATACAAAGTGAAGAACCACTTTGTATTTTGGTCGCGATCAAATACCAATTTTATTTCCACTTGAAATAAATTTTGTTGTGAAATGGTCAACCACTTGACGCCGGAATAAATTCAAAGTGAATTTCGGCCGGCACTCGTTTTGATTCTGCTCAAATGGTTTTACACTTGGCCTATATACCGACGTCGAGTGAATTCGAAATTTTGTAAAAAAAAAATGTGAAAAAAAAATTTTGTAAAAAAAAAATTTTGTAAAAAAAAAAATGTGAAAAAAAAATTTTGTAAAAAAAATATGAAAAAAAAAAATTAAAAAAAAAAAAAATTTCCTGGTAAAAAAGTTTTTAGTACAATTTTGTATGCGAAATTTGATGGCGAATGTAATTCACATAGAAAATCATTTTGGATTGACATAAATGAATCGGAATTCACTCGACGTCGGTATATAGGCCAAGTGTAAAACCATTTGAGCAGAATCAAAACAAATGCCGGCCGAAATTCACTTTGAATTTATTCCGGCGTCAAGTGGTTGACCATTTCACAACAAAATTTATTTCAAGTGGAAATAAAATTGGTATTTGATCGCGACTAAAATACAAAGTGGTTCTTCACTTTGTATTTCAGTCGCGCTGAAATACAAAGCGAAAATTCACTTTGTATTTTAACGCGATCGAAATACAAAGTGGATTTCCACTTTGTATTTCAACGCGACTAAAATACAAAGTGATTTTTCACTTTGTATTTTAATGACGTTAAAATACAAAGTGAAAAATAACTTTGTATTTTAACGTGAATAAAATACAAAGTGAAAAATAATTTTGTATTTTAACGTGAATAAAATACAAAGTGAAAAATCACTTTGTATTTTAACGTCAATAAAATACAAATTGAAAAATCACTTTGTATTTTAATGGTGTATTTGAATACTTTTTCATTCAATGGTGCCCATCCCTGATTGAATTATCTCTGTGGAGGAATTTTTACGCATCATTGCTTAAAGTACCAGTGAGATTGCATTCAAGAGAGTAGCATGTGTCAGCTTGCTCGACGACCGGTGGCGGACGAAGACCCGAAACGCCCGAGACCCGTCGTAGATGCTAAATCCTCTGGTCCAGCAAATACTATTCGGATAAAATGTAGATAAAGCCGAAAGACAATGAGGATCATTGAGAGTCAAGGAAGACAGACAAGGTATCGAGAAAAAATATAAGTTCATCACCTGATCCAGCAGGTGTGACAACGGACGATTCGGTGTTCGATTCTCCGAAAGCCATGCCAAGGGCGAGACGGTTACAAAGAAAGCGGCGGAGACGGCGACGACCGTCGAACCACAATGCACGGCCGATAGACGCTTTCTGCATCAAAGAAATGTGCAAATCGTACGAAATTCGTTTGACATGGCCACAGCTCTTATTCTTGTCGATATATTGCGATGGACAAAAATGCTCCAGAATATTCAATTATGATCGAGCCAAAAAGAGCTACCTTTCCCGCCGGGGTAGATCAATGTTGCGCAGATAGTCACGAGTCCCACGAGCCGGACGCTTCATACTGGGGGATCGGAAAATCGATGCTTCGGAAAAATCGCAACAACACCTTAATTATCCTGCGTTGAATCTGTTTCCACGTTCAAATGAATTTTAGTTGCAAGGGCGTCATTCTAAAATGACAACGAAAATATATGTAAGCTTACCGTATGGTCAAAACACAAGGAACGCTTGTGGTATGGCGACGGTAGTGATTTTTTTCTTTTGAAGCTGACGTGGCGGAAGGTAATCGATAACTGAGGAATAAAACGAACGAAAACGACTTCACGTTTTATGTGGCACCACATAAAATTATCTGGACGCACATGTCTTCGAACAAGTTGCGATACGAAACTTCGAGGTCGTACGTTCGCGATCGTCTTAAGATACATATTTACCGGAGTGCCATTTGCCAGTTATTTGCGTACAATTGAAAAGTCCACAATCATTAGAATTAGACGAAGAATATGTGTCAATAATTGAGGCCAATCATCATACTCTCTTGTACAGCTCGTGTGGAAGAAAGGGACTTTCGCGTGCATTATCTAGCTATGATCTATGTTAGTTTTATGTACAACCCACGACAGTAAGTACATAAAACGTGGCACTTGTCGAGCTCTCCACCCGATGGCTTATGGTGGAACGGTTAAGTTTTCTCAATGCTGATGCTGGATCTCGTATATGGTCGATCTCACCGAATATATATATTTTGAAATATGTACGGTAATATTCCAGATATATTATCGTGGTCCCTGCCCTTTTCGGCGTTATTCCCCAAATTCGGTCCGGTCTTGAAAATTCCGTTCTTTTTCCCTCCGAGTAGATTGAAAACATTATTAAATTTACGTGTTTGGTTGAATTTACGTTGTGAGGTAATTTTTACCCATAATTGAGCGTTTCGATTTAATAACTCGTACGACGCTCGGAAAGGCATGAAAGGGCTGTCCAAATATCACAAGATGTTAAAATAGATACCTTTTCTCGAACGCCCACTATGGAACTATTTTTGTCTTGAAGTGTAAAATCTCAAGAGTATTACCTTCAAATTTTATGAATAAAAATAAAAAATTGTACTTGATATGATTTGTTACCAAAAAATTAAGCCTTAAACATGGATGGGCACAATTTAAATTATTAAAGAACTAACATGATGTCGAGAATTATTTCATCCTTTAAAAATTTCTGTATAAATAAGCTCATTTATTATGCAAGACAACGTCAGTTTTTTCAAATTATTTTATTTGTTTAGTTGGTATATCGATACATATTGCATTTGAAATTCGTTATAGAAGAAATAACATGGAACACAAACTATCACCTAGTCGAAAATATTTATTGACATCTAGGTAATTCGTACATTATATTATCGTACATTATATTATTGAATTATTAATCGTACATTATACGACATTATGAGACATTATAGTAAATTATAGCAGTTGTAATAGCAAAAAAGGGGGGGGGGGGTCGACGGGCAGCGATTTACCATACGGGACACTTTTTCGAAGGATTCATCGGAGAACCCATCGGGCAGTTGAAATCCTCTGAGAATTCTGGCATATTCGAGAGAGATCCAACGACTCGGTACTCGTCCGGTGCGTGCTCGAAACTATTTTCAATCATCCGTTTGAGATATTCGGACTTGACCTTCGCGCACCTTAAAGCTGCCGTGGTTATCCAGAACATTTGATTAGGCGTGTAATCAAGACCGGGCAATTTTCGTTCTGGTCGATTTTTTTTAGCCCGGTTAGTGTAGGTGCGATAAGCAAGTTTGACACCGCCATTGTCGAAAAAGTTTCCATTCTGGGTAGCGACTCCGTTGAGCTGCAACAGAATCAGAAAAATTTAGCTCTCTTCTCACATAAGAATTGAACAACTCCGCAAAATCCTTGAATTATACTACACAAACCCACTCTTAGCTAACCGCTAAATATCTTACAGATATTTTTTTATGGAGAGTCTACAACCATCGATAGACTTCGGATATTTCATTTTGAAGGCTCAGAATAGAGTTTGACTTCTAAATACATATAGGCAAGCAATAATTTCTATTCTCTACAAAAACTTTAAACCGTAGTTTTTCTTGTGAATATATTTTGAATATCTTTAAAAAAGCTTCAAAACATGAGACAACGTTATTTGAACCAGAGAAATATGCGGTAGCTGCAGTGAATATAAAAAATGTATCAGTTAGTCGGTGATGCTATGAAACAGAACGGGAAGACAGGAAGCCCACCTTGAGTCCGGTTTGTTTATCTGTGTAATTGTTGTACTGGTCTATGAGACATTTCGTTCTTTCGAAGAATTCTTTCGCGGTTGATGGCGTCACCCAATCAACTATATTGCCGTTCTTGTCGATTCGTCGCCCACCTCTATCAAACCCGTGAGTTATTTCGTGCGCAAGCTCAGAGCCCAGTGCGCCATAGTTCACGTATGCCGGTCGGTCATTGTTGAAAAATAAGCCCTGAAGAACACCAGGCGCGATAGCTGAATAGAAAAACCGTTGAAAAATGAAACTGATTTTATTGGTCACGAAAAGTAAAGAGTTGTGAAGCGTACTGATAAGGTTGAGACGCGGACTGATGTTGAACGGCACATAAGAGACGGGACTAAGTTTTTTCTCGACAGTTCCGTTCATCCAGTTCGGCAGTTCCTTTGACTCATTTTCATTACAGTATGCGGTAAAATTCTGTTTCAATTCCGACCACAAATTCATTTGGAATGAAGTTTTTCGCGATGCTTCATCGTCCACCGCTTCATAGTCATAACCGAGATAGCTATGCATGGCTTCGATCTTTTCCACGGCACGCCGTTGCGTCTTCTCGTCTATCCAGTTGGCCTAACCGCGCGAGAAAATAAATTATTCGGCAATGCGAAATCATTAACGTTAATATCGACTATCCCGTAAACATTGTATCTTTGGAAGATCAATTACTTCTTGAATGTCATCAATGAGCTGTCGCTTCAGATCCTCGAACATATTCCTGACGTTCTTCTTTGCTTCCGCGTTCGCCAAGTACTTCCTCGCGTACATGGAATTTACGAAGGAGTTCTCCATCGTGTAAATTTCGCTTACGCAAGTTTTCCACCTCGGTACGTTTTCAGCTGAGTCCACAAGACCTCGACGTCGCATCTCTTTATTCAAATAATAGGCTCGTTTCTCTATCTGTTTCCAAAATATGTAATTGATTTTGAGCCGCGCCGACGAGTTATTCATCAGTTCGATCAGCTTGGAAATACCGTTTGGCTTTTCTACGATAGCGATGTCGTTATCGGTAACGTTATCCTCAATAACGACGCTGTCGATGACTCTCACATTGATGAACTCGAATAGATCTCGCCAGTTCACATCGGGGTAAGTTTTCTTCAATTCGGCGGCGGTCATCGATGTGGGTTTTTCGTCTAACACGAAAATCTGTGCGAAACAACGTTAATGATTCTCAAGCTCAGCTATTGCTGTTCCATTTTTTTCTATCGCTTTCAGACTCTACAATGATTCATCAATTTTATAAAAATGTACAACTAGCTGTGGTGATGTAGACTGTAGTACGTGCGTACCTCGGCCATTTTTATGTCAAATCGCAGTACTTCCATGAGTTCGATCGCAGCGCGACTTCTTTCAGCACCGAGCATGACAGCTATGTCGACCATGTGGTTGTAATAGGTCTGGACGATTTCGTCGTCGATGCCCCTGAAAAGCAATTTGCGGAAATCGGGACTTGACATTCCAATCTGGAAAAACTTAAAAAAAGATCATGTAGACATGTTTTTCGGGCGCCAATAATTCATGACCGACGACGTGTGATCAAATGAAAATGCGTACATTGATTTTGAGTTTTGATTTATTGTTGGAATTTGCGGTGATGTTGATGAAGTAATCAGGAACAGGTACAGTTGTCTCGTCAGCCTGCCATTGATCGTCGTGAAGTAGCGGCCAGGGGAGGTTATATGAATGAAATAAAATGCCACGCAAAGCGGCCCACGCTGGTGGAGCTGAAGAGCGAAGACAATTCATTTATAAAGGAATGCTCCACGCAAGGATAGCTTTCGCTAACCCTTTCGTTACGGCAGTCCGCTCCGCAGAGCTGACGCCACTGAACCGAGCACCGCGCCGCGGAGCGTGCACGCCGGCCATAAACCGGCGTAAACACGGGCCATCGCGTAGGTGCCGGATATATCCGGCGCTGGTACATACAGGTCGTCGCGTGGTTGCCGGATATATCCGGCGCTGGTACACACAGGTCGTCGCGCGGGCGCCGGATATATCCGGCGCTGGTAATAAAAGGGTTAAATCCTAGCCTTAGAATTCTCTTGAAAATCTTGGTAAAGATGAGCACCTCGCTATGCGTCAGCTACTTTATACACAACACAAGAAAGCAAACAATGATTCCATTGTTTGCTTTCTCTCGAAATCGCTCAACGACGTCACGCTGATATGTCAAGATCGTCGGACTACCACACTCTCACTTCACGCCAAACATGTCCTAAAATACTTCAATTTTACCACGAGTTTTCTGATGCAAGGTTTTGAAAAAAATTCTGTTGGACTTTCGGAGAAATCTTAGTTACTCTTAAAAATTATTCGATGAAATTGCTGGAGGCTCTGGTGTTCAGGTATCGTTTCGTCATCAACCGGAAACCGGTGCTCCAATATTCTTGATAAAGAACACACGTGACTTACTCATATTCATGCAACCTTTGTAAAAGTTTTTCGAGACTCTGTCAGATTCCCGTTCGTTCGGTTCACTTTTGCTCTCGAGTATCGTCCTCAGCTGTTCCGCTACCGTGTCATTGACGATCGAAAATTCATCCACCGCCATTCTGTCGTCGGGAATTATTGTTGAATCGATAAATTCCCCGCAAGCGAATCGGTAAAAGTTGTCGCAGGGCTTTACTTTCGCATCCATACGATTCAGGATTATTGAAGCTGTAACAGCAAATGTTTTCTCTTTATCTTCCCTCTTTTCCGGTTTCAATGAAAAAAAAAATCAGATCCGGTGGGTTATTTCGGTGAAGAAATTCTTACGCATGATTGCTCAACGTACCAGTGAGATTGCATTCTAGAGAGTAGCATGTGTCAGCCTGCTCGACGACCGGTGGCAGGCGAAGACCCGGAACTTCCGTCGTAGATGCTAATATCTCTGGTCCAGCAGATACTATTCGGATAAAAAGGTATCGAGGAAAAATATGAGTTTATCACCTGAGCCAGCAGGTGTGACAACGGTCGATTGGCCGTTGGATTCTTCGAAAGCCATGCCAAGGGCGAGACGGTTACAAAAAGGGGGGCGAAGACGGCGACGGCCGTCGAACCACAATGCACGACCGATAGACGCTTTCTGCATCAAAGAAATGTGCAAATCGTACGAAATTCGTTTGACATAGCCACAGCTCTTATTCTCCTCGATATATTGCTATGGACAAAAATGCTCCAGAATATTAAATTATGATCGAGCCAAAAAGAGCTACCTTTCCCGCCGGGGTAGATCAATGTTGCGCAGATAGTCTCGAGCCCCACGAGCCGGACGCTTCATACTGGGGGATGCGGAAAATCGATTCTTCGGAAAAATCGCAACAACACCTTAACCCTAGATTGGGTAACATAGCTGGCTCATACGTCATTGGGTAACTGGGGTCTTTTAAGACCCGAGACTTAAGTCGCGTGGGATGATGGCTCAAATTCGGTTAGGACAACTTTGAAGCAGTGCAATCTCTTCGTTTTTTAATAAGGAAGGCAGTGGTACCAATAATTTATTGTTAACTTCGGAAACATATGGACGAAGTTGTCTTAACCGAAAAAAAACCAAAAAATTTCGCGAATTCGACTTTTTTCATAGAATTTACCGTAGTATTCCAACAATGCTAGCGATCTTAAAAATTCCAACGGAATTTAAGAGATAAATAGTCACACTTTTAAAGTATCTGACCGAATTTTCCTTAAAAAAAAGAAAATATAATTATTCAAACGTATGAAAACGGGGAAATGACAAGAATCTGACGACTGAAAAATATCATTAAACATTACTAGTATAATTGATTACTTCGATTAAAATTTATTATAAATGTTTGAAAATACGTTAAATTATACGAAAATTACATTATACGTCTATTGTGAGGAACGAATCTCTCACTGGATATTGGTTCAACTTTCATGTTTTTGATGATGCATGAAAAGTTATCGAATCGAATTGCTTATTAAAATTGCCATTGTTAAAAAAAAACTTTTTATCGTGATTTCTGTAAAAAAAAAAAAAAAAAAAAAAAAAAAAAAAGTCAAATTTTTTTAAAAATGAAATAAGTTTTTACATTCGAACTGCAAAATTCACGTTCGAAACGCTCAAATAAAATTATTTCACGAAAAAACACTTTTACCAAAAAAATTCTCTGACGTTATTGGGTAACTGGGGTCTTAAGAGACCCCATCCGGTCTTCTTTATTGTTCACAGTACACCCAGAGCACTAATTTCGTTGCTCACCGACCGAAAGCGACAGTCGGGCACTCGAAGTAAATTATGGTTAAGGTCCCAGACCGATTAGGAATCTGGCTGAGCTGAAGGCGTAGTTTGAATGTCGAGTGGGGTTCCGTAAGACCCCAGTTACCCAATCTAGGGTTAATTATCCTGCGTTGAATCTGTTTCCACGTTCAAATGAATTTTAATTTCAAGGACGTCATTTTGAAATTACAACGAAAATATATGAATGGTTCCATAAACTATAGGCATTGGTCCGGGTGACCCCCCCTCAGATTCTTTTCAAATTTTTTTGGGATGTAGTCCTTGATGACCTATATGTGCCTGAATTTTTTCAGATTTTTTCCTCCATTATTTCGGCTGTAGTAATTAAGGGCATTTCCTGACATTTCCGTTTTTTTTTTTCAATTTAATTTCATAGTATTGTATCGCACAATGAAAATTACACTCAGGATGCATTTCTATGTGGAATTTTCTCAACTTTTTGAAAAAAATTTGATTCTCAGTTTGGATTAACGTAAAGCTCTCAAAATTGACTTTTAATAATAAAAAGCTATTTTTCGGCCATTGCGCATGTCTGAAATTTTTTTTCAATATTTTTTTCAGAAAGCTGAGAAAATTTTACATATAATACGTCAAATTCACGTTAGGATGTCTGTAAAAACTGCTAGAATCGATCAAAGTTCAAAAATTCAATGATAAACCAAATTATATTTTCTCCCTTCAAAATGTATAAATTCTCCTTCAATCCTCTTGAGCTATCGATCATTTTGAATTTTTGTCTTTTAGATAGAAATGCAATGTCTTGACTACTCCCAATATCCTGCAGTGAAAGAAAGTTATGCGATTATTTATACAATGAAATGAAAAATAGGCCTTAACATTTCTTGAAAATATTTCTTTAATTGCAACATAGTTTTTATTCGTTTTCTTCTTCGAATTTTTCTATTGTTCAAGTTTTTAAAAACGAATGAAAACTATTTTGCAATTAAAGAAATATTTTCAAGAAATGTTAAGGCCTATTTTTGATTTCATTGTATAAATAATCGTATAACTTTCTTTCACTGCAGGATATTTGGAGTAGTCAAGACATTGCATTTCTATGTAAAAGACAAAAATTCAAAATGATCGATAGCTTAAGAGGATTGAAGGAGAATTTATACATTTTGAAGGGAGAAAATAAAATTTGGTTTATCATTGAATTTTTGAACTTTGATCGATTCTAGCAGTTTTTACAGACATCCCAACATGAATTTGACGTATTATATGTGAAATTTTCTCAGCTTTCTGAAAAAAATATTGAAAAAAAATTTCAGACATGCGCAATGGCCGAAAAATAGCTTTTTATTATTAAAGGTCAATTTTGAGAGCTTTGCGTTAGTCCAAACTGAGAATCAAATTTTTTTTTTTAAAGTTGAGTAAATTCCACATAGAAATGCATTCTGAGTGTAATTTTCATTTTGCGATACAATACTATGAAATAAAATTGAAAAACAAAAAAACGGAAATGTCAGGAAATGCCCTTAATTACTACAGCCGAAATAATCAAGGAAAAAATCCGAAAAAATTCAGGCACATACAGGTCATCAAGGACTACATCCCAAAAAAATTTGAAAAGAATCTGAGGGGGGGTCACCCGGACCGATGCCTATAGTTTATGGAACCATTCATATGTAAGCTTACCGTATGGTCAAAACACAAGGAACGCTTGTGGTATGGCGACGGTAGTGATTTTTTTCTTTTGAAGCTGACGTGGCCGATGCTCATCGATAACTGAGGAAAATAAACGAACGAAAACGACTTCACTTTTCATGTGGCGCACATAAAAAATATCCGGATGCACGTGTCTTCGAACAAGTTGCGATAGATACGAAAACTACGAGGTCGTTCGGTCTGTACGTTCGCGATCGTCTTAAGATACATATTTACCGGAGTGCCATTTGATAGTTATTTGCTTACAATTGAAAAGTCCACAATCATTAGAATTAGACGAAGAACATGTGCCAATAATTGAGGCCAATCATCATACTCTCTTTTACAGCTCGTGTGGAAGAACGGGACTTTCGCGTGCATTATCTAGCTATGATCTACAGGGTGTCTAATTTTAATCTTAGATTTAATTCATCTCGAAAAATACTACTCCGATCGAAAATTGAGTATAACAAAACTTGAAGGGCCTGGAAGGGGACGTACAAAAAAATTTTTTTTTTCCATCCTTGGAAATGGAACCATCCTTATGTCTTCGCATCAAAAATTTTGTCATGTCAAAACTGACAACTTTTGTGAGAAACTTTTTTCGATAAATCTCATAATTTCTAGGTTAGAACACAATTTTTTAATTGACTATTTTAGCGTTATTCAGGATGTACCACGAGGTAAAGTCATTAACATCCCATGTGTAAGTGTAAGTGTAAGTGTAAGTGTAAGTGTAAGTGTAAGTGTAAGTGTAAGTGTAAGTGTAAGTGTAAGTGTAAGTGTAAGTGTAAGTGTAAGTGTAAGTGTAAGTGTAAGTGTAAGTGTAAGTGTAAGTGTAAGTGTAAGTGTAAGTGTAAGTGTAAGTGTAAGTGTAAGTGTAAGTGTAAGTGTAAGTGTAAGTGTAAGTGTAAGTGTAAGTGTAAGTGTAAGTGTAAGTGTAAGTGTAAGTGTAAGTGTAAGTGTAAGTGTAAGTGTAAGTGTAAGTGTAAGTGTAAGTGTAAGTGTAAGTGTAAGTGTAAGTGTAAGTGTAAGTGTAAGTGTAAGTGTAAGTGTAAGTGTAAGTGTAAGTGTAAGTGTAAGTGTAAGTGTAAGTGTAAGTGTAAGTGTAAGTGTAAGTGTAAGTGTAAGTGTAAGTGTAAGTGTAAGTGTAAGTGTAAGTGTAAGTGTAAGTGTAAGTATAAGTGTAAGTGTAAGTGTAAGTGTAAGTGTAAGTGTAAGTGTAAGCGTAAGCGTAAGCGTAAGTGTAAGTGTAAGTGTAAGTGTAAGTATAAGTGTAAGTGTAAGTGTAAGTGTAAGTGTAAGCGTAAGTGTAAGTGTAAGTGTAAGTGTAAGTTTAAGAGTAAGTGTAAGTGTAAGTGCAAGTGCAAGTGCGTGCCTGTGGAACACTCATAAAGATTAGGTTTCTGCGGCTCGTCACTTCCGCAGTATTTTTCGACTCCAAACCCTCTTTGTGACCGTACTCCGAACCCTTTCTAAAGTGTCTAAATAATTTTCAACCAGACGATCCTTCATTAGTTTTAAGATTGTCAGACACGGATTGTGTCAACATACCCTTAGTCTTTTTTTGAATCGTCGAAAGTTTTGGAACGCAAGCACGTTATAGCGAAAGTCGAGTGTAAAAGTTATGAGACGTTTTCAACCCCCCTCCCAATAGGTAACCACTTGAGATATTCTCTTCCGAACAGACGATGGCTTTGAGAGACGAGTTCAGGCATGCTTAAACATGAATGGTGGAATATTTGAACATCTTTAGAAAGGGTTCGGAGTACGGTCACAAAGAGGGTTTGGAGTCGAAAAATACTGCGGAAGTGACGACTCGCAGAGACCTAATCTTTGTGAGTGTTCCACGAGCACGCACTTACACTTACACTTACTCTTAAACTTACACTTGCACTTACACTTGCACTTACACTTACATCTACACTTACACTTACACTTACACTTATACTTACACTTACACTTACACTTACACTTACACTTACACTTACACTTACACTTACACTTACACTTACACTTACACTTATACTTACACTTACACTTACACTTACACTTACACTTACACTTACACTTACACTTACACTTACACTTACACTTACTTTTACACTTACACTTACACTTATACTTACACTTACACTTACACTTACACTTACACTACCGCCACTCAGTATCAGACCACTTACCGCGCGCCCAACCAAAAACTAGTCGCGACTTTGGAAGATGGTAGCTCCGTCAAAAATAGAGCTACAGATTTTACATGGAGACCATTGCGAAGCATACTTAATTCTGCGTGAAATGAATCTCAACTGAGTGGATTCGGACTTTTGTATCCCGAGATATCATGTGAGGATGATAAAAAAATAATTCCGATTTCGACAGAATTTCCTGCCCCAACTTTGACCCATGGCTGGTCTCAGGAAAATTTTTTTGAGAATCTGAAAAAATTCACGAAGCACCGTTCAGACTTCAGCTCTTGATCCGTCGAAGAAAAATGGAAAAATCTCATCGGGTTCTTGAGATATCAAGTTATATGTGTGAGCGTGCAGAATCCCCACATGACGACCGGCGGTAGCCCGACTTGGAGGTCTCCGCGAGCGTTTCGCTTACTACGCCAGGGCCGAATATCGAATAGGGGCTCGTGTGGGCTACCACACGAGCTCCTGCTCTAATAATTAGAGCAATGGTAGCCCACACGAGCCCCTATTCGATATTCGGTCCTGGCGTAGTAAGCGAAACGCTCGCGGAGACCTCCAAGTCGGGCTACCGCCGGTCGTCATGTGGATTCTGCACGCTCACACATATAACTTGATATCTCAAGAACCCGATGAGATTTTTCCATTTTTCTTCGACGGATCAAGAGCTGAAGTCTGAACGGTGCTTCGTGAATTTTTTCAGATTCTCAAAAAAATTTTCCTGAGACCAGCCATGGGTCAAAGTTGGGGCAGGAAATTCTGTCGAAATCGGAATTATTTTTTTATCATCCTCACATGATATCTCGGGATACAAAAGTCCGAATCTACTCAGTTGAGGTTCATTTCACGCAGAATTAAGTATGCTTCGCAATGGTCTCCATGTAAAATCTGTAGCTCTATTTTTGACGGAGCTACCATCTTCCAAAGTCGCGACTAGTTTTTGGTTGGGCGCGCGGTAAGTGGTCTGATACTGAGTGGCGGTAGTGTACACTTACACTTACACTTACACTTACACTTACACTTACACTTACACTTACACTTACACTTACACTTACACTTACACTTACACTTACACTTACACTTACACTTACACTTACACTTACACTTACACTTACACTTACACTTACACTTACACTTACACTTACACTTACACTTACACTTACACTTACACTTACACTTACACTTACACTTACACTTACACTTACACTTACACTTACACTTACACTTACACTTACACTTACACTTACACTTACACTTACACTTACACTTACACTTACACTTACACTTACACTTACACTTACACTTACACTTACACTTACACTTACACTTACACTTACACTTACACTTACACTTACACTCACACTTACACTTACACTTACACTTACACTTACACTTACACTTACACTTACACTTACACTTACACTTACACTTACACTTACACTTACACTTACACTTACACTTACACTTACACTTACACTTACACTTACACTTACACTTACACTTACACTTACACTTACACTTACACTTACACTTACACGTGGGATGTTAATGACTTTACCTCCTCGTGGTAACTCCTGGATAACGCTTAAATAGTCAATTGAAAAATTGTGTTCTAACCTAGAAATTATGAATTTTACCGAAAAAAAATTCTCACAAAAGTTGTCAGTTTTGACATGACAAAATTTTTGATGCGAAGAAATAAGTATGGTTCCGTTTAAAAAAAACATGTTAGCCACCTTAAAATCGCCATTTTGTATTTTCGACCGAAAAAAAATTTTTTTTGTACGTCCCCTCCAGGCCCTTCAAGTTTTGTTATACTTAATTTTCGATCGGAGTAGTATTTTTCGAGATAAATTAACCCGTTGCGGTCACTCGGGGTCCACTGGGCCCCAGTCAAACTTCATACCCATTTTATGCTAGGAAAGACTTTTCGAAATCGAACTTGTTGCGCCATCTGTTATTGTTTGAACCTTATACATTAAGTTTGAACACTTTTTGAAGGTCTGCATGTCGCGAGTTGACCTGGAGACTTCGATTCGTGCGGACGTGTTTTCTCGTGGGGTTCAGTAGTCCCCATGTGACCTTACAGTGACAAAAATTGAAAAAAAAAAACAAGTCGTACATACATTTTTTTTGTGCCAAAGTGCGTTCAGTAACGTAAGTATCAATGCACAAATTGAATTTTTTTTTCGGCAGTTAACAATATTTATAATTTAAAAGTAGATGCCTTACAATCTTCGGACGCGTACCATCGCGAGTCGTCTCATTGAAAAGAATGAAAATAATAATTTGATTATGGACGGAGGTTCGGAAACGGAAGATCATGTATCAGAAGATCTTGAATATCCTGATACCCAAAATGATTCCGATGATAGTTCTTACGCCGATGAGGAAATGGAGCTGGAGTGGGAGAACGCGTCCCGACAACAACGACTGTTGGAATGTTCAGGGGATGCTCGATGAAGCCGCAGTAAATGCACGTATTTTACTCAGGTGCAAATACGCAAATGAAGGCAAAGATATCAAAATAACCACCAAAGCCTGCTTGGATGAAATTTGTATGTATCTTGCCAAACCTTTCTTGGAACGTCGATACAAAGAAGAATCGCTTCGCAAGAGTTTCCGCGTGGGCATCGCGACAACTTTGGGCAAAAATTTCGAACCAGTTGTCGAAGGAAGGGTTGAGTTGCCGTATAAGAAAAGGTGAGAACTTTGCCAGCGAAAAAAAGATAGGAAAACAAAAATACAATGCCCTTCCTGCGAACGACCTATGTGCGACGAACATAGACTGTATTTGTGCATCGGTTGTGGAGGCCGCGATTGAAAAATAATTTTTTTTTTTTATGTTTTCAACTTTGATATAAAAATTTATCAAACATACGATTTATGCAATAAAAATACCACTTTTCAACATTATTTTGTCGATTTAAACATACCACTTCAATTTTTTGACATCGACCAAAAGTCTTGAGTTCAAACTTATAAATATACTTTTTTCAAAGTCCATAAAAGTTCTATTTTTTTCTCTAAAATATAATATCTCAAGCGTAAAACGGCGCAAGATTTTTTACGATATGGCAAAAATTAAATTTTACACGAATTTTTTTGTAAAAAAAATCAGATTTCATGAATTTTTTTTTCTTATTGTGTTTTGACTACTTTGAAATCATAAATAGAAGACAACAACTATCAGGTTATTTAGAAAACATGTTAAATTGAAGTTTGGCATAAGATTTAAGTCGATACATTAAATACAACGCAGATGGGTTCGGTTTTTGTGAGTGGGGTTCGCTGGACCCCATGTGACCGGTTTGTTATTATTTGGAGGTGTGACCTCAACGGGTTAAATGTAAGATTAAAATTGGACACCCTGTATATCTCTGTCCTTCCAACTAGTCGACACTAAGACATGCAATTTTGCGTATGTACTCAGTACACGAGTCTCGTGTACTTTCATGGATGCATCAATTATATACCACCCTTCTGAAGGACGAAAGGCGACAGTCTCCAGGGACAGATTTATTTCACAATACATACATTAATATACGTAACATCTTTTTTTTCCGTTTATGTTTTTTAATCGTGTCTTCTTATTTATTTTCTGACTGCCCTCTACCATTGGGCTGCATAGTACGGAAAGGAAAGTTTCTCTGAATTACCTCATTTGGATTGAAATACGTGTGATTAATTTGGTTGACACATTCACCGCTATCCATATCATTTTTAAACTGCTGAGTCCAATTTTTCGTTCGTTCGAGAATGTCGTTTTGTTGACACTTGTTGAGCCTGACCGTGTCGACTATATTTCAGTACGTTTGCGTTCATCCCGACTCACGAGTGTTTACAGACGGGCTTGAAGAAAAATGACGAGATACGTCATGACCATGCTGAAGATCTGAAAAGTGTTGACCCGTGTCATAAGTGTATGGTCGTCACAATAAGTGCATTGAGTTTAATTGGATCGAAGAACGATCACTCGAACCGACTCACCGATTGTATCATTGGCATATCCAATGGAAATAAACCACAGGCAGTGATTCGGATGTCTGTATGCAACAATTGAAGCAAAAATCGCTCGAGCTGAAATTTGTAAAACGTCAATCCGTGTGCACTTTGAAAAAAAAAATTATGCAGTTCAAGAGAATACCTCAAAATTGATATCGTCGGGTTTGTTTTCAGTATCGAGGAGCTTTCTTACGATGTCAGCTGCTTTTTTTGACTAAAAAAGTAAATCGGATACAATAAGAATCAGAAACCGATGTACGAATTGTATTCGCGTAGGTCTGTGGTTAGCTCAGCAACCGATATTAAGTAGACTGGAGAGAACGCTCATTCTCGCATGGCTTTTCTGGATGTTTAAGCAGTCAATGACTATGTAACGAAGACTCTATGGTCAGGTGAAAGAAACGATTTCCATTAGTCATGTGCACGAACCTCATCGACGACGTTGCTGGCTCTGCAGCCAATGGGACGAGCGACACGGCTTGCTGGGTAATCTGGAAAGGTACGTCCAGAAGCGCCATAATATTATCCTCGGCAGTCCACGAGAAAGTGACACTAATGACGTATGTAGATACAACCAGTGTATAACAGGCGATGCTTAGAGAGAATAGGATCGGTAAGGAATAGAATGACGATATGTCGGAGGCGATCCCGCTGAGCTCCAAGTGCGCTCGTCTAAGAGTGGCGATTTCCTGTACGGTGATCCCGATGCCGATTGAACTTTGATGCGAGGACGTCGCGACCGGTTGGATGCAACAATCGAGAAGCGATCGATTGAGAGTTTTGAAACGACTTTCGATCATCTTGAGCACCAAAGTGTATTGAGAAACGAACCACGTGGAGATGATAATAAATCCGGTGCCCAGGAAGAACAGTGGTAGAGACACTATGCCACCGCCCAAGATTTCGAAGTATAGCTGTTGCGCTGTTGTGCTACCGTTCATGGCACATACGACGAAAACGAAAAGTCGAATGGACTCCGGTGAGTGATTAACGATGCCGTGAACCGACGTGGCATCGAAGCTCGATAACCGATTGAAAAGTCTCGCAATGACCTTTTGTCTGAATCCGAGGACTGACCAGATCATGAGCATCGTAGAACCATTGATAAAGAGTCTCAGCACGAAAACCTTATAAGCGACACTTTCCTCATCGTAAATCCATACTAAATACGGTACCGTGAAGGACATTGCGGCCACGATAAGGCAAAAGTTGTAGACGTAACCGAACCAACATGTCAAAAATTGCAGGTCCCAGACTTTCTCCCAAGCGCGCGTTCTCCGTTGGTTTGTGCTTGCGGATCTTCGCACGGTGAAGGGTGCTAGGCCCATCAGCTTAAACACCACTAACATAGCTCTCGTAGCTATGTAATTGAAATCTAGATCGTATTTAGTTAAAGCCCGTCGAGCCATGACGACGCGTGTGCGAGGGTTCTACCCTAAACGACTCGTCGAATTGTACTGAGGTCGGAATGCATCACGTGGACTAACGGTCGTACACCAGAACTCGTTCCTCAAGGGTGAAGGTCGCACAGAAAATGTGGGGAGCACTGGTGTTATACGTTTATTCAGAATACGAGTTGCGTGTACCTTTATCGATTCATCGATCGTATTCCACAGCTTCGCGAAACATGACACGTTTATCTCCAGGGAGAATTGTATATGAGGATGATTGATACGATATACGTCCTATGTTATTATCGTGTTTCTTTTTTTTGTCATTAATTTTTATTCATTTTGCAGCGGCCGTCTACTATTTAACCGTATAGTACGGAAACGAAGGTTACTTTGGGCTATCGCATTTGGATAAAAATTAATAGCCATCTGGCGGGTCAGTGATTAATTCCGTTCGTAGATTTACAACCATTCATATCATTTTCAAACTGCTGATTCCGTTTTTCGTCGTGCTCGAGAATAGTTTTACAGTGACTCTTGTTGAGCCGGAACTCATCGAGTATATCCATAGCCATTTTCTTCCATCCAGGTTTATGCTTCGTCACGAAAGTCCCGGATCACATTTGAAGGAGAACGATGAAATACGTGATGACCGTCCTGAAGATCTGAAGAGTGTTAAACCGTGTCATGGGTTACAATATGGTCGTTACAATAAGTGGGTTTCGTTTAATTGGATCGAAGAACGATTGCTCATACCGACTTACCGATTGTATTATTGTCATATTCAGCGGAAAGAGACCACAGGTGGTGATTCGGATGTCTGTATGTAATGATTAAAGCAAAAATCGCTCGAGCTGAAATTCGTAAAACGTCAAAATGTGGGCAGTTAAAAAAAAAAAATTATGCAGTACAAGACAATACCTCAAAATTGATATCGTGGGGTTTGTTTGGAGTATCGAGGAATTTTCTAACGATGTCACCTGATTTTTTCGACTGGAAAAACAAATCGGATTAAATTAAAATCGGAAACCGATATCCGAATGGTATTCGGGTAGGTCTGTGGTTAGCTCAGTCACCGATATAAAGGTTGTTCAGAAGATAATGACGAGTAATGAGAAAAAATTGAAATTAATACTATAGGTAGTCGACTATTCGAGTCATGTCTCTGTAAAATTTCAAGTCGATTGGGAGCTTATTAACGGAGTAAAAAAATCGTAAAGTTGCGTAATTTTTCCGCTTAACTACAGAGTAAATGGAGAGAGTTAGTTGTCACCGCAATGAACTCGCGATAGCTCTTTTCGTTACATTGAACTTTCTTTGAAAAAATGGCCACGCATTCTTCGAAATATTCCGCGTCGATCAATACCAAAATCATCAACACTTGAGGATTTCTGAGCAAAATATTTTAACGTAAAGATAGAAAATCGCGTCAAAATTTACTCCGAGTGAATATGTTTCTAACAGACACGGCAACGCTGGACTTTCAAGCCTGAAGGGAGGGGCGGATTACATGAAAGTGAACGCTACTCATGCTTACCCGCGCGAAATTTAAATTAGAATACCCAGTAAATACAAATTTTCTTTTTTTCCATGAATTCTTTTTTAGTTCATTATTTTATAAATAATTTCGGTATAATAAATAATTTTATAAATAAAGGTATTAAATAAAATAAAATCGAATATATATTATTTAATATTTATATTTTCTGCATTTTCTACATTTATCACATTGATAATACTTTCCAAAAAGTAAATTATATTATTTATAGTTCTCGAATATTTGGTCACGTTAGGTTTACCGTTGACTGATTATGATAAAAGCGCAATAACACCTGGTTCACCTTCAGCAATGAATACTTCAATGAACTTATCATACGTAATAGAAGCCTCTACCAATTTATCGCAAATATTTTGGGAAATAACTTTGTGGAGTGGACCTAATGTTGTTGCTGTCAGCCTCGCATTACGTTTCTTTTTGTCTTGGTCGAGGAAAAATGCTTGGATGCTCTGTTTTTTCTCAATAAAAGTATCATCACTTATCTTAAAATATTTGACTAGCTTCTCTAATACTTGTACATCCTCAATTGCATTGTGTGCTTCGTCTGTCGATACATCACTCAGGAATTCTTTGGTTAAATCGACTTGACTTGTTTGAGTGTGCCTGTTCAATAAATTGCGAAAAATCGGAAGGGTGTCGCTAAAACTAATTATACATTTCTGAAAGGTAGGTATCATACCTGTCTCAGCCATTGCTTTAATGAGACGAGGTTTATCAAAATTACAGTTATGTGCGACGAGTAGACAAGGCTTACCGAAAGAACCGAGAAAAGTATGAAATTCGCGCATCACACAACCTAGTGGTAATGTTTCCACTCTCTTGCTATGATAAAATAATTCACCACAACCGCTTGTAAGACCGTGAACCTCACTGGCTTTAGAATTAATCGCCGTTGTAGGAATCACATATTTATTAAAATATGAACCATTACAGCCTGTAGCGATTTGCAAAATTCGAGCAGTACTTCGAAACCCTGTTGTTTCGAGATCAAAAAAGATAATTTCCGGGGGTTCATTAGCCATTAAAATTTCATTGTTGTTATCCTGGTGCTCCTGTAATGGCTTGATCGTATCATTGGTAGCTGATTGATTCAATAGACCCATACCAGACTTATATGTTCGACCTTCTACGCTTTCTTTTTTTTTCCTCAAAATCGTTCGATATTTTTTCAACATATTTCGTCGAGCTTTGAATGCAACTGTTGCTATTTTTCGTTTACGATTTTGCGCGAGCCTTTCTCGCCCATCAACATATGCATTCATATAAGGACCAGGTGTGAAATTTAATTCAAGTAATACTTCACTCATGCACCGGTTCCCAAGATTTTTACTCGCAATTGCAAGGGCAACACGATGATGAAGTGAAGCTGTCAATCCATAGAATCGCGATTTGGGAGCTTTGCTCACAATCATGGCATTTAAGTTTTCGTTAGGCTGACTTGAGCTTGCAGTGACAAATTTTTCAACGTTTTCTGCTAATTTGTTGAAGAAGTGAGACAAGTCTTCATACAATGCCACACTCTTCAGACCTCCAGGTATCGTTGAATGGTTGTATCTTTCTTTGGCTCTCTCGAATTTGCACCAGTCACTACAGTGCTCATGTTTGTTGAAAGAATGATCGACTATTTGTTTTATCGTCTCCTTCATGGCATTTATATCATTTTTATTCTGAGCTACTGCGTATGTAAAATATCTGTGCAGGTAAATGATGGCATTTTCTTCAGTTCAGGATGATTTTTACTCATAGACCATAACACTTTTTTAACATTTTTCGAAGCGTGATTGGTGTCAGAAAATTTTATAACTTGATGATGGGAGACTTGGCGTACTGCAGATATAGTTGAGCTGTCATCGTCCCCAACGAGAGCTCCGATTTCAATAATGGCTTCTTCAAGAATGTTGCTGTGAGCAACTAAGTCTGCTGCGAGAGCTGGCTCCATGCTCTTTGCACTTTCTGCGGAGTTTCTACTACATTTATGGTCGCTGCAGGGATGCCCCTCATCACATTGCTTGCACTTCCGATTCTTAGTGTCAAAATCGAGTACTTGCCCGGATTGAACGGGCCCCCCCGGACCCCGGATCACCGGGAACCCGGGAATCGGGACCCGGGGGATGTCGGATTCCCGGTAAACCGGGAATAACGACATCTTCAGGGAAGTCACGGGCGCTAGACTCAATAGCAGACAATATTGTCTTTACCTGATACTCTGTCAATTTAGGCAACAGAAAATTATCCGGCGTTCCTTCTGGCCTGTTAACGAAATTAAGGATCAAGGTTATGGGCTGGGTCATGCGGGATTCGGGGCTTTGAAATAATTCATATTTCAATCAAATTCATTGCTATTTCATCTATTATTCCACACTCAGCCTCATCTCAAGACAGTAATAAATAAAATTAAAATCATGTAAAATTGATTATTAAATTATTCATTTTAAATTGTAAAAAATGACTTTTTTGAATCAGACTTTCGTCTAACTAATAAATCCATTTGTTTAACAATTTAAAATAATCATAAACGGTAATAACTATGTACAATTCGATAAGGGTGAATGGTTGGGTAGAAAAATAATGATGAAGCGAAGCACCTACAAAGCAATAAAAAAGAAAAACGGGAAAAAAACCTACAAGGATTTTTTTATGGATAGGAATTTTTCGAGGGTCAAACGTCTTTCTAACGCAGCAGCTATTTTACAACTCTTTTCGGCAACCCGTGTCACAGCTTCTCCAATCAGCTCTTCATGCGTCTTGAGCAAGTGATTGTTGAATGATGGCATATCCAAAACTCCTAATAATTTATTGAGATGTGTCCAACCCATACCTGCATCGAAAAGTCCTAAAATAATATAAAATTTCCAATTTAAAAAATTAATTTTATTCACTTCTTGAAAAAAAGGAATTTTTTTCAAACTTACCTAGTGCAATTCGTGCATTAATCTCATACATTGTTTTACCATCTGGGGCGGTAAATGTTTTATCGGTGGTGATTGAATTTTCTCGCAAACAATCTTGACAACGGATTATTATGAGTAAAGTTAGCCCATGCCGGTTCTCCTCAATGATATTCGCTAAAGATAAGATGTGCCCACAGGCTTTGCACCGGTCATTCTCAGCCCATAGATCTAGATCAATTATTCGGCGTCCAAATGCCATTTTCTGTTTTTTAGAAGAAGCTTCGGATTCAGACGGAAGATTATTTTCACTCGTTGATTTCTTGCCGCGATTATTCCTTATTTTTATGATTTTTATTATTCTAACTTTTAATTATTTAAAAATAATCAAGAGTAAAAATATGATTATAAGATCGATAAAGACTCCGTCTCATATTAATTTCAATCATATTTATCAAGTAAAAACATTTTTAATATAATTGGACAGTTTGCAGGGCGAAAAAAAATATATCTACGGCGCCCAATGTATAAGCATAGGGAAATCTCTCCCACTCTCGCCCACCCCCACCCTACTTCTAAACAACCTTTTAAATGGACTGAAGAGAGCACACATTCTCGCATGCCTTCTCTGAATATTTCAGCACTTTGAGACTTTATGCAACGGTGACTCTGTGGTGAGGCGAACATTTTTTTTCATCAGTTATGTGCACAAACCTCATCGACGAGGTTGCTGGCGCTGCCGGCCAATCGACCGAGCGACAGGAATTGCTGGATGATCCGGATATGTTCTGACGTAATCTCTATATCTAATTCGGCTATCTCCAGGATATCCCGAGAAAAGAACCATGTATGTTCAATCAATGTATAACAGGAGAGGCTGAGAGAGAATAGGATCGGTAAGGAGTAGAATGACGCTATGTCGGAGGCGATCCCGCTGAGCTCCAAGTGCGCTTGTCGGAGAGTCGCGATGTCCTGTACGGTTGTCCCGATGGCGATTAAACTTTGATGCGAGGACGTCGCAGTCGGTCGAACGCAACAATCGCGAAGCGATCGATTGAGAGTTTTGAAACGACTTTCGATCATCTTAAGAACCAAAGTATACTGAGAAACGAACCAAGTGGAAATAATAATAGGTCCGATGTCGAGGAAGAACTGTGGCAGATCCCACCATTGATCGGCTTCGAAATCGGTGTATAGCAGTTCCGCTGTTGTGCCAGCGTTCACGGCACATACGACGGAAACGAATAAACGAATAGACTCTGGTTGGTGATTACCGATGCCGTGAGCCGACGTGGCATCGAAGCTCGACAACCGATTGAAAAGTCTTGCAATAACCTTTTGTCTGAATCCAAGGACCAACCAGATCATGAGTATTATAGAAACCCTGAGGAAGCGTGCTATATCGACGACCCTAGCAGAGACATCGCCCCGATCGTCTAGAAAGTACAGTGGCACGTATATGGCGCACATCGCCGGCGCTATAAGGCAAAAGTTGTAGAAGTAACCGAACCAAGATGTCGAAAATTGCAGGGTCCAAACTTTCTCCCAAGCGCACTTTCTCCGTTGATTTCCGCTTGCAGATCTTTGCACGGCAAAGGGTGCCAGGCCCATCAACTTGAACAAAGGGTTCTACCCTTAACGACTTAGCGAATCGCACTGAGGTCGGAATGCATCACGCGGACACTAACGGTCGTATACCAGAACTCGTTCCTCGAGGGTGAAGGTCGCACAGAAAATGTAGCGAGCACTGGTGTTGTCATCTGTTTTTTCAGGATACGAGTACGAGTACCTTTATCGATTCATTGACCGTATTCCACACTTCGCGAAACAAGACACGTCAATCTCCAGGGAGAATTGTATATGAGGATGAGTGATAGAGATACGCGTCATATGTTATTTACGTGTTTTTTTTTTAAATCAATAATTTTTATTTATTCTGTACCGGCCGTCTACCATTCAGCCTTACAATACGGAAGCGAAGGTTACTTTGGGCTATCGCATTTGGATAAAAACTGATACCCATCTGGCGGGTTAGTTTGATTTAGATACAATATCAAATACGTGTGATTAATTACGTTGGCAGATTTACAACCATTCATATTATTTTCAAACTGCTGATTTCGATTTTCGTCATACTCGAGGATAGTTTTACAGTGACTCTTGTTGAGCCGCCACTCATCGAGTATACCAACAGCCATTTTCTTCCATCCAGGTTCACGCTTTGTCGCGAAAGTCCCGGATCACATCTGAAGGAGAACGATAAGATACGCGATGACCGTCCTGAAGATCTGAGGAGTGTTGAACCGTGTCATGGGTGTATGGTCGTCACAATAAGTGGGTTAAGTTTAATTGGTTCGAAGAACTATCGCTCATACCGACTTACCGATTGTATCATTGTCATATCCAGCGGGAAGAGATCACACACGGTGATTCGGATGTCTGTATGTAATAATTGAAGCAAAAATCGCTCGAGCTGAAATTCGTAAAACGTCAAAATGTGGGCAGTTTAAAAAAAGAAATTATGCAGTACAAGACAATACATCAACATTTATATCGTGGGGTTTGTTTGGAGTATCGAGGAATTTTCTAACGATGCCACCCGATTTTATCGACTGGAAAAACAAATTGGATGAAATTAGAATCGGAAACCGATGTCCGAATTGTATTCGAGTAGGTCTGTGGTTAGCTCAGTCGCAGGTATTTAATGGACTGAAGATAGTAGGGGAGACCGGGGCAGGTTTACACCCCCCCGGGTTAGTCATGGGATTTTTCTCTTTTTATACGTTGCATTATTTGCTTTGTTTTTCATCCCTTGTCATTAGTTGAACTCTAAGCTACAGCGTGGTGCGTTTTATGTATCTTGAATCAGCATATTTCCTATGTTTCACAATTTTTTGTGCGGTGATGACACCTGTGCAAACTTGCCCCGTAACCGGGGTAAGTTTACACGATGCCTGAAGTACGTTTACACACCACTAAAAACTGTGGAATAAAGGCTTATTGTTAATAAATAAAATACAATTTTATTTCAAAATTACGTCAGTTTATTTAAAAAGTTCAAATCGATTGTTACAAAGTAGTTACGGTGAGTCGTTATCGGTTTCAAATTCCCTGTCACAATTTTTGCAAACAAAGAAGTTCGAATCACCCGTAATATGTATTTTTTGTAGTAATTAGCAAGGGTCTTGAAATTTAAGCCAAAAGCTGCAGCTACGCGTCTCAAAGATTGCCCACCTTTTACTTGCTCTACTGCCGCCAGTATCTTTGTGGCATTAATATTTTGGCTTCTATTGGTTTTCCTCCTATAAGTACGAATCATCTTGTCATCTGCAAACATTTGAGCCACTAGAAATTAATAATAAAGAATATTAACGGCAAGGGGAACATTTACACACTGTGTAAACTAGCCCCACGAATTTCGTGTAAACTTGCCCCTTCGCCATTTTTTTTTTCAACCGAAACTCCACGCTTAATTCTTGAGGTAAACAACCAATAGGCTCAAAATAACCACAAAAGAACCCTCTAGTAGAATAAGCCATAATGGCCTACAAAGATCTGATGGTCCAGATTCTATTAACGCTTATATATTTTTATACAAATTTACTTACCCAATGAAAAAAACGAAAAAGTTTTTCATACGACGTAATACGCACGCGACTGACGCCGCACTAACATGACTATGTCAGGGCGGCCGCTACGCTTCTCCTGGCACCAGAATTGGCGTGCTCTGATAAGCAGTATGCGAATTATAAGCGTTGTGTATACCTGCCCCTGTACCAAACCTGCCCCGGTCTCCCCTACACATTCCCGCATGGCTTCTCGGAATATTTCGGCACTAAATGACTCTACGTAACTGTGACTATATAGTGAAACGAAAAAAACTTTTTCCATTAGTCATGTGCACAAACCTCATCGACAACGTTGCTGGCGCTGGCGGCCAATGGAACGAGCGACACGGCTTGCTGGATGATCCGGAGAGGTTCGGCTATAATCACCATGATATCTTCTTCGGTTATCTCCGGGATAGCGAAAGAAAACATTTATGCAGTATCAATCAATGTATAACAGGAGAGGCTAATAGAGAAGAGTATCGGTAAGGAATAGAATGACGCTATGTTGGAGGCGATTCCGCTAAGCTCCAAGTGCGCTTGTCTGAGAGCCGCGATGTCCTGTACAGTGGTCCCGATGCCGATTGAACTTTGATGCGAGGACGTCGCGTTTGGTGGAATGCAACAATCGCGAAGCGATCGATTGAGAGTCTTGAAACGATTTTCGATCATCTTGAGAACCAAAGTGTACTGAGAAACGAACCAAGTGGAGAAGATAATAGATCCGGTCTCGAGGAATAACAGTGGCAGATACCCTAAGCCAACGGCCAAGATTTTGAAGTATAGCCGTTGCGCTGTTGTGCCACCGTTCACGGCACATGCAACGAAAACGAAAAGTCGAATGGACTCCGGTGAGTGATTAACGATGCCGTGAACCGACGTGGCATCGAGGCTCGATAACCGATTGAAAAGTCTCGCAATGACCTTTTGTTTGGATCCGAGGACTACCCAGATTATGAGTGTCATAGGACCATTGATTAAGCGTCCCATATCGACGACCTAATCAGTGACACTTCCCTTATCGTCAAATCGATAATAACGGCGGTACCATGGAGTACATTGCTGCCACGATAAGGCAAAAGTTGTAGACGTAACCGAACGAAGATGTCGAAAATTTCAGCGTCCAGACTTTCTCCCAAGCGCGCGTTTTCCGTTGGGTCCGGCTCGTGGATCTTTGCACGGTAAAGGGTGCTAGGCCCATCAGCTTAAACACCACTAACATAGCTCTCGTAGCTATGTAATCCAAATCTAGATCGTATTTAGTTAAAGTCCGTCGAGCCATGACGACGCACGTGCGAGGGTTCTACCCTAAACGACTTGTCGAATTGTACTGAGGTCGGAATGCATCACACGGACTAACGGTCGTATACCAGAACTCGTTCCTCGAGGGTGAAGGTCGCACAGAAAATGTGGGGAGCACTGGTGTTATATGTTTATTCAGAATACGAGTTACATGTACCTTTATCGATTCATTGATCGTATTCCACAGCTCCGCCAAACATGACACGTTTATCTCCAGGGACAAGCGTAAATAAGGTTGAACCATACGATATACATCATACGTTATATCTTTGTTTTGTAAGTTTTTCTCACTTTTATTAAAATTATAGTGGTCGGCTATGGCCCAACCTTACCCGAAACGAAAACGATTTTTCGTGGTAACTTATTATACATTTGTTATATATCTCTGTCCTTCCAACTAGTCGACACAAAGACATGCAATTTTGCGTATGTACTCAGTACACGAGTCTCGTGTACCTTCATGGATGCATCAATTATATTTCACACTTCTGAAGGACGAAAGGCGACAGTCTCCAGGGACAGATTTATTTCACAATACATACATTAATATACGTAACATCTTTTTTTTCCGTTTATGTTTTTTAATCGTGTCTTCTTATTTATTTTCTGACTGCCCTCTACCATTGGGCTGCATAGTACGGAAACGGAAGTTTCTCTTAATTACCTCATTTGAATAGAAATACGTGTGATTAATTTAGTTGACACATTTACCGCTATCCATATCATTTTCAAACTGCTGAGTCCAATTTTTCGTTCGTTCGAGAACGTCGTTTTGTTGACACTTGCTGAGCCTGACCGTGTCGACTACATTTCAGTACGTTTGCGTTGATCCCGACTCACAAGTGTTTACTGACGGGCTTGAAGGAAAATGACGAGATACGTGATGACCATGCTGAAGATCTGAAAAGTGTTGACCCGTGTCATAAGTGGATGGTCGTCACAATAAGTGCATTGAGTTCAATTGGATCGAAGAACGATCGCTCGAACCGACTCACCGATAGTATCATTGGCATATCCAATGGAAATAAACCACAGGCAGTGATTCGGATGTCTGTATGCAACGATTGAAGCAAAAATCGTTCGAGCTGAAATTTGTAAAACGTCAAAATGTGTGCACTTAAAAAAAAAAAATTATGCGATTCAAGAGAATACCTCAAAATTAATATCGTCGGGTTTGTTTGAAGTATCGAGGAGCTTTCTTACGATATCACCTGCTTTTTTCGACTGTAAAAGTAAATCGGATAAAATTAGAATCGGAAAACGATATACGAATTGTAATCGGATAGGTATGTGGTTTGCTCAGGCACCGATATTCAATAAACGGAAGAGAGCACACATTCTCGCATGGCTTTTCTGGATATTTAATCACTTAATGACTCTAGGTAACGGTGACTCTATAGTGAGGCGAAAGAAACAGTTTCCATAAGTCATGTGCACGAACCTCATCGACGACGTTGCTGGCGCCTACAGCCAATGGGACGAGCGACACGGCTTGCTGGGTGATCTGGAAAGGTACGACCATAAGCATCATGATATCATCCTCGGCACCCCACGGGAAAATGACAGAAATGGTGTATGTAGATACAATCAGTGCATATCAGGCGATGCTTAGAGAGAATAGGATCGGTAAGGAATAAAATGACGATATGTCGGAGGCGATCCCGCTGAGCTCCAAGTGCGCTCGTCTGAGAGTCGCGATTTCCTGTACGGTGATCCCGATGCCGATTGATCTTTGATGCGAGGACGTCGCGACCGGTTGAATGCAACAATCGAGAAGTGATCGATTGAGAGTTTTGAAACGACTTTCGATCATCTTGAGCACCAAAGTGTATTGAGAAACGAACCACGTGGCGATGATAACAGATCCGACCTCGAGGAAGAACTGTGGCAGATACATTATGAAACCGCTCAAGATTTCGGAGTATAGCCGTTGCGCTGTTGTGCCACCGTTCACGGCACATACGACGATAACAAAAAGTCGAATGGACTCCGGTGAGTGATTAACGATACCGTGAACCGACGTGGCATCGAAGCTCGATAACCGATTGAAAAGTCTCGCAATGACCTTTTGTTTGAATCCGAGGACTAACCAGATCATGACTGTCATAGAACCATTGATTGAGAGTCCCATATCGCCGACCTTATTAGTGACACTTTCCTGATTGTAAATCCATAATAATTGCGGTACCACGGAGTACATTGCTGCTACGATAAGGCAAAAGTTGTAGACGTAACCGAACCAAGATGTCGAAAATTGCACGGCCCAGACTTTCTCCCAAGCGCGCGTTCTCCGTTGGTTTGTGCTTGCGGATCTTCGCACGGTGAAGGGTGCTAGGCCCATCAGCTTAAACACCACTAACATAGCTCTCGTAGCTATGTAATCAAAATCTAGATCGTATTTAGTTAAAATCCGTCGAGCCATGACGACGCGCGTGCGAGGGTTCTACCCTAAACGACTCGTCGAATTGTACTGAGGTCGGAATACATCACGCGGACTAACGGTCGTATAGGGTGAAGGTCGCACGGGAAATGTGGGGAGCATTGGTGTTATATGTTTATTCAGAATACGAGTTACATGTACCTTTATCGATTCATTGATCGTATTCCACAGCTCCGCGAAACATGACACGTTTATCTCCAGGGACAATTGTATATGAGGATGATCGATATGACCTACGTCCTATTTATTATTGTATTTCTTTTTTTTGTCATTAATTTTCATTCATTTTGCAGCGGCCGTCTACTATTTAACCGTATAGTACGGAAACGAAGGTTACTTTGGGCTATCGCATTTGGATAAAAATTGATAGCCATCTGGCGGGTCAGTGATTAATTCCGTTCGTAGATTTACAACCGTTCATATCATGGTGAAACTGCTGATTCCGTTTTTCGTCGTGCTCGAGAATAGTTTTACAGTGACTCTTGTTGAGCCGGAACTCATCGAGTATATCAATAGCCATTTTCTTCCATCCAGGTTTATGCTTTGTCACGAAAGTCCCGGATCACATTTAAAAAAAAAACGATAAAATACGTGACGACCGTCCTGAAGATCTGAAGAGTGTTAAACCGTGTCATGGGTTACAATAAGTCATGGGTTACAAGATGGTCGTTACAATGAGTAGGTTTAGTTTAATTGGATCGAAGAACGATCGCTCATACCGACTTAGCCGATTGTATTATTGTCATATTCAGCGGAAAGAGACCACAGGTGGTGATTCGGATGTATGTATGTAATGATTAAAGCAAAAATCGCTCGAGCTGAAGTTCGTAAAACGTCAAAATGTGAGCAGTTTAAAAAGAGAAATTATGCAGTACAAGACAATACCTCAAAATTGATATCGTGGGGTTTGTTTGGAGTATCGAGGAATTTCCTAATGATGTCACTCGATTTTTTCGACTGGAAAAACAAATCGGATTAAATTAGAATCGGGAACTGATATCCGAATTGTATTCGGGTAGGTCTGTGGTTAGCTCAGTCACCGATATAAAGGTTGTTTAGAAGATAATCACGAGTAATGAGAAAAAATTGAAATTAATACTATAGGTAGTCGACTATTCGAGTCATGTCTCTGTAAAATTTCAAGTCGATTGGGAGCTTATTAACGGAGTAAAAATCCCGTAAAGTTGCGTAATTTTTCCGCTTAACTACAGAGTAAATGGAGAGAGTTAGTTGTCACCGCAATGAACTCGCGATAGCTCTTTTCGTTACATTGAACTTTTTTTGAAAAAATAGCCACGCATTCTTCGAAATATTCCGCGTCGATCAATACCAAAAACATCAACATTTGAGAATTTCTGAGCAAAACATTTTAACGTAAAGATAGAAAATGGCGTCAAAATTTACTCCGAGTGAATATGTTTCTAACAGACATGGCAACGCCGGACTTTCAAGCCTGAAGGGAGGGGCGGATTACATGAAAGTGAACGCTACTCATGCTTACCCGCGCGAAATTTAAATTAGAATACCCAGTAAATAAAAATTTTCTTTTTTTTCATAAATTCTTTTTTAGTTCATTATTTTATAAATAATTTCGGTATAATAAATAATTTTATAAATAAAGGTATTAAATAAAATAGAATCGAATATATATTATTTAATATTTATATTTTCTGCATTTTCTACATTTATCACATCGATAATACTTTCCAAAAAGTAAATTATATTATTTATAGTTCTCGAATATTTGGTCACGTTAGGTTTACCGTTGACTGATTGTGATAAAAGCGCAATAACACCTGGTTCACCTTCAGCAATGAATACTTCAATGAACTTATCATACGTAATAGAAGCCTCTATCAATTTATCGGAAATATTTTGGGAAATAACTTTGTGGAGTGGACCTAATGTTGTTGCTGTCAGCCTCGCATTACGTTTTTTTTGTCTTGGTCGAGCAAAAATGCTTGGATGCTCTGTTTTTTCTCAATAAAAGTATCATCACTTATCTTAAAATATTTGACTAGCTTCTCTAATACTTGTACATCCTCAATTGCATTGTGTGCTTCGTCTGTCGATACATCACTCAGGAGTTCTTTGGCTAAATCGACTTGACTTGTTTGAGTGTGCCTGTTCAATAAATTGCGAAAAATCGGAAGGGTGTCGCTAAAACCAATTATACATTTCTGAAAGGTAGGTATCATACCTGTCTCAGCCATTGCTTTAATGAGACGAGGCTTATCAAAATTACAGTTATGTGCGACGAGTAGACAAGGCTTACCGAAAGAACCGAGAAAAGTATGAAATTCGCGCATCACACAACCTAGTTATGGGTTGGGTCATGCGGGATTCGGGGCTTTGAAATAATTCATATTTCAATAAAATTCATTGCTATTTCATTTATTATTCCACACTCAGCCTCATCTCAAGACAGTAATAAATAAAATTAGAATCATGTAAAATTGATTATTAAATTATTCATTTTAAATTGTAAAAAATGACTTTTTTTAATCAGACTTTCGTCTAACTAATAAATCCATTTGTTTAACAATTTAAAATAATTATAAACGGTAATAACTATGTACAATTCGATAAGGGTGAATGGTTGGGTAGAAAAATAATGATGAAGCGAAGCACCTACAAAGCAATAAAAAAGAAAAACGGGAAAAAAACCTACAAGGATTTTTTTATGGATAGGAATTTTTCGAGGGTCAAACGTCTTTCTAACGCAGCAGCTATTTTACAACTCTTTTCGGCAACCCGTGTCACAGCTTCTCCAATCAGCTCTTCATGCGTCTTGAGCAAGTGATTGTTGCATGATGGCATATCCAAAACTCCTAATCATTTATTGAGATGTGTCCAACCCATACCTGCATCGAAAAGTCCTAATATAATATAAAATTTTCAATTTAAAAAATTAATTTTATTTACTTCTTGAAAAAAAGGAATTTTTTTCAAACTTACCTAGTGCAATTCGTGCATTAATCTCATACATTGTTTTACTATTTGGGGCCGTAAATGTTTTATCGGTGGTGATTGAATTTTCTCGCAAACAATCTTGACAACGGATTATTATGAGTAAAGGTAGCCCATGCCGGTTCTCCTCAATTATATTCGCTAAAGATAAGATGTGCCCACAGGCTTTGCACCGGTCATTCTCAGCCCATAGATCTAGATCAATTATTCGGCGTTCAAATGCCATTTTCTGTTTTTTAGAAGAAGCTTTGGATTCAGACGGAAGATTATTTTCACTCGTTGATTTCTTTCGGTGACCAAAGTTTTGTTGTTGTTTCAGTCGCAAATTGTACACAGCTTCTGTTACACATTTATTTTACCACATATATAAAACGTTTTTTTTGCTATTATCTTTACCATTATTATCACTATTTGTCGCTTCCATTTTCTTCTTTTCCGTATTTGTTTTTTCATTTCGTAGAGGATTCATAGTTTTTAATTTTTTTAAAATAAAACGCCCAACGAAACATTTACTCACAAAATAATTGTGCGGTTATGTTATTGTTGATTTGCCGGGTAGGTCTCGAAGTTCAGAATCTCAGTCAGCCGAAAACGTATATATAGATATAGTGGCGTAGCTCGTTGTACCGCGTGAAGATGGTTTTCGGCCGAATGAGATTCTGGACTTCGAGACCTACCCGTTTTTCCCACGAGTTTTGAGTATGCGCTACTAAACACGGGTAGCTAGAGGGCCCGCAACGTTGCCGCGATTATTCCTTATTTTTATGATTTTTATTATTCTAATTTTTAATTATTTAAAAATAATCAAGAGTAAAAATATGATTATAAGATCGATAAAGACTCCGTCTCATATTAATTTCAATCATATTTATCAAGTAAAATTTTTTTAAATATAATTGGACAGTTTGCAGGGCGGAAAAAAATATATCTATGGCGCCTAATGTATAAGCATAGGGAAATTTTTCCCACTCTCGTCCACCCCCACCCTACTTCTAAACAACCTTTTAAATGGACTGAAGGGAGCACACATTCTCGCATGCCTTCTCTGAATATTTCAGCACTTTATGACTTTATGCAACGGTGACTCTGTGGTGAGGCGAACATTTTTTTTCATCAGTTATGTGCACAAACCTCATCGACGACGTTGCTGGCGCTGGCGGCCAATCGACCGAGCGACAGGAATTGCTGGATGATCTGGATATGTTCTGACGTAATCTCTATATCTGATTCGGCTATCTCCAGGATATCCCGAGAAAAGAACCATGTATGTTGAATCAATGTATAACAGGAGAGGCTGAGAGAGAATAGGATCGGTAAGGAGTAGAATGACGCTATGTCGGAGGCGATCCCGCTGAGCTCCAAGTGCGCTTGTCGGAGAGTCGCGATGTCCTGTACGGTTGTCCCGATGTCGATTAAACTTTGATGCGAGGACGTCGCAGTCGGTTGAACGCAACAATCGCGAAGCGATCGATTGAGAGTTTTGAAACGACTTTCGATCATCTTAAGAACCAAAGTATACTGAGAAACGAACCAAGTGGAAATGATAATAGGTCCGATGTCGAGGAAGAACTGTGGCAGATTCCACCATTGATCGGCTTCGAAATCGGTGTATAGCAGTTCCGCTGTTGTGGCAGCGTTCACGGCACATACGACGGAAACGAATAAACAAATAGACTCTGGTTGGTGAATAGCGATGCCGTGGGCCGACGTGGCATCGAAGCTCGACAACCGATTGAAACGTCTCGCAATAAACTTATGTCTGAATGCAAGGACTAACCAGATCATGATTATCATAAAAACGCTGATGAAGTGTGCTATTTTGTAGACCTTAGTACCGACATCGCCCAGATTGTCAAGAACGTACAATTGCACGTACATGGCGCACATCGCCGGCGCGATACGGCAAAAGTTGTAGACGTAACCGAACCAAGATTTCGAAAACTGTAGGCTCCACACTTTCTCCCAAGCGCGCGATATCCGTTGGCTTCTGCTTGCGGGTCTTCGCACGGCAAAGAGTGCAAGGCCCATTAACTTGAACACGACCAACATAGCTCTCGTAGTTATGTAATCGAGATCTAGATCGTATTTAGTTGAATTCGGTCGAGCCATGCCGTCGCGCGTGTGAGGGTTGTACCCTAAACGACTCGTCGAATTGTAACGAGGTCGAAATGCATCGAGCGGACTAACGGTCGTATACCAGAACTCGTTCCTCGAGGGGGGAGGTCGCACGGAAAATGTGGGGAGCACTGGTGTTATATGTTTATTCAGAATACGAGTTACATGTACCTTTATCGATTCATTGATCGTATTCCACAGCTCCGCGAAACATGACACGTTTATTTCCAAGGACAATTGTATATGAGGATGATCGATACGGCCTACGTCCTATTTATTATTGTGTTTCTTTTTTTTGTCATTAATTTTCATTCATCTTGCAGCGGCCGTCTACTATTTAACCGTATAGTACGGAAACGAAGGTTACTTTGGGCTATCGCATTTGGATAAAAATTGATAGCCATTTGGCGGGTCAGTGATTAATTCCGTTAGTAGGGAAGTAGGGACAGTTTCGTACCACTTACCACGGTGACCTGCCTTAGGACGGTCGGTAAGGTTGATTTCTCTTTGACCAAGGGTGGGGTTGAGGCTGATCTCTCTCTTACCAACGGTGAGGCTGAGGCTTATCCCTTTTTTACCGATGGTTGGTGACTTCCGAATCATCTTTTACCGACAGTACCGGTTCCAACAGGGCCTTGAAGATTGATCGTTAAACGATGAACGTTCGAATGGTGAGCGTTCTACCTTACCTATCAAATAGATGGCGTTATCTGCCAAGTCTCGCTACCAATCCGGTAGATGGCGTTGTCTGCTAGAGTCAATCTATCGATTTACCCACTGCTCGATCCCAATAATTATCCATACCCCGACCGCTCAATACTCGCTGACTACTCAGGATCGGTTTCGCCTCACTTACCACTGGGACCTGCCTCGCGACGGTCGGTGAGGTTGATCCCTCTTTTACCAACGGTGAAGCTGACCCCTTTTTTCTCTCATAATTTTTGTGACGCCCCCACGCTGCAGCTTTTTTCATAGTGTGCTGTCGTACTGTGCACAGTGAATAAAATTATGGAACGACAAGAAAATCCGATATCTCAAAGTTTGAAAAAATTCGCGGAAGAACAGCATCGAAATTTTCCCCCTCCTTCTCATACGAATAATCAGATCAGCGGAAGTACACCTTATTACGGAAAAGTTAATCCTCAACGATATGGTTTCATAAGCTATGGTTTTAAGCCTAAAAAATAGCATTCATCATTATATAAACATCGATAACCATACAGTTCTTCGCGGAAGAAATATCTGTTACGAAAGAACATGAACATCAATCCGATGGAGGGGCTGGAGAGACAGCGCGAGGACGAGAGTTTGAGCGAGCATGCGGGTGAAAGCGAGAGCGAGCGTGTGGATGGGAGAGAGAGAACGAGCGACGGGGTTGAAGAGAGAGCGCAAAGGCAAGCGTGCGGATGAGTGGGGGAGAGAGAGCACGGGGCAAGCGGGCAAGCTGGAGCCCGAACAAAGCAGAGAGAGAGAACGAGCGATGGGGTTGAAGAGAGAGGACAAAGGCAAGCGTGCGGATGAGTGGGAGAGAGAGCACGGGGCAAGCGGGCAAGCTGGAGCGTGAACAAAGGAGAGAGAGCGCAAGGACGAGCATGCGAACGAGTTGAAGAGAGAGAGAGCACGAGCGAGCTAGCAGACTGAAGTGTAAGCAAGGATGAGGGTGCGGGTTGTAGGAGAGCGAGAACGAAGGTTGAGAGAGAAAAACACGCATTTTACGAATGATATGATTTATTTAAGTTATTTTTCATTGTTAAATTATAAGAAATAAAACATTTTTTTGAAAACCATCGAAATTTTCTTACCCACTGCTCAATACCGACCGCTCGATCCTTACTGCTCGCTGACCCACCAAGATTTAAACGTTCATTCTCTTTTTATATTGGAATTTAATAGTTAGATACAATGATTTGAAAACAATATATGTGTAATATTATTTATTAACTTGAATATTTCAACATACAATTATTTATTTTTTTTACACTCCGCGACTGTTGTTACGCGCTTCATCTTGTCGTTCGACCATGCGACAGCGCAAAGTTTCGAGATAATTACGCGCCACACCGTTCGAAACAAGCTCCGCGCAAACATCAAGCTCATCGACGCTGAGTTGTACCAAGAACCTTTGATCCACAGCACTTCGATTCAACGCCGTTGCTTCTATGATGCGTCCTTCAGTCAACCTCGCTATGCATTCATTCGCATCTTCCGACCAATCGTCATCGATGGGTTGAATTCCTATCAGTCCGCATTGTATTATACTTGGTGATAATCCTTCAAATGCAGGGTCGAGATAGAAAACATCACCGCCGTCGCAATATCCCAACTCTCCCTCGTCGATCAGCCATACAGCCATATATCCTTCGTCATCCACTTCAAGAATTTTGGCTCTCTGAATCCGGTGTGGTTTGCGAACGACGCACAGTGCTCCGATGATTTTATCATCATTATCCATTTTTAGCCCTCTTGCTTCAGTCAAGTAGAAGTCCATCATCGACACAATCAAATCTTCATAAGACGATATTAATATCGCCGGCCTTACCCATATACTAGTGGGATTATCAATGGTGATTATTTGCACCATAATTGTATCATTCACGTTGAAAATTGTCACTGAATTTATTGTTTTCAAAAAAATTTAGATGGACATGCCAGGTGTTAGGTCGTGAGTTAATTGAAGAACAAGCGTTAGGTAGGGCGTTCAGAGGGCTTACCCCCTCCCTCAAAAATCCCCACCTCATGGATTATACGGCACTCTTGTAAAAAAACGGATACATCTAGACATTTCGAGACTAGAAAGGTCAACCCTGATCTCTTCAAGAACGATTATAGTAATCAAAGATCACGAATTTCGGTCCAATTTTAAGCTAAAACTGGAGCTCTAAATCATGATTAACATTTTCTTATGTCCCCCAAAAATAAATGAACTCAATGGATCTTTAAAGTTAAAACTGTAGCCTTGAGTCAAGTTTGATTCCGACTTTGTCAAATGTTTGCTAAAAAAATAATTCGATAGATCTTGCAAATGCAAATCATCTAATTGTCACACAAGCATGCAGAATTGACTGATTGGTGAATGATTTACAGCGTCTCGGCGTCCCGATTGGCGGACATTCGAGGTTACAAGTCAACATAAAGGCGCGAAAAGCCGTGGGGGTGCCGGTTTCTCGGTAAAATCAAGGACGGTACGATATTGCCCCTCGTATGGATCGAAGTAACGCTCGATACAATGCCGGATTCGTTGTTGAATGTACTTCACCACGCGTACTTCACCGCCGGAGCGGTGGAAGCCATTATGCAGTGGGGCAGCCTTCTCGGTATCGCCTTCTCCATATGCAGCGTCGTTCTCATGCTCAAATGAAGAAACTTTTTGCGAAAAAAAACACGCGGATTCCGCAATCCGTGGTGAAATGACAAACGATGACGTCTCAGTGATGATAATAGTGAGATATTCTTTATTGACTGTACGGAAATGATCCGTTTTGCGACCACAGAATTGCGGCTGATTGAGGTGATTCTGTTCAGTGAGAATCGATCATGTCAGTCCGGAATAGGACATTTGAACGTTTCCGGCAACTGCATTGAGAAACTCAACGATATTGTGTTCAAATCCGGAACTCCTGTGGTGAGAATAGTGTTGTGGTTGTTCCATTGTTCAAACCATTGGACAGGGTAACGTTCAGAATATTTTACTCGGCTACGTTACGGGTAAAATAGGGTTGACCCTCGAGTTAGCGTATTTCTTACGAACTCCGGAACTTAGTATTATGCGATACGAAAAAAAAACGGCGGCACGTTGAATCCATGCGAAACACACATACGCAGGTAATAGTGAGTTGCAGTCACTGAACTACGTTGCAGTCGCTTCAATAATTATAAATATTCTTTTTTTGTGCATATGTTTTTGTAAATAGCTTTAATTTGAAGGAATATTTGGAAAAATTGGGCAAGAAGCGAGCGAATTTGAGCGGCTGTATTGACGTAGAAATAGTAAGCGCGAGAGTTGACTTAAACATCTTTCTGAAAGTTTGGCCAACTCGGAGTTTCGAGTGAACTAGAGTTAATCCAAATGAGGTTAAAGGGCGTAACCCAGAACGTATGTGCGCGACGTAACGCACGATAGGTTGGTATTATCTGTATATATGACACTTTTGAATCGTAGCGCTTCCAAGCGTTCTCTCCGTCAAGCTCTAAGGTTGCCCGATCACGGAAAAACGTTCAGGTTTCCCTCCTTCGTAGTGAATATGGGTTTGAATTGAAGGCGCGGGAAATACACAAAGGCTCGTTTGAGCTGACAATTATCTATCTGTGTAAGATCATGCTGCGAGCACGCGCGCGTCGAGGTCGTAAGAGACCGACTTCCGAGAAAGTCCTGTTAAATACTGTCCGTATCAATAAATGCTCAGAGCTTCTTTATTCATTCCATCCATAGTCAAATCTGTCTTTTAGAATTATCTGCGATAATTATTCGGAATTTCGAATCCATCATTTGAATCTGGAGTTGGTCCTTCGGTCAGAAAATTCCGGGGAGAAAAAATATTTTTGTGATATCGATACAGGATGAGAAATGAAACTGTTGTGTAATGATGACTATGGGTGAGAAAAGCTGCCGGAGAAAAGATGTTTTATTGGTGACGGGTAAAGCATACTCATCACACTCTTTATTCACACAATACGTAATGAATGTTGTGGCCTCAATACGAGGGAACACAATCAGGTACAGAAAACAACAGTTAACCTCAACTGAGGTGATACAGTAGTGAAGAAAACGGGGGGTTGAGAAAGCTGTTGTAGAAACTGTTTGATGAGAAAAGAATTGAGGATAACTGGTATGAAAAATACACTGTGAGAAAACTGTTGACTGATGTTTGATGATGCACTGGTGATGGTAAGTCTTTACTCTCAGTCTCTGATGCAAGTCTGGCTTCACGTGGCACACTGCCTACCTGTTGCACGCCCTGATGATAGGTTAAGTGACACCCGGTCACTTAACACGGCACTACTTGCTTGGCGGTACGCGCACACAGCTCGACAATGCTCACGATGATAATAACTTGATGATGCTTCCTCTGATGATGATGTACTGGTAAATTTTGATGATAATTGGCGTAAAACCGCCGATGATAATTTTCTTACGACCGCGTGTCGTGACTACGATTTTTCTACTCTAGAGCTTTCTATCTGAGAAGATACTGTAAAAGACTGGAAACTCGACGGAGCTATTCGCCCCCCGCGTTGCGTCGCCCTCTCGTGAGCCCGTAGAGAACCCGGTAGCCACGAGAGAGTAGCGCTCGCGATTGGTCGTCCAGCTGCTTCGAGAGGCCCCAGAGTTGTGTCCAGGAGGTGCTGCCACCGCACTGGTGTGTGAGGCAGCTGCATCTCCGCGACGCTGGTCTTCGTTTACCGAACAGAAACTTATTATTTATCTAATGCCTCATTGCGTGCATATACATTTAATATTGATTGAAATCGTTATTCGATTCAGTTATTATTTTTTATGTGGGGTCTTCGTAGGTTAGAGTCCGAGGTGGAGCTTCCCATTTGAAATTGAATTAAGATGACAATATACTTGATGGCTGTGGCTAATATCTGAAATATAAAATTATGGGAATCATTTAATTTCGCAGTGGTGACTGATAATCGATTGATCGTGAAATTTTACCGAATGCACGATTGTGAGATCCAACGAGAAAAATCCACAAGCGAAAAACTCGATTTTTCGATGCATCAATTCCAGCGAAAATTCCTCAAGCTAAAATTATAGGAATGCACATCGTTATTATTAATCGTTATTTAAAAGTGGATGGACTTAATTCTTACCTCCTGATTATCGGAACGTTTTCTGTCGGAGATTGTTTGAAGTCTTCGAACGATGTCAGCCGTTTTTCGGCTCTAGAACTGCGAAAGAAACGACAAGAAAAAAATCAAAAAATTAGAAATTATAGAAAATATCGGTATCGATTGTGATAAAATTGAATTATCAATTATTCTTCAATTTAATGATGTTTCAAAGCCGACGATTTATCGCACTCATGATTGACGTTGATTCAAAAGATCGCAAATGAGAAAAAATCTATGGATTTATATACTTGACGAACCTCTCGTCGGACGTTGCTGACTCCAGCGGCCAAAAGCACGATCGGTAAGATTTCCGTGGTTAGCCATAACAGCGCGTTGGCCTGAACTATGATCGACGGCCGTTCCATTGCGGCGACGAAAGGCACGACCATATAATAAAAGTTGAACAGAAACAAAAAACTCGTGTGTTCAAGAGTAAAAAGTATCGGTAAGGAATAAAAATTCGATATTTCTGCGGCGACATCGCAGAGACTCGCGTGATTGCGTCTCAGATTATCTATCTTCAGTGCCGAGGAATTATTCACGGAGACGCGTGGGCCAGGGGTCAATCCCAACGAAAAGTTTGCGTTCGAATTGAGAGAACGATCTATGAGCGCCTGATTTATCGATTTATAACGATTTTCCAACAATTTAATCGTAAACGTGTACTGCGTCACGAACCAACAAAAAGTAAGTGGCGACGTTACGTTTAAAACACGCACAATTAGAGGAGCACCGATAACCTGAATGCCGGTCAATACCAAACAGAACCATACAACGATATTCGCGACGAAAGAAAAAAAAATAAATCCACCGCTCGATGAAAAAATTTTTCCACTGTTTCGTGAAATCGTGGAATCGGTTTTGTTCGACAAACGATTTAAAATTCTCGAAGAGGTTTTTTGCCGAAATCCGTGCACGATCCAGATGAGAATAAGCACGAAGGTGCCATAACCGAAGGCCGCGTTCTCGATCGCCGTCGTTATCGCCGATTTATTGGGATAATCGCGATCCTTCATAATCGGAAACGTGGCGCAGAGCGTACCCAACCATATTGCGATTAGACACAAATTGTAAACCGCGCCCACCGGCGACGGCGAGAATCTGAAGAATACGCGATTATGCGGTGCTGCGTTTCTCGCAATTTCACATTCTCGCCCAGTACGTGCGTAAAATGGCGCCAGCCCGACGATTTTAAATATCACCAACATTACTTTCACCCCGATGATTACAGGATTGAAATTGATTTTCTTGATATACATTATATTGTTGTATTTAATTCAATTCAGGGGGTACTCCACGATGCAACTACGTTGAGTTGGAATGTCTCGACAAAGAGCGCTGAACGATTAATAAATAGTAACGGAACCGTTTGTCGACTGAATTAAAATGCGACACGCGTCACAATAAAAGTGAGGATAACGAAGGAATTTTTTTTTCAATTTATAATTTTTTTTTATCAACCCATTGAGATCGCGGAAAGTCGTTACTGCGAATTTCCGAGTGGATGGGTTGCACGCTACTGTTGTCACGTGAGTTCTGCCGAGTAATTTATCAACACTCATCGACACGAATGTCAGCGGTGGAATGATGAGAGCGATCGATGAGGCTGGTTACGCGCAATTGCGGCAGGGAAGGTCAGGTTTATAATTCGGTGACGGAAATCGATATTCCGAATCTCGTATCGGCGTGAAGAATAACTGTAAATTCGGCTTTTTTGAAGTCGGCTAGGAAAAAGCCAATGTTAAGTGCACAAATTTGTCGTGAAGATTATTTTGAGAATTAATTCTTTGATATACATCGTACGTTGATTGCCCTTTTTTCACTTTTTTCACAGAGAAAAAAAGTTTTTTCGGGATAACTTATTATTTATTTGGTTACATCTCTATCCTTCCGGGTTTTCCAAAATAAGGATTAGCTTTTGTATTCACTTCTATTCTTCGGTTGATAAACGATAAGCTCCGGTGCGTAAAATTATAATTAATTTTCGTCTCACTGTCTTCTTTATTCAGCCAGTTCTGATTGGATTTCTAAATTAAAATTGGAAAATGATGACGAGATACGTGATAACTGCGCTGATTATCTGCAAATCGTTAAAAAGTCTCGTGGGCTTATGATCGTAATAATATCGGGATTTTTCCCGAGTCCCACCAGATACTGATCGAACGATGATCGAAAAGATTGATTTACCGACTGCACCAGGGTCAGATCCAGGGAGAAAATTCCGCACGCTGTGAACCGAACGTCTCGGTGTAGCAATTGGAGCAAGAATCCGTCGAGCTGGAATATGTGAGACGGACATTATTATAGAATTTTGAAGATGGATTAATACGGCACGTGTCAATACCTCAACGTTGACGTCATCGCTGTTGTCCGAATGACTGAGAAGAGCTTTAACGATATCGCGTGTTCTTTTTGACTGAAAATGTATAGAACATCCAAATTAGAATCATAAAGCAATATTTACGAATTATGTTCATGAGTCATTAAATGCTTAATTAAGGACGCTTTCTCCATGGAAAGCAAGGAAAATCTGTTGCAATGAGCTATATGTACGACAAACCTCTTTGATGGCGTTAGCAACACTTGTAGTCAATACAGCGATCGCCACGAGCTTCTGAGATATCCACAACAGCGAACATAGAGTCTTGATGGGCCTATACTCGCCCGTGTCGACGACGAAGGGCTTTACAAGATAGCACGCGCTTACGAATAGTGAATAACAGCAGAACGCTATCGCGAAGAGCGTCGGTAAGGAATAAAACGACGATATGCCGGCCGCAATGTTGCTGAGATTCGTATGAGCCCGTCTGAGAGTCGCGATTTTCTGTACCGTTGTTCTGATACCGACGAATTTTCGTGGGACGCAAATTTCATTTAGGTAAGTCGGGAGCGGTTGGAGCCAACAACCGATGAGCGATCGATTTAGAGCTTTGTATCGATTTTTTATCGAATTAACTGTGAAGGCGTATTGGGCGAGGAACCAGGCGGAGGTGGTGGTCGGTACAATGTACATAACGTAATGGGCTAGAAGGAAGCCATTGGCCATGTAGTCGAAGCACAGAATCGCCGGAACTATGACGACGTTGGCGACGCATACGGAAAGTACGAAAAACCGACTGGTCTCGGACAATTTACGCTCGGTGAGACAGATTGCCGTACCGTCGAAACTCGCCAGCTGATTCAAAAGTTTGACAACGGCTCTTTGTCCGAATCCATGATTTAGCCAGATCAAAAAAACCGTGGAGTAACCGATTACGCACGCGACCATGCAGATGCCTGCGTTGGGTCGCCACCGGACAAAATAATCATCGCTCATTGCGATCGGCACCGCAATGGGGAGGCTGCAGACGAACAACGCGATCAGGCACAAGTTGTATGCAAAGCCCACACGAGAGGTCGAAAATCGCATGGTGGGGGCATTTTGCCAAGGACACTTCCGCCGTTGCCGCGAGCTCGTAGATCTTTGTACGGTAAAGGGCGCCAGACCCACCAACTTAAACATCGTAAACACTATTCGAGTCGCTATGTAATCACGATCCGAACCGCTCGCGGTTGAATCCGTTCGAGACATGTTGGATTCCAAGCGAATGTCCTACTCCCAACGACCCGTCGAATCGTACTGAGATGGCAATGTAGTACGTGGACTAATGGCCGAATGCCGGAACTCGTTTTGTCGAGCGTGAGGATCGCGTTTGAATTGGAGAGAGTACGTGTGTAATTATGTGTGTACTCAATGCGCGAGTTCCGTGTACCTTCATCGATTCATCGACCACATTCTACGGTTCTGAAGAACGAAACACGGTAGTCTCGAGGGACAAATGTATTTCAGAACGCATCCATGGATATACAGTCTACATTATTTTTATGGATACTGATAAAATATCAAATGTGTGAAATTAATTGTGTTCAAACATTTATTACCTATCATATCATTTTCAACCTGTTGAGGCCGCTTTTCGCGGTGTTTGAGAATAGTTTTACTTTGACTCTTGTTGCGCTTGAACTCTTCGGGTATATTAACGGCCGTTTTCTCCCATCCAGGTTTACGTGTTGTTACGTAGGTTGCGCTTGAAGGAGAACGACGAAATACGTGATGACCGTGCTGAAGATCTGAAGAGTGTTCAACCGTGTCATGGGTGTATGGTCGTCACAATAAGTGGATTAAGTTTAATTGATTCGAAGGAAGGTTGCTCGCACCGACTTACCGATTGTATCATTGTCATATCCAGCGGGAAGAGACCACACGCGGTGAATCGGATGTCCGTATGTAACGATTGAAGCAAAAACCGCTCGAGCTGAAATTTTCAAAACATCAAACTGTGTGCCGTCTGAAAAAAGAAATTATGCAGTACAAGACAATACCTCAACATCGACCTGGTGGAGTTTGTTTGGAGTATCGAGAAGCTTTCTAACGATACCACCTGTTTTTTTCGACTGAAAAAGTGAATCGGATAAAATTCAATTTGGAAAACGATATACGAATTGTATTTGGGTAAGTCTATGACTAGCTCAGCCGCCGCTATTCAATAGACTCAAGAGAGCACACATTCTTGCATGGCACTTGTGAATATTTCAGCACTGAATGACTCTGAAAAGCGGTGACCGTGGTAAGGCGACAAAAAAATGTTTCCATTAGATATGTGCACATACCTCATTGACGACGTTCCTGACGCCTGAAGCCAATGGAACTAGCGACACGATTTGCTGGATGATACGTACAGTTAGGGACACAAGGGCGGGTATGAATAGTTCCTCCATTTTGTGAATCCCCACAAAATTGTATGCAGATATAATCAATGTAAAACAAGACAGGCTCACAGAGAACAGGATTGGCAAGGAAAAGAATGATGATACGCCGGATGCGATCTTGCTAAGCTTCAAGTGCGCTCGTCTGAATGTCGCGATGTTCTTTTCGGTGGTCCCGTTGCTGATTGAAATTTGGTGTGACGGCGCCGCCGGCGGTTGGACACAGCGATCGAGAAGCAATCGATTGAGAGTTTCGAAACGTCTTTCGATCATCTTCAGTGCTAAAGTGTACAGAGAAACGAACCAAGTGGACATAATAATAGGTCCGACATCCATGGAGAAGAATACTAGATCTGCCCACTGACTAGCTTCGCAATCGGTGGTAATGAGAACTGCTGCTGTGCCAGTGTTGACGGCACACACGACGAAAACGAAAAGCCGAATGGACGCTGGCGAATGACCACCGCTGTAGTAAACTGACTCAGCATCGAAGCTCCACAACCGATTAAGGAGTCTTGCAATGACCTTTTGTCTGATTCCGACGACAAACCAGATCATGAGTGTCGTTGACCAGCCGGTTAAGGTTGTGATCAGCATAATCGCTGAATAGAAGTTAGTGACACCACCATCCTCGACGGAGTATACAGTGTACACTGTTCCGATTATGATGCACACTTGCAACGCGATCAGGCAAAAGTTGTAAACGTAACCGAAATTAGATGTAGAAAATTGCAGGGTCCGGACTTTCTGCCAAGCGCGGGGTCTCCGTTGTTTCCGGCTTGCGGATCTTTGCACGGTAAAGGGTGCAAGACCCATCAGTTTGAACACCATCAACATAGCTCTCGTAGCTATGTTATCGAAATTTAGATCGTATTTAGTTGAATTCATTCGAGCCATGTCGGCGCGCGTGCGAGGGTTCTACCCCAAAACGACTCGTCGAATTGTACTGAGGTCGGAATGCATCACGAAAACTAACGGTCGTATACCAGAACTTGTTCCTCGAGGGTGAGAGTTGCGTAGAAATTGTGGCGAGCACTGGTGTTATTATATGTTTATTCAGGGTACGAGTCCGTATACTTCTATCGATTCATCGACCGAATTCTACAGTTCCGCGGAACAAGACACGTTAATCTCCAGGGAAAATTGTATATGAGGATGAATGATAAAATATACGTCCTATGTTATTATTATGTTTCTTTTTTAGTCATTAAATTTTATTTATTTTGCAGCGGCTGTCTACCATTTAACCTTATAGTACGGAAACGAAAATTACTTTGGGCTATCGCATTTGGATAGAAATTGGTAGCCACCGGGCACGTCAGTGAGATTGAGATACAATATCAAATACGTGTGATTAATGTCGGTCGCAGATTTACAACCATTGATATAATTTTTAAACTGGTGATTCCGATTTTCGTCGTGCTCGAGAATAGTTTTACGTTGACTCTTGTTGAACCTCAACTCATCGAGTATATTCATAGCCATCTTCTTTCATCCAAGTTTACGAGTTGTCACGAGAGTCCGGTATCACATTTGAATGAGAAAAATGAGATACGTCATGACCGTGGCGAACATCTAAAGAAAGTTGAACCGTGTCATGGGTGTCACAATAAGCGGATTAAGTTTAATAGGCTCCAAGAACGATCGCTCGTTCGACGTCCATGAAGAACATTTCAAGGGCCGACGACCAATCAACGATGCCCAAAACGGTGTATAGGATTTTCACTGTTGAGCCAGCGTTCACGGCACAAACGACGAGAACGAAAAGCCGAATGGACTGGCAAATGACGACGACTGCAGTGAACTGACTCAGCATCGAAGCTCCACAACCGATTGAGGAGTCTTACAATGACCTTTTGTCTGAATCCAACGACCAACTAGATCATGATTATTATGGAAACGCTGAGGAAGCGTGTGAAATAGGTGACCTTGTCTATGTCATCGGCCGATTCGGTTAGAGAGCGCAGTGGCACGTACATGAAATACATTGCCGACGCGATTAGGCAAAAGTTGTAACCGTAACCGAACCAAGATGTCGAAAACTTCACGGTCCAAACTTTTTCCCAAGCGCATTTTCTCCGCTGGTTTCCGCTTGCGGCTCTTTGAACGGCGAAGGGTGCCAGGCCCATCAGCTTGAACACCACCAAAATAGCTCTTGTAGCTATGTAATCGAGATGTAGGTAGATCGTATTTAGTTAATTTCGGACGAGCCATGCCGTCGCGCGTGCGAGGGTTCTACCGTTAACGACTTCCCGAATAGTACTGAGGTCGGAATGCACCTCGCGGACTAACAGTCGTATACCAGGACGCGTTCCTCGAGGGTGAGGGTTGCGCAGAAATTTTAGCGAGCACTGGTGTTATGTTTATTCAGAATACGAGTTACATGTACCCTTATCGATTCATCGACCGTATTCTACAGGTCCGCGAAAGGACACGTTAATCGCCAGGGACAAGCGTATTGTTTTATTAATTTTTCCTACTTCTATTGGAATTTTAGTGGTCGACTACGGCCCAACTGTACCCAAAACGAGAAAGACGACTTCGCGAGGTAACTTATTATACATTTGCTATATTTATTTGTTTTTCCAGGTCGTCGAAATAAAGGTACGCAATTTTACCAGTGCACTGAATATACGAGTTACGTGTACTTCTATAGATGCATCATCTATATTGTACACTTCTGAAGGACGAAACGCGACAGTCTCCAGGGACAAATGTATTTAACAATAAATGCATGGATACACGTCTAACATTTTTTCCCGTGTATGTTTTTTAATCGTGTCTTTTCATATATTTTGTGACCGCCTTCTATCGTCGAGCCGCATAGTATGGAAACAAAAGTTCCGTTGAATGACCACATTTAAATCGAAATACGTCTATCTTATTTAGTTTATACCTTTACCGCTATCCATATCATTTTACAGCTGCGGAGTCCAATTTTTCGTTCGGTCAAGAATGTTATATCCTTGACACTTGTTGAGCCTGGCCGTGTCGGATATATTGGAGTAAGTTTGCGTCGGTCTTGACTCACAATTCGTCAAAACCGGCTTGAAGGAAAATGACGAGGTACGTGACGACCGCGCTGAAGAACGAAACACGATAGTCTCCAGGGACAAATATATTTCAGCACAAATGCATGGATATACGTCCTACGTTATTATGATGTTTATCTTTTCAGTCATTTATTTTTATTTATTTTGTAGCGGCGTTCTACCATTTAGCCTGATGGTACAAAAACGAAGGTTACGTTGGGCTACCGCATTTGGATGGAAATTCGTAGTCACCTGACGCGTCAGTGAAATTAAGGTACAATATCAAATATGTGTGTTCCATCCCGCTCGCAGATTTAAAATCATTCATATCATTTTCAAGCTGCTGTGTCCGATTTTGTCGAGCTTGAAAGTAGTTTTAGGTTGCCCCTTGTTGAGCTTGAATCAGAACGACGAGATACGTGATGACCGTGCTGAAGATCTGAAAAGTGTTGAGCCGTGTCATAAGTGTATGGTCGTCACAATAAGTGCATTGAGTTAAATTGGATCGAAGAACGATCGCTCGCAACGACTTACCGATCGCATCATTGTCATATCCAATGGGAAGAGACCACAGGCGGTGATTCGGATGTCTGTATGTAACGATTGAAGCAAAAACCGCTCCAGCTGAAATTTGTCAAACGTTGGTATGTGAACAGTCTGAAAAAAAAAATGATGCAGTACAATGCAATACCTCAACATTGATATCGTGGGGTTTGTTTGGAGTATCGAGAAACCTTCTAACGATGTGACCTGCTTTTTTCGACTGGAAAAGTGAACCGGATACAATTAGAATCGGAAAACGATAGGCGAAATACACTCGGCAAAAAAATTAAAGGAACAGCAAATTTTTACATTTTTTTACGTGATTTTTGCGTTACCGTAACTTCGTGGAAAATTGTCGTATTGAGACGAATGAAAAAGCATTTTCAAGCTTGACATGTTCTGTAATCCTGTGATGATATTTTTTTCCTGGCCATTGATCATGGCACAATCAAGAGGAATTTCCCGAAAAAAAAATTTTCAAGAATTTTTCCGTTTTTCAGAGTTGTCGCTGGGATGAAGAACATTTTTTCTGACTTGAATTCTGATTTTTTCTGAATTTTTTTGCCGAGTGTATATTCAAGTAGGTATGACGTTAGTTCAGCCACCAATATTCAATAAACTGAAGAGAGCACACATTCTCGCATGGCTTTTCTGGATATTTAAGCACTCAATGACTATGTAACGAAGACTCTATGGCGAGGCGAAAAAAACGTTTTCCATTAGTCATGAGTACAAACCTCATCGTAGACGTTGCTGGCACCCGCAGCCAATAGACCGAGCGACACGGCTTGTTGAATGATCCGGAGAGGTGCGACTATAAGCTCGATGATATTCATCTCGGCCACCGCCGGGATAGTGATAGAAAATATGTATGCATTGGCAAGCATTGTGTAACAAGCGAGGCTTAGAGCGAATAGTATTGGTAAGGAATAGAATGACGATATGTCGGAAGCGATCCCGCTTAGCTCCAAGTGCGCTTGTCTTAGCGTCGCGATGTCCTGTGCGGTGGTCCTGATGCCGATTGAACTTTGATGCGAGGACGTCGCGACCAGTTGGACGCAACAATCGAGAAGCGACCGATTGAGAGTTTTGAAACGACTTTCGATCATCTTGAGCACCAAAGTGTATTGAGAAACGAACCACGTGGAGGTGATAATAGGTGCGGTCTCAAGGAAGAACAGTGGCGGTGACCCCCAGCTACCAGCCAAAATAATGATGTATAGCAGTTGCGCTGTTGTGGCAGCGTTCACGGCACATACGACGAAAACGAAAAGACGAATGGACTCCGGTGAGTGATTACCGATGCCGTGAACCGACGTGGCATCGAAGCTCGATAATCGATTGAAAAGTCTCGCAATAACCTTTTGTCTGAATCCAAGGACTAACCAGATCGTAAGTATCATAGAACCGTTGATTAAGCGTTCCACATCGACGACCGTGCCAGCAAGATCTTCCGTAGCGTATATTAATAAAATTGGCACTATCATGGAGTACATTGCTGGCACGATAAGGCAAAAGTTGTAGACGTAACCGAACCAAGACGTCGTAAATTGCAGGGTCCAAGCTTTCTCCCATGCGCACTTTCTCCGTTGGTTTCCGCTTGCGGATCTTCGCACGGTGAAGGGTGCTAAGCCCATCAGCTTAAACACCGCTAACATAGCTCTCGTAGCTATGTAATCGAGATCTAAAACGTATTTATTCGAAACCGTTGGAGCCATGCCGACGCACGTGCGAGGGTTCTACCCTAAACGACTCGTCGAATTGTACTGAGGTCGGAATGCATCACGCAAGCTAACAGTCATATAACAGAACTCGTTCCTCAAGCGTGAGGGTTGCGCAGAAATTGTGGCGAGCACTGGAGTTATTATATGTTTATTCAGAATACGAGTTACATGTAACTTTATCGATCCATTGACCGTATTCCACAGCTCCGTGGAACAGGACACGTTTATCTCCAGGGACAATTGTATATGAGGATGATTGATAAGATATACGTCCTACGTTATTATTGTGATTCTTTTTTCGGTCATTAATTTTTATTTATTTTGCAACGGCCGTCTACCATTTAACCTTATAGTACGGAAACGAAGATTACTTTGGGCTATAGCATTTGGATAAAAATTGGTTGCCACCGGGCGGGTTAGTAAGATTTAGATACAATATCAAATACGTGTGATTAATTCCGTTCGCAAATTTACAACGACTCATATCATTTTCCAACTGCTAATTCCGATGTTCGTCGTGCTCGAGAATAGTTTTACGTTGACTCTTGTTGAGCCTGAACTCATCGAGTATATTAACAGCCATTTTCTCCCATCCAGGTTTATGAGTTGTCACGAAAGTCCCGAATCACATTTGAAGGAGAACGACGAGATACGTGATGACCGTGGTGAAGATCTGAAGATTGTTGAACCGTGTCATGGGTGTATTGTGGTCCCAATAAGTAGATTAAGTTTAATTGGATCGAAAAACGATCGCTCGCACTGACTTACCGATTGTATCATTTCCATATCCAGCGGGAAGAGACCGCAGGCGGTGAATCGGATGTCTGTATGTAACGATTGGAGCAGAAATCGCTCGAGCTGAAATTTGTAAAACGTCAAAATGTGTGCGGTTTGAAAAAATAAATTATGGAGTTCAAGTTAATACCTCAAAATTGATATCGCCGGGTTTGTTTGGGGTATCGAGGAGCTTTCTTACGATATCACCTGCTTTTTTCGACTATAAAAGTAAATCGGATAAAATTAAAATCGGAAAACGATATACGAATTGTATTCGGATAGGTATGTGATTTGCTCAGCCACCGCTATTCAATAAACTGAAGAGGGCACACATTCTCGCATGGCTTTTCTGGATATTCAAGCACTTAATGACTCCAGGTAACGATGACTTTGTGGTCAGGCGAACATTTTTTTTTTTTTCATTAGTTATGTGCACAAACCTCATCAACGACGTTGCTGGCGCCGGCGGCCAATGGAACGAGCGACACGGCTTGCTGGATGATCCGGAGAGGTTCTGACATAATGGCCATGAAAGTTGAGCGGGCCATCTCCCGGACAACGAAAGAAAAAATGTATGTATGTTCAATCATTGTATAACAGGAGAGGCTAAGAGAGAATAAGATAGGTAAGGAGTAGAATGACGCTATGTCCGAAGCGATTCCGCTGAGCTCTAAGTGCGCTTGTCTGAGAGTCGCGATGTCCTGTACGGTCGTCTCGATGCCGATTAAACTTTGGTGCGCGGACGTCGCGGGTGGTTGGATGCAACAATCGAGAAGCGATCGATTGAGAGTTTTGAAACGATTTTCGATCATCTTAAGAACCAAAGTGTACTGAGAAACGAACCAAGTGGAGATGATAATAGGCCCGATGTCGAAGAAGAACATTAGCAGATCGTACCAGTCATTGGCCGAGAAATCGGTGTATAGCAGTTCCGCTGTTGTGCCAGCGTTCACGGCACATACGAGGAAAACAAAAAGACGAATAGACTCTGTTTGGTGATTACCGATACCGTGAACCGACGTGGCATCAAAGCTCGACAACCGATTGAAAAGTCTCGCAATAACCTTTTGTCTGAATCCAAGGACCAACCAGATCATGATTATTGCAGAAACGCTGAGGAAGTGTGCTATATCGATGACCCTATCAGCGGCATAGCCCCGATCGGCTATATAGAAGATAGGCTATATCGAAGACTATCGCTCATACCGACTTACCGATTGTATCATTGTCATATCCAGCGGGAAGAGATCACACACGGTGATTCGGATGTCTGTATGTAATGATTGAAGCAAAAATCGCTCGAGCTGAAATTTGTAAAACGTCAAAATGTGGGCAGTTTGAAAAAAGAAATTATGCAGTACAAGACAATACCTCAACATTTATATCGTGGGGTTTGTTTGGAGTATCGAGGAGCTTTCGAACGATGTCACCTGCTTTTTTCGACTGTAAGAGTGAATTGAATGAAATTAGAATGGGAAAAAGATATACGAATTGTATTTGGGTAAGTATGTGGTTAGCTCACAAGGGGACCACATGGGCATCGGATTTTTGTAATTTTTCATACTCTTCGTACGTAAAGTTGACACCCCAAATATGAATATGCTGAAGCAGTTCGATGCCATATTCAGAAGTTTCCGAGAAAAACGACTTTAAAGTTTTGCGAGCAGCTTATGAGGACGAACAAAATTTTACTTATCAACTGGTCGAGCAGCCGAGCGGGCAGTGAGCAAGACCAGTAATCGGAAGGTCCCCGGTTCGATCCTTACCGTGGGAAATTTTTTTTTTTTTCATTTTTTTTTTTAAATTTCGAATACCTACGTATTTTGAATATAAGATTCATCAAATATATGCTAATTAACATATTACCATTAACAAATTATGATTTTTTATTTTCTCGCATTATTTCGCAAAAAGTACCGAAACGTCGCAGTCACTTCGTCGAAATCGGGAAAGTTGACCACAAACTTATATAAAGATTTTTCAATCAACGTTATCAAACCATACGTAAAAAAAGAAATGTTTGTTTTGTTCATTGATTCTTGTGGTGAACAAACCAATCCCGTAAGGTACAACGAAGTTTTTCGAGATGATGAGCGTCTGCCGACTTGCACCTTGCAAGTTATTCCACCAATATGTACCCCGTTAGTACAGCCATGCGATGTTTATTTTTACCGTCAAGTGAAAAATTTCATCAAGCGTCTTCAAAACTGCGCCTACCGGATCGAAAAAGCCCGCGAAATCAACGATCGAGAGGATTGTATGAAAATTCATTCAATCGTACACCATCAGTTGTCCTCTCCGATCTTCGGTAAAATGATCAGGTATGCGTGGTTCGCTTCAAAACTTTGCGATACGAGAGAAATCTTTGAAAACGTCAACGAAGTTTCTTTCCCTATTGATATTTCTAAAAAACATTGCGCCTGTAAAAACGCAGCATTCATACGGTGTGCTAGATGCCGTGAAAATTATTGTTTCCCGTGTTTTTACGACGCTTATCACTGTGGCTCGTGTGATACTATACCCGTTGTTTAAAAAATGAATACAACTTTGATAACTTTCAATAAAAAGCATTTCATTTTCTACCCCGGGTTTTTTCATTTTCGTTCCCAAAACTTTATTTGTAATTTTATTTTAATTTATTTCAAATAATTGTATTAACTCACGTGCAATTTTTATAGAAATTATAATATGTTAATTAGCATATATTTGATGAATCTTATATTTTAAATACGTAGGTATTCGAAATAAAAAAAAAAAATTCCTCACGGTATTTTCATAAAAATGATAATTTGTTATTTATAATATGTTAATTAGCATATATTTGATGAATCTTATATTTAAAATATGTAGGTATTCGAAATTTAAAAAAAAAAATGAAAAAAAAAATTTCCCACGGTAAGGGTCGAACGAGGACGTTCCGATTACTGGGCTTGCTCGCTGCCTGCTCGGCTGCTCGGCCAGTTGTTCGGTAAAATTTCGTTCGTCCTCATAAGCTGCTCGCAAAACTTTAAAGTCGTTTTTCTCGAAAACTTCTGAATATGGCATCGAACTGCTTCGGCATATTCATATTTAGGGTGTCAACTTTACGTACGAAGAGTATGAAAAATTACAAAAATCCGATGCCCATGTGGTCCCCTTGTTAGTGGTGGTTTCGAGTTGTAGAAGTGGTCTACTTTGTCTGTGGAAAACGGGGATGCATATCGGTCGCTCTCAGTTCGCTAGATAGGGCGCTTGTCTCTCTTCCATGCATTAGATGCTATGGCCCGTTCGGAAAAGACTTGCGATTTGCCAAGAATCGCAATTTTTGAGTTGTACGTCTTGGACAGAGGGTGCGATGTGTGGCTGACTGGCAGCACGAGTTCGGGCCGGTTGTCTTCCTTCCGTTTGGTTTTCGCTCGCAGAATTTGACCTAAGCCAGTGAGGTCGTTGTGTAGTCCTGTCTCTTTTTTCTAGTATGTCAATATAGATTCTACAACTTTTATAATTCGCTGGATGGTCTTACAATATATAAACAATATATAAAAAGTCTCACAATATATAAACACCACTGTATAATATTGTACACTTGATATCGCTTGTAATCGCAAACACGTCCGACTTCGACGATGGTGCGAGCCCGAATCGAACAAATCAATATATTTACTTTGATATTTTACTTTTAAAAGGTAATAACTCGACGAATTCTCGGTACATTCAAATGGACCATACTTTAAAATTATGAATAATAAAAAAAGGTTTTTAAAATTTTAAAAAGTTAGGCTCTTATAAACCAATAAAATTTGGTTTTGAAACATTCAAAATTTAATAAAAAAAAGAACGCGGCCGAACATTATCATGAAACTTACAAACAGTACTTCAAATTCTATGTACTTTAACATATGAATTTTTCAAAAAAATCAAATACGACATACAATTCGAAAAAAATTTGTAAAGCTCAAAAATTCAAAAAAAGTTCTTAAAATTTTCGAGTATTTGTTTTGTAAAATTTGGATAAAACCCCAACATTTGAAAAGAAAGAAGAATTTTACTTAAGCCATTATTTCCTAAGTTACGAGGGTTTGAAAAAAAGGTAGAATTTCGAAAAAAAATCATAACTTTTGACGTGTTAAATAAAAAAATTGAAAAAAATCGTGAATACTTCATTTACCCAGTCAGCATCCAAATCATAAAGATTTCAGTATGAAGTCTTTTAAAAAACTTCTTATAGAAGTTTTATCATGACGTCTTAAGTAGCTCATTTTTATGAGCTTAGGATTCAGAGTTCTTAATGAACTCATAAATGGGAAGTCAATTTTTTTACCTCTAAATGAATATCTTTTGTTGACTGCTTTTTTAATGATTTGTTGTGAGCTGATAAATTATTCTTTTTTTTTACTTCTAATTGAAATTAGATAATTAACTCTTTTAGAATTCACAATATAGACGTCGAATTAAGTACTTGAAATGGATTCATTTTTAATACACAGTTTGACGCATGCGTGAAATTTATTATTCTATCTATATATCTGTTTTATTCATGCATTCTAACCTAGTTTTAATAAACATATGCTGTTTATCAGATAACTGAATTTCTGTGAATTACTGTTCTTTTTTAACCTAATTGTTCTAAGTTTAATTAATTTATATCAATTTATCTTTGTTTAATGGTAATTATTCACCTTTTTCGACCACAAAAGAAAGTTTTACTACTCCAAGAGCATCAAGCCTACCTCGTACCATTAATTCAATCGATCACGTTAATGATCCAACTTTACAGTCTTTAGAATCTCACAACTGCTGCCGTAAGTATCCATTAATTCTATTATTCATCTATGAGATTTTCTTCATTTATTCTCACTATGTTGAAACTGGTCTTAGAAAAAAGCTTTCAGTTAGCCTATGGTAATAAACATTTCTTTATTTTCCAACAGCTGCATGTCGTTCGGTTTCAATCTCCATGTCTCGTAAGCTTGATGCGTTATTAAATATACATGCTGATAATCCTCGGCCAACTACGACTCAGCAGGCAAATAAACTACCGAAATTCCCAATACTTAACTAGTTATCAAGATCTGGCGAAATTATTCAGTTATTAGTCGACAACGAAGTAGCACGCACTCAATATGTAATTACTTTCTTTATAAACAAAAATTGCAAAAATTTTCATGGTTGTTTTGTTTGTAAATTGCTTTCCAGTTTTTACAAAACATATGGATTTGTAAAAAATTCAATTCTAATACTGGCATGAAATTTTGATAGTTTAAATTTCATAAAATTACTAAGTTTCTTGCTGTTTTGAATTATTATAATTTTCTTGAGAATAAACAATTTCTTCAACTATGAAATTGAATAGTAACAGGTAGTAAGCAATAAATGGTTTTCAAGAAATAAATAATCAGTTCAGAATGAATTTTTTAGACAGTATATATTTGTATGAAATATACGTATTAGGGTGGGTAAAAAAAAAACTTTTTTTTTTTTTGAATGTCACCCACGAAAACTAGTTCCTAGCTACCTCTCCAAAGTACTCACCGAGTATAAGCTCTTAATATTAATGGGAAGAACTAGCTCATCGTCGTTTTCCATTTTCAATGTAGTCTCATATAAAAATGGTCATATCTTATCACCAATAAATTGTTAAACCAGTTTCATCATGAATATTCATAGGAAATTGAACGCTCTACAAAAATGGTCTCTTATACTTTTTTCATTAATCGAACCATTTAAAAGATATTCAAGGTCAAAGATTGAAGAATTTATGAAAAAAATAACTTTTTGTTTTGAATTTTGTAACTTACTGAAAAATAATGATTGTCAAATGGGTATCAATTATTTCTGTAGGAAATTAAACGTTCTACAAAAAAGGTCTTCCGTGGTTAATCGATTACTCGAACCATTCAGAAGATATTCGCATTAGAATTCCAATGCTTACTGAAATTCTAATGCGAATATCTTCTGAATGGTTAGAGTAATCGATTAACCACAAAAGACCTTTTTTGTAGAACGTTTTATTCCCTACAAAAATAATTGATACCCATTTGACAATAATTATTTTTCGGTAAGTTACAAAATTCAAAACAAAAAGTTATTTTTTTCATAAATTCTTCAATCTTTGACCTTGAATATCTTTTGAATGGTTCGATTAATGAAAAAAGTATAAGAGACCATTTTTGTAGAGCGTTCAATTTCCTATGAATATTCATGATGAAACTGGTTTAACAATTTATTGGTGATAAGATATGACTATTTTTATATGAGACTACATTGAAAATGGAAAACGACGATGAGCCAGTTCTTCCCATTAATATTAAGAGCTTATACTCGGTAAGTACTTTGGAGAGGTACCTAGGAACTAGTTTTCGTGAGTGACATTCAAAAAAAAAAAAAAGTTTTTTTTTGACCCACCCTAATATGTATATATATAATTTATAAAGCTTTAATGCCTCCGTATTTTTTTATATTGTGGATAATTCTGAATAAGGTGCTGTTGCTTATTACGGTCTGATTAATGAACTTATGAATTTATTATCGATATGATTTTACAATATACAATTTTTCAGGAAGATCTGATTAAGCAACGACGAAACATAGATGGAAATAAATGTATTCGAACCGTTCTAGCATTTATTTTAACTGATGAACTAGGCTGCAAATTATCTTGGAGTGGCCAGAAAAAGACTATAAAGGTTGAGAATATGTCTTTTGTAGAGAATCTGAGAGGTAAGTTAATGATTTTAAGTTAGAACCGTTTAATCTTTGCATTGAATAACTTTAAAGTTTATTATTATAAAAGAAATACAATTTTTTTACTGAGCTAAAAAAAATACTCATGGCGTACTTGTTTTATTAGATTTGTAAACTTGCTTTTAAAAACTTGGAAAAAATAAATTCTTTTAAGTAATATTTACATGACTAATTATGTTTTTTAATGATTTCTAGCTACGGTCGTTTCCAATTATCGATCTTCGCTTGATGATTGCAAGCAAGCAATAATGAACTGGTTACAACATGCTAATGACCGAGTAAAAATTGTAGCCAGCAAACACAATCCTCAATAACTTTTGAGGTTTTTTTTTTTTATAAAATGTCATTATTTAGTTTACTCTGTACTTTTTTCTAAGGTTATTCGAATTATATTATGAAATAATATAAATTACCAATAACAAGTTTGTTGATTACCATGATGATTAACATGAAAAAAAAATAAAATTAGATTTTATTCTGAAACAATTGTTAGAATTTTTTGTGTCTAAAGCACTTGCATGTACCGGTTTTGGACATTTTATAAAAAATATAATCTTGAATAATTATTGTTAAACATTTCAAATACATGAAATATTTTCGTATTGTTGTATGTAAATTGACAAAGCATGTCTGCATGAAAATTTCTTAAATATTGAAAATGTTTAGGAAATTGACAAAATTACATTTCAGAGGATTCAAAAAGTTTATATAAAATGTCTATAATCGAATATATTTATCCTGCTAATTGAAATCTAGAAAAAGAATTCTAAAAGAAATCATATTTTAGACTTCCGAAATATGAATTCATTTCAAACTCTTTTTAAAGAAATCAAAAAAAAAAATTCATTGCGAAGTCTTCCCGTGAACTCAGCTAAAAGAGCTCTTTGTGCGTTCATTTTTGCAAGTTCAGAAAAAAGAGTTCTTTAAGAGCTCTTTTTGATGAGATCTTAGAGTGTACATTAGGTGGCGCATTCAACTTCTTGAGAAGGTCTTAAAAATGTCATTTAGACGTAGGATCTGAAGTCCAAATCATAAATCTGAGCTCATACGGACTGACTTAAAACGTCATTTTGCTATCTGGGTAGTTGATACAAAAATATTAAAAATAATTAACTAAATCAAAAGGTTATTTAGGTGAAAACCTCGTCGATTTGGTATAGACTACCTCATACATAGATTGTAACCACCGACTTCGGGCTCGCGCATATGCACTGGGGTGCCATCTCTAGCCCCAGAAACGGATCTGTCGCCGTTAGGGACTCGGAACGGGAGTGGAGCCGCCGAGCTTCCTGGTGCCGCCGAAGAGTGCGTCCCGATCGCTGGTGCTGGGAGGAACCCCATCTAGACCAATCGATTGATCTAAGAAAGATATTACGAACAAGAAGACACCGGAAACAGTGCTGCGAGATCCAGGGGAATTGACTTCCGAATAATGTCACCTCCATGAGTGTTTAGGAGCAGCGCTTGAGGAGAGATAGCCACACGTCAGAAAATCTCATTTAGGCAGTAGTTATATTCAAAGCAAATTATATTATAAAATATTACAATCTTTTGATGCATCAATGATCGTAAATGGTTCAATGATGAATGCTTGTTGACATTGGTGAAAATATTCACAATTGAACCTTAGCGCGCAAGCAGTGTCGTACCCGACGAGATTAGATTGGTTTGTGTCAGCTGTAAGAAAACATGGCGCCGAGCCAACGATGCTAGCGCCAATATGGGTAAGGAAGGCTAGGTGACAGCAGGGATATAAACGATGCTGGCGATAATGTGGGTGAGAGAGGTCAAGTGACAGCTTGAAGAAGCATTATAAATTCAATTATGCGACTTATTTCCTAAGTACGTAATTATGATGATTGAGAAAAAAAACATTAAGCAGCGTAACGATTTTTTTACCTGTAATCAAGAATAATTTTGCGATTACTGCTTGCTGATGTTGTTTCGATATACATTTTTCAAGTTGGTGCTTAAACGGACCACATTTAGGTGGGCGGGGCGTTAAAATAACGCTATTGGCCTCGTCCTGCTCAATTGACCTGTGGGCTGGGCGGGCGAAGTGCCAGGGGAGCTGGAAAGGGTAGAAAATCAGGAAAAAACCCCGGCATGTGGGGGCTTTTTCGAGAAGTCTTTGGGAAAGTGAGGACGTCCTAACGGAGTGATTCGGGAGACCCGGGAGGATCGAACGAGAGCTTAACCCGTTGTCCAGCAAGGACGGAGGAAATTGGGGACTTGCCAGGAGGACCCAATCGAAACGGTAGGATCAATATACTATCTCTCTCTCGCCAATATTAGCTACCGTCGTAATATAAAATTCGGAATCAATCGTTCTTTATGAGTTTTTTTTGTTGTAGAAATACGACCGTTAGAATATTTTGTCTCGTAGGTCACCGTCGGATCCCTCGCGTGGGAAAGTTTTCTTCCCCGGTAGGTAATAGTATATTACGATACAAGGGCGAAAATATTTTTTCTGACGAACGTGAATTTGTAGCACGAGCCGAAGGCGAGTGCTGCAATCACACGAGTCAAGAAAAGGTTTTTCGCACGAGTATAGTATACATTTTTATTGCACGAGGTGCGTAAATGCGATTTGACGCGAGCGAAGTGAGCGGAAAAATCGCATCTTACGCACGGCGTGTCATAAACAAGTTTTTTCCATTGTTTCGTTTATTGTTTCAAATAAAAAGCGAGCTTACTAGGATAAACTCCAAAAATAGCCGTATTTATTATTGGGTTGTAGTATGGAACTATTTGTTTTTCTTGAGCCATTGGGCCCGGCGGAAATCGAGGGATATTCTCGCGGCGGGAGGCGCACGTATCGCGATCGAGATTCGATTAGGGGAGATTAGACTTTTGCCGCACGGAGACAACGTGGGACCGTCCGAGTAAGGTCTAAAATAGTTAAAGGGGTGAGTTATTTTGGGGTTTTTCGTAAGTGATTTCTATGTGATTTCAAAGGGTGTCGAGCGTGGGAGATTGTAAATTCAGATTGTGAATGCCGTTTTGAATGGCGAGTTTCAGAGTGTTTTTTATTTATCCGGAATCGTTTATTAATATTCGTGGGTCAATTATAATTCAAAAAATTGTTCGTTTGCATACTCGCATAACGAGCCTTCGAATCACCAAAATTAATAACTACAATTTCACTCCTCTTTCGGTCATCTATTATTATATTATGGAAGAACGATATAATATTCTTATCAATATCCCTTATTGAAGTATTGACGAACGAAATAATATATCCATTAATGTTTATTTGAACACTAGTTTGAATTGCTATTCACGGACCGGTGAATATGAGTTAATGTATTCCTATAAAGAATTTCGAAGCACCTTGTCTCTGTTGATTTCATTCCCGTAAGGGAGTATATTTACTCATGTTCGTATTTAAACGAGAGTTAAGATCACCATTGGCAGACTGGAAACTGTTATTTAATGCATTCTTATAAACGACTTCGAAGCTCGTTGTCTTTTTTAATTCAATTTTCGTAAGGAAGTATATTTATTTATGTTCGTATTTAAACGAGAGTTCATATCACCACGTGCAATATTAGTTTATTTCCCTTATGGGTGAAGGTTCTGATATGAATTACGTGTCGTATAGAGACGTGCCAGGTCCATGTCTGAGTAAGGTCATGTAGTTTCCGTGACTGCTCGATACCATCTTTCTCTCATTATTGTAGAGTCTTATATATGTGTTTTCGCTCACCTTTGATGAGAATAAACTTATCCCGAGTTATGGACTTCCGAGTCTATGTAGCGAAACCAACAGTGAATTCAGGTTCCTTGATTTCTCGTGGCTTCTGAGAGTCTCGTCGGGATGGTAGTTATTTGACTTTTGCCGACCTGACTTCTCCCAGTCGGGTTACTTCCCAGTTGCGTTCCATCCCGATCTGACTTTTTGTCGCGAGATAAAGCGATCACCTGACGCTCGAATTACCGCGAAGCTCGGGCGGCCACGGGACTCTCGATATAATTCGAGCGCCACGTAATCGCTTCATCTCGCTACGAAAAGTCAGATCGGGATGGAACCCAACTGTGACGAAACCCGACTGGGAGAAATGAGATCGGCGGAAGTCAGATATCTACCATCCCGTCTCGACGAGTTTTATTAACCCTAGACGGGTCAAGCGCGGTAACCAGTGACCCCACGCGAAATTCATTCACCTCTCCTGAAAAAGTATACCTAGAATTTGGGTCCGGACCCTAACCATAATTCACTTCGACTATCCTATAGTGGGGTGACGTTGTTGGTAGTGCGAGTTGCTCGCTGTCTGCCGAACGAGAACGATCTCAAGAACGTTTGGGGTTACCAGTAACCCCACTTGACCCGTAACGTTCGAGTTTTGCACGGGCAAGTCTATTTTATATTTTTGATTAATATCGTTTCATTTAGAGTATTTTCACAGAATATTATAATTTTTCAATTTTTGAAACCTTCTTAGATAATTTTAGGTTATGTTCCACGTCAAAATTTTAAAAAATGTTATATCCACGTGTTGTTTCGCTTTTTTTTCATTTTTTCATCAAATTCATGAATTTCAAGAGATAATGTAAAATTAATTAATGCTAAATGATGCAGGAAGATAATAACGATGAATAATACAGAAAGAAATTGACCTATATAAAGTCAATTTATTGTGAATAATAAGGCCTTCATTCTCGTAACTTCTTACTTTTCACTTTTCTGCTAACTTCATACGTTCAAATAAATATACGTTTTGGAAATAACTCAATCATGACCCATATCAGCTTAAAGTGCTGTTCATCCCCTTCAAAATGCCGTTTTGAATTTGCTCGATTGCAAAAGAAATGGCGCAACTTTTTGTGAAAAAATCGATTTTTTCAATTTTTTTTCACTTTTTCCCGTTTAAACAACATTTTCAGTATTTCAATTCGAATAAAACCGAATGGAATATACACCATTCTCTTCGTTATTAAAAAACGAAGAGAATGGTGCATATTAAAATCTTCTTCTGACCAATGGGACGGATTGTCACGTGGGATCATAATGGGGTTCGTCGTTACCCCGCTTGACCCGGTGAAGGTCTGAAAAACCATATGACCCGTCTGGGGTTAACTATCCCTTTTTTCGTCTTCAGCGATGGATTTGTGTCGCCGCGGCAGTATCTATTTTGTTGGATGATCGCTGAGGTGGACAGGATAAATTCAGGACAGCATTCACATTAGCTTATGCGCGACAGATCGACATTCCTCGTAAAAGGTTCGGTCCGCGTCTGGACCGTCATCATACGTCATTTAATAATTCGCATTTCTCGTTCCAGTCGCATAATGCAAATATTCAAAATTTATATCACCCGTATCATTTCCAGGTGAGTTATCACATTGCTTATTAATATAATTTATTAATTTTTATATTGCTACACATTTTATCTATTGGTCGCATCGCGTCACCATAACAATGTTCTTTGAATAAATCAATCGACCTTTTTGAATGCAATTTATTTCAGTGTCATACTGGAATGGCGTATGCAAAAGAGATGATTCGATATTAACATTTTCTCGCCTATCGCGTTCTACACTTTCAACGCATTTTTTTGTCACAATTAGATTCACGATTCGTCATTTCACATCGATCAGATTCGATACTTTTATTCTCATTCTTCTCAGGCATAACTTGGTGTTTAATTCGAGAAAAGCTCGAAAAACTTCGATCAAATGAAGCTTTGCCGGGACCGAGTGAGGTAGCCTGAATAGTGATCGTTTTATTTTCATAATTAATAATGCCTATTTTGATGGAGCCAATTCTTTCCTAGGATGCCCTCCGACGTTAGGTGCGGGATGATTTAAAACACATGACGAAATACACTACCCCCAATGTGGGCTTCGCATAGAATTTGCCTTTCTACCGTAGTTGTCTTTTTCCCAATAGCGGATGTTATGTATACACTACCGCCAGATAGTATCAGACCACTTATCGCCCGCCTTTCCAAAATCTGGTCGCGACTTTGAACGATCGTAGTTCCTCCTAAAAAGGAGTCATATATTTCCTACAAAAAATGTTGGGAAGCTTATTAAATTCTGTGCTAAATGAGCCCCAGTTTAGTCGATTTGGATTCCTGTATATGAAATTATCACGTGAAGAAGATAAAAAAATAATTCCGATTTTTACAACATTTCTTACCTCAACTTTGACTCATGGCCAAAGCTAAGGAATTTTTTTTAATGTGACAAAATTTGGAAAGCATCTCGAAAACCACAGGAGAGGTGATCCATCATAATAAAATCAAAAAATATTAAGGTGTTGCTAAAATATCGATTGGTGTGTATGAGCGTGCAGAATCGATAGATACCACGACAGTTAGTTGCTCGATTTGAAGGTTTCGGCAAGCGCTACGCCGGCCTAGCCAACGCCGAATGGCAAATGGGAGCTTGCATGGGCTACTGCTGCTCTACTAAAAATTGTTATTCTTCATTTATTTTAACCCTAGATTCGGTAACATAGCTGGCTCATACGGTATTGGGTAACTGGGGTCTTTTAAGCCCCGAGACTTGAGTCGCGTGGGATGATGGCTCAAATTCGGTTAGGACAACTTTTGAGCAGTGCAATCTCTTCGTTTTTTAATAAGGGAGGCAGTGGTACCAATCATTTGTTGTTAACTTCCGAAACATATGGACAAAGTTGTCTAAATAAAAAAAACCTGAAAATTTCGCGGATTCGACTTTTTTTATAGAACTTACCGTAGTATTCCAACAATGCTAGCGATCTTAAAAATTCCAACGGAATTTAAGAGATGAATAGTCACACTTGAAAAGTATCTGACCGAATCTTCTTATAAAAAAAAAATATCTAATTATTCAAACGTATGAAAAAGAGGAAATGACAAGAATCTGACGACTAAAAAATATGATTCAAAATCACTAGTATAATTGATTACTTCGATTAAAATTTATTATAAATGTGTGAAAATATGTTAAGTTATACGAAAATTACATTATACGTCTAATGTGAGGAACAAATCTCTCACTGGATATTGGTTCAACTTTCATGTTTTTGATGATGCATGAAAAGTCATCGGATTGAATTGTTTGCCATTGTTAAAAAAAAACTTTTTATCGTGATTTGTGTAAAAAAAAAAATCAAAAAAAAAAAAAAATCAAAATTTTTTTGAAATGAAATAAGTTTTTACATTCGAACTGCAAAATTCACGTTCGAAACGCTCAAATAAAATGATTTCACGAAAAAACACTTTTACCAAAAAAATTCTCTGACGTTATTTCGTAACTGGGGTCTTAAGAGACCCCATCCAGTCTTCTTCATTGTTCACAGTACACCCAGAACACTTATGTCGTTGCTCACCGACCGAAAGCGACAGTCGGACACTCGAAGTAAATTATGGTTAAGGTCCCAGACCGATTAGGAATCTGGCTGAGCTGAGGGCGTAGTTTGAATGTCGAGTGGGGTCCGTTGAGACCCCAGTTACCCAATCTAGGGTTAAGTATACTCACTAAATTATTTTGCGAATATTATGAGAACCTGTCTACAAGTATAATTGTCTACGTAAGTATTGAATAATCAATTGATAATTTAAAGAGAGATTTTTCAAGTGGCAATTAACATTGTCTAATTAATATTTGTTGGTTATTTATTAAATAGAAATCGATTGTTAAAAGAAAATCAAAATCATTAAACACAACATATGAACGAGGGTAAATATATTTAATACATATTAACAATAGTCAATTGAGTGATTGAAATGCAAATTGTTATGACATTATCGAGCTGATTAATAATGCCACATGGTGAACGAACATTCTGTAAATCTTTGATTCTTCGGAATATCCTCCTTTCGCTACTTTCATAGCTTTGCGAACTCGTGGCATCCAGTCCGTTTATTTGAGAATCGTTTGCTCGCTGATGTCTTTCCCGACGGTCTGAAGAATTCCCCATAGGTCGGGCACGTTTTTAGTCGGAGAATTTGTATGCCTCTATCTAATTCGTTCCAGAGTCTTTCGGTGGGGTAAGATCGGGGGACTGTGGTGGGTGGTCCATGTATTCGAGTAGATCAGCGCAAACCTTACTTTGAATGTAATTTTTACAGAGCTTGAACGTGTGTTTCGGATCATTGTCCTGTCGAAAATAACATTTTCCTCCACTGAGGCGTTTACCGCAGGGCATAGCGTGCCTCGATGAGATTTAATGGTATCCTTCTTTTTTTAAGATACCGTCCACTTTTTTCAGGACCCCCGTTATTTCGCTGCCGCAACACCCCCACGTCATGATCGATCCTCCACCATGCTTCACCGTCGGCACAAGACACTGGCGATGCATACGTTAGCCGACCCTTCGACGAACGAAAACTTTCCTTTCTCTTCCAGAAAGCTCGAACTTGGACACATCGGAGAAGAGAAGTTTTTCCACGTCTCCGGCGTCCATGAGGCGTATTTTTTTGCCCAGTTTCAACTTTTTTGCTTCCTCATAAAGGGAGCTTTGCGACGGTCCGAAATTTTTTTTTCGAGATTTTGATGTCAATAGGTTCAGAATGTGATAAAACATCCAGAAAACACATTCGGAAAAAATGTCCGGATGTATGTGTGTGTGTGTGTGTGTGTGTGTGTGTGTGTGTGTGTGTGTGTGTGTGTGTGTGTGTATGTATGTAACCACCCTCTAAAATTCAAACGTTCATAACTCGAGAACGGTTCAAGCTACCGTACCCAAATTGCACATATGTGATGCCTTTTAATATCTATGTAATCTGTAAATTTCGCAATTATCGACGCACTTATTCGGCTTCGACAGCGTTTTGAATTTTTCAAAAAATGTCTGTAGCCACGCTAGCGTCCGCAATTTTTGACATTTTCGGCTAAATAGTTTTTTACATATAGAATTATGTACAAGAACGGTTGGTATTGCATTTGAGCCGAATCCATCAATAACTTTAGATTTTATGATTTTTTGAATTTTCCGAAAAATCAACTTTTTTGCTCTATTTGTCGTTAACTTCAACCAATCGAACCATAATTCTCTGCAAGTATAGGATGTCATTGTGTTATAATACATATCAAATTTGGCCGAGATCGGCTGAACGGATCGAGTTCTAGAGCAATTAGAAATTTCTAAGTTCCAACCCCTGAAAATTCAAAACCACTCGACCGAACGTGCTCAACTTTATACACACGCTCAAACTAACCGTCAGCTTAAGTTGTTACTAGATTAGATAGGAATTAAACAACGCGCTCGAATTTTGGGACACATTGAATTTTTATATACGTTCGAGTCGGTTTTTATACGGTGGGAAGGATCTACGGATATCCTGCATAAAACAAGCTGCAAGCTGAAACTTGCAATTAGCTTCCCCTGAATTTTCGGTAGTGAACGGAACTTCCTTTATGAGGAAGCCGAAGATAAAAAAAAATAAAATAAAATAAATCGAGAGATGCTTCCTCATAAAAAGATTTCGTGCACTACCGAAAATTCAGGGGAAGCCAATTGCAAGTTTCAGCTTGTTTCACTTATCGGTCGCAAAAGAGGTTTTTAGCGGGGATTCTGACGCAAAGTCCATTTTTAGTAAGCCTTTCTTTGATTAACGACAATGACACGCCCGTAACATTGGGGCGGCTTGCGTTAAATTCAGCTCGGATATCCGAAGCCGTTTTTCGTCGGTCACGTTTGCTAATTGGAACAATTAGTTTCTCTTCTTGCGCGTTTGTCACACGTTCCTGTCTTCGACCGATTCGATTGGAGGTTCTGCCTGATTCTTTAAATGTTTAAATCTATCGAGGGTCCACTTGACACCAGTCTTCGAAAAACCTACTTTTACGGCTATTCGTTTCAAATTCTTTCAGATAAAAAAAAATTCTTAGCTTTGGCCATGAGTCAGTTAAGGTAAGAAATTCTGTCAAAATCAAAATTATTTTTTTTTCTTCCTCACGTGATAATTTGATATACAGCAATCAAAATCGACTGAACTGGGGATCATTCAGCACAACATTTAATAAGCTTTCCAACAGTTATTGTAAGAACCGTATAACTTCATTTTTGGCGAAGCTACGATCAATCAAAGCTGTGACTGGATTTTGGTTGGGTGGGCGGTAAATGGTCTGATACCATCTGGCGGTAGTGCCAAAACATCTAAAAAACACAACTAGAAAAAATGTCCGGATGTATGTATGTGTGTGTGTGTGTGTGTGTGTGTGTGTGTGTGTGTGTGTGTGTGTGTGTGTGTGTGTGTGTGTGTGTGTGTGTGCGTGCGTGCGTGCGTGCGTGCGTGCGTGCGTGCGTGCGTGCGTGCGTGCGTGCGTGCGTGCGTGCGTGCGTGCGTGCGTGCGTGCGTGCGTGCGTGCGTGCGTGCGTGCGTGCGTGCGTGCGTGCGTGCGTGCGTGCGTGCGTGCGTGCGTGCGTGCGTGCGTGCGTGCGTGTGTGCGTGTGTGTGTGTGTGTGTGTGTGTGTGTGTGTGTGTGTGTGTGTGTGTGTGTGTGTGTGTGTGTGTGTGTGTGTGTAACATTGGTTGAGCGTTCATAACTTGAGAACGGCTCAAGATATCAAGCTGGAATTTGTCACACATGTAGAGGGTTCACGGCGCATGGCATGTTTCAATTTTTAGAAAAATCCATACAGTTTTTTCGTTTTTACGCGATTTTTAAAAAATTTAAAAAATTATTTTTGGTCTCTAGCTTCCACAATTTTAGAGATATCGACCCCAAATTTAATATAATGTTGTACGACCACAAGGTGATGCTCGTCACTAACTTGGAAAAAAATCCATGCAGTGCTTTTGTTTTAAGAAATTTTAAAAGGTGCAAAAAAATGGTGTGCGCACTCTAGCTGTCACAATTTTCTAGATATCGGACTAAAATTTGGTACGTAGCTGCACTATTATCAAGAGACGTTTCGGATTGAATTTGGGCGAAATCCATCGAGCTATTCATATTTTATGTCATTTTGAAATTTTTCAAAAATGAACGTAAGTGCTCTAGCTTCCACAATTTTCGAGATATCTGGCTAAAAGTCAGTACAAAGTCGCACTATTATTAAAAGATGTTTCGTATTGAATTTGGGCAAAATCCATCTAACCATTCATATTTTATGTCGTTTAGATTTTTTTTTTAAATCGTCGCGCGCGTTCTAGCTTCCACAGTTTTTGAGATATCGGATCAAAACTTGGTTCAAAGTCGCACTATCATCAAAACATGTTTCGTATCGAATTTGGGCAAAATCCATCTAGGCGTTTAAATTTGATGCGACTTTCAATTTTTTAAATTTGACATGGAATTCACTATGTATTTATTCTGGACTAGATCGATTTACGAACCGATTTTATAGAAGAACAAGGCTGCAAAGTCGAACCTTGCACATTGCTTCCTCATAATTTTTTGAATTCGACAAAGCTTCCTCTACGAGGAAGCCAAAATTGATCGACACAGTTCCTCATAGAGGAAGCTTTGTCGAATTCAAAAAATTATGAGGAAGCAATGTGCAAGGTTCGACTTTGTTTCAGCTTTGTCTTCGTAAATTGTTTTTTGCTCGTTCGAGGTTCGTAGTAAATATTTATTTTCTTGGTGATCACAATATTTAAATAAAATGTAAATTTGCACCTTGTTTACACGATCTTGTTCAATTAATTATTCGATCATATTAAATAGAAAACACATGTATTACTGTGTTGAATTTTTCTGTTATGTCCCAAAAATTAGTTTAATTTCATCTTCATCGTATAATTTTTATTTAAGACACAGGGTCATGCTTTGCTGTAACAATATAAATACTTGCTGAGAATCTTAATCGGATAATGTACGATTTACGAAGACGAAAACAGACGAATGCTCAAAACAAAGTTTTTCACTTTCACAGAAATATCACATGTAATGGAATTGAAATAATTCAATTGGATTTTCAATATGCGAACTGTATGACCAACATTTCAGTAAAACACATTAGACGGCAACAGGACTCAAACCAGTAACTTTTCGGTCTCCATGCAAGCACTTTGCCACTAGAACTATCTCGGCAGGTTGATTCCGTTTCTATTAATAGTCTATCTAGGCTGTAAGACATTTTTTCTGAGCGATGGTTATTGGAACAACCCAAATAGTGCGTTCTATTATTTCGAATCTCGAAAGACAAATAACCGTACCAGAGAAATCTACCGTAGTCTATCGTAATGAAAAAAATGCCTTCAAAAAATGTTTTTGGTAGATATTGATTTTAAAAAAACTGTTCTAGGGATTACTCGAGCCGTTCGACGACTTTCAATTAATTTACGGCACGCGATAAATATTATGTATCAAAGTTTGCTGTAGGAACGCTGAACTGCGTGCGTCATTAGATGCCCAGCAGTTACGGTTGTTAGTCATGCGTTCGAACGGTCCCATTTGTGCTTGAGAGCGCCACGCGATGTAATGAAGACAGCGCCTCTAGCGGCAGGACATTGAACCGCTGGACATTCTGTCGCTCAGTTTTACCTCACCGAATGGGAAGCGTTTTAAACCAATACATTAGGTCTCATCGACAATTTCCCTTCTTATCTCTGCTGCTACCGTATTATGAGCATCGTCAGAGATTAGTAGGGCGATGTACAACGGTGGCCTTTGCGGGGGTAAGAAATGTAGTGGCAATAAAACGTAGCGGCGAAATGCGGAACCTCAATTTGGTCGTGGCGGCCGATGGTGTTCAACCAACCAAAGTAGCGCATAACCTGGGATGCGCGCGCGCACGCGAATGGGCGTGGACAAACGCCTCGGTCGTGGTGTGGCGAAATGCGGAATGTCGTGGCGGCTAAACTGCAGATTCCAAACGAACCAGCGAATTACGAACGTAGCCGATAGATATTAGATATAGCTCGCCGGCACGTAACGGCACGTTTTATTTACATCGTAGCTATGCACAGCTCTCTTGCATCGCGATGATCATTACTAGTGACCTCTCACTCGCACTTACTGTTATTCCGTCTTTTTGATCGCAAGAAGCTTGCGTATTCTTAAAATTCTGTTTTTTTTGTACTGATGCAGTATCACGGATTTTTTCAATTAAGCAATTCTTTCTATTCGTTTTTCAAAAGTGTTCATTTTATCCTCATAATGAATAATCGGGGAAGGCCGGAAAATTCTATACACGAACAGCAAATAAGATTCAAAATTATAAATAAAGAAGTTACAAGCAATTCAATATTGTGAATATGGAATCATCTAAATTTCGAACAATGACCGAACTCATTTTTTCAATTACAAAAAAATTTCTATAAATTACAAAAAAAAAGGGTAAATATGTCGAATCACGGCTCCACCCCACGGACGCCGTGCGGGACACCGCGTCGTAGCCGCGGTGGAGCCGTGATTCGACATATTTACCAAAAAAAGTTCTTCAGCTCGAGGACAAGATTATCACTTTTCAAAAAGAAAGAGATTCAGGAATCATAAAATTCTATGAAGCCATCCCATTCCAAATTGGATGGAGAAAAAAGAACTCCGGGATTCGAACCCGGACCGATTGCGTGACAATCCGTCACGCTACCGGTGATGCCATTTCGGGATGCCGGCATTCGCGGTTTTATCATGCACACTTGTCCACCGATGACATTGTTTAAAAAAATATGTTTTTCTACTTTTTGAATTTTTATCCGAATTTTTACAACCACAAAATCTGATGTTATTGATGTTATCTCGTCTGTCGTAGTATAGTGTCGTAGAACCTTCGGTAAGTTCGACGCCACCGATACAACAAAGTGTGTTTCCCCGATGTACTTGTTTGCAAATGCGTACAATTGTATAGGGGCTGTGCAGCGGGCGGGGCTTACGGCCCAACGACGAAAGCGCCGCACGTAGCGCCGGCTGGAAATGTGTCGCCTATCAACTTGTATCAACTAGTTCGCAATTGCATGTGAAATAATGCTCGATCTTCTTCGTAATAATAAATGAATAACGTGAATGGTGGCAGTTTTCTTTGAAAAGTCGAGTCGAGTGGCTGCCACTGACAGCCACCAGGACGGCGCCACTTGCAAAGCTGCACACTCCCTATAGCAGTTGAACGGAAAGAGATTGAACGCACGATCAAGCAGGATCGTGTGATTTTCACCGCAGAAAACAAAAGAATAATGAAAATAATAAGACTTCCCGTCACTATGGCGCCTAGCATAGGGGATCATGCGATGCCGCCTCGCGCTTAGTGTTAAACTTATCCCCATTCCTATAATTTTCGGAACATCTGCGTGAAATTTTGCCAAAACCATCATTGAAGACGGAAATACATGGGAAAAATTTACAAGTTGGGTCTGGACCAGAAATGAATTTAGAAATTACGACATCGGAGGATCAGTTCTTACTGCTTATGAGACGCGTATGTGACCCTTTTATACGGTTTCGGGTCCACACGAAATATTGAACAGAGTTGGCGAGGGTAGTTTTGCCTATTCATTATTGATCGAAAACACCGTCTTCCACTTTCATATTTTCTAAGACGCGTTTTGCCTTTATCTATGAAGCTAGTGATAGGGAGCGATGGGCCATCCCATCCTTCGTCCGAGGCATGCAGGGGTTTTCCTTTTTTCATGCAGCGGAGTCCGGTAGGTTGCCTACTCCCAGGCTTCGATAATGTATAGGACGTTACAACGGCAGATCCCGAAATGGCATCACCGGGAGCGTGACGGATTGTCACACATTCAGTCCGGGTTCGAATCTCGGAGTTCTTTTTTGTCCATCCAATTTGGAATATTATGGCTTCTTAGAATTTTATGATTCCTGTATTTCTTTCTTTTTGAAAAGTGATAATTTTGTCCTCAAGCTGAAGAATCTTTTTTTTGTAATTTCTCGATTTTTTTTTTCGTAATTGAAAAAGTAAGTTTAGTGATAACATTTTTCGAAATTTAGATGATACCATATTCACAATATTGAATTGCTTGTAACTTTTTTATTTATAATTTTGAATTTTATTTGCTATTGGTGTATAGTGTTGGTGAATTTTCCGGCCTTCCTTGATTTGATTTTTCATTGTGAGGATAAAATGAACGCTTTTTCGAAAGCGAATAGAAAGAATTGGAAAATGGAGAAAATTCGTGCTGCATTGTACGAAAGAAAAATCAGAACTTTAAGAATACGCAAGCCTCTTGTGTTAAAAAAGACGGAGTAACAGTAAGTGCGAGTGAGAAGGTACTAGTGATGATCATTGCGATGCGAAGGAACTCCGCAAATATATCTCCAATGTGAATAAAACGCGCCGTTACGTACCGGGGAGTTCGCTGGTTCGTTTGGAATCTGCAATTCAGCCGCCACGACATTCTGCATTTCGCCACACCACGACCGAGGCGTTTGTTCACGCCCATTCGCGTGCGCGCGCACATCCCAAGCGATGCGTTACTTTGCTTGGTTGAGCCCACGGTCTTACATACAGGTCTGGAAACTCCGCCGATTTGGTTGGAACGTTTTCGGGCCAATATTTGTTTCTCGAAGCTGCCACAAGTAAGGCGCTGACATACTGGGGTCGCGCATCGCGCATGCGCGGATAGGTTCCCATCCCCACCCGGGCGCAGCGGAACCTATCCGCGCGTGCGCGATGCGTGACCCCAGGATGTCAGCGCCTTACTTGTGGCAGCTTCGAGAAACAAATATTTGCCCGAAAACGTTCCACCCCCACCACCGGACACTTGACGGAGTTTCCAGACCTGTATGTAAGACCGTGATTGAGCCCAACCCCCTGGCACTGCGGGTCTACCGTGCCCCCGTTATTGACGCCACGTAAACTAACCCACCATGCAGCGCTAGTAGTCGCCTGCATGACCCCCACTCCAGTCGCGCAGCGTCTGCATTGGTTTGCATGCTGCGCGACTGCAGTGGGGGTCATGCGGGTGACTACTAGCGCCGCTCGGTGGGTTAGCTTACTCAGCGACAATAACACGGACACGTTACTGTAAGAGAATATATCCCAGTGTCAGCCCCCTGGTTGAGCCATCGACATATAGATATGGACCGATAATACTGCGAGAAAAAGTGAAATCGTAATAGAAAGAGAGGAGACTAGGTGAGTTTATCCCTCTCTCTCTCTTTTCCGTGAGAGGGAGAGTGAGAGAGGAATAAACCCACCTAGTCTCCTCTCTTTCTATTGCGATCTCACTTTTTCTCGCAGTATTATCGGTCCGTATCTATATGTCGATGGGTTGAGCACCGGCGGCCGCTACGACCAAAATGGGGTTCAGCATTTCGCCGCTACGTTTTAGCGCCACCACATTTCCCACCTCCGAAAAGGCCACCGTTGTATATCTCACTACTATCCTCTGGCATTGTGAAAAAGAACCAATCGCCGAACTTTGTGATATAAGCAGCCCTAGCGATGGTGGCGCCGTCGTGAATCTTGGCTATTTATTCGTTATTGTGTACAAGTTTCTAGACAATAGAGTAGACAACTAACCTACTAATCTTGATAATCGATCATTGAGAATGAAAGCAATAGGTTTCGGTACCATAGGGCGCAGAGTGGGGGTACCGTAAGTTCCCGTCGATACATAACCTTCAACTCGTACAAATTGGAGTGATTGTACCAGTAGCTGTAAGTTGTGTTTAATTTGAAGACGAGTACGAACTCGTCAGCTGCTCAGTCGGTAACAACACCGTAGTTTATTCGTTTTCCATCAAAATAAACGGCATACATTATTCGCAGTTTTAGTATCTGCAACTCCGAATGTTGCAAGTATTTCGTGTTATCCACGAATCTTCGGAAGCCTTAAGGTAGTATACCACTCAGAGGCCGAAGTCAAGTGGGCAACTATAAGGATATTGCGGGACGGTCCAAACTTCCACTCGTCCAAGCTTCCACTGTCAGAACTTCCTCTCGTCAGATCTTCCACCCGGTGACTGGCATGCCACCTAGTCCGACCTTATTGACTCAGCTCTACTAGGTACCCACTGTAGGCAACCAGGGAGAGCTCTGCACGCGACCGATCAGTGTGTCTCAACCTTCGGCTCCTAGCCCGAGTTTTTAATACATAATGAAGAGCCCAAAGCTTACATGATTTTGAAAGCATTAAGGACGTCTCCAGTTTTTAAGATCATATCAGAGCCTAGTGCGTTCAAAAACATGTAAGCTTTGGGCTCTTCATTATGTATTAAAAACTCGGATTAGGAGCCAAACGTTGAGACCCACTGATCGGTCGCGTGCAGAGCTCTCCTCGGTTACCTACAGTGGGTACCTAGTAGAGCTGAGTCCAGAGATGAGTAGGGAGATTGATACAGCGGCCTATTCTCTGGGGGTAAAACTACTTCTCATTCGTCGAAAATTCCCGACATCCCACCACTGTCAAGTAAGTGGCGGCGTGGTGGGGCGTCGGGAATTTTCAAGGGAGTGGGGAGAACGTCGTTCAAGTTGTGGTGGGGCGTCTTTAACGGGTGGCACACTCAGGAACGGATTCGACCGTTCGAGCGCCTTTAATAACAGCTGGGGCTGCGCGACATCGAGAGGCAAACGCGGTTCAGCGTTCGGACTGGCTAAGTTTGACCCATCATAATCGATGCGTGCTGTGAAATACTTGAATGTCGTCAAATGGATCAAGTAATGCCTAAAAAAGGTTGATTTTAATAAGATATAGGGAAATAATATGTAGCAAAAAATGTTTTTAAAAAAAATTTCTTTCTTGGGATTAAAAATAATAGATTGCACTATTCGGGTTATTCCGGGGAAAACCGTTCACGAATAATAAATTTAAAAAATATTGATAGCATCCGATTCGAGCTGCCGTGATAGCTACAGTGGTAGCGTGCTTGCGTGGGAACTGAAAATTTGTAGGTTCAAGTCCCGAAGGTAATTTTTTTTTTCCGAAATGTTAATCATACAATCATCTGGAGAAATGCGATTAAATTTTTATTCCCTGACATTTGATTTTTCTTTCAAGTCAAAAACTTCGTTTGGGCATTTCCCTTCCTTCGTCTCCGAAAATAGTTCTTTATTCGTTCAAGGTTTGTAGCAAGAATTTATATTGTTAAATTATGGTTTGACCCCGTGTCTTGAATAAAAATTATACGTTCAATATGAAATCAAACTAATTTTCGGCTCAAAACGGCACAATGCAACACAGGAATGATTGCAATTTGTCTTTGATACAATCGTAATAATTGAACATAACATACAATATTGTGTAAACGGGGAGCAAATGTATATTACGTTTAATTATTTTGATAACTAAAAAAATGAATACTCACCACGAACCTTGAACGAATAGAGTACGATTTACGGAAACAAATACGAATAAATGAGCAAAAAAGTCTTTTTATTGGAAAAATCCGCCCACTTCTGCCCCGGCTGGTCTTCAATTTGAATGACATTTTTTTCTGAAAGTACTCCTCAAGTTCCTCTGTAGAAAGTGGTATAAGTGGTGTCTATTATTTTTCATTGAATTTCAAAGATTATTAAATTTGGAAAACTCGCACAGTATATCCGACGGGGAAAATTCAGACTTAATCGCCCCACGTCAAAATCTGCACTTTGAACTATCGGGAAACAATATAAAAAAATTGGGAGGCCTATGGTTAGTGCCCATGGTAAGCAATGCCTATGGCTATTAATCCCTACAGCTATTTATGTTTATTTTGTGTGACTCTTTACGAGCCGCGCAAGTAACTTCTCGATTTGCTAGTAAAATTTTTAAATTATGTTTTCTTCAGAAAACTAAAAAACGATACCAAATTGGACAACAATCGAATCAGCTCTAAGTTAGAGCAGAACACGTCGATTCCATTATCGATCAGTCTGTACGTACGTGCGTACAGACACACACACGCACACACACGCGTGCGCCACGCGCATTTCCAAGGAAATGCAGGTGGCGTCCACTTTCTGCATAATTACCAAAAAAACTTTTGAGAGTTGAGAAGTTACTCAAAATCGCATTTGAAATATAAAAGTCGATTTTTCGCAAAATTGTATTTTTAAAAATTTTTGAAAGTATTTTTCTCGAAAAGCTGAGAAAATTTCACGTAATATATGCAGAAATAAAATTCGGACCTCTGTTATGACTCGTTGAATCACCAAATGTATGACAAAACAACTAAAACCTCAATTTATATTTTTTTATTTTCAAATGAATCGTATTGATGTTTCTATTACAATTGCACAGTGACGTAAAACCGTGTTCGCCATAAATACATGAAAACCATATGATCAAAGATGAAACTTAGAGTCATGTGGTGACGCTGTCAGTTTCGCAAGTGCACCATCTACAACTTAAGGGTGAGGTCAGATTAGTTCGTTATTGAAAAAGGATATTATTGATAATTTTTTTGACGATACAGTTGATATACATTTATTTCTATAATGACTACTCAATAACGTAACGTTAGAAGAATATTCTTAAAAATTTTTATTAACCTTTATGATCAATTTTTCATTTACAAAATTCAGAATGTTGCCACTTCAAAATACGATAAAATAAAATAAAACGACGTCATTACCTGCAGAAACTTATCAACTAATCAAATCATTTTGGTTTCTTGATCTCAGTATTATGAATCATTTCAAAATGAGAAAACATAAATTGAGGTTTTAGATGTTTTGTCACACATTTGGTGATTCAACGAGTTATTAACGAGGTTCCGATTTAATTTTTACATATATTAGGTACGTAAAAATTTTTCAGCTTTTCGAGAAAAATACTTGAAACATTTTTTTAAATATACTTTTGCGAAATATTGACTTTGATGTTTCAAATGCGATTTTAAGTAATTCTTCGGGTCCCAAAAAAGTTTTTGTATTTTTTTTCGAAAAGCTGAGTTTTTTTTCCATAGAAGATAGGTGGTCGACTCAAATTTTTTTTTCTATCAAAACACTTTGAGAAATTAATAAAAACAAGAAAAACATAAAAAACTCAGAGAATTACCCATACAACTACAGCAACAATAACGAAGGGAAAAATCCAAGAAAAACTCAGAGTTCTTTTCTCAATGGGGGCTTCCGTTTCTCAAAGTTACAAACAGATCGCTGCTATCGACGGCCAAAACCGGTACTTGAATTAATTATAATAATAGTTTGAACTATTATTATAATGATTAAACGTGTTTTTCATGACGAAAAAAGCTGTAACTCCTAAATGAAGCCAACGGAAAAATTGAGCGGGGTCTTTTTGTTTTTATTCAAGAAGTAAAACAGAAGAAAATAAAATGGCCGTTTTTCGAGATATTCAATATTTAGACGATTAATTGTTACTTAATAATAGTTCAAACGGTGTAACATAATTGTACATATCTTTATCGCAAAGACCGTGTGAAGACAAAAAAAAGCTTACCTGGTTTTTTAATTTATCATTGGCCGTTGTTGAGATATATCGATTTGAAATACCGAATCTCGTCAATAATTGAAAAACTTAATTCCATTGCATCTCAATAACGGGCTCTAAATACGTCAAACCCCGAAACACCTGTCTCTTCATTTTCGACGTATATCAACATAAAAAATCGTGGGTCAAAAATGTTGATTCGACGGTATGCAGCTTCCGGTTTCACCGTGGAATCCCCCATATACTCATATCTGTAAACTAATATATGCTTATCTATGCGTATATATGTTACTATGTTCGTTACAACGAGCGGCCAATAGTTCCCGGTGCAATATGAATTATCGCTGAGAAATGAACCGAATTAAACGTGTTTTTATCACAAAAAAATCTGTAACTTCTAAACTAAGTCCATAGCCAAATAGAGACTGGTCTCAATCGTTTCGTTTTTATTCATAGAATTTAGGAAAAAAAATAAAAAAAATCAAATAGGTGTTTCTTTGAGATATTCAATGTTTAATCGATTAATTGTTAATTAATAACAGTTCAAACAGTGCAACATAATTGTACTTATTTTCATTGCATAGACCGTGTAAGGACAAAAGAAAAAGCTCCCTTGGTTTTTTTAATTATTATTGGCGGTTGTCGAGATATATCGATTTGAAATTCGAAATATCGTCAATAATTGGAAACCTTCAATCTACTGCATCTCATTAGCGGGCGCTGAAAACGGCAAACCCCGAAACACGTGTCTCTTCATTTTCGATGTAGATTAATGGAAAAAATCGTGGGGCAAAAATTTTGAGTCAAGGGTACGCGACTACCCGGAATGCCATGGAATGCCCCATATATAGTTAAATAGAAGAAAAAATTTACTTACTTTTTAAAAACTTTTTTTTTCAATTTCTTAAACGGAAATTAAACTTTAGCCACCTTGAACTTTTTGGGCCGACGCTTCGTTCGGAAGTTATAGCTTTTACTCGACATAAATAACCCGTAAATATTTACCCGGTTGTCAAGAAAAAACCTATAACTTTAGAACGGAGCGTCGACACAAGTCTGGCTGGTTGTCAACATTTTCGTTTTCGTTCAAGGAATTTGAAGAAAAATAAATTTCAATAATTGGGGATATTTTTTTTTTCATGTAATCTTTGACTACTAAAACATGTATATTTACGGGTTTTTTATAACAAAAAAAGCTATAACCTTCGAAAGAAGCCTCAGCCCAAGTTCGGCAGGGTTTCAAAATTTTTGTTTTCGTTAAAGGTATTGGGAAAAAAATAAATTTCAATAATTAAGAATACGTTTCTTTCATGCAATTTCTTACAAATAGCATACGTATATTTACGGGTTTTTTATGACAAAAAAAGCTATAGCTTCCGAACGAAGCGTCGGCCCAAATAGTTCAAGGTGGCTGAAGTTTTCTATTCCGTTTAATTGAAAAATTTTTTTTTTTTTGAATTAAGGGTACATTTTTTGTCCTATTTCACTTTCAATTTTAAATCGCTTATGAGTAATTGTTGAATTTGTGCAACATAATCGTAAATGTTTTCATTGTATAGAGCGTTCAAGAACACCCGTGGTTCTTTAAGTCATCACTAACCGTTGCTGAGGTAATTCGATTTGAATGACGGAGCATGGTCGATAGTCCAAAAAATTCGTTTGACTGTACTCAAAAGCAGGGGCTCAAAATAAAAAACGCTGAAATTCGGCTCTTTTCATTTTCGATATATATTGATGTAAGAAATTCGGGGGCAAAAATGTTGACCCAACTGTCCTCAGCTGCGGAAACCTCCCGAAAGACCCGATTGACTGGACCTGTAAATTTGAGCTCTCTATCTTAACACTAAGGGACGCCTGAAAAGTGTTGAATATTTTTTTATCGACGTTTGAAATTTTTTTTTCCTATTTAAACAATATAAAGTTGAGCTCAAAAAGAACTCGTTTTTCAAATTTAAGCTCTCCATCATGATATAGTGATAAAGCGTGTCCGTGAATTTTCTTTTTTCACTTTTTTGTTAACTTTTTTTTTTAATTTTTCCTAGTTGCAAAATTTAGTAGTGACCTCAAAGAATCAAGATCTTTCAAATTTTAGCGCTTTATCTTAATATTAAGGCGTACCTGTCAACTTTTTTTAAAATTATTATATAATTTATTTGTATTAAAAAAAAATGTATTCCACTTGAAAAATCTTAAGTTGACATCGTAAGAAGAAGATCCTCCAAATTTCAGCTCTCAATGTCAATAGTGAGGCGTACCCGTGAATTTTTCATTTAATTTCATTACTTATTTTTCTTTCATTTTCATTCTTTCATTTAGAGGACTTTAATTTTACGAGATTAACGTTCGATTGCCGAAGAAGCATCGAAACTGACTGAGAGCCGATTTCAGAAAAAAAACATTTTCTGTGAGGCCGTGGACATTTTGTTTCGGCTAGTAGAAATATATAAAGGATGTGAAGTTTAAAATGATAATTCAAATTCATTTATTTATTAATAAAGAATGATTTTTTTTGTATTTTGAAAAAAAACTTTTGATCATGACATGAAAATTAAAACAGAATATTAAAACAGTAATTCTTTATTTTATACACTACCGGAGAACATTATCAGGCCACAAACGTGCTCGTAAAAATCACTGGTTTTTGAACGTCGACATCTTTCAGATGAAAAACGCTAAGAAATTTCTGCAAGCACTATTGAAAAGCTTATGGATGTTTGAATTTATTAATATTAAAAAGAATATATTTCCATCATTAAGGATTATTCCCAAATTTTCTATCTTGATTTTGACTTATAGAGAAACTTAATTTTTTCTTATTTAAAATTTCTCACGCCTCACTTCTACATTTGTATCTTTAATTTGAGCCCAAGAACCACGAAAAATCTTAGCTGGTTCTTGAGTTATCATAAAGATTGTGCAAACGTGAGTGAATTGTGTTCTCTTGAGAAGGCAGGAGTGCTGTGAGTTATACCTGATATGAAAATATCAATGGACTCGATTATTTATAAGCTTTTCATCGGTCAGACTTAATTTTCAAAGGTTTGTGTTCAATACAAAATAATATTTGCAATAATCGTTTATCTCGGAAATTTTACATAAATATACGCCATCAATGGAGATTTATTTTTTCGATAATATGCTAAACAATTTAGTTCAAAAATATAAATTTCACCGAATACGCGATATAATTATAACCAGAATGAGTTAGAAATAAATGCAAAAACATCGATGTACGGAGACACTGTAAAGGGAAATACATCAACGCTCGATCATCGTTGCGCGGCAAGCCAAGAACGCTTGTCGAAACGAGATATTCACGGCGGCGTCGAAAATCCTTCCCTCTACTACAATACATCCTAGCCAGCCTTCCTGTACGTGCACTCACACACACCACTCCGAGCTATGCCTGTACGCAAGCGGTTCAATGCGGCCGAGAATTTGCTTTAGGCTACCCGGTATACGCTAAACGAGCAAAAACGACGGCGTCTTTTCCACGTCGACCACGAGGCGTCGCCTATGCACGACCAACGAATGAGAAGCAGCCGGAATGGCCGATATACGGCTCTGTATCAATCTCCCTACTCATCTCTGCTGAGTCTGTAAGGTCGGACTAAGTAGCGCGCCAGTCACCGGGTGGAAGATCTGACGAGAGAAAGTTCTGACAGTGGAAGTTTGGACGGGTGGAAGTTTGGCGAGTGGAAGCTTGAACCATCCCGGATATTGCGCGCTTGTATAAAGAGCATTATAATGATGTAATGCATGAAAATCATGAACGGAATAGTATAAAAGACTATGAGCTACTTATGACACCAAAGAATTGGTTAGTATCCGCTTACAATCGACACATTATTAGAAGTGATGTAAATCGCTTGACTCGATTCTCGCCCGCTATTACCTCTCGTCGGTGACCGTTGAACACTTAATAATATTCATAATCAATGAATTCCGACCAATGAACAATATTTATTCGAAAATTATTGAATATTTTTCAATAACGAAAATAATGTTGGCACTTCCAATGATCAAACATTGATTTTTCGTGCTATAATAAGTGGCCGGAATGCAGGTTGAGACGTTGCAACGCTGTACGCTTGCGAGAGTAGCACTGCTGGGCTGCGTTCCGAAAGGTTACTCGAGTCAACTCGAGTAAGGTGCGAGTGAGATAGCGCCATCGAAGATCGCGGCGGAGCGAGAGAGATATTGAAGGAACGAGTTGTACTCGAGTTAGGTTTCAGAACGCGGCCCTGATGTCACGTCACAAGATACCAAGTTTTCAACCGCGGCAGATTTGAAAGTTTCGGAATATATATAAGTGAGGTTAGACATCATTCAAGCGAGACAAAACGTACGATGTATTCAGTGGTCGACGTTGAATCATGCTAAAAGAGCCGCAGAAACCATTAGTTGTTATCGAAAAGCAACGATAAACGTGCAATTGTGAAGTGTCTTACAGCGTAAATAGGTTAGATTTTCACACACCCACAACAACGTTACCAACAGTCACTATACTCGAAGCTTGTGCGCCATCAGCTGGCCGCAGCGATGCGTTGTCACGTCGCTGCAAAACGGCGTCGCGACAGAAATCAGTGCGCCAACCGAAACTTGAACTTTAACTAACAAATACTCAATAACTATTCGTGCAAGCGTTTTGAAACTTTGCAACAATGTTCAAGGTCATATGCTGTTTCAAGTAGTAGGTTTTTCAATGATATTTCAACGATGAAAAGTACTTGCAATTTCATTCAATCTGCGCCATAGCACACGTGTCCCTATACCGCCCGTGTTAAATTTGATAACTTTAACACCAAATATCTCGAAAAATTTACGCGAAAGCCTTTTTATGCGGCCAAAAGATGCGGAAAAATTTACTCTTGAGATACGTTAAAAAAACAGAAATTTTAACGATGGTCTCCTGGGTGGTATCCTACCTTCGTAGAGTCCGACCTCCCAATAAGAAACCCGGCAATAAGAAACTTTCCCCAGTTTCTCACTCGAGCGCTTCCTTCACTCCGACTCGAACTCCGAGCTCAAGAATTTCGTGCGCGGAACCTCTATAGTGAGCGCGGAGCGCGCGCCTGATGGGGGTTTGCGATGTATAAGAAAAACTCTTCCCCTTGGGGGCTTTTGGTTTCCTATTGGGAGGTCGGACTGTAGTATATTGGGTACCACGGAGGGGAAGCGGCCCATTTTACGCTGTAAGTGCGATGTTATCAGAACGAGTCGTAGCCGAGCGCGCGTGGCGTCCGGCGAAGACGAGTCTATGAATCCGAATCGCTAGCCCTTCCGGGGTCTAAGAGCGAGGTCCCGATACAGGGGGGTAGAGGTTTCGATCTCCACCAGTGGCGATCAAGTCATAAAATGCCATAAATATTATCTAAACCAGTAATGATCGATTTTTTTTCATTTATTTCACAGAAAAATTAAAGAAAATGCGAAGAATATTACTGATACTATTACGTTCCTCACTACGCAAAAGATGGAAAAAAGTTTGATCAATATTATCAGATTATATTAATATTAATTTTTACATGTATCTTAAATATCTTTGGATTTCGATGGAAATAAAGCTCCCCCGCGCTATCTGCTTGTCCCCTAAAATCAGTTGGCGTCGATGCCATCAATTCATCGCCACTTCCTGTTTCTGTTCCGTTCATTTTCTCAAAAACTCAAATCATAGCACGCATTGACAATTTCGATAGCTACTTCGATTGCAAATGATCGCGAGGTTATGCTTCCACGCGGAGAAAACAGGAGCGGAATGAAGCTGATGTTCTTGGGTGAGCCTGATACACAGGAGCCGCGTGGTGACGCTGTCGATTCACTTGACTTTTGTTTCCCGTTATTGGTACGAAAAATCGTCGAAAAAAATCTCTTCGACCGCTAAAAAACCGATGAGTCAGGACTTTTACTGTACTAGTACTTTTTCGTGCATTTTATATTGTACCGCCTACCATACCAACACTCGATAGTCGTGAAAACGCTACAACCTACGTTCGCTACAAAAACGATTGGTACATTCTTGCTACTGCTTGGGGACGGACCCATCAGGGTAAGGGTACGTCATTCAACTTAGCACAGAGCAAGCTGGTAACCCGAGCTGGAGCGTATTGTTGATAACCGAAAGCACACAAAATGATACACTTAATTACTGTAGCAGCAGCCAACGCGTATGACTCAAAATGCAATTGCGTTGATTACCACGGGATGCTAACCCTCTCGGGTGCCGCCGTCGCCGCTGCTGCTGCTGCCGAGGCAGCCGGCAGATGTATGGCCCATTGCGTCATCGGTACAATCTGGTCGTTACCCCTCACGTTTTATTTAACACGTTCTCCTTCTCCGCGTCTGTGGCGCTCATAAATGCAGTACGTGCGGGATCCCGGTGGCGCGATCAAGGATGAATGGACGCGTCTGTACAGACGCGCCAACCAATGAACCATATCTCACTGTCGTGGCGAACGCAGACCGTGACTCATATTCGGGCCTGACACTATTTCTTTCGATTTATACCAATTTGCATAGGTTCAAGGGGCCAGTCGAGGTAAAACGATTGCCAGAAGCGGCAGAAGCTTTCGGTTGCTTCACCAACAAAATGTCCCAACTAATTTGTCCTCATAATCATTCGTGCGGCCTCTACAGCCGAGCATCGTAAACCGTACGAGTACATTTTTTCAGACCCCCAAAAACAACTCTTCACGTCGTATTAGACGCTTTATTACTCGTTATCACTGCCCTTCACCGGCCGATCCAGCGCGAAGATGATGGATCTTGATGTTTTGAATTTGCGATCTGAACTCTCGTAACTTGATCTGAACGCTGTTAACTCTATTCGAGCATCTACGGTGTCGAAAGAGTGATTTCTCCATTTCTCATGGCAGTACGGACACGGAGGGTCTATTTGTATTTTATTGGCCGCAAGACGAGGTTATGACGGGAACGTCGGGCAAGTAAGAACTTTCGAACTTTTTTTTTCTTTTTTTATTTGTCTGGATGCCTGTGACGTCGGCGATGACCGACTTTGACCACACCCCACGAAAAACTGGGGCAGCCGCGTGTCGAAAAAATGAACTTGATATGTGCCAAAAAAAATATTCTCCCAGGAAATAAATAATTTTGCCTCATTGCAACAATTATGCAGGATGATAAAATTGTTTATATTGTGCCCAAGTGCGTCTACGTCAACTAACAGTAAGCACGTGCAGCGTGTACCAAACGTTGGGACTGTCAAATTCTCTATTTTTATCGCTCACGAAACTCAAGCATTTTTTCAAGGTCATTCCGGATTTGAACCTTTTTTTCTCATTTTACAATCTCCAGATTCTATCGATCATTATCTTTATCCCGCCAGAAATCCTGGAAGTTTATGGAAAACCGAACGGTTTTTTCCAACGTCGATACAATAACCTTTAGTCTGTAATGTTATTTTTGGCACCTTATCACTGTAATGTGGGTCACTCTACGCCTGGCACTTTTAAAAGTACTCTAAAGTGCTCTAACAGAATCCACAAAATTCATGAAATCTTATCGACTATCCTAGTGTAAGGATAAATCATTTTATTGCTACAATATTCATTTGTTTAAACAATATAATCAGATAAACAAATAAAACGTGGGAAACGCACAATCGCGGTCAGGCACGAGGGACTTATCATTACAGACTAAAGGTAAAATAAATATCAATCGGAAGTTGTAATAAAACTCTCATAATTGATCGAATGACCAATGAAAAATTACGATGACGTAATTATCAAGCGTTACTTATAAAACAAAAAAAGCGAATCAAAATGTGTTGACTTTGGTGTGTTTCTAACCTTTTACGAGGGTCAGTCAAAAAGTCCAATTTGGTGACTAATAATACGGCGGCACATGTCGCGCTTTGAAAATATTCGAACACGCGTTGGTTGTATCGAAGAATAAGCGAGGTCGACGATTCCCGTAAATTTATCCCGAATAATTTATGTTTCAATTTATCGTGACCTGTCAAATTTGTTTTTACTCCGTAGTGCGGGATCCAACCGCCCCTTATACAGCTATACATATCTCTGCTACGAATTGTTACATTTGCGTGTGCTCACGTCGTGAAAAAAAGCTTGACGACCGAAGCGCGTTAGAAGCGTCCTCTTTGACGCCGAACCACACTCGTAGATTTGTAAATATAATTTTAGCGATAATATTTAGAGTGACGGACATTTGTTAAAAAACACCCGGCCTTCCGTCGCCAAGAGAGAGAGAGATACTGAGATTAGATTTGTGCACGATGATCCGGGTCACTCGGGAGATTCTCGAAACTCCGCTGTATTCCGATAAGGGCTGTGCCAGCGTTCCACAGTCGACCAAGATCGTCGCAACGTTTCTTGAAAATTTTATCATCCGCTTCATAATCGCTTTATACACGTTTTTTCCGCCAACTAATTATTTTAGCATTATTAGAACTCCAAATTTTCGTTATCCGCGTATGCGTAGGGGAGACTGGGGTTAGTTGTAACACTTTTCGCCAAAATATACATTTCTTCTGATTAACTGAATATGTTCACAATCTCTCTGCGGCATATTGTTAATTGTTTATTCGACTATCATCATGATTTTTTTCAATTTTAAATCACTCGAAAATATAAAGTTATTCAACTTTGTTTTGTCTCGTGCGTAGTGTTACGTTTTACCCCGCCGCGAGGTAAGAAGTAACAGCGCTGGGGCAGGTTGTAACACTTTAAGGGGTTACATACACTTGTAATTTTCAAAAAATCGTTGACAGCATCAAATCGAATTATTAGAAGCTGCCAACGATGCGAACGGATTATTATATGGCCCTGGAATAGATGACTCCATGTAAGTTGAAAAAAAACGAAATTTACCACATGTAAAACGCTTTTGAAACTTTAAACGCGTTTTTCTCAAAACTATGTTTTCAAAATCGGTGATCAAGATTTCTCGAAAACGGCTGAACCGATCAGTCTCAAATTTTAACACAACCTTTTTAACTAGATTTTTTAGTAATTAATCGAAGATTTTTTTTCTCCGATAAATATTTTCCATTTTATAAACAATTTAAGGCTTAAATTTTCGTTCAAAATCGAGTCTTTTATTTTGAGAAGTCGCCATTTTGTCAAAAATTATTTTTTCGCTAATTCTTTCGATTAAATACTAGATAATGTATTATATTAACAAAATTTATTTGGTTTTTTCATTTCAGATAATCCGGTCCAGATATATCGTGATCACCGCAAAATTGGTTTTTTTTGCGGAGCTCTAGGAGATCGGCGATAGCAACATTCGCGATTATTATTTTTACAAATAAAAAATATGTAAATATATTATAAGGTTATTATAATATGTACACCAATTTTCAAATTAATAAATTGAATAGTCTGCGCGAAAAAAATTCTTGAAAATCCGTCTTTTTAAAGCCTTCTAACTGTATGTAAGGCCTTAATAGAGAGGGAAAAATATTACGTCGATATATATACCGACTTACTCGTATATTTCCTTGCAACAAAACAAGAATTCAAACATTTTTAAAAAAAATTTAATCGTTCATTTTGCTAGAAAAAAAAGTTTTTTTTCTTATATTACATATTGTAATCGCCATATTTAAACCTTGCTCAAAGATAAAAATTTCTATCGATGTCGACATTAATATTAATATCACGGTATTCGTATCATCAGTCTTATCGATATTTGGCAACAATCTTAATGTCTAATTTTTTAAAGGTTTTTTCTTTCCTTGTAACAAGTTTTTTATCGTATGTTATATTATTTTGAACGACTGAAAAAATGATAATTAATGATAATTGTTGAAATGACAACATATTATTTAAAATGCTTCTCCTCGACAAGTTTTGCAGCTTCTTTATAGAAGTTCGAGGGCTTTCCCCCACGGTTGGTGTTTTTGTGTAGTTCATCATCTTGAAGGAACAAAAGAAATATCATTAGCAATAATCCTAAACATCTAGCTACATCTAACGTTTCATGTGAACTTCGGCAACGGACGACCTTCTATATCATTTTAGGGAGTGGTAACACTGTTACAACTTGCCCCGAACGAGTGTTACTTCTAGCCCCACATTTTTTTTGTTGAACTTATGAAAAAAAATAAACAATTGCGTGGATACATCGCAAAACCTATGCGGATACGGTTTGAAGATAGATGACAATCAAAAGTTCCGGAGAAAAAACCGAGAAATATTAAGTGTAATCAAAAAGTAGTACATTACAAATCTGTACTTACGTCGCTCTTTTACCGGAACGTTATCGTAACCTACGATGGTGCCGACGTAGTCACGACGGACGAGGAGACAAGATGCCCAGAGCTCTGACGATCATTTCCCGGTCACCCCCACCCAACTCCAATTTTTCGTTCAAGAGATATAGGCACTGTTACAACTTACCCCTGTTACTTTTAGCCCCAGTCTCCCCTAATGCGTAACATCCCGAGTAGAAATTTTATAAGGCAATGACCAGGTCCAAGTCAGGCTGCCTTTTTTTCTAGGTCAGGTCCTGACAAGGTAGCCTTCACCTGGGCCTCATCCGGATGCAACGCAGCGCATGACGAGAACCTAATAATATAACCTGTTAAGGTCCTTAACGCTATAAAATAAGATTTTTCCGTTCATAACATTTTTTATTTCTCTGTTGAGAAGAAAAGAATTTGAAGTAAACTAAGGCAACTTAAAACCAAATCCAAATAGCGGATTTAAGAGAAACGGGAATCAATCTTATTGTTATTGTTATTAATCTTTACTTAAAAATAATTTGAAGTAAGCGAAGTCAACTTGAAACCCAATCAAATATGAGATTTAAAAGAAACGAGGATAAAACGGTGGGGTCTAAAGTGCTGTTATTACAGCTGTTCAATTCCTATCAGGCCTCACGTAAGGCTGCCACACAAAACTCTGATTGGTCCCTGATATGATAAAATAATGGCATGTATTATTTAAGGTTGCCGTGGATGCCGCTCGTTCGGCCTCGACGTGGTGAAATTACGGCATACCTCCCTTAAGGCTGCCGTAGATACTACTTGCCAGGTCCGGGTGTGGTAAAATTACGGCAAGCCTCATATAAGGTTGCCGTAGATACCACATATTTATGACTGATCCGACCAATATCCGGTTTGCCTTACATAAGGTTGCCGGAGCTGAATCTTTCCCGGGCCTGGTCCGGTTTATGTCTGGCTTGTCTTGTATAAGCATGCCTTGGCTAAAACTGATCCAGCCCTTCTGTGACAACAGGCAACCCTTAACAAATTCCTACTCGGGATGGTAATAACTATCAATTCATGGAATCAACGCATCGCTCACCCAATATTCTTCATTATTCCTTAGATCATGCGATCATTATCTATTTTACACAAAGAATCCAAGTTGATAAGGGTGTTGAAGCGCATTGATGCGATCACGTCATTTTTATTAATTTATCGTGCGCGATTCCGCGATGTATCGATGACTTCAGTGCCGCAATCGATATGGCAAGTGATTTGTTTAGCTATCAGGCACGGCTGGGCGATGAAATATTCGTGATGTTGAAGCGTTTATTCTGGCGTCGATGATCGCATCGTTTTTATTGGAATTAGCAGTACTCAACGTGCTCCGCTTGTGTTTTAGGTTTCTCGGAATCATTAAATTTGTGGCTCTTGCGGAATCGTCAGAATAATAGCACCGTTTATTATTTCTAAACGTGGATCCAGGATATGGCGGCTGATGCGGGAGGTGCGAAGCTTTTACTATTGGACAATTTTTATTACAATGTAAAAAATATGGTCGACGTCTATTGATGAGTAAATAAATATCTTTCAGATTTCGTGATTTCTTTAGATACCGTGTACATCGAATCGAACCTGGAGTAAAGAGTTCTGTCTAGTTTGATTTATTTCTTTTGCAAAATACTGAAAGAGGAATCTTATCTTATCTACTTCCTGGCAACGTTTTATTCCGATCAAAAGACATGACCGCATCGGCTTTGAATATAGATTTTTGTACGATACCATCGATAAGGAGATAATGGAAGCATTCTAATGTAACTTAGTGGCGAATAGAAAAATTTCGAATGTAACAGAAATTTAGAAGTTACTGTAAATAACGTGTTTTATCTAGCTTATTTAAATATATTTCGCATTAATTCAACTGTAACGATATGAACAATTAATTTTCAAAATATCAGTCGGGCTTGAATGCAGTAATAACCCTTCTAATTATTCATATTCATTCGTTTTCAATGAGAGATGAAAAAAATTCATATGTATATTCATTTGCGAATTACTTTCGAATGATCAACTGAGCCAATTACGATGCGCATAATACTTTGACAAAATTCGTTTTTGTGCGCCTTAAACGCACGTGCATGGTAATGAAAATGCAACGAAACAACTGAATTCGCACAGTTCGCAAAGCCATTGCGCTCGTTACTCGCTTCATTCTAGAGCTTTGAGAGCGTCCAGACACGTAATTCTATATTTAAAACATATTTATCCGTGGAATATCGTAACGCGATGCGCGGGACTGGCTCTACCGATGCTCAAGCTCACGGGTGAATTGAATTTCTCCGAAGACTGGCTGCAAGATTGTGCGACACTGAAAGACATAAATATCGGTACTAGTCGTGAAAAATTTCCAGTCCGACGAAATCGTCCGAGGTAATTGTATCTTCGTCGGTGTTCTCTAATATTTCCATAAAGTTCTCGAGTCATGTATGAACAACGGTTATATCGTAAGGAGGTCGAAATTTGTCTATTCGCGTCTTATCTCAATGATTTAGCAACAGTTGACCGTACCGTCTCGTCTCGGACTCCGTGATAAAATCTTTCTTTCGTCTCGAATTGTTCTCGCTCCGCATGTAATATTCCCGTCTTATCTTCGATTGACTAGGCCAAATTAAATTTAATTAAATACACCGAAACCTCGATTATCCAGTTGCGAAGGGGTTTCCGGATAATCGAGAAGTCGTAAGAATTCCCTCCCTGCAGACTCAAGCAAGCTCGACTCCAAGCAGGACTGTGATCTCTGGAACAGCGAGTCCTGCCAATGTGTTGTTGCCAGGAAAAATAAATGCAACTCTGCATCGAAGCGCGTGACCGAGATCGAGCAGCTGGATAATTGCACACTAGATAATCGAGGTTTCAGTATACATGAGGATGATGCGCGCGCATTCTAGCTGAAATTTTAATTCAAGAGCGGTAGTTATAATTTCTCTCCACGAGAGATAATTGCCATTATCGTCGTCTAAAAATTATCAAATTAACCGAATACAAGAATGAATTGGTATTTTGCATAATTTATTCTGTCGCTACGTTCAGAATCTCCCGGCTTCTCTCGTTTCGGCCGATAATCCATTAGATATGTCTCGTCTCTCTTCATTTTTCATTCATCTCGTGGCTCGATTTTCGCTACCTCGAGGATTATAAGCGGTCACATACGCTTTACGCGAATCTGACACAATTCTCGATTCATCTCACACTTCTTCCGCTGTTTCAGTCATTCTCACTTACGGCTATCGGGGCCAGCAGGGTCGGGCTGAACTAAAATTACGAGTTTATCTCATGGACGATCCGTACGACACTTTTGGTTGCGAACCGATTCCCAGTAAAGAAACAAGAGCAGTTCGCCAAGTCGGCATGTCCGGGTCCGGAACATGTGTGTCTCGTTTGTTTCGAGTGAGAGTCTGAAACTGCATATTCGTTTCTCGGCAATGGTAAAAGTGGAAAGGATAAGAGAAAAAAAAACATCTCGAGGCAAGCTACAATGTAAGAAATAATAAGAATAATAATGAATGAAATGAAGAAAAATCGCTACCGCTCATGAATGCGCGACCAATAAGTTTAGTCTGTTAAAAAAGAAAGTGGGTTCGAGTATACTGTACAGTGATGCAGTAGCATCTGGCATTTTTACGCGGACGCACACGCACGCACGCACGCACACACACACGCACACACACCCACACACACACGCTCACATATGGGTCAATCCATTAAATATTGGTATATGTACCGTGTGGTCTGAATCTCCAAAAATAAATTACCCCATTGAAAAGATCTTATCAAACGAGATATCCATTTTTATCAAAAAATGTTTTCAGTCGTTTTCAAGTAATGGCAGCTCAAAATTTGAACGGTTTGAAAAACATCAACAATTGAAACACTCATATCTTTTTATCGGTTATAGAGAAACAAATGTTCGAAAACAGATTTAGGGGAAGGTGTCGAATTTTAGAACATTGACCAGCCAATGTAATGCCGCTCGGGACATGGACGAGTCGGAACCATGACGTAGCGTTGACGGAGCGTTGCTTTTTCGGAGTTTCGGATTGTCGATACATCGATCAGTCGGAATTTCGACCCCCAGCTTTTCACAATGTCCAAGTTGTATTTTTGAAAATTTTCTCATTTTTATGAATAAACTTAAAAGAAAATTTGATAATAGATGACACATTTTGCTACACTTTATTTTTAATTTAATTCTATGCCCGCTTTATTTATAAGCACCCCAACTGGGAAAATATCATTTCCTATGAGAAAAACTCTGAATTTTTCAAAAGAAATAGTGTCGATTACAAGGGTTGTAGGGCAAGACCCGATAGATCGATTTTGAATGTTTCAACGCGATTTTCGTCAGTTTAAAACAATTCAATATTGCGACATATCCATCTTTAAAGGTTCATTATTCTCTCTGAAAACCTGTTCTTCAAATATTTATTTTTCTAGAAACACAAAAGAAATATGAGCGTTTTAAATGTCGATGTTTTTTTAAATGTGTAAATTTTGAGTCGCCATTACTTAAAAACAATTGGGGGAAAATGTTGAAAAATGTGGATATCACCTTTGATAAGATCTTTTGAATGGAATACTTTATTTTTTGAGATTCAGATTACGCGGTACAACTAGTAACAATATTTGGTGAAATTATTATGCACGTATATGTATTAGGTCGGCTTGAAAAAAAAACTTTTTTTTTTCTTTCAATCAAAATACATTTACGCCAAAGTATCTCCCATCAAGAGAATCGTGTCCCAAAATGAGCCCGATCGGACCATTTTTAGGGGTCGCGCAAGATTTTTCTAGTTTCCCTATTTGATTAACACGGGGAGAACGAAAAGTTTCCATTCAAAAAATCGTAGCTCCGCCAATTTTATAGGTACATTGATCCCGTTAGTCCCATTTGAAAGCTCTTGAAAAACCGCTTAAAATGGCGTGCGGACCTTTGGGATCCCATTTCAACTTTCATCAATAATTTTGTGGTTTCGTAAGAAATTATCGACGGAAGTTGCAATCGGATTTCAAAGGTCCGCACGCCATTTTAAGCGGTTTTTCAAGAGCTTTCAAATGGGACTAACGGGATCAATGTACCTATAAAATTGGCGGAGCTACGATTTTTTGAATGGAAACTTTTCGTTCTTCCCATGTTAATCAAATGGGAAAACTAGATAAATCTTGCGCGACCCCTAACAATGGTCCAATCAGGCTCATTTTTGGACACGATTCTCTTGATGGAAGATACTTTGGCGTGAATGTATTTTGATTGAAAGAAAAAAAAAGTTTTTTTTTCAAGCCGGCCTAATATGTATGTATATATGTATATGTGTAATTAGACTGTGTCAAAAAAACAATTTATTTTTTTTCGTGGATTGCACGGTCGTCATAGCTAATGTTTGGCCTAAAATAAATTCTCGCGAAGAGCACACTCAAAAATGTTTTTTTTTTGGCCCGTCGCAAAGGGGGGTCCCCTTTCCCCTTTAAATAACATAGGAAAAATACATTTCTCGCTTCTTTTAATACCTGGGCCCATAAAAACTACTGGAACTGAGTCCGCCACATATCATTTTCTAGGGAATTGAATTTCCTTCAAAAAGTACCCAAGCCTCAAGTAAAAAAACTCAATATCTCTAAGACATACCGGCGTTTGAAACCGATGTTTGACGAAAATTTGTCTTCAAACGAGTTTCAGAGCAAAACTCTTCGTTCTACACGAAAAATGTAACGATACATTTTAGAAACAATTGAATTCTCTACAAGAAATGTATCTAGTGAAAATAGCCTTAATCCAATAATTCACAATTCACAGCTCGTGGAAGTTCATTTTATGAAGGAAAAAAATTATTTTGAGACATTATAGAATTGTCGTGAATATCATTACTTTGCATACATAGTACCTTTCATGAATAAAAATATATTTCCAATTTTCGATACAAAATATATTGTAGCAATTCTAGAACTTTCATGTTAAATATTATTTTCCATGAAAAAAACAACGTGTAAGCCGTTGTGGAACAATATTGTCACATCATCCATGCCTGACATTTGCTCGTTGCGAAGTTTTTGCGTGACATTCTATGACTGGTCTAGTTTTTTTAGTGCTTAGAACCAATAATAATGTATGAATGGGTGAAAAGAATTTTTTTTTCCTCATATAATGAACTTCCACGAGCTTTGAATTGTGAATTATTGGATTAAGGCTATTTTCACTATATACCTTTCTTGTAGAGAATTCAATTGTCTCTAAAATGTATCCCTACATTTTTCGTGTAGAACGAAGCGTTTGGCTGTGAAACTCATTTCAAGACAAATTTTCGTCAAACATCGGTTTCAAATGCCGGTATGTCTCAGAGATATTGCATTTTTTTACTTGAGGCTACGGTACTTTTTGAAGGGAATTCAATTCCCCAGAGAATGATATGCGGCGGACTCAGTTCCAGTAGTTTTTATGGGCCCAGGTATTAAACGAAGCGAGAAATATATTTTTCCTATGTTATTTAAAGGGGAAAGGGGACCCCCCTTTGCGACGGGCTAAAAAAAAACATTTTTGAGTGCTCTTTGCGAGAATTTTTTTTAGACCAAACACTAGCTATAACGACCGTGCAATCCAAGAAAAAAAATAAATAGTTTTTTTGACACAGTCTAGATTTATGAGACAATTTCTACAGCGTGGAAAGATAGAAAAGAAATCATTTAGTCGTTGTCAAAGATCGCGATCGGGCTTTTGTCCACGATAATTAAATTCGCATGCCAATTGCTTCAATTGTTACATCAAATTGATCAATTAGCGTGGTATCTCGACGGTCCGATCTGGTTGATCGAGCTTCGAGGTTTCGTAGTTAAAATGAAGATAAAGTGCAAAAGACTGCGTACGTTGGAACTCGCGGTCGGGGGTCCTGAGTCGAGTGAGCACAAAACACTCGGAAGCTGATGACGGCTCGGGAGTCGAGCGGCTCCTGAGGAACGCGCGACGTCTGGGGCTAACGTGCCCTTCCACTGCGACGGCGTAACGGCGCGCGGAGTACCACGACGACTCCGGACGACCGTCGAGAGGATGGAAGCGGCTGTACGGCGCGAGGAGACGTCTACAGAGGCAGCGAGGGAGAGAGAGAGTTATAGACGAGTTCATGGACCATAGAAAGAGATAGCAATATCGAGGCTAGAGAGAGAGAAAGAGATAAAGAGAACAAACGGAGAGAGAAAGAGGCAGCGAAAATCGCGAGCCGGATTCGCGCAGTGGTAGGGAGAACGCGCCGATACTCTCGCGAGTTCGTGGAGTTCCCGCCAGAGATCTCGGGAATAGCCTGTGCTGGGTGTGGGAGAAAGAGATTTGGTTGCCAGGGTGAGACGGAGAGCCCGCATCGAGCATAAAGAGAGAGATAGTGAGAGAGAGAGAAAGAGAAAGAGAAAGAGAAAGAGAAAGAGAAAGACAGTTAGATTGGGTATTACCTATAAAACGACAGCGGGACGAAGATAGCGATAACGAGAGTGAGTCCACAATATATATACGTACACATACTATATGTTATATTATAGAGATGTATAGGTATAGGAACTGAGCAGGGAGTAGGAGACAAGCAGCAGCGTTCGGAGCAGAGATCGGAACAGCGGAGTTGTCGGTAGTAGGGGAAACCACCGGGGCTTTTGAAAAACGTTTATCTTGCCGGCGCGGACCGCCTCGCAGACGCTACCGAACGCCGGTACGGTGTGTACGGTGTCACTGACTCGTATATTGCTTCGCTGACGATCGCTGACGAAGATCGAGACGAGGGTAAAGATCGGCCGTGCGACTCGAATCTCCGAGGAGATTCGTCGAAGAACAGTTTTTGATTAATTATATTTTTCTAGTTTTTATTTTTTTATTTTTCGTTTTTTGGCTTTTTTGAAAGACTAAGTATAACCGGCGTCGTCGCCGTTATCGCGACAGTTTTAGGACCTCGACGATAAATAAAATTCAACTGTCAGGTTTAGTAGATCGACCGAAAATCGGCGCGGAGCCGCGATCATTCGGGATGATTCGTCGTACTCGGTGTTGCTGAGGGCGCAAGCGTAGGGCGGGAGGGATTAATTTTTGTGTACCGAGATCTTGTTAATGAGACATCAATACATTGAAAAAAAAGGTGGCAAACGATAAAAGAAATACCGCTCGGATAACGAATTAACGTAAGAGACACGAAAGTTTGGGGGATGATGGGACCCAGCAGCAATGTGTTTGTTAAGAGTGCGGTTATCCTCATCGTACTGGGTGTCCTCGCCGTCAACGGATACGAGGTAAGACACTCCCTAAAAATAATTGCAATAACCGCCTAATAACCGTACAGATAACGCCGAATAAAAAAGGTAACCCCCGTGAAAAAATCGTAAAAATAAAAAATATAGAGGAATTATTAATTCCTGGATAGAGCGAATCATTTTTTTTACATAAAGAGAAATAATTATGCTAACTAAACGGTGCTGGCCAAAAGTTGTCCGAGCTTGATGCGACAGATTATTGCGCAAACCGATCCACTCATGATAAAATATTTTAATATAAACAAACTAAACGTTCTTCGATCATCTACCAGCCAACCTTGTTCCAAAAGACGAAGCAAAATGATTTTTCTTTAAATGGCAAAATTTAGCCCGAATATTTTTTCGGGATACGTGCGATACCGGTTTGTCGTCGTTGACGAAGACGGGAAGTTACACAATTCATCATCAGTAACGTCATATATTCGAAAAATCGGTCGAATTACGTATCTTTAGCGCAACGGGAGATCGGATGGGACGGCAAGGTCGGACGTTTCTACAAAATATTATATTAACTAAAAAATAATCATCGCCATCGGCGTAGCGGAACGTTTGAGCAACGTGACGTACGCTCGGTCCTTGTTCCGCTCATTCTCGAGCGAGTGCGAGTCTCGTGACCTTTCGCAGAATCCGGTCCCTTTACCACGACGGTGATTTCAGTGGCCACGAGGCCCTTGACGACGAGAAATGCCGCGTGTATCTTTAGCTCTCGGCTTATAACTACAGGTTCTCCTGAATTTACATAAAAATTCGTCCGTGGACCTTGTCCGAAGCCGTTGTTGCTGTCTCATCTACTTCTTTTTTTTGCTTCCGCTTTTTCTCTCTCTCTCTCTCCTCCGCCCCCATCCTTTGTCTATCCCGATTGCTCTCTGCAGCTTCCCATACGTCGCGTGATCCAGATTGGGTCCAATGGCAGGATTCTGAAGTCGAAGACTCGTCAAAGTTTGTGGATATCCGCACATTAGGTATACTACCGATTGTCAACGAACGTCCGGACCAACGAAGCGCAAAGTCCGAGAATGATAGATCATGAGTTGGCTCGACAATGCGGAAGTGAATTAAAAACGAGTACTCTTAGGCCTACGCCGGCCAGATGCGAGAGGCGAGTTATATCGAGTGATTTGCAGAGTAAAGCCGGATTAACACGATTTCAGTGATTTTATTAATTATTATAATGATATCGAATGTCATGGTATTTCACGTGATTCAAAGCTTTTCCGTGATTTCTCGGGAACTATTTCTTTCACGCCATAATATCGTTATTTCAAGCGACACAAGTTATTTAATCCCAATTCTCCATAATCTGACGACATTTTCGTTAAGTCGATTTTGATAGATTTCGTGGGATTTCTCATGATCTTATATCGACATGTTCACATGTCGGTTGCCCTTCGGCCAGATAAGTGCGTACGGTAAAACTTTTCAGGTATCTGTTGAGAGAAATGACTGTAGATGTTTTAGAAACTTTGTGAGAGTTATGATGATGACGATAGCACGGCTGAAAAATGTCGTCGATAACGATGGGTTCGGAGGGGGATTCCATCACTGGGTTCAGTCCGAGCGATACTAGCCGCTGTACATAATTGCGATATCGACTTATCTATCACACCGGCTCTGTGACCCAGTTCGAAATAGCGCTGTGGCAGGTTGTAGATCGTCAGGCTCATCCGTTAATTCATTTAATCAGCGACATTCGATTCGTTCGAGCTGCAACCTTTATGTATAATTCCCTTCGACAGTGAAGAAACTCAGAGACGTCACAATTTTTTTTTCACATTAGTAACTACTGGATTTCTTGAAATGATTTTTTTAATGCTACTGGAGCAACTCAGCGGTTACGACTGCAGCGAATGTGTGATTGATCGGTTGAATAATTAACCCTCTGCAAACGAAATCGTCTGGCGGGTGCATGTAGGTCGGTGACTGTCTCTCGACACGCGTCCGCAAAACGGTTAATATTCTACTTAGTTTCAGCATAATTTCGATAAGTCTCAATGCTATTTGATATCATTCGCATCAATTATTTTTACGTACAAAAGAGTTTTAATGTTATCAGAAAATATCCGCTTGAAAGTGTTAAAATTGGGATAACTTCTTGCAAAGGTTCTCGTGGACTTATTCGTTCATTCGTTTCGAACTTTTTTCACTGACAATTTACAAAACGTGTTTTCTTTTCTATTACTCTGGTCGATTTCGAATCGTCGTTGGACTATTATTGTTGTGATTATGAGTAACACGATATGAAAGCTCAATTAGGGTATAACTGGAGTTTCGAATTGAAGAAGAGTACGATGGCACGAAGCGCAACAAGCAGTTTGAATCTCCGTCGTTATCTGCACACAGAATGGTACACCTGAGTACCTAATTGTGATTGGGGATCGAATTGCTCGGTGCTTTTGTCCAGAAGTTAATAGCTCCATTTGCAGCCGATTTGCGTTCACTTGTGCCCCGTTCTCGTATGTTGTGTCTGTCGAGTCGATGCGTGAGCTAGCTCCGTGTATTCTCTTACACGCGGCGACAATTATACGCAACCACATATACGCGCCACACGCGATAAATTGTGTCCCACGAAAATTGCGTGAAATCTACCGGAATCGAAGTCACGAAAGTATCGTTGAAATCAAAGGAGATTAAAATTAAATTACTCTGAGTTATGTAAATAAACATGCAATCAGGTAAAATCAATAAATCGCGTTGAATCACATGGTTTTCGAAATCGTTTGCATCGCTCGTGAATAATGAATGTAATGAGCATTTTTTTTTACTACGATGGTGTATTCTAGCAATGAGATTTATTCAGAAGCTTTGGCCTAATTTTATCCGCAATTGTGGATTTTTTTCGCAATTACTGTTGCCATAGATCAAAAAATGATTGGTGATATAGGAATTAATATGTTTATGAATTAGCAGTTAGTGATAGTGAGTTTACGTTCTTTTCAGAGTTAAAGACCTATATTCGATGCAGATTTGCCGGAGTGGAATTTCGCATTTTCTCTTAAATTGACGTTAACTTTTCTTATAGTTATATCATTCATCTTATTATATCCACGAGCCTGTACAAAATGTTTGATTTTATTTTCTTTCAAAACGATCTGTCAATTATACATCGACTAATGGGCGATGCGGTTGATAAGGGAAGGCAGCGAAGGGCTTAAATTTTTGTTTAATCATTTCACAAAGTGGTGGTCCATACGCTGCCGCAGAGAGCCTTCGCACGGATAGGGTCAGAACGGGATATAATGGGACGAGGTCGGCAAAAGCCGTGAGCGATTACGAACCAAGTTCTCGCTCGAGATTTCCATGTGTTGATTGTTCACATTTACGTAAAACTTTATTTTGTTCGTCTGGAGTCAATTAATAATATTTTCGTCGGATTGATACATTAAGATATAGATACACTATTAGTGACAAGTTTTATGTTTACTTTCAACATTTTCCCGCAATACTCAATCATGAATTTGAATGCACATTTTCACCATTGTCAGTAACTTTTTTTTCTGTCTACCGACTGTGTTCGGTCATCGTTTATTCCAGGCTAACATCAGCTAGAGATATATTCTACAAACGCGAACTTAGGATCGTCCACCGGAATAATACATAAATAGGAAATCGATAAATTTAATATTAAAGACGTTTGAAAATATTGCGCAGATCGCCCGATGCAAATTCGTGTGAATTCGTCCGAATTTGGAATCGATTGCGAAGTAGCTGATCCAATTCGTCACACCTCACTTAATATTCCATCATGAGTCTTTCGCAGATTTCCTTACCCCGAAATATTAATTGTGCATCAATGATGCAAAAACCACTCAATAATATTATTAGAAACAATAAGTTTATTACCGGATAATTTTACTAGGGACTTTTTTCCAAAGGTCACGAATTTTCAATAATTCCTGGCGCATCAAGAGATCTTGCATAATATGTGTGGTGTCCCGACGTCGATTCGTCCCCCAAGATTGTCAGCGATTCGCGAAGAGGGGGTTAAAAGAATACGCTAATGCGATGGCACGACTGACGAGAGAATCGACATCGTCGGAGTATTTACCTTGTGCGAGGGTGATCGAGTGGCCAAGCCGGATATTGGATCGGTTAACGCGCGTGCGTTTTATTCTTAGAATCGAACGATTCGTTACGCTTGCTAACTTCGGTGCTATCTTTTTTTCTTTTCGTCAAGTTACTTCTCCATACGTCCTTTCGTTCGCGCTTCCTCTCCAGCTTTTTTTCTTTTGCGTATAGTAAATCCAATTCTCGGGATTTGCCGAACGAACTGAATTATTATTTTATTGCTGTGCCATTGGCATACGTGGACGGTAGATGAATCCATAGTTTATACGCTGCACGAATGTAATTCATGTGATTGTCCGGGGCCTCTCGATAACGAGGGAATTCCGGGTAATTTCACTTGATTTCACGCAATTCTACGTGATTTCAGACTGATTTCAAACAAATAAAATTAATTTTCATCTGATATTGGAATCATGTCAACGACACGTTTATTGCATCAATTTCGTAGATTTTTTTTGCGATTCCTTGTGATTTTATTTCGAGGTGGTTCAATGACTCAACGAGTGCACGGCTCTTCTGCTGAATGACGTTGCAAGGCCGGACCAACAACCTTTCTAATTAACGAATTTGGCAAAAACTTAAAATCAATATCTCTTGAATCTCTTCTCTTTCCGTTCGTTTGCCAGCAGATGCTTCAATATTGATTTTACTTGGATAATATTGTATTGTAAAGAACAAACATAGGCGAGTACTTGAGTAAACACGATTGACAGATGTACGATAAGCCAGGAATAAAAATCGATTGATGAGCTCGGACATTTTTGTCGCCGCGATACGTTTGTGTGGAGAGTGCTTGCAAACACTAAGCGCTCGAAGTTTTTCCATTTTTTTGAGCGGTTATCGAATAAATTTGGGCTCTGTTTCCGCATCCCTTGGTTACTCCTTAAACTTAAACGTGTTGAGCCTTGAAAAAAAATGAAACCAATTCTTACGTACAACCTGATCACCCAGTGGAGAACAAATGAACGACAGACGGAGAATAAAAACAAGGGTCCAAAGTCGAACCTTGCACCCTTGTTTTCATATGAAATCCGTTCGTGAATCAATGTAGTCCAGAATAAATATATGGTGAATTCCATGTCAAATCTAAATAATTGAAAGTCGCATCAAATTTAAAGGCCTACATGGATTTTGCCCAAATTCAATACGAAACATCTTTCGATAATAGTGCGACTTTGTACTAAATTTTAGTCCGATATCTCGAAAATTGTGGAAGCTAGAGAGCGCACAGCGATTTTTTACACCTTTCAAAATTCTTTAAAACAAAAGCACTGCCTGGATTTTTTTTTTAATTTAATAACAAGCTGCTCCCTGTAGTCGTACAACATTGTACTGAATTTGAGCTTGGTATCTCTAAAATTGTGGGAGCTGGAGACCGAAAATAAATTTTTGAATTTTCTGAAAATCGTGTAAAAACAAAAGAACTACATGGATTTTTCTAAAAATTTAATCATGCTATGCGCCTTAAGCCCTTCACATGTGTGACAAATTTCAGCTTGATATCTCAAGCCGTTCTCAAGTTCTGAACGTTCAACTAATGTTACATACACACACACATACATCCGGACATTTTTGCTGAATGTGATTTTTAAATGTTTTGGGATATTATTAACACGTTTTCATGAACATCTCAAAAAAAAATTTCACCAAAACAAAGCTTCCTCTATGAGGAAGCAAAATATATCAAAGATAATAATTCGAATATCGATTCTTTACGTCTCTGAAGAAAGAGTTTTCCACATTTTCGGCAAGTTTCTTCATGACGATTTTTCTTCCATTGTGTGTAAGAAAATATTGACCTGTTTTTTATTTTTTCATTCTTCGGGAAAGGGATTAAAATTCGAGGCCGTATAGAAAAGAAGCGGATGAAGGCTCGAGAACTATGATTTTTTCTCATCCTACGAGAAATATCCCGTCAAAGGTGTCGTATTACAGTACGCATCGTCCTTGTGATCGAAAGACCGGAAACGGTCGATCAAAATGTGACGACGGGGGTGGGGTACAACGTAGCACCGAGGATTGAAGTGATCTATAGAGTTGTGTGGAACCCACGCACGCGTACTGAAGTTATAGTCCTACGGATTACTCGGTGCGGTTCGAAGGAGAAGCGAAACGACACAATTGCGTCTTCTCCCGAAGGACCGAAGATCCTCGACAAAAGAATACCGAGATACTCTTCTCACTCATCCTTCGCATGCTGTACTGAAACGAATGCATTTTTTTCGATTCCCGTTCCACGATGATTGGGCGCGTAAATCCGGGAACGGAAGACCCAGATTAATCTCGAATACAAAGATTGCTGTTATAAATATTTTCCATTTTACAATATTGTGACGTATTTTGTCAAGTGATCATTTGGGAAAGGAGAATCTGCGTAAAAAAATTAATAATATTGTTATTTTTTAAATGTTGGCCCATTTTTACACGGGCAAGTGATTTATATGACATTCAAAAATCTGAAACAAACCTTTTTACATTGTCGTCAATTATCTCTGCTGGGACAATATATCTAGTTTGACATTTATGCAACATCGAGAACGAAGAAAAAATCCGTAGAGTGATTTCCTTGATTACAACGTATCCAATCTCGACGTATCAATTATTGGTAAACCGTAACATGCCTAGAAGCAGAAATACGAGATAAATCTTCGTGATCAATCAGTATCAACACTGTAGAACACCGCGTGCCTCGTAAAAAAAAACACTGAGTTCCGAATGTAATTGCCAGTAGAATTGCGGGTTTGCAAGTCGTCTCGAGGTACAAGTTTTTCTCGTTCATTATCTCCTTTAACTTCTTTTTCTTCATTTTTTAATTCACCACATCATCGACAACAGGATATTCTTCGTTACACAACGGGCAGTGTAGTCCAATGCTATGAATCTTATTACAGTTCGAAATAATTTTCTCGGGTTTTTGCAAGTAGCATTCCTTTATCCGGTTATGACGATTGATTGTTGGCTCGGATCACGAATTTCTCGATTATTCGATTGTGCACATTGTGCGAGCTCGAAGAGTCACGATTTTTTTTCTTCAAATTTCTCTTGCATCTTCACCGGAGGTTTGCGCATGTGTCATCCTGATTCTGTCACTCGGTGCTGGTCATCGTTCGGTCGAACTGGAAAGTCGAATGGAAGCCAAAATGAGCGAGATCAGTCTCCGCGTAAGAGCTCACAAGAGATCTGCGAAGATTCGGGTTAAGTCGCGTTGTCCTCGCGACGATCGAGATATATGTTTTTTTTTCGTTTTCGGCACTGACGCAACCTCATCGTGCACATGCAAGAGAGAGAAACGAAACGAGAGGCGACCGACAGCGACGTTGTAAGAGGAGGAGATGAAGAAAAAAAATGACATTCGAGGCGCGGTAGTTCGGCAACTCGAGCTCAAACGAGAGAAAGAATTTTTTAGGGGCTATGCCGAGTCACCGACGGAGCCTCTTCTGCTAGCAGAAGGCTTTCGCAGTTTTCGCGATGGCTCGTCGTTGCAGCGTAGGACGTGAATAAATTGCAATGAGTATGTAGTCCATCGCTGCGGGTCTTTAAAATACTTCGTACTCGATCAGCGAAACGTCCGTGAAATCGATTAATCCCGTCAGGGAGGAATGAGATAGCACGATGAATTTTGCGTTGAACGGCTCGTGAAGCTATTAATCGATTATTTTTCGATTCGTTATCTTCGTTCGGGGTATTACGGGTTACGTTGTCCACCGCTGCGGAAAAATTTCGACGTTAATCCGTAACTATCTCGGTATATATTCTGGGGAGGAAAAAAAATTGGACGGGAATGGAGAGAGCGGAGAAAATGGAAGATTTTCTCGCCAAACTATATATTTTGCGGACTATATGTCTATCAATATAGGCGGCAGTCACAAGCTTCGGCCTCTAAATTGTTGAATTATTTTTCGCAAATATACATTACCGCCAAATATTCGTCAATCACGCGAGCGTGATTGTGAAAAAACAACAACATTTACGGCTGAAAAAAATGTAAAAAAATAATATATTTTCGTTGCTGCTCGGTAATAAATGTTTGCGTCAATACGATTCGCGGTTAATACGTCATGACAGTGAATATGTTTTTGGTAAGCTAGGCAAAGATTTCAATTATTCTTTCTGTAGGAAGTTCGACGCGCGAACAAGTAGAATCCTTTCGACGGAGCTTTCGTACATATATACATGCAATCCAATCCCCCTGTGACTCGACGGTGCTCACTGCGACTGCTCAATGTACTTGGCCTCTTTGTGGCGGCACGACGCAACGTCTTGACCCCAAATACATCCGAATTGAATTGGATAAACGTTTTAATATTCAATGCAACGTTACAAACGTCATTGATCGTTATACAGGAAACCCTTCCTTCTAAAAATAATCCCCGTCCTCACATTTCCATTCGCTCAAAAAGAAGAAAAATATCTTAAAGCAATTACAAGAAATTTACGCGACGACGGTAAATGAGAATTAAGAAATTTTCATATCCTGTTGCATCTCGGGATTTCTCGATATCAGCGAACAAAGCAAGCGAGCGGACCCCATTGAATCTGAGTCCGAACGAGACGAGCCTCATGAGTCTCCATCGCACGCGGAGACGCCCTCTCAAACGACTCTGTCTCCCGCGAGCGCGTGGGCGACGAGTCAAACTGGTTTTTCGAGGATCTCGCCTCGCGCGTCCGTCGTTCAGGACCCTCGGTCTAAAAGGCACAAATGGAATAACCAACGGGGCGATCGAAAGAGGCCGGGCACGCGCGCTCCAACGAGTGCACGCGAAACGTGAATAAGTAACGAGAAAAAGGGTATTATATGCCCAACAGGATTATAACTACGGATAAACGTGTGCGAGGTATGCGTGACTGCAGATCCTTCGAAGATTCTTAACACAACGGTCCCTCGCCTCTGGCTCGCTCGTCGTTTCGAGATCTCGATCTGGGAGACCACGACGGACTGTGGGCGCTACGAAGATGCTCGTCGTAACCAAACAAAGAGACGGAAAAGAGACCCAGCAGCGAGAAGTAATCAGGATCGAGTTCTGGTTAATCTGTAGAACGCTCCGTACTTACTAATTACACACGCTGCTTTCGCCAGTTATCTTCGGCTTTTTCCGAAACGTTATCGCTTTCATATCCCTAGAGAGATTAATTACATTTACCTCTTGCCTCATATAAGTATAATCGTTATAAATAACAATGTAATGGTTATAAATAAAACGATTACCTTTTTGGGTATAGTTATACATATATTGTTTTGACTTTAGAAGGTACGCGTACTTACTTCATGCATGGTCTGTCTCGTCGCACTGGAATAAGGAAAATCAAATTGATATGAACCATAATTGAACGCAATAAATATTGGACGATAAGAATTAATTTTTCTGAAATTAGTTTACAATGAAAATTTTCGTTTCTTTATTTTCATCGAAGAATTAAAAAATCGTCTCATATGAACAGCGACCCAGGTAACCCCAATGTTCCCCAGAATCGTGCGCGCCCACGGCCTCGATTCAATCAATCGCGATTAGAAATTACGTCCCGCTGCGTGCCGGCGCTATTAACTGTCGGAGTATCAGGAGGCAAAGCGATCCAGCCACTCACTCTCCGTCAACACGAAACCGGCGATTAAGATAAACTGTTAGACAGCCGGCTCTCTTCTCAATCGTCTTTCCTCGTGCCTCGACGGTTACGCTGTACAGTGCGGCTGTAGATTCATAGTTGCCGGTTGATTATGTTATTGCCGATGAAACGTTTCTGTGCCGGTTACCATTCTCGAGGTTCACCGGTTCTTCACGTTTCTGTTACTCAGGGTTGAGTTATAGAACTCGGAATCGTTGATGTGTTGGACTCGACGATCCGGTTGTCTCGTGACGTTTTTCGGTGAATAAGAACATCTGCATGCCCTTTCATTTGCTATCCCACGTTCACGCGACGATAAGGTTTCGATGTTTACTTAGAATTTTAAGATTTTTATGTGAATTTTTAAATCAAATATTGGAAACCTACAGACGCTACGATAAGTTATGAATTCAATTGATTCATTATAAAATAATAATAATAATAAATTATGAATTGGACAGGAATAATTGATAAATGTATCGATTGAATTATAAATCATAAATAAATTAAGAAATTAGTTAATTACAATAAAAAATGTAACATAAAAGAAAAACTTAAATATGATAAAGCGGTGCCTGCTAACAGAGATTGCAAGATTCTATCGAATTGACGACGTCAAGTTTTATTCCCGAACTTTGTTCTCTCGTAACAAGAGGAATATTCTTAACGTAACGAGATGTATTCTTCGGCGATCTGGAGACGTTTTTTTGTTTGGTTGTACAATTTTATTCTGAATTCTCTACCTGAGTTTATAGCAGAGGTAGTACGAAAGGGAAGTATAGACCACAGATGTGGGTCTTTGGAATTCAAAGAGTATCATTCTATCGTAGTGGACAAGAAGGGATCCAAGAGCAAGGCTGTCAGATATCAAATCCGTGGTTTCGCGCACAATCGGCTGACCTTTCCCGTAAATCGAGTTCTATGGCCCATCTATAGACAATAAAGTTATAGTCTATAGGGTATATTTTTATTTGTGAAGCCCAGTAGTAACATTTGGAAAGAAAAAAGGGGAGGGACAGCGGGAAATTTTGTGCGAATCACGAATTCACGAGCAGTGAATAATGCACGACGAGCTTCTCACGTAAAATTTGGCTCGGCGCTCCTCTACTTCGGTTACCCGAACACGAGAAAACCGTGACGCTCAAGCCGCTTTTTTTTACGGAGCTCGGAAGCAATACCGTTTGCGGTATATGTGGTCGGGAATACGTGTGCCGACTTGAGAGAGAGACTGTGCCGAAAGTAAGATTCGCCAAGAATAGTAAATGGCACAGAAAACACGATATTAATCCGGGAATTTTGATATTAATAGCAATATTCCATTTGGAAAAGATTAATCGACCATCTCGATTTTCCTTATAATTGAAGAATAGGATTCTCTGAATTTTATGATTAATTAATCTGAAACAAAAAATAACACGAAAATAGAACTAAGCTGCGAGGTTCTGTTATATTCGAGTTTAATCATTCGATTATTTTATTTTATTTTATTTTATTTTATTTTATTTTATTTTATTTTATTTTATTTTATTTTATTTTATTTTATTTTATTTTATTTTATTTTATTTTATTTTATTTTATTTTATTTTATTTTATTTTATTTTATTTTATTTTATTTTATTTTATTTTATTTTATTTTATTTTATTTTATTTTATTTTATTTTATTTTATTTTATTTTATTTTATTTTATTTTATTTTATTTTATTTTATTTTATTTTATTTTATTTTATTTTATTTTATTTTATTTTATTTTATTTTATTTTATTTTATTTTATTTTATTTTATTTTATTTTATTTTATTTTATTTTATTTTATTTTATTTTATTTTATTTTATTTTATTTTATTTTATTTTATTTTATTTTATTTTATTTTATTTTATTTTATTTTATTTTATTTTATTTTATTTTATCTTATTTTATTACATTTTTTTTTTTTTTACTAATTCACGGCTCACACTGTTGCTAGCTGAGAGTTGGCTATTTTAAGAGTTGTTGGATCGGAAGAAAAGCTTTGCCAAATACAATCGTTAATGTAAGGTAAAAATGTTTGCTTAAACGATCATCCATACACTTCGAAACATGGGCCACATGTGGTTGTACGGTCATTTGGATGGATAAGTGCATTTCAAGCAGCGTCAAATCCTAAAACTCGAACACTCCAGAGACACTAAAACGTACCTATACATCCAACTGTTTCTTCGCGGGCTAGCATGGCGATCCAACAAAGCCCGAAGGCAGCGAGCAGCCTTCGCGATGAGCTGCAACCACTCGGTCGTCACTTCAGATCCGTCGACGTCGTCGACCACTCACAAATCCTAATCACACGGCATTCACACTTTCCAGCCCCAAGTTTGAGAAGAAGTTTCGTCGTTGATTTCCGTAACAAGTTTCTTCGTGTACCGATTTACCGAATTCCCCGATTCAGATTCTAAACAAGGCCAAAGATGCGTAACGACGTGCTATGGGATAAAGAATCATGTACCGATCCGTTTTTTTTTCGCTCCACATATTGAGCAATCGAATTTTGACAAGTAATAGATCGATATTCCAAAGACAATTGTTGACCTCAAACATTGACTTGACCAGCAACTGCTGCAGCAGCGGCAATCGTAGCGGCGTTAGACGACGAGACAGAGTCGAACAAAAGTGTTCGCCGGCCTATCAATAAATTTCGTCTTATCTTAGGCCATAAATCCATGCGGTCGGGCACACGAGCATATACCTTTGATATCCGGTCGAGCATGCAAACCATCGGTCTCTCTCCCCTTCGCCCCCTGTACACCTAGAAAAATCTGGCGACACGCGCCGATCAAAATTCGCGTATATATCTTCATATCACGACTACTCGGACATTTAATCTGTTTTTTTTAAATATTTATATTTATATTTTCGCCGATATTTCTCGATCCTACCCACTGCGAAATTGATCGCTTAGCGATGTTGAGGGAAGAGATGAGGTATGGTGAAGCTGGGCCGTAGCTGGATTATTAATCAGTCGCAAACAAATAAAAAGTTTATTCGTGGATATGTAGAATGATAAATAACGGTGATGCTGTGACAGTTAAATGGCCGCTGCTCCTGTAAGCTTTTCGACGATGAGTCATTTCGGTTGAGAGAATTTCTCGCTCGACTGAGATAAAAGTAGAATCCGAAGACACTGGACAGACATGCGTAAAGCTCGACCGAAATGCCCTGAATTACGCATACTTCTATTTTTACTTTCTATCATAGTTTTTGCTTTTTCGTATAGTTTCATCCGCTCACCCGTTTCGAATTGTCACTAAAATATTCATCCACGGAGGATCTAATATCGGATACTTTCGGATGAACCGAAGCGTCGAGACTTTTCTACGGTCAAGCAAAATTGTTCAACGTTCTTCTTTCGTAGCTAACCTTTTCGTAGTCTTTTCGTTGATGAGACAATAATAATCTATTTATTTCGGTCGCATTGAGAAAAAAAAAATGTTGTGTTGGTCGTTCAGACATGTCCATCAATATATTGATTTATTTATTCAATGAGCGTCGGGGCTCATCTGGCTTACGAGTCATCAAGCCCATTACGAGGTGACGCAGATCGCGGGTTTAGCAACGAACTACCCGTGACATCATCGCTCAGTTTGCAAAGTGTGAGAAGACTAGTCACCAAGGATATTTACCCGAGAGTTTGACTTTATTTATAAAATTAGCGTTATTTATGGGCAATAGTTTCCTGGTACTGTGAATTTCTGTCGTGCTTGCTTTCAAGCGACTGACCGCGGTGTTATGAAATTTAACCTCGCGCTTGCACTTAGCATCTACCCTTCGCTACTGAATATATTTTTATACAGTTTCTCGAAATTTAAGGATATCTATTAAATTTCTATTATTTTATTTCTGTCATTTATATTTTATTATATCTGTGAGAATGCACCGAAATGCCGATTATGATTGCGCCCACGTTGTCACTGACAAATATATGTTTTCGAGTTTTTTGCAGTTCAATGAAATTCATCAAATTTCTATAATTTTATTTCTACTATTCATATTTTCTTATGTTCGTTAATGTACAGTGAAGTCCCGATTATCTCGCATTTCGATTGATCTCTCCCCCCCCCCCCCCCCCCCCACATTGGTGCCTGCAGTCTATCCATCTATCCGGGGGTGGGGAACGGTTGACCAATAACTCGACCAATAGCTTGACCGATCGCTGCTCGACGCAACCCAGCTGTCACGTAATTGGTGACTCGCATCCCCTCTCAGCGTCTTTGCCTAGCGCCTCGACTCTACCTCCACTTTTTTCTAGTATCTCCGAAACGTATAAGAAAATCGAGGCTCAACTGTAATTCACGTTAAAAAAATGTCAGACGGCAATCATGACCCCGCAAATGGTTTCCTCGTTTTTTGTACTCGCGTCATGTACAATTCAGCGATTCGTTCGCTCCGATGGAAATACTCACTCGATCTGTCCGAGCGAGAATAGAGCTTTCATATCAACGAATTATATCGGGATGTAAACTTTTTCGGGAGTTATGACCGAAGGGGAGATAATAATACCAAAATAATATATATTTACGCAATAATCATTGTAATTCAATAATAGCCTATCGTTTTCTCGCTCAACGAAAATAAGCAATTATTACGTACTCGCGTATTGTAGCGTTGGGCTTAGAGATGTCTGAGTTGAGTGTTTCAAACTTTGTACCTATAAATACATATATACATTATACGTATGCAAATACCTTTAATTCTACTATTGTCATTTCGATGAATATATCCATGAGAATTTTAAATTTCGAATAATCGTGTCCCACAGTATGCATTATGGTTAATGTCTTTGTGAATGAGAACGAAAAAATAAGAAGATTATTTGTTCGTCCCTCAATGCAGAGATAACCAACATATTTGTATTTTTTTCGTTCTGGTGCAGATCAGCAAACCCCGAAAAACGAAGTTTTATCATACACTTCGCTTTGAGACGTAAGCGGTCAAGTGAAAGAGATTTTACTATACTCGCGTTGTGCGTTTTCATTTCGAAACAGTTTTGTCACATAAATTGATCAGGTTAATGAAGGATTGCAGGTATGAGTTGACGAGCAATTGCAAATATTAATTCCATCGAACGATATTATAATGATTATCGACGTTGAATGCAGAAATCGCCCAGATCACTGATTTTCTGCATTGTTCATCGCCGTCTTAGCCAGTATCTGCTGCCCCGACGCTATGAGATTCTCACAGACATGGAGAAAAATATCGCGCTATCGAGCGAGTGCAAGGCTCGACCTCACGTATTCGACAAGGCGACGGTTTTTTGCCTCAGGCGTAGATAAGTCGCGGCCACCATCTCTGGATCAGTCGAGCATTACCGTTTTTATTTCAAACAGAGATACTTATTGAAACACCAGACACGATTCACAATTTTTTTTTAACGAGTACATAAGCTGCGACAGACGGAATCGATGGCTGATGAAGTTTCAATCCGAGCTACAAACGTCTCTGCATGAAGGCGTCAATTTTATTTCAATTGCGATTGAACCTAATTCGATTAAATGTATTTCAGAGTTTTCGGAATTCAAGTCCCAGACTGATAACGAAGAGACTCGCTTTGTTAATAAACAGAATCCTCTTTACCATTAGAAACTTCAAAATTGGGAATTAATTTCGAGTAGAGGCATTTGATTATCCCTCGTGGAGACGCCAGCCTTCATCACATTCAAATAACATCGGAGAGAGGTCTTAATTTGTAATTTACGAGCTTCATTTTAAATTACCAGATTCAAGCTGATTGCGTTAGTGAAAAAGATTCTGTGCGTATTGAATGCACGATTAGTTAATTAATTTTTAATGAGATAGCGCGCTAAATAACTCGTACGATGGTCATCGAAATTATCACGAAACTTGGCGAACATATTCAACCAATTCCACATAAAATTCTACCGAAAATATAACGAATCCGTGTGAGGCTCAAGCGCACGTGATTATTTATCCGCGCACAGAAATCGACGTCATAAAAATCCATATTGAACGCGTGAAATCAATATTTGATAATGATTTGGCTGAGTATCGCAAAGACTCGAATTGTCGTGATTTTTATTTGTCTATTCGAGTTTATTATGAATCACGATTCTAATCTTGCGGTAAGAATTCGAAATTGTCGCCAACGCGCTCTCTCGTTATCTTTGCTGATTTTTGCCCCCGCGTATGCTTTTCGTGATAAGCGACGTCACACGGTGTTAGTTAGACGTGAAAAAGAGTACAACACGTTTTTGGCGCGAAATCTAAGGCGTTATTTGGCATCCAACACTCCGTTATTTAATTCTTATCCGTTGCGATTGATTAGACAAAACGAGAGAGACATGCCAATGATCTTTCGTCATTGCGAATCGTGACTATTCTTCGTCTCATCGAGCGTTGCGTCAATCGCGTTGCTGCCCCCGCTGATGGTAATTATTGACTAGCAACGATGTACGCCCGATGCGTTGTCAATATCTAGTCTACGACATGCAGCAACGCGCAAGATTATTAGCTGCGGTCCACCTCGGAAACATTTATTATATTTATCTTCATCATCTAAGTTGATGACCTAGTATTACGGTAGAAGATCAGCAAATTATATAATATTGCAGATAAAAACGATTGATATCGAAAATTGCTATCTGCGATATTAATTAATTTTTGAGAATAAATAAATAATATTAGCAAATCTGTGAAAATAAAATTGTATGATAAATAAAAGAACATATATAAATTTATACTTATATAAGTATTAACATCCGGAGTATGTTAATATAATGTGTGTATTTTATTTTGTTACATACATGTGTAAATATTTAATTTTTTTCAAATTATAATCTCAATATGTCGTTAATCGTATTCAATGCGAAAATTGTTTATCTTTGAATCTCGAAACGTTTCTGGATTCGGATCTTCGATAATCGGTACACTGTACGGAGAACAACCATCTTATTCTCGTTTCTGGTGTTTATTTCCATGCACTTCTTATTAGCACTCTTAGCGACACTCGCGCATGGCTCAGTCTCGCGGAGCCACCGGTATTCGGTATAGGATGCGTCGGCGACGCGAGCTGCGTACGAATTTTTTTTTTCGTCATTCACCGTCGGAGTATCAGCGAGACACAGGGGTGTAACCGAAGAATTAGGAATGTGCTGGCGTGTGGTTTGTGCCGGTTCTGTGACGAGAACGATAAGTTATCTTGGCTCACTCAGTGGATCTCAACTAAGATTTAGTTTCAACAAGACGATTAATAATCTCGAGTAACTTGCCACGGTTGTTATAACAAACAGAAATATATATCCACGCGTTCGTTACGTACTGTCGTGTTATTTACCGTCGGATCGGATTATAATAAATCGGCATTGAACGAAGCCGGAAAAATTATCACACTTATCGCCAGCTAGCATTTGAAGAGAAAAATATAATAATACAATGTAAGATCATCCGTCTGTTCGGTATGCGTTGACCAATTATCGATATCCAATCTCGTGGACTATGATCAATTTTTCCAAGGTTTATTATGAGGAACTGATATCGAATTCGGTTCTACGAATCTTCAGAATTTTGGTGGCTCGTAACCTAGGACAAAATAAAACGCAAGAGAGTATGAAGCGTGGTGAATAAGCTTCACAGATTTCTCCGGTAAACAGATTCAATGCCTTACGCCGAGAGGGTAAAACCAGTGCAAACGTACTGATTGAGTGAAAATTATTCCAACCCCACCTGACATATTTACGGAATTTTCGAGGGTCAAAATTAATTGTATCAGAGTAAACCCTCTGGGTGCAGGCAAAGTATTCGCATGTAATTGACGACCGATAGAAATTACCAAAAGAGTAATAATATCTTAACATAACTGTGCTGTGAATATTCGCAAGCGTCAAATCCCATATCTCCACTAGGTCTTCAATGCCGAGGTTGGCGAGAGCCTAAACCCAGACCTGGAAATTTGCAAATGTTTCCACATCCCTTTTTCGTTTCAACGAAGGGGAGATTGTGCGGATTATTCAGTCTCATGCGTTACGCAACGGGTGTTATAAAAGGGACGATGGATGTTTGCACACACCCAGCGCGGAATGAGACCGCGTGAGCATATGGGATCGAAAAAAAAAAAAAGGAAAAAGAAAAGATTCGTTGTTTCTGCGACGAAGCGAGAGCGTACCGGAATATATACAGTCGGCGAGAAAAGACTATACAGCCAGTCTATTTTTGATATAGCAAATGCCGGAGAGCCTGGCGATCGAGTGACTCAGTTTCCGTCGGGGTTTTCGTCAAACATCGTTGCCGAAAGTGCCGCAGACGTGGCTCGGTAACAATATCGCACAATTATTGATCGGAAAAATTCAAACAATAATATTTCATTAAGCTTTTTTCGTGTTAATCTTATTTGATACTTCTTCTGATATGTTTATATTTATTAATTATTGTATTTATATTTGTTTTATTTAGGATTTGCCTTTGAAAAATGTATGAGCCCATACATTTATCTACCTTTTTCTCCCAAGATCCCTACCCACGCACAAGCGAATAAAATCAAGTATAGTTGCAAAGACGCAGATTATTTCCCGGGTTGCAATGTGTCACGGGCCCTGAGTAACCGGTATGCCCTTTAGCGAATGTACTGCAACGTTCATAGGGAGGCAGCCTGGAACGCTTGTCACTTTTATCGTATGTGTGTGTGTGTGTGTGGGCATTTCGGTACGTCGTGAAACGTGATGCGCCGTCAGCGTCGCGATCCCGGATGGAAGGTATAATAGTTCGCATGGTGTGGATTAAGGTGTCGAGTAGGCAAGAGGTCGTGAAATAGTTTGTATCATAATGAGATACGTGAACAACTGTAGTCCTGGCAATATTCTTTTTATCGAACCCGAACTCGGTAAAACATTATTCACCATCGTTCTATTGTAAATAAACTCGGGCTGCCTTTGGATTGCGGCGAAAGCGGCGCCAAGCTGTAGATCCGAAACGAAGAACTTCTGAAATAACAACGAAAGATTATTTATCATGAGTTATCGCCGAAGACTGAAGCATTTTTTGCAATGGAATTCGAAAATAATACGTCGAAGATATAGAACCGTTTGAGCGAAATAGTTCGACGCCTCGTGGGGGCTTTTTTTTTTAAACGAATTCCACTGACGGTAGCGAGTGAACGATAAGAGATAATCACGGGGGAAGGGGTTGGAGGGGCAGACGGAGATGGATGGAATAACCACTTAAGTTAGGCGCGAATGATTAAATCTGAAACGTTACATCAGAGAATTAATCGAGAAATGATACGCATATCGGCTACCAGATTTTTCGTTACTTCGAAGCATTCCAGTGTATTACCGATTGCAATCAAGTTGAAGACAGTTCTAAGAACTTTGACGAATCATGAACGATCTATTTCGAAAAACTGTGTCGTAGCTCTGAGGCAAATGGTAGTATATTTGCAGGAATAAAGAGAAAATTCGACTGAAAGGCTGCGTCATCAATGTGATTTTATCGTGTCAGTTGGTGACTTCTGAAAGAGATTTCAATCGGCGAATTAATGATTTACGATACATTGGAATATATGTACATAAATTACAACCCGAAGGCACAGTTTTTCAATTCTCTTAGCAGTTTCTACATTTGAAAGAGATACTGTCGAAAAACATTGGTCCGAATTTGAGCTCAATCGGAAGATATTTGGGGGTCCGCTTTCACGATTTCGATTTTGCCTTGTTGATTAACACATTAAAAAAAAATTTCTTTCACGCGCACTCAATTCTTCAGGTAATAAAAAAATTCCGGGGATAGGAAGTGAGTGCAATACATCGGACTGCACTCATTCATAATTATGAATAACTTTATCATATATAGAGTGCAAATACGAAAAAAAAACACCAATAGTTTTTCAATATATCACTAACCGTTGTTAAGATACATCGATTTGTTTAACCGGTGAACTCGTTAAAAAGCTGTAACTTCCGAATCAATTCGATGCCCAATTCCGGTGATGTCTCAAAATTTTCGTTTTAATTGTTAATAAATAATTGTTACATCGGCGCAACATAATGATGAATATCTTTATCGCATAGGGGGTGCAAGAACGAAAAAAAAACACCCGTGGTTTTTCCCTTTATCACTAACCATTGCTGAGATATATCGATTCGAATGACCGAATACGGTGAATGATTGAAAAAATTCATTTGACTGTATCTCAAAAGTCGGGCCTTAAAATGAAAAACCCCGAAAGACGGGTATCTTTATTTTCAACATATATTCATGCAAAAAAGTAGGAGGCAAAAATGTTGACCCAAGGGTCAAAGCTGTCGCAGTTGACGTGGAATACCCCATATGTATATCAGGTACCTCGACTGTCGGACGCGTGTAATTTTGTTCATTCGCCCAGTATTGTACGAAGGCAAGACCATGGTGGAAGAGGTGGATTTTGCGGGACCTTTACGCAATGGAGCCGCCAACCGGTCATACTTTTTTCTCGTTGCTTTCGTTTCACGATAACTCGACGTCGAATTAATTGGGTCACCATCGAGTACGGCGACGAGTGTCACTCGTGATAAGAAAAAAATCTCCGGCCAATTTGCACAGTTTTTTGTTCACAGAAGACTAAAATAAAATCGCAATTTCGTCGTCGATAATATTTTTGTCATGAACTTCCAAAACCAGTTCGGACATGAGTAATAACGTGGTAATCAATGAGCTAATACTATTGCATAGCTCTCGCTTTAAGGTCGGCACATGTTTCGGATATCATACATTCGATGGGTCATCGGAGAAGTTGCATTTGCGCAATACTTGCACAAGGACCCGGTAGAGTATTCGACTTGGATACGAGAATAAACCAGCAGCGAGGGCTTTATATTTGCCGTGGAGAAAGTAACGAGAGAGGGGCCGGTATATATGCATATGTATTTAACGAGCCGACGTAAAATCTTTCTACCATTTATGGTGAAGGAGTCGGGTGTTGTCGGTATCGTTGCATGTGGCTCCGTACGTGCCAAGAACGAGACTTCCACGAGGTCATGTGCGACATCAAAAAAAAAAAAAACTGTATAATAATGATAATCATTACGATTACCCGTGAAAGATTTTTTTTTAGGACCGCCGGTTTATTAAACATAGCGGATTGGTTAAAAACGAAAACAAATCGTACAAGTCGTGTTAACGAGAAAATTCTATAGATCCGATTGGGAACCAACGAGAAATTGCTTCTAGTTTCTAGGCAAGCGTTTAGACTGTATCTACGCCCGGAGCCACAGTAATATACCATTATTTTGAATATTAAGATTCTTTTATTTGTGTCTAAGAAAAAAGTTCTTCACGAAACTTTGTACTAATGCAGTATCCCATCTAATGGGATTCGTAAAAAAAAAATCTATATTTAGTAAACAATCGCAAAAATCAGTCCATCCAGACTTGTCAAGTATTTTTTCAATTGCTTGAATAAACTTTGGCAATAATGCAAGTACATAATACCAACCATCGTAGTGTAAAGTACGTCGGCTGCCCTTTTAGCCACTCTGAACGTAAAAAATAAAAACAAATAAAACAAAATAACATTAAAAAATCGGACGTCATATCCAACCATGTGGCATTGATAATTTGTACCGGCTTGTGAGCTGCTCTGTCCAATAGAAGTGCGAAAAGTTGACGTCAGGTTCCATATAGGCAGCTGTAAGTACGAGACATGAGAGCAGAAAAAAGTGAAGAGGAAAAGGCTGATCTGGAGTATTTCGACGTGGCTCCGACATCTGTCGGAACAAATAAGCTTGAACGACTCGTGGTTCGTGTACATCCACACTTGCCGAATAAGCCACCGCGGTCGCGGCGTGTTTATATATTATGCGACGACGGCTGAAGTCTCCAGCCCGAAGATCTATTAGTAGTTGAGATCAAACGTAACGCATATTTACGCGCAATATGGTCACACACCGGAACCTCTCGACTTTCATTGCATTCGGTAAACTTGGAACAAGCTTCGGAAAATTTTGGAGGCTCCAAGAGGACAATTTTTTTTTTATGCTATATAACACACCGTGATTCAGAATCTAACAGTTATTGGCCCTTCGATGCAGATCGGACTGAATTTTGCACTTTTCGACAATTTCGGACGATTTAAACTCCAATTGCCCTTTAATGATTGTAAAAACTGTAAAAATAAAAAATTATGTTTAAAAAATTTTCATTCTCATCGAATTCGTTTCGGAAACGAAAATATTATCAGGTCTCCAGCTCCCAGTTATACTATTACATTTATAGTATACTTATATTATATTCCCTATTTTCTTTATGTAGGGTCTGTTCTCGACTTTTGGTATTTGGCTAATTTTTTCATAAATGTATATTATTCTTTATTCTCGTATAGTGATTTGTATGCCCAAGGACCTCATAGATTCAATACCATTTATAAACAATCGCAGTATCTATCTCTCTAGGGATCTATCTAACTGTACCCGTAACATGAAATTCCTCGTTCGGTTGAATTCTACAGGAGAAAAAAGTTGCTGGACTTTCGTTCATTTCGCATTCAATACTTATATTGAATATTCGATAATATTTAATGTATTGACAAATTTTTTAATTACAAAACTTAATTCAATTGATTAATTATATAAAATTAGTAATAATAAATCATTGTATATTGCTCGGCATAGAATAGAATTTTAGCTACAACTATAGGATAATCGTAGACAAACCTTTTGATGCAGATGGCTCTAGAGTTTTTATCTCAGTCCAGTGAATATTATTTATGATCAAACTCTCCCCCACGAAGTTGCCAATAACCATTCCTTGGCCAACAAGAGAATCGCTCACGGCTCACAGCCGCATGGCTATGGACACGGCTAATTCGGGAACCGGCTCTTCGGTGCGCTTCTTGGTTCTGAACCGACGCGCGAAGAATCCGAACACGCGGTTCTCGTTTCCCCACGCTCATGGTTTTCGAGCGGATGTACACGATAATGATTTTGCCGAGGACCCACGCCTGAACTGCGATCCACGAATGGCAAATTCATTAACCAACGACCGTCTCCGAGGCTGCCATGCATTTATCATCCTCTCTGAATAGTCCGCTGCTGTAATCCATCTGCACAGAGTCTACCAATAATCGAATCACCTTGGAATAAAATTACAAGAAATGCCACGGATCGCTTATAATTTATTGAAACGGAGGCTGGGATTTTGTTTCTTTTTTCAAAGCCACAGTAAAACATGACAGACTTAATCTTTGTCACGTTAAATTACTAGGGAATCAATAATTTACGAGGAATTGCATGACTTCTAAAATTGTTTGAATCATTCATGGAATAACTTAAGTCATGTGCAGCATTATCATCTGCGGACCATGACATCTTTCGTAGATTGGTGGCTCTGGACGTCCTGGACAATAGTCTTGAAAAGTTCAAGAGATTTTGTTGGCGAAGTTTTTTTGTCGTGGACAGGAGACAAGCTTCGTAATTTTTACACATTTGCATTTGCGAATTGTGAAGAATTCACGATCCATAAATTAACTGGCTAGAAGGTAAGATTTGTTCGATTGGATAAAGTGGTGCACAATGTCTCAACGTCAATTTCTCAAATTTACATAAATAACGCCGGACAAATTACGCATACGTTGTTAAAAATACTTCCAGACAAGACGAAACACGAATTTCGCTCCCTCACTTCGTCTCGATAATTTCGAGAAAATTGACGAGACCGTCGTGTCTGCAAATTGGAAATCAAATATTTTCCTCATCTCAAAATAGAATATTGACATCGTATCACCGCACTCCCGGACTCGATTCCATTGAATTCCATAGATCCGTCGAATGCGCGAGTATTCGAGCCGGAAATTGAACGAGAGCTGCATTACCAAGCGTCAATGTTCTTATTCTTGTCCGAGAGAGATAGTTGCGAGCGCCGTTATCTCTAGGAAAAAATTCTTCAGCTAATACCGGAAATACTCGATAACACGTACAATTTATTCCGTCGATGCCGTCGTGTCTCACGAAATTCTTGCCGGGTCTCTCTCGTCTCTTCTCGTTCAAACACACAAATAATTTAAAAAAATCATTCTCTCGTTTCGCCTCTCAAATTTTTTTTCTTTTTTGTTTTAATTTTTTAATTTTTAGCGGCATCACTTTAAGTTGTTGAAATTCGAACCGAACGTGAACGTTCTAGCAGCCTCAGCTTTGCGCATGGATTGTCATTGTTAATCTCCTACGCTATGAATCTTCTAGGAACGAAAAAATTCCCATTAAATGTATTTTTTACAAAGCAGCTCGGGGAGTTGAACAATTCTGTGGATTAAGCCTATCGAGTTTCGTGACTCGGAATGAACTTTGATAAATCGTTGAAATACATCTATTGTGGGTCGAACGATTAGTTATATGCGTGTACAATACTAGCGTGCGGTCCGCGACGTGTATGATGTCACTCAGTCCCAATGACGTAATTCGTAAAACAAATGTTACGCAACTATCGCTTTGTCTCTTTCTCTGTGGAGCACACTGGCTCAATAATTTCTTGTTCGTCTTTTGTTCAACCGGCGCAGAAATACGCCATGGTCATGTTTTTGTGACTGAACGAGTCCAGCATGAACCCGTGGCAGACGTTAAGTACAGTTGGAGCATCCGAGCTCGATGCTGGTTATTGAAGCACAAATAAAGTGTTGAGCAGCAAGTCGGAAATTAAACGTAGTTAAATGTATTTGTAGTGCTTCTTCGAACGACGGATTGAGGTTGAGTTTTTCAGACGCGTTATAAATAAACTTAGAATTTTTCAAGCGTCATTTTGCCGGAAAATTTAAAGAAAACGGTTACTTATGATGATTATATTTATATTCTAAAATTAATATTGGACTTTGCTCTTACTTCACTAATTTGTTCTAATAATTCGAACTAATAGCAAAATAAGCGGTCACATTGCAATCAAGCATTGTACAATGGAAAAAAGCCTTCCTCGTACATTCGAAAAATTAAAAGTCAAGATTTTGCTGTATTGGCATGTAACATTGAAAACAAAACAATTTTTTAAAAACGTAACGTTTCGTTGGAAGATGTACTTTTATCATGATACTATTATTTTTCGTTTTAATCAATCATCAAACGCCTAGTAGTGGTGTGCATTTTTCTCGCCCATGCATGGAAAAAACGAGAAATTAACGCCCGTACGTTGATTTTGACTGTCTGGCAAGGTTTTCCGCACAGTCATTATCACGGTTACGGCCGGTAAGATTACGGCTATGCAGCTCGAGAGCGATAATGACGGTTGGTGCACCGTGCTGGTGCGGCTATCGTTGTCCCCTTCCGCTGGTCGCTCCCAGTTGCTACGATTATTTTGGGCATAATTACGCTTTAATTGGAAATCTGAGATCTCTCATCCAAGCTCGGGACCCATAGACTCGTATATTAGGTTCGTTTGGAATCTAATCTACACAAGACTGAAATTCGGTACAAAAATACCCACATTTTTCCATACTGATTCCGCACCATTGGCGGTATCGTATAGAGGAACCGTCCCAAATGTCTTTTAGTTCAGAAAAAACGCCAAAATAATAACACATCAATATAATACATATCTAATAAATTTATATAATATAAATAAACATGTATTTCAATAGCTTTTACAATCAACGATATTCGAGAACTACAACGCCAAAAATAATGAATATAATATACAGGGTGTTCCATTTTTAATTATACTTCAACGAAAAAAGGGCCCAATTAAAAAATAGTTCAAGTAGAGTTTGAAGGGTTTGGATGGGGACGCCCGTAAAAAAAAATTCCAAAAATCCAAAACGACTGAGCTATGGTGGATAAGATGTTTTTTTGAAATGGAAACCATATTTTTAAAAAATATAAAGAAATAGTTATCATTAATACTACAAACTTTTGTACAAACATTTTTTTCGCTTGCATTAATATTTTGTAGGATACAAGTACTTAAATTTCGATATTTTGCTCATTCATCGAAATGTAAAGACGTGATCACCTCGTGTGTGGGTGCGTGTCTGTTCCACACCCATACATCAATCTTTGGGTGTGTAACACATACACGCACTCGCAGACACACGGTGTGTTAGTGAACAACTCTTTACGTTTCGCTAAATGAGCCAAATATAGAATTTTAAGTATCTGCATCTTATAAAAAAATATGGTTTATATTTTTAAAAAACGTCTACCGTTCGGGAATTATTTGGAATATTTTTTTCTTCGGATGTCCCTCTCTAACCTTTACAAACTCACAAATATTTTCTAATATTTAATTTCTTTCTATTTTTAACTATTTTTCAATTGGACCTTTATTTTTCGTGGAAACCCAAAGTATAATTTGAAATGGGACACCCTGTATAGTAGATAATACAATGTAAATTATATGGAAAATATCGAAATGTATTCATGAATGGAGCGAATAAAATTACACATATAAACGACAAAAAAACCTAGCAAAACGCAATATAAGCTTGAGTCGTCTAGACTTTATTAGTAGACATCCTACGCCAGACGGATTCACATGCGACGAGCATGGATGCAACGCGTCATGTACGACCACTACACGGGCATTTGTCGCGTTACACTGCGAACGACAAGAGCACGGGCTGCCCTTAGTTTTACGTATGTACGCGCGGACGCTTTCCGGACAATTAACGTCAATTGTCGGATGCCGCTAAAGCATTGAGACGCGAGAGGAACCGTTGGCGATCGAGCCCGCACGTTAATTAGCACGCGCGAGTACGTGAACCCTAGTGATGCAGGGTCCACAAGTTCCCAGGAAAATATACTAATCCACAACAATGGTCGACAGACATAATGCGGGGACATTGATCTCAATACTCATAAAGTTGATAGGTATCGCCCTTATCAATAAAAATTACCATCTCTGTAAAATTAGGAGGAAAATCAATTCTTTGGATATATTTTATTTGTTTTTTTTTTGCTTCTTCATAAAAGAAACTATGTGACGGGAAAAAAATAGGTATCAGAAATTTTCATGTTTTCGAAGACTTGAAATAAGGATGAGATGTGGAAATTGGCAGTATTATTCGCACGACTATGCTTGTTGCCGATTTCATTTTGCTCAGCCTATTTATATATATTTTTTTGAGATCAAGATTTACTCACAAAAGTCTTATCCCGTTGACGATGATCAATAAAAATGCCACTATGAATTTCCGTGTAATTTCCCGTACATCGACTCAGAGATTGTTCAAAGAAAAACAACCGCGATAACGAAAGAATTGCGTGGACTAAATTAAAAAACGAAAAAGGAAGGAAAAATAAATAAAACGGTCGATGTACGAGAAGCAACGACTGCTCGGCTACCGGACGCGTTGGTAAAAAAGAATGGCAAAAGAAGAAAAGGTCGGCGGAGCGTGAGCATCGCGAGGGGCCGCCAGTCGTTTCCGCGTTCCAAGCACACTTGTTCCGGCAAAACCGGTGGAAAGGGATGAAGTGAAAGAGAGATGAAAGCGGGGGATGAGGATTTGTCGCTTGGATGTGAGACAATAGACTATTAGGGTAGTTCCGTGGTAAGCCGCTCTGCTTCTCGCAGCAATCTCTGACTCTCCGACTTGGTTGTGTGTATCGTTTCTTCCCCTTCCGCTCACTCGTAGCCCGCTCAGCCGTTGACGCGGGCCACAAGAGGATACCGGAGGAGGGACGTCGGCTGGCTCGAGGGTCCTCAGCCTCTTGTGTAACTCGCGTGTAGCAACCTAACGTACTCATTGTATCATTGTAGATACGTCGGACCGGCGGAACCTTTTTCTCGGGTCTCTCTATTTACCTCGTTTCTTAAATTCTATTCGATTTTTATCAGCTCTTCTTCGCCGCTCCCGATTTCTTTTCCGCTGGCATACTTTTTCGGACGATTCTATTGTCACCCTCATGTTATTTGACATTACAGTCCTCCGTATATCGTGTGTTTGATCTATTTTGATTTAGAAAACGGCTTTCCTCCGTCTATCCATGAATTATATTGAATATCTTAATCGTGAAGGAATGCCGTCGTAACTGATTCGTAACAATTAGAGATAACGAATACGAGATACTTTTGGAGTGATTTAGATGTCACATATTTTTTTTTTATATTGAAATATATTCACAAAATATTTTCGACTTGTAATCGTTGAAACTGCTTCATTATTGATTTTTCCCTCACCATGCGTCGTTGCTGCGACGAATAAAAAGAATCGCTTTGCCCATTGAGACTGACGCTCATTCTGAAAAGAAACTTATAGGCTTTGATGTGTAGGCTGCAAAATATGCAGTCAACATCCGTCGCGTCTGTGTCGCACGTAGCTGCATTTATTGCAAAGATTTGCAGAGACAAAAATGCACATGCGCTCTCTCATTAATTGCAGCAGAGTTCTCGGCTGCATAGACGGTATATATATTTTTGTTCAATGCTCACATGTGGGTGGGTCGCGTGAAACGAATGTGGATGGATGCAAAGGCAAAATGCCGACTGGATGGAATTTAAAGCATCGAAATCAAGGCGTTCACGCTATCACCCACAATTTATCCGTGATTTTTTAGAAATTCACGATATGTGAGCGTCGGGCGTGTGAAATGAATGTCAAGTCCGGGATGCAAGGAAAAATCGATGCAGGCCATTAACTTTCCCGTGCGTTTGGTTAGGAAAGAAGAGCAAGAGGGCCAGAGAGACGAGGATACTTCTAAAAACTGTCTGCCTCTCTCATCACACCTTTACTTTGGGATTTCAGCCGAGAAAACAACGAAAAACTAACAAAATAACACTATTGCGAAAAAAATAAACGTTATCGCAAGCCAATGGCCCATGTGAAAGTCCAGGCGTGCGTTGTCGAGGTTGAAATAAACGAGTCAATATGCGAATCGAGTATGACAACAACGACAGCGATGTGAGGATGCCCAATAAAGATCGGAAAACGAGCAATTGGTATTCGAAGGATGCGTTATGGCCCATAAGAAACAATACTCGAATTGCAAAGTAGCTCGTTATTGCCTTTGGCGCAACATTCAGGGGCCGCTACAAAGTGCGGTCGATCCGATGAGAGAGAAACCAACAGTTGCACAAGAGAGTTCGTGCGGATGTAATCGGTTGACGACTGACCGTTGTTCTCGTCGCACGAGGTGACTTCACCTGTTGACGAGGAATATGTTAAAAAAATGGTCGAAATGAACGTAACAAACGGAGTGGACATGGATTTGACACTGTAGCTTGTGTCCTTGATATATTTTCTACCTTAGAATTGAAATATTAATTTCTCTGGAATGTTAATGTTCTTCGGTTCGTAGGAAAAGAAGTTGAGCGTGTCGAGAGTTTTTGGAAGACACGTATTCTACCTGTAGGTGAATTCTTGTTTTTATTTTTTATTCGAATCAATGAGCATCGCGCTAGTTCCGGGTAAGCGCGAGAGAAATTAACGAACCCGGGGTCTTGAGTAAGTTGTAATATTTGTGTATCATACAACATTTCACTTGAATCTTATTATCACTTATATAGCTTCTTTTTGTTGTTTCATTATTCATCAAGCTCTAAGCGAACAAACAAAATTCCATTATTTTGTTTTGAACATTTTGAACAATAAATCTCTGCTAATGTACCATTTTTCCGTTCGTTTTTATTCTTGCGATTTGATATTCAGCCCGGGAAAAGTCAGGTAATCCAGGTGGTGATCAATTTTTGAGTATCTGCATGTCAGACGGAGGAAATAACGACGTCACTCAAGTTGGCGGCACCACAGAATCGAATTGACTTGAAAACTAGGTAATAATTTAATGCTCATTGAATGCTTATTTAATGCTCCATTGCCAAATTAAATGCTCTTTAAAAAAAAAATCGTGGTGCCGCTTTTTTAAGAGCATTTCATTTAGTAATGGAGCCTTAAATTAGTATTCAATGAGCATTAAATTATCACCTAGTTTTCAAGTCAATTGGATTCTGTGGTGTCGCCAACTTGAGTGACATGAAATAACGGGGTGGCCACTGTTCGTTTTTTTCTCAACAAAACCCCTGACGTGATCCACCAACGCTCCAGACATATGTTTATTATATGAGCAAGTCCACCAATTCGAGTACCGGTTTTGGGCGTCGATATCAGCGATCTTTTTGTAACTTTGAGAAATGGAAGCTCACATTGAGAAATGAACTCTGATTTTTTTTTTAGATTTTTCCCTTGGTTATTTTCGCTGTAATTGTATGAGTAATTCTATGAGTTTTTCATGTTTTTCTTGTTTTCATTATTTTCTCAATGTGTTTTAATAGGAAAAAAAATTAAACGCGACCACCTCTTCTTTGTGAAAAAGCTCAGCTTTTCGAAAAAAAATACAAAAACATTTTTGGGACTTGAAAAATTACTTAAAATCGCATTTGAAATATAAAAGTCGATTTTTCTCAAATGAATATTTTTTAAAAATTCTGAAAGTATTTTTCTCGAAAAGCTGAGAAAATTTCACGTAATATATGTAAAAATCGAGTTGGGACCTCTGTAATAACTCGTTGAATCACCAAATGTATGACGAAACAACTAAAACCTCAATTTATATTTTTTCATTTTCAAATGATTCGTAATACTGAGACCAAGAAACCAAAATGATTTGATGAGTTGATAAGTTTCTGCAGGTAACGACGTCGAGTTTTTTTTATTTCATCGTATTTTGAAATGGAAAAATTCTCAATTTTTAAATGAAAAACCAGTATTTTGACTTCTAAATGCTGTAAAAAATTAAAAAATCAATTTAAAAATGAATACTCGCCGTTATTACTTGCAGAAACTTAGCAGCTACTGGAATCACTCTGGTTTTTTGGTCTCAGATGCTCTGGTAATTAGTTTTAATGGGCACCGCGATACAGCTTCTTTTTTTTTTAAGACGTCTGCAGAGATTCTCCGTCAATTGCTCAGTTGTTCATAAAAGTTAATGAAAATTTTATAGAGTATTCTTTAAACGTTACGTTATTGTGTAGTCATTATATAAATAAATGTATATCAACTCTATCGTCAAGAAAAATTATCAAAAATATCCTTCTTTTTAATATCGAACTAACCTTACCCCGCCCTTAAGTCGTAGATGGTGCACTTGCTAAGCTAACAGCGTCACCACATGACTCTACGTTTCATCTCTGATCATATGGTTTCCATGTATTTAGAAACAGTAATACGAATCATTTGGAAATGAAAAAAATATAAATTGAGGTTTTAGTTGTTTTGTCACACATTTGGTAATTCAACGAGTTATTACAGAAGTCCCAACTTTATTTCTACATATATTACGTGAAATTTTCTCAGCTTTTCGAGAAAAATACTTTCAGAATTTTTAAAAAATATTCATTTGAGAAAAATCGACTTTTATATTTCAAATGCGATTTTAAGTAATTTTTCAAGTCCCAAAGATGTTTTTGTATTTTTTTTCGAACAGCTGAGCTTTTTTCACAAAGAAGAGGTGGTCGCGTTTAATTTTTTCTCCTATTAAAACACATTGAGAAATTAATGAAAACAAGAAAAACATGAAAAACTCATAGAATTACCCATACAATAACAGCGAAAATAACCAAGGGAAAAATCTAAAAAAAAATCAGAGTTCATTTCTCAATGGGAGCTTCCATTACTCAAAGTTACAAAAAGATCGCTGATATCGACGCCCAAAACCGGTACTCGAATTGGTGGACTTGCTCATATACATATAAGTCACGCACCTATACATCGTAGGGTGTTTCGCAAAAAAAAATATCCGCTTCCTGCGGTCGCCGGCTATTTTAACGTTTCTCACTTCCGTAAAATCTATATAAAGATTACCGCGATCGGACGACTTTCAGGGGTGACGCCGATTTCTTGAGTTTTCAATTCTGACAACTTAGAAGAATCGGCGTCATTGTAAAAATCGTCCGATCGGGCTCGTCCTTCTACACGATTCTCAGAAAGGAGGATACATTGAAATAGCCGACTGCCGCGAAAATCGGATTTTCTTTTGCGATGAACCCTAATATATACTGTAACGGCCGTGATCCCTTCCTGGGATCACGTGGCCAACGATGTGATTTAGCGTACCGAGGTGTACCGAGAGGAAACAACGAGGCTTCGATAGAGTCTCCCGACGCCTGTCGCCGAATTCGGATTAAGGCTCGGAAACGCCGATCATCTGGCTACACTATAATCACACATTCGAATTAATCATATCGAAATTATAAATGTGATGTTAACGTTGAAATTGTTTTGTGGGTACGACCGACAAAGTATAACGGCTAATGAACAATGTAACAGAACGCGATGAACGAAATGACTGTGCAAAGTGAATTAACAATGAAATAATAATTAAACAATGATATAAAATGAAATAAAACTAAATTTGAAGTCAATTCAATAACCACGACGAACCGGGTAGGTCTCGATATCCAGAATCTCATTCTGCCGAAAACGTATATATAGATATAGTGGCGTAGCTCGCTTCACGCGTTGTACCGCGTGAAGATGGTTTTCGGCCGAATGAGATTCGGGATTTCGAGACCTACCCGACGAACCGATGGTGAATTGGCTTCACCCAATTAAAGCCCGACGGAGTGTGGCTGATTAAACGATAAAACATGAATGAACCTTATAACTGTGTAACGTATAAAATTTCGAAGGACGATATGTGGACGAAACTTGCGACGACACCGGCCATGATTCATGGACTGATATGGAAAAGACTAATGAATTAATATTGTATTTACGATGGATATGTACTGTGATGACCGGCGATATCAATAAGGACACGATAATGAATTTACGAACAAATTGAACGGATGAAAGCGCGTAACGGAATAATAGGATGAAAAATGTAATGACTAAGTATGAGGGAATGGACTAGGTATTAGAGAATTCATGAGAGATTAAATAAAAGGATGGGATTAAGACGAATAATAAATTGAATGGCGATGAGATTAAAACATGATGGAATAGATGGCGTGTGAATGATAGAGAATTGATTTTTGGAATAAATGAATCTAAATAAAATAAATGTGTCGTTTAAATTAAAAATTGAAGCAATTATACAATTAATTAATAATTTACACCACAGTTCGATCCTGCTCCGGCCAATCCAACCGAAATAAAATATGAACGACAGAAAATTCGTTACAATCCACACTTATCTCAGCCAGGAATAATTGCCCATTTTTTCTCGACTATCTTCTGTTTCACGACGTGGTCCACACCAAACCCTCCAACGACGCTGCGTCGTCGGGGGTCGGCGTCGGTCACTTACCCAATAACAATAGTTCACAAATCAGAGACGGAACGTTTTACGGGTCGACTTCTGGCTTCGTGCTATTTTTGTTTCCTGGAATATACTACCTACATGCTGACAGCATATTCAGTCTCTGTGGAAGGAGCTTTGCACGTTGTATCTATTTTTCGATGACATACCCGTCGTCACCAACAACGATGAGCAAAAATAAAAACAAGATAACCTCACCAGACAGTACATACTGAAGAAACCTAGACTGTGCAGAATAATCCCCACGGGGCTCGTTGAATTCTGATTTTGTATAGTTACAATATGAAACCGATGATGGATGTGCATCGAGCGATAGCCGATTGGCTATTTTCGAATGGTTACGAAATTTCCACAGGGGTACCGTTTCGTCCCGAGATGCCCTGAATATTTGATACGATATGGGAATCCAATGTGGCTAAATCTTGCTGTCATTTTATCGACGGTCTCGATTAGTATTGATTTTTTCACGAAGCTTCGGCGATGCTACAAACTGTATCGATGTTGAAACGTCGTATAACCCTAATTTGTGGCCACGATGGATGACGTTTCGCTAACGAGCACGAATCTATTCTTATTCTTGTGATTTCGGATAATTTCTCGCGCACCGAAGCTCAAGTCGTCCACGTTCTCTCACAACCGAGCCATTCCTCAAAATTGTTTGGCTTTGCCGAATAAGCAAGCATTGCCACTCGCGTCTCCCGCTGTTATGGTTCGGACTTTTCTATAATCAGAACGCGGCGAGGACACGCCGCACCCGAATCAACCGCGTGTCTAGGAGAACAGAGAATTTCTTATCCAGCTGTTATGAGTTTTGCTGCTCAGGGTCTTGCGACCACGTGTTTATTCACCGGGCAACCCACAGTCTCGCATCTCGGTCCGGCCAAGTATTATAAATGACCTCGGTGTATCTATTTTAGATATCATTGTAAGCGCGAATCGTGGCGTCTACCGGTTTTACTCACACACAGTTGAACTATTGATGGAACAAAATACATATTTATGTATCAGATTGTTGACCTCCTAGTGACTTGAACGGTGCCGAGAATTTCATTGAATAATATAAGACAATTAAAACATAGTGAGGTAGTTTGCTTTCGAACGAAGCAAATTATGCTCCAATCGAATAATGTCGCAGTCAAGACTCCATATTTTCGTAATTTTCATCAGGATATGAATTTTTTAAATTAATTGAAAGCAACATTGAGATATTCTTCGGATTCAAGTTCATGGTGGCTAAGAGCCATTGAAATCTGCTTTCGGTTCATCTACGAAGTTATATCGAATCCGGTTTCTCTTGTCCTACGGAATGCAGTCATTTCATCACGCGAGATATCGAATGAATTATGAGATTAAGGAATAATGGCTACATTTTTTTGAGTCATTCCCCGATCCAGAAGTATAAAAATTGAAGAAAAAAAAATTAATTTTACAACGACAACGCAACAGTCGTATCGCTTACTCTGTATCTCCACGTGGTTCTATAAAAAAAAGCAGAATCGAAGCACCACCAAAACAGAATGAAAAATTGATAGAATCTTATCAAAGGTCGCGGGTTTGACTGGCATCGACGACTTACAGTCCCGAGTGTTGCTAAAGTTGATAAACCGAGATCGATGCTGCTGCGACGACATTTACCGTAGCTCAAGGCTAAAGAGTCGTCTCGCGAGTGTGCGATAACGGGAAGGAGATGACGAACGAGAAAAATACGGGAACGAGTAAAACCGAGCGGTAGCCGTGAACGTTCCGTTGTGTGTTACGAGATCGACGTCTTACAGAAGAACGCTCTTTGCCACCGCTTGGGCGGCCTCTTCCTTCGGTTCTCGAAATTTACTTTCGAACGTGTTTGGCAACGTCCAGAAATACGTTTTGCCGAGATTTCACAGCTTGCGGCCCGGCGCCATTGCCGTTACCACGTGCTACCGTTTGAATATCCGTTACACGTATTACTCAACTCATAAGCATGCGCGGTTGTTTCAATTATTTCCGGCTGGCAAAGCTCATTCGCAAATTGTTTAGGCTTTGTACACGTGCCGCCGACTTATTAGCCCGGGGGAAAGAGCGACGAACGATTGTGCGAGCACGCACATTCGTTCCTTGTAAGGGAAAATATCCTGAACAGTTTCTAAGTTCGTTGGATTTTTTGCTACGAAGTATATTGCGTCTGAAACAAATTCGACCACAGTTTTATACCGTAAAAACTTCTTTCTGCTGACTTATACGTAGAATTTTCAAAATATCTTTCGTCCTCGTGATATTCTAATCAATTTTACATCGTGCGGCTTACGAATGACGATCATTCACGACTCTAATGAATTTTTCGTGATGAAAATGTATTTTGATAAAATTTGAGTATTTTTACAAGTTATCACTGCCGAACGAAACGCCTGTATCATGGCTTGAACTCTTTTCTTTATATTTGTTACAAACAGCCTCGTAATCTGACTTGCTGGACTTGTGATCGTGGTTTTGGATTGTTTTAGCTGATTTTTTTCATGCATCGAATATTATTGGACGGGCTGAGGATTATTATTCACGTGATTTTATGATTGTAAAGTCCATCCCGGCCGTTAATGACTCGTCAGATCTAAGATTCTTCGTGCGTAGTCCTTCTATTCGGACTCACGCAGCGATAAAGAAGTTAATGGCTCGACTGGCCTTTGCGGCTAACGTCGATATACAGGGTGGTTCACGCAATGTGTGCTGCGTTATAACTTTCGAAGTATGCGTTGCACGAAAAAATGGTGCATACAGAAGTTACATGGTTCGAAAGAGTGCACTACGTAGTGCATCCATTTTTTTTTTAAGTCGAGGCGTTTCGAAGATTTAAAGGACAACTTTGTTTTTTTAAACAGATCGCTATATTTTTTATAGCTAAATATGGCAGAGAATCGAATTCTGAGTGAAAAAATATTGATTTATTAGCCCTAAACCTAATGCTGACGATGAAAAGCTGACGAGTAATTTTACTTTATTAGGTGAAAATTTTCTTCACATAATATTAAATTGGAGATTCAACCTTATCACAGATTCCCGCAGGACAGTGATGTTTACGTGACAGTGAGTGACTAGTGGCTTATCGCAACTAACGTAAGTGTTCGAAGTGATATTCATTGGCATCCATACAGAAAATAATAAAAAAACTTTCAAGTAATAACGCGAAATTACTCGTTAGCTATTAGGTTTAGGGCTAATTAAGGTCTTTGCTTTGAAAACTATAGCGATCTGTTTGAAAAAACAAAGTTGTCCTTCAAATCTTCGAGACGCTTCAACATATAAAATAATTAATGCACGACGTAGTGCACCCTTTTGAACCATGTAACTTTTGTATACAACATTTTTTCGTGCAACGCATACTTTGGAAGTTATAACGGTGCACACGTAGCGTGGACCACCCTGTATATATAAGAAAGATCGTGTCACAATAGATATACGGAGGAGGAATGACACGTATGTCATAGCGAGAGGAATCTTGCATACCATTACGTAGTCATGCGGTTCATCGTCGAGGACTTTCGTACGACTTTTATAATCCGTGCCTCTGGCAGTACAAAACGAATGATGATCTCGCGAGAACAACACTCGTAGTAGCTCGAGTTAATGAGCGGCAATGTTATCATCGATGATTTCATAATCTGATGTCACTAATGCAAATAACCCTTCATATTACAAATTGTCCGGCTTCAACGAAATAAAAACATGCAAATTCGATGAAATGGAATAAATTTATACATTTCTATTTCCCGCATTGCGATTGTGGAGAGGAAATTCATCTAAAACTTTCAGAAACGAAACATTTTATGTGACGATTATTAAAAAAAAGTTCCTGGCAAGCTGTTAACGCGTTGGTTTGAGAATGATGGTTGCGTCCCGTGCCAGTCTGCGATCTCTGCGAGTGGTGGAAAGGAGGCTTCAACCCTCCGGTCGAGAGCGAAACGACAGCCTTGTCTCCATCATAAGCGATCGTTGTGAGGGTGACGAGAAAGGGGGAGTTTTGTAATTCGTCGGGATCGCCACTCATCGCATTCTCGGATTTCATACGGAGGTGGTATGTAATAATGTGTTGGCGTGTAAAGCGTGGAGAACTATGAAGAAAGTGGCAACGGTACATGGCACCTAAGTCGGACTAGAAAGACGACCAAAAGAGTTTGAGATTGTAAGAAGAGTTGGGAAAACTAAAAGACCAGTACGTATAAGTCGGTACGTGAGTGGAGTCAGGGATATTGTATTTTATTGTGAAAGAGCAAAGATTTGTTATCCGCGGGTTTGGGAACTAGAAGTGGGGCGGAAGGGAGGTCAACGAGATCCTCACTCTGGTTCAGCGGACGTGTTGGGTGTTATGGCAGCTAAGGATTTAACTCGTGATGTATGTAATCCCGACGTGAAAGCATTATTCATTGGTCGTTGCAGGACAATAATGTCCGTTTGGAAGTTTACATTATTCTTCATACAATCCAGAATTCGGCTATCAAATTCGTTTAATTATAACGAAGGGGGGTGGTCTGGCAGTTATCTAATATATTTAATGTCGTCTCTCATTGTTCCCAAAGTTTCGTCGGTATATGGCAATAACCTAGATATTATTGACGATAAATAAAGTTGAATTTATGATTTTTTCTCTCTATTCCACACGCTTCACAATATCGAACGGCCACGGAGAGTCCGTCGTAGCTTCCGCAATTTAGCGCGTGTGCCTTCGCCGCGACTGGGCAAAAAGCGCATTATTTGACCAGCTACCGGGCTCTGCTGTTATTGCTGGATTTCAGCCGCACCCCGGGGATATAAGAGTTCATATAGGATTATCCTTGAAAGCAACAAATTTCGGAGAAAAGTACTAACGTCATGCAACCGTCTAACAAAAGTCTCTGACGTGGAAAAGCTCCGTTCGTCGCGACTGATCTGGTCCATGCGTTAGTCAGACGATAAAAACTGTAAATTTTTACATTGCAAGATCAAAAGACACACAAAAATATTTTGCAACCGTAAATATTCTAAATGACTTATGTCCTAACTAACTGACTGACTAGCCAACCCAAACCCCTCATTCTAGGGACCCAAATCTCGGAGAAAGTTTACTCCTTTTATCACGTAAACATTCTGAGAAGAGATTTTCCAAAACCAACCCTCAAGGTGTTGAGCCGATGGAAAATGTCGAAAGGTCGTCAGGGGCTAATTTGTACTCCTAATTTTCCTGCCTTTTAACCGTTCAGGACCCTGGAATTTCCGACAGCTCAATTTTACGAATATTCTCATCGATTAAAAAACCGCGTGTGACTCGCAGACCTAGTTGATGAGGGCATCTACTCGTTTCACGAATCAACCCATTTCTCTCCCGCCTCTCGTTCCATCTTCAGACCATGTCCTTCATCACACAAGCCCCTTTCTCCATCCCATATACGTACATGAACAATGCAACACAGATATGTAAAATGCTTCATACATCTTTCTTCAGCAGGTGAGCGAACTTTACAACGTTCCTCAAAGTTGTTCCTCACTCCTCCTGGAAAGGTTGTTAAAATGCAAAGGCGCGGTTAAACGAGCTCTTCTTCGGGAGATTTGGCGTGAACTCGTTAGTATTCCACGTTGGTACCCGGACGCTCTCCTCCTTCTCTCCCCCTTTCGCTCTTTCTCTTCTCATGTCTCGCTCTCTCCCTCGCTCTTCCCCTCAACACTCGACGCTCACCCTTTCGCAAGAGTCTCGCCACACGGCTCAGGTCCTTGCAACATGTTCTTCGCATTAATATAGCACAGCTTAAGACAAAGTACGATAGCCGGGGAATCTTTACCCTCCGTTGTCAGGTTTTCCCCCGCAGAGAGCGTTCTCTCTTACTTTTTTTCTTCACGTCTTCGGCCTCGGACTCAGCTCTTCCTCCCGCATATCCTGCACGTCCGACGACGTATATTTTCGTTAAGTTGACGCTCTTCGAGGAGTCCCTTAAATTGGGGATTTCACGCCCACCATTCTCGTGTACATTTCAAACGTATTTTGCTTTTTCTTTTTTATTATCCTTGCAATCTTATTCTTCTCTCCGGAACCTAGTGAGAAAATCGAGTGTCATCTGTTAAGTCGGTTATTTCATGAGACTTGTCACTATCGATTATATTGAAAAACGATTTACGCAGGCGACATCGATATTCTGCGAAACTGGCGTTTTTCTCGTTATTTTAACAATTTTTATTTCGGTCGACGATTTCTCGTCTGCTTTTCCATATAATTTGTACAAAATACATCGAGTATTTTTGAGCTTAATGTCACCAAAAAAAGGACCAGAAGCTATGCAAATCAACAACATGTGCCACGGTACCGTACAAACGGTAACCGGTCGCAAGACCGATACTGCATGTGTGCATCCCATGCCACGACGCATTCCGCCTCACGACCCGGAACAACCAACAAGATTTTTCGGCATCGATGTTTGCCTCGGGACCAGTGACTCATCTCTCTCAGTTTAACGACCTCCAGTTGCCTGAATCTCCGCGCTTACAACCGACAATATGTCCCGCTGCTTTTACTTTTTATCATTTCTTCGATCAATTCAACTTCGCGATTACCTACATTATCGTGTCTAATATGAATTGCCAATACGAAATTTTTACAAACTCCGATGGTAATTTTTTCTTGTGATTAAATCTCAATATGATTTATCACATTTATATTTGATCACATGTTACACAATAATGAATATTTTTTCCCGGAGCAGAAATCTCCATAAAAAATTGAGTTTTAAAGTTTTTTTATGGACACAAAAAATTACAAAATCAATTTGTCGTTGGTTTTGTAATTTTTTTCTCGATAATAATAATAATAATAATAATAATTATTATTATTATCATTATTTTTATTATTATTATTATTAAAATAATAATAATAATAATAATAATAATTAGAAATAATAATAATAATAATTAGAAATAATAATAATAATAATTAGAAATAATTGATTCACCAATGATTTGATTTCATTCTGATTGATTTTATTGATTTAGTTGATTGATTTTTAGCCGACAATCATGGTGAAACGTGGAAAATTGAAGTCTCACTTGCGTGGGGTCGAATCGATAAGACGTGAGGGGGCGAAGAGAAACAGCGTAGGCACATGATCGAATATCGGATTTCAATCGTTACACGGTCGATCGGTTACCTGCGGTACGCGTTGCTCGCCCGGTGTTTCGCATCATTAGAATTTCAAAGCTAATCGCATCCGTCGCCGTCTCGTAATGTAGAAGAGCAGACGCTGCGATGAGAAGGAGCGCCTAATCGGCGACACAATATCGACCTGCCACTTAACTACGAACATTGACATTCATGGGCCGCCTACTATCTTTAATTTTTTCCGAACCCTTTGCCGGCCTATCAATCTTATTACGCGAGCCATGGCGATCGACAACGCGCTTACGATATAAAAATGAATATAAAAGAAGGTCTTCCGCTGCTTGTCAGTAGGTTCACCAGTCGGAGTCGTTAATGCAACGATGTTAACGAACACGGATGGATAATTGTCGTGATGAAAAGGCAAAGAGTAAGAGAAAGAGAGAGAGAGTGAGACGAGAAATGGAGATTGAATTTTCTTATCTACCGTGGGCGCCGCTAACTCCCGTACGAAAGTCGTTGACCTATATTCTTGTGTATGGTTTCCGTATGGGGTTTAACTTCTCGGGCTTCTTCGTTTTATTGTCAACAACCGCCAATGCAATCAGCGGAATAGCACGCTGACACATCGCACATATGAATCTGTGTATGTAAACGTATGTACGTATAGCCATGTGCAAACAATACATGAATATATAAAGTATGCAGTATGTGCGTCGTCGCGGGCAACGAACTGGATTATCGACATTGATGAGATATCTCGCGATGCTTCCTCATAATTAACGGAACGAGATAGTGCACGGATAATCTTGATATAATGTCAGCATCATTGATGACGTGAGTTATCGACTTTATACGATACCGGAATTATTCTTTCGTAAATTCATTAGTTACCTATTATTTTGAGAAGGGGTCGATAGTTCTTTCCCAGTTTAGACATTCCAGATCAGTGACAATGAAAATTAAAGAGAGAATCGCAGGTAGACGTTTCCGGTGAGTTCGATCGGTGTTTGGCCCCCTGTTGTAGTTGTTCACAACTCGAAATAGCAGTGGCAGAGGGCTTCGGCTACACGTTTTAGGTCCCAAGCAAGAAAACGAACAGACGTTACTCTGTATATCAAAAGCATTGTAATGAATACCGATTGATGCATTGCTTCATTCGTATTTCAGTAATAAACTTCCACAAGTAAGCGACCGCCCCTCCCCTGCTTCCAGCAAACGACTATGTTTGGACCCAATTTTTTCTACTTTTGGAGCTCGAAAGATTCTGCCAGGAGCTTTTTTTTTGGCAAAAACCCGTTAAATCGCGAACATCCTGGTGGATTTGGAAAATAACCTAAGTAACCCAAACATCTAGAAGAACATATGTAATTTCGACGGAAACGGATCGGATGTATTGGCATAATAATTAATAGCGCACCTTATCGTTAACAAATTGCAGCGATTTGCTGGAAATGTACTGCAAGTACGAATTAAGGAGTATAATGAGTATAGAGCTAACCGACAGTCAATTAATAGTCGTATCATCCGTGAAGACTCGTTTTTGGATTGAGCGTCGACACCGTCTGACCTAACAAAGCTTTTTCCACTTGCGCGAGTGCTCGACTACCGAGGGAATGACGCACGCGACACTTTCACGCCGTACTTGCGACGGCGTGGGTCCCATGGATCCTGAGGATTCTCAACTGTTTAGGAGGAGAGAAAGGAATGAGATGTGGACCGTTGTGTGGTTACTTGTTCGGTCGAAGTATGAGCACGTAGTTGCCGCGAAAGGATCATGGAGTAGTAATCCCGCGTAAAACTTGTTCGGAATAACAAAGTTTGTGGTGGAAGGTGCTTAAGTAGACGCAACGCGGTACTTCTTTGCTCGTTCTTTTCTCGTCATCTTCTTCGAGCTAGCGACTGTCGTCCAGTCACTTTCGTCCTTACCGTACTTTCGGGTTTCGTTGGATAGTCGGTCCTTTAGCCGTCGAAATCGACGTGGGATTATCGAAACGGCAAATCTTTTTTTAAACGAAACTTAAAAATAAAAAAAGTGCTTTAACTGTGAGGCAATTTTACTTATCCCTTCGTGACATCCCCTCTTTTTGCAAAGGGGACAAGAAATTTTTGTATAATTCTTTCGGCATCGGTTTCACGAGTTAACCCTCAATTTCTACACTCTCCAAATTTTACGTAATTCCTGCAGTGGGTCAACGGGACCTAGTCGATTTTTAAACGCTTATGTCTGTAGCCTAATTATCGTAGGATAAAGTGTTTTTTTCTAAATGAAACGCTAGAACCTGAGAAAAAAGAATATACCAATTAGAATTCTCCGATTCTTATAGTTTTCGAAATATTATTAAAAGTATGAACAAATTTCATTTGTCTATGTTATATAGACAAATGTTTATGTTATAAACTTCATTGGTGTGGAATCAAAAAGAATTCGAGACTCCCATAGCGGTTTTTCGATTCCCTTGAAAAACCACATTTTTTTTACAAAATCAAAATCTGCGAATTTCGACTATTTTCCGTTATGCCGATTTTCCGGTTTTCGCATGTCAAGCCGGAAGTGCATTCGTACTCAGGAAAAGGTATCTATAAATGTTTTCTTCGGAGAATTTTGTGTACTATTAACTACTTGCAACAATGAATTATCAAATAAATAAATAATTTTATCAATTAATCCAAGATTCTTCAAGAAATAACGGAAAAATGGCGGACTATCTCAATAGGGAATAAAAAAATAAACAGAAGAAAAATATTTTTTAACGAAATTCTTTATCCTAACGACTTTTATCGAAGCCCTCAATCCCTCCTTCCGTCTTGTTTTACTGCAAAACCATTTTGGGTTTGTTAACTTCATCGTTCATTCCCCCAGAAGAATGCAGGATAGAAAGCAGAACGATCTTTTTCTCCTTCAGAATCGATATCAGTTGGATTATCGTCCGGTCGAGGTTCCGGCTCGTCAGGAATTTTTGGCGAGCTTAACAGCTCACTGAACTGATACACGTTTCGTAGTTTTCCCTTAAACAAATACACAAATTGAAGGTGAGATGAAAGAAATGACGAAATAGAAACGATAAGCGTAGAACACGTGTACTTACAATATGAGTACAACGCTTCTAACGTTGGTATAAGAACGCAGCATTACCTCAAAAACATGTGTGACATGCAGTAATAGTCCAATTATAAACGTTATCATTATTCAAAAAAATAATCGTCGTCATTTTATTTATTTCGTGTACTTAACTTTTTTCACTTTTTGTGACGCTATCCCTAAGATAGTTATTTCTCTGGGTCGCTCGGACCCAGTAAAAAAGTTTTCGAGCTGCTACCTCCGTTGCTGAAGCCGGATTAAGGGTTCTTGTTGGGCAGAGTAGTGAAGAGGATGCTAAAGTTTTTTCCCCCTCTTATTGACCCAGCCCCCCACCTTATTTTAGAGTCATAGAGGGGGAAAATAAGGCTCTGGGTCTGACCGACCGAGTGTAGGTATTGAGGGTTTAATTTACTTTTTTTTGCGATGTTCTTTTGGCTTCGGCACTTAATTGACGAACAAAGTGTCTATGAGCTTTCGAAAACCGATTAAAACTGTTAAATATTAGTCGCTGCAACATGTTTGCACAAAATAATGAAATGATTGGCTGAATTGGGCTCATAAATTTTCTTGAAGACGTCCCGTTAATTCTTCACTATTGACTGAAGTTAATATTTACATGCAGAACGGAATAATAAATAATCTTTACTGGCAGTCTAGGACCATATTTGGATAATTTTTTTCCGCACTCAATCAGTATGTAAAAAAAAATGATAATCGTGACAATACTCCTTTGATGATCATACGTCATTCGCTGTTCGGAGATAAGAAAAAAAAAATCCAACCAAAAAGTATTTGCTCTGGGATCTCACAAATATTTGGATCGATAAACGTCGTCGATCTAAGATCAATAAACTCGAGCCAGTATAGTCCTATCAAATATACATTCGCATAGTACTATCAAACGTACGTCGATGCCCTCGTTAAAATCTCGAAGGGTTCAAAGTTACATAAGATAAGCCGGTAGCGCCAGCGGCGTTTAGGTCACAATAACACGTGCGTTCACAGTACGAAACGTTTATCTCGTTACAGTGAAATACAATGTATAAGCATAATTTACCCCTCCTGATTCGCGTCTCATACCCTGTGCCAGATTCTTCGGAACCTTCGATTTTATTTCGTCGCTTTTTCACGATGGTCCTTGAGAGACTCTCTGGCGAACGAGATTATTCCTCCACCACTCGATCGTGGCTGTATTATCGAGCAGAAACGTGTATCGAGAAACCTTGACACACGCGTATTGATACAGATGCTCTCTCAAAGTAAATACATGTATAGGCGCATGTACAGTGGACGAGACATATACTTTTTTTCAGTGCTGGGGCTTGCACCGATTTTCGAGCACCAACCAAGGACTCGCTCTCCATTTCGTTGGTTATAATCGATTCTGTATCTTCGTCTTCTTCCTATTAATTTCCGACCGGATACCAAAATCTCGCGGTTACTCCTTGCCACGTGTGGCAATAAAGAAATGCCGCTACTCTCCAACTCAACGATAAAAATGTATTCGTACATAAGAATACGTTCGGTATACATATCGGCATTATAATACGCGTTATAATGCGATGCATCGTTGGGACTTGAGCTACGCCGGCGAAATGCGAAACTATCGCCGGTTACCGGACAAAGTTGCTGACGGCGATGGCAGTAAAATGTGGTTTCGCTCGCGTTTAGACTGACATCTTTCGATACGATTCACGGTCTTCGGTGTGAGAGTTTTAACATTTTTCGCATCTTCCAGTTTCTTCTTGGAACGAGTTCTGACGTCGCTCTCGTCGGTGCTTTGCGTGAGAACGGGTAGATTCGTTATTCGTTTTTAATGAAAGCCTTGGATCGATATTTATCGAGGAACTTTTTTTTAACCAATTATGGGAATGACTGAAGAAAATCTTGGCAGAATATTTTTTATCCGGTTTGGAACGAGTAGGGGTGACATGTTTCGAAAATATACATATGGGGCATTCCGCCCTAAATCACCTGATTAAAACCCTTCTTTTCCCTGATGTGGTCGATGACTTTTTTTTAGTATCCCACTTCAATTTTATTAAAAAAGGTCGTCAGTTTCGATAAAGAAGCTAGACAAAAATGTATCCAAGTGGAAAATGGTACAATAGCAGTTACCTCTTGATAAAGAAAGAAAAATTGGGTGAGGTAAGGAAAAGAGGGGAATCAAAAGTTTAAAAAACAATAAGTGATTATCGTACGATCGAAGTCGTAGGATCGAAGAAATACTGTAAAAAATCATCGACCACATTGGGGGGTAGAAGGGTTTCAATCTGGTGATTTGGATCGTAATGCGAAAAACATGTTTTATTTTAATCGATAATTTACGAGAGCGTTATAAGAAGTCAGGATGGATCATGAACTTGGATGAGATTGACCCGAGTCATCTGAAACCAATGAATTCTCTGGCTGCTGAGTCTTCTGCCGAGGATTTAAGAAAACGCCATTGGGCGTGAAAAACACGATAGAAAAACGTATCCCGTAATTATTTAACCATTATCTTCTGAACACCCTCGATAATTTATCCGAACTTTACGTTCGAGTAGCCAGCAGTATATTTATATCTTTACCAGTGATCTGAAGACCTTTTATTTTCCCCCAGCTGTGCTATTTACTCCGTTTGAAAAATTGTTGGTTCTGTTTCTTTTCTTCGAAATTGCTATTTCTTCTTTTTCATCTTTCGAATGATCACGTCTCCAATTGCCGGCACGCTGCGGGCATCGCTGTTGACCCGTAGAAAAGTGCACACACTGTTTTCGGGTCGTGGAAAAATTGCCAGAAGCAGTTTGCAGACCCTCGTACCGAGGAACTCACGAATCACGATTCCTTGAGCCTGGAAAATGGCTCTTCGATCCTGAATTTATATCGTGTGTTTATAGTCCAAATTGCTTCTTTACGAGTGCCACGTGACGATACTTCACGCGGAAAGCGGATAGAACTGTCTTTGAAGCCGCAGAGATTCAGGCTAGAAGCTTCCGAGCCAACAAAACTAGGAATTTTTTAAATTTCTTATTTTTATGGCTGCTAAGCTATGATTACACGTGAAAAGGATATCATCACATTTCAAAACGTCTGCATTGACGCATTTTCAAATTTTCGTTCAATTGCTTGACTTATAATTTTTGTTGACAAATGAAACCAAACTGATCGAAAGCTGCATCGATTTATATATTGCAGATATTTTCGGTGCATCTTTTCTCATTACGCAAAGTCATGAACTGTAATTTCCAAAGATGGTAAATCATCGGACTGCCATGTTAGAATTTTTTTTATTGTGTAAATGACGATGTGCACGCATATTCAACCTGATACTAGCTGAATACGCTGAATCTGACGAAGCAATCCCATTGACAGCATTTTATTCTTCGGGTTTTGAATTACGATTTGTCATTAATTTTTCGTTACCTGAACATTTCTTGAATGAATTCAACGATTCTCAAAAATTGTCTGATATGTCTTATAAATATATTCATTTTTTTCGTTTTTGATATTTTTGTAGAACGACGACTTGGTTTTCGATCAGGATGGCCGAAATTCTGCGATCGAGATTCCGCTGATCGAGAGACAGGAGGAGCAATCGTTTTTGCAAAGGGTCAAACGCGGTATTTTCGATTGGTGGGCTCCTGCGACGACACCACCTCCTTCCACCGAGTCTCCAGGTAATTACCGTAATTTATTGGAATTACTATACCAGGCCAATTATTATGAAATGCAAGTGCTATTTCTGTTTTGTATGTTAGCAGAAAACCTAACGACAGAAGCGTACGATCCGATAACGGTGACTGCTTCGAAGCCGGATTCATTGGAGATCTCGTCGAAGAATAGAAAAGCTCGGGAAAGCGGAGAGGAAAATACATTGGATCAAACTTCGCCCAAGGATGAGGTGAGCATTCAAGGAATGCAAAAATATAATTTTTCTCATGCTTTTTCAAGTGCAAATTTATATGTTTGCTTCGTCATGAAGGAAGCTTTGTGACGGTCCAAAAAATTTCATCGGGAGTTTAGTATTACTAGGTTTAAAATGTCCCTAAACATCGAGAAATTACATTTGGAGATTATTTCCGGAAGTATGTATGTGTGCGTGTGCGTGTGCGTGTGCGTGTGCGTGTGCGTGTGCGTGTGCGTGTGCGTGTGCGTGTGCGTGTGCGTGTGCATTTTGCTTCCTATTAATCGTAAATAGTTAAAGAAGATTCCTTTATAAGTAAGCCAGAGGGAAGTGCGCCCTTATATCTCCTCATTCTTAAATCCTCATACAGCAATCTTCATCCACTAACTACGATCCAGAGGAAGCAAATTGCATGCTCCAACTTGCAACTGGTTTTATAATAGTCTCGAGCTTAGGTAACGACGAGTCAATAGTAGAATATAACGGACATTTTTTTTTTTATCCTCATCATCACAATGATTATAAACAAACGGGTCACAAATGTGTCGTTCCTTCAAATAGTAATTGCACAAAGTATTCCGGATCAATTCGTTACAATAATTATTTATGTAAAAAAAAAAAAAAAATTTCAGAACAACGAAATCGGCCATACGGCAGCGGGTCGGTATCCATTGCCAATATATCCAAAAACGGACGACGAGGACCTCGAAGGTTCCGGCGACGTTGAAGGAAGCGCCGATCTTGACTACAAAGACAGCGGCACAGAAGTACCGATATCGATAAGGCCGGACAGACCGCCACGTGAGTCACATTACCTTTTTCAACAATTATTCGATTTGGCGCCGTCTTAGATTTCCTTCGGCAATTAAGAAAATCTCATTTTGCCCAAAATCGATAAAATCACTGGAACGTTATCGTATTTTCAGGTTACTATCGGATTACGCTTACAGTCACGGAGTCATACAAAAAAGAGTATTCCGACAGAACCAGCCGAGACTACCAACAATTATCTGACAATATTACCAAGGAAATCGAATTAATATTGGCCCAAGAAGTTCCTCAATTCGAACATTCCGCCAATGTCGTTAAGATATCGTAAGAATCGACAAATTCTAAAAAAAAAAAAATTTGCCCTGGTTTTGCTCCACGTATGGCTTGAAAAAAAACTTTTTTTTTCTTCAAATCAAAATACATTCACGCCAAAGTATCTTCCATCAAGAGAATCGTGTCCAAAAATGAGCCCGATTGGACAATTTTTAGGGGTCGCGCAAGATTTTTCTAGTTTTCCCATTTGATTAACATGGGAAGGGCGTAACGTTTTCATTCAAAAAATCGTAGCTCCGCCAATTTAATAGGTACATTGATCCCGATAGTCCCATTTGAAAGCTCTTGAAAAACCGCTTAAAATGGCGTGCGGACCTTTGGGATCCCATTTCAACTTTCATCAATAATTTTGTGGTTTCGTAAGAAATTATCGACGGAAGTTGCAATCGGATTTCAAAGATCCGCACGCCATTTTGAGCGGTTTTTCAAGAGCTTTCAAATGGGACTAACGGGATCAATGTACCTATAAAATTGGCGGAGCTACGATTTTTTGAATGAAAACGTTACGCCCTTCCCATGTTAATCAAATGGGAAAACTAGAAAAATCTTGCGCGACCCCTAAAAATTGTCCAATCGGGCTCATTTTTGGACACGATCCTCTTGATGGAAGATACTTTGGCGTGAATGTATTTTGATTGAAAGAAAAAAAAAAGTTTTTTTTTCAAGCCGCCCTAATGGATATGTTATGATAATGTATTTAAAAAAAAAAAATTTCAGACCGCTTTCGGATCCCTTCAGCACACAAGTCACCCTCGATGTGGGTTCCCAGTTGACCGATGGGGTCGAAATGCGACAGATACTCCAGAAGGGACTGCAATATCACTCGTTGGGCAATTTGCCAGTAAAGCCGGACTTTACTTTCCGCAATCTTCAAGGTAACTGAGTCAACCTGTATACCGCTAGTCAAATAGATTAATGAAAAACGCACATCTATCATTTGTTCGAAAGTTAGTTTCAAAATAGCACAACAAGATTTGATAATTGGCTACGATAGTATGCACCTTAGTATGATTGGCAACGCCACAGCATCCGCACTTTAAATGCTCGATATTCTTTACCTTATTCGAATTTCATTTTTTTTGGTTGCTTTTTCGTTGGAATGACTCGAATCATTGTCATGGCAATGTTAAGCCGCTGGAGAGCCTGAATGCGACGAGAATAGCGAGTTGAGGTGTCGCGACGGTACCTGTATCCCATTGAGCCAACGATGCGACGGTTATCCCCAGTGTCCCGATAAATCAGACGAGTTGGATTGTCCATCTGAAACGACAACGGAACGTGAGTATTTTCGCAAAAACTGAGCAAGGCGTTGGAAAGACATTTCCACGGTATCGTAATGATTGCCATACAAAAAAAATGTATTGAATTTCGATTGATTTTAATTTAGTCTGTACATTGATTTTGCCTGTATTATCAAGCTGGGGAAATTTTTTTAAATTTTCGTTACGTCTTTTGTCATTTCGACTCTGTACATTTACAATCCTACCGAGTCTCGTTCTTCTCTATTCATTTTTTAAAAGTTATGTTTGTACAATCATATTATTTTCTTTCCTTTCTTTCGGGTGTATTCGCATCCTACCTTACCGACGAACCCTCAATCGAATGAAAAAATATAAAACTCGAACGTGTCAGGCCACGAAAGCACGACTGACGAAGATAAAGACGATAATCGTTTCACACCTTCACGGGGTTCTTCCAATCTCGGAATCGTTCATACGACAGACCGAATTGTCACAAATCATTCTTCGTCGGTGCTCTTCGAAGATGACATTCGTCTGAAATGTCGGGGCGACGATTATCCCGTTGTTTGTACGGACGGAAGTCGACGAATTTGTTCGTTGCAAAAGTGCGACGGTATCGAAGATTGCGATGATGGGGCTGACGAGGAGGGATGTACTTCGTCAGGTAGGAATCATTGGCCTGAACAGGAAAAAGAGCTTTGACGAAAATCGTCGCAACGAGTTTCAAGCTATCGTGCCAAAACTTTCCCAAAAAAACGCAGTTTGGGTTAACCTCGTGCTATTGGTTTATCAAAGAAATGTCTAAAGATGCATGCGGCAATTCCTCTAATCACACGACTTTACATAGTTGTATATTTTGCTTTTATTGCGTGATATAATTCGGAGTGGTTGTACGGAAGTCATTAGAGGGATGAGTTTTTGTTGCCTTGAAAATAGTTCCCTGATGGAAATCAAAATCTTATAATTCAACGGAAATCGTTAAATAATTACAGAAAATTACAAAAAATTAGGAAAACCGCAAATTTTGTCAGAATATCGCATAATTTCTTGAAATACGAGAACTTACAATTGACGGTGGAAATACGACAAGTTGTGATAAAAAAGGTCGATTTTTAATATAATGATACATTCCGAGAAAATCCGACGAAGTCCCGTAAAAATGTACCATTTTATAACATGCTTGATCGAAAAATCTGAAATGCATATTTCCATCAGGGTTTTATGCAAAAAGTGTGAACTCATTGAGTGGTGGGCATGACGATATTTTTATCGTCGGACTAATAATTGTTTTTTGTAAGTCGTAGTACTAGTAGTACCAGTTACGTTATATTTTGGGTTAAGGAACAAGCTTGCTAAATAACCAGGAAGAACACGTGTCAGAACGATCTCCAGAATGATTTTATTTTATTTTATTTTATTTTATTTTATTTTATTTTATTTTATTTTATTTTATTTTATTTTATTTTATTTTATTTTATTTTATTTTATTTTATTTTATTTTATTTTATTTTATTTTATTTTATTTTATTTTATTTTATTTTATTTTATTTTATTTTATTTTATTTTATTTTATTTTATTTTATTTTATTTTATTTTATTTTATTTTATTTTATTTTATTTTATTTTATTTTATTTTATTTTATTTTATTTTATTTTATTTTATTTTATTTTATTTTATTTTATTTTATTTTATTTTATTTTATTTTATTTTATTTTATTTTATTTTATTTTATTTTCCCCACGATTGATTAATCTGCATAGAAGCAAATGACCGTCTGCACCATTAATTCATCACAAAATTTGACGGAGCTTGACTACATACCAAATGAGTCCATGCCCCATTGGTCGGTATATTACACCTCATGCGAATCCGGCCAGAGTATTAACCCCAGGCTCGGCCGTTTTCTGTTCGTACGAAAGCTTCCAACTGTTCTTGGTTTTAAGGTTTCTATGTCGGCCCAGTTTATTTCAGAGTATCTACAATGTTGAAAGTGGTTTACGACCCACCAAAATCGCAGAAAACAGCGATAAAAAGATCCATTTCTTATCGGCGGGATTTGAACGAGCTCTAAATGCTTCTCTGGCAATTAAAACCTTTCCCGCAGACTTTATCCATAACCGCTTTGATAAATCAAATTTCATTGATATATATTGCAATCGATTTTTTTTTTCAACGCGATTGTTGACCGTTTAATCACAATCTATGGGTAAAAAGGTGCAATCGAGTGTGCTACTACTCGCTTATTAACTTATGATGCAAAACAATCGAGACGCTGCGAGACGTCCATGTTTATTAATAATCTCAATATATTATTGATTGATTTCAAATGTTTGTCACAGTTTGTGGGGATGGCGAGTTCGGCTGTGACGGGACTCGTTGCATCTTGGATTCCAAGCGTTGTGACTTCGAAGAGGATTGCGCGGACGGAAGCGATGAGCAAAGTTGCAGCTATCCTGGTAAGTTCGACATTTTAGTTTTTTTTTTTCGAAATTTTATAATATCGTCGCTGTGTCTTCATTCGTTCGATAACCATTTATCGACTTGTACGACTCAATAATTAGTACAATACGTATCGACGGCTGGAAAATCCAATCGTTACCGCGTCGGTAATGTAGATCCCATTCTGCGGTGGCAGAAGATCAGTCGGTCGCGTAGTCGAATTGGAATACGAAACGGTAAACTGTTTTATCGGCTTTCCCAACATGGACTCTAGTGCCTCACACGCCCAGCAGCTGGTATTGTCTTCGTAGAAATTTCAGACGAACTTCAAACGTAATTAATTATCTCCTCAATCGATGGACCAACTTTTTTTAAAAGGAATCTTACTTATTCACTCACAATCAGCGTGAGAACAAACTCAAAATCCAGACTTTGATACCGAAATTCGTATTTTCCGTTATCCACCATACGCGCAAAGTTCGAAGGAACTCGTAGGATTTTCATCACAAAAGTTTCATTCCACCCGACGTCCTGAAAAAAAAAAAAACATTCCTCTCGAGGCTTTTTCAGAGGACGGTTCCGTGCCAACCGAAAAAAATTCACCCATACGGTTCAGGGTGAAGCTCGAAGAAGTCTCATTCTTTCCTTCGAACAAAAATAGGGTCAGCGTTGCATGAGTAGAAGAAAAGTAGAGAAGCAGCGGTTGCGCCAGTGGAGCAATGCAAGCGAGACGAAGCGATGAATATTCATCGCTCGAGAGCTTTTTCTCCCCGTTCTCGGCAACGTCGACACGGTGTTTGGTACTTTCCCGACATTTCCCTGCCCCGTGAAATCCGCCGGAAGCGAGGCATGCTTGAGGATCATCGTAGTCAACAACGCAGAAGCCTCGGAAGTCGGCCAATGTGCGGTAGTCTCCCTCTTTGCTCCTCTTTCTACGCTTCCACTTCCCCCCCCGTTCCAACCCCAAACCCCCTTTCCGCCCAATTTTTTTTTTCACTCTCAATGCACGACATTCGACAGACAAATTGTAACCCGAGCTACGAAATTTTGCGACGGGAGACATATCGAGTTTTCGGAGAGACTCGCTCGAGTCGGTTTTTCATTGAAAAACGAATTAAATTTTGCATTCAAAGTCTAATAAATAGGAGGCCTTACAGGATGGTTCGCATTGCTATTTGTGAGGTAGCTTGGCTTTTTCTCGCATCCCCGAAATATTTTCCGTAATGAATTGACGTTGATATTTTCGTTGGAACGAGCTGACGTCTACGGAATTTTTTGTGCCGCGTGATAACGTACTCTTAACCACCTAAACCGAATCGTCATTACGATTGGCAGGTGAAAAATCATATTATTTCGCGAGAGATCTTTTTTTTTTGGTAATGAACGATCGTGCTAACGAATGGTTCCACGTTCGTTTGCTGTTACCAGCGATCATTAGTTTGGTTCCAAAATAGATAACCATGCAGAAATTCCAGAAAATTTGTCAAAGTTCATTTCTCTGCTTTCGTCAAAAGCTATGAAATAAATTAAAACAAAAATAGAATGAGGGTGAGCAAAACAGCATCCTACCCGCCCGATCACATCCGAATCCGCGATCCGATTAATGACAAGGATAACCAAGTTTTATAGATTAATTTCGGTGAATAAAACCGCTGTATCCGTAAATTATAACCAACTGCGAATTCTTCTATGAGTACCTAACGTTTACGTCTCCGGATATTGTTTTCCTTCATTCCCCGTTGAACCTAGTAATTCTCGGAACTTCAGAGTCGACGACAATTATGACTAGGTACGCAAGGGTTAGCAGAAAATAGTTAGTCGAGAGGGAATGAGGGATGGACGGTACCGGAGGAAGCAAGCCCGAAGCACGCTAGGCACCGCCATGCGAAACGTCAACTGCTATGGCATCGAACATTATTCAAATAAGCTTGCGAGGATACCAAACGGAGTCCATTAAAACGGTTGTGGCCGCAGCTATGTCAGACTTTCCAAGGTGTCACGAACCCTCAAAGATATCCCAAATCAAATAACGACAAATTCAACAGCTTGATAAAAATATAAAATAATCAAATTCTTTTCCTTATCGCTTGGACTCCAAGCAGGTGCATCTCGATAAACTACTACCGATTCGAATGTTAACTGGCTCGATGCGACAAATTCGACTAACGAAAAGAATAACTATTGCGAAGAAAAGAAAATTTCAAACATAAAAAAAATTGGATGCAAAATTAATGAATGCCGGTAGCCTTGGTTGTTGTACTTCGTGGGTACTCGTTGCGCGAGAAACTACGAAGGCAAGCAGATGCTAATAGCCCGTAATGTCAGACCACCGCCACCGCGGCGTATTGCCTCCGATGATAAAAATTTTTCTAGCAAAAGCTATGAACACCGGCAGCTGCGGCCGGAATCGTTAAAAAGTCAATGGAACTTTTCACGACCGAAGATTCGTGCCCGGCTACCGTTGCAGTTGTGCCTTGCGGTGTTATTCCACCCTCTGTGGTTGTGCCTGTAGGTTGCGCGGGTTCGGTACAATCCATGTCCGTAGGCTCTTTACAGGTGGTTCTTCATACACCCAAGAGCACGTACAAAACGTACGTACAACTCGTGTTTCGTGTGGTTTGACGCTGAATTCGCGGAGTCGAGAAGCCGAATGACCGTTGCCACGGTCACTCGTTCGATTCCATTCGAGGCTTTTGGGTGATCGTCGAGTGCTCATCGCTCGTTCATTTTTCTTTTTCTTTCTCCATTCTCGTCCTATGTACCACGCCTTGTAGCTACATTCAAAAGTTACGGTCCCTATCGGTCACAAAACTGAATCCTAGGAATCACGATTATAAACATTTACTTGTCAAATGACTTTTATGTATTAATAAACAGATCCCTATTCTGAAGGATGACAAGCTCGAGCTCTGCTCTATAAAAGAATTCATGCAAAAAGAACGAAAAATGTTCGCCATTCTATTGGAAAGTCTGGTATTTTTAAATGACGAAGAGTGGCATTTCGTTCCTCATGGAATGTCTATGGATATGCAAGTTCGACGTTGATTTTTGAATTTCCCAGGATTAAATACGATTCCGCATACAACCTAGGAATACCGAGTTCGTTCATTAGACGACGGAGGTTAAAAATGATAACAATAGTTACGACGAACAAAACACTAATTGGCGTTTTTGTTCTTCGTCGGGGCTTGCTCGTCAAAATCGTATTCATATTTATGTATAGACAGAAACGTTACGTCGATCACATATTGATTTTGATATTCAAAATGCGGGATTAAAATTAATCAATGAACCAATCCGGGTCTCTCCGATATGTCGGAATCGTGTTTTCATGGTCCAAATATTTATATCCTCGCTATAGTCGAGTCGACTTCTAAATTTCGTTTTCGACAAATTCTTTTAAAATACTTTTAAGCACTCGATCCATCGAATCGCTTCGACTTTCATTCCTTGGTTTTTCATCATACGATGACGAAAACACGAATGAATAAACCGTGACATAGACGTCGAGGTTATTTCCGAAGATCAACTGTTATAATCACAATTAACCGAATCACAGATCAAAATCTAAGACCGTAAGTCGAGTGCGCTGTCAGTCCTACCCGTGGAAGTTATTCGTGTTAATCGCGCGACAGGCAGTGAAACTATTTTCGTGACGCACGTCTCGAAATGATGATCGACGTTCTGAATTCGCGACGGAACGTCAATGATAACGGCGGGCTATCGGTAAACGAATTACAAAACCAGTCAACGACGGGATCGTCGGGATTTTTCATTAAGAGGTTCCCGAGGTTACGACGAGTGATATATCCCGATGCCGATTATTCGACTCCCCAAACGACGTGGATTTAAAAAAATTCATTCTTGGTCTCGCTGCGGGTATCACGGTGTAGCGGATGCGACCCACGGGTTTTGCCCATTCGTCCGTTTCTCGCAACCTGGAATTAAACGTAGGTACCGCGGGAGTGAGGCGCGATAACCGAGCTTCGGTTGTAACCACCGGGTGGGCGTCCCTCGTGGACCAGATTGGTAGGCGTTACCGACAACAACGGTGACGCTATCTCGCTCTTTGTCTCTCGCTACGTGAGTTACAACAAATTTTCCACAAATTCAAAACCCGAGCTGCTCAACTTCGGAACGCGGTGTAGCGTATTTTTGGAGATGGGCCACAAATCTTGGCTGAAAGTTTTATGAAACGCTTTCGTGGCAATGCGTCTTCGTAAAATACAAGTTATCGAAGATATTCTTATTACAAGGTTTTTCAAATATCGGGAATGCATTCATAGGTATGCACATTGACTGGATGACACGGATATGGATTGAATTAATAATTTTTAACTTACGAAGTTTTTTTTATCGTCCCTCTCAGCCTGATCGATTCATGAGTTACGTACTCATGACGCAGTTTAGATTAAGATTATCACTGTGGCATCTTGTGACCCATAAATTAATTAACTGATTTGCGCTTCCCCGGAAATATTATTAGTGAAGCATAATAAAATATATTCCACGAATACATGAATCAATATACATAATATCATATATAATTATATTATATTCTATATAATTTGATGTAACATAATTCCCTACAATTCAGAGAAATTTATTGCCAACTTTGAGCTTTCTATCATGGCGATCAAGTTGATATCGACTTTTTCAGAAACGTTGATTTGAAAAAAAAAACATATCTCCGTGCATTATCGATTTTGATTCGACACCGAGATTCGTCGGTACTATCTACGGATCCCGGGATGAATCCCGTTCTGCTCGCAAAGCTCGTTTTCGTACACGCTATACTCCACGTCCGAGCACAAGCTCGACCAGCCCCAGTGCATCGTACTTTCCCGTCGGCGGAACAATTCTGCTGTTCCACTTAGTTTTTTTTTAATCCGTGATTTACGACAACCGCCACACCGCTTCGTCCTTTCGCGGGACGAGTAATTGCACGAGGAGGAGTGTTTCGCAGTGACAGAAGCTGATGAGAGGTACTATTTATACCGCGATGCAATGTTTGCAAACTGAACCTCGATCAAACTTGGTCCTCGTCCATCGAGATATACGCATACTATTCCGCGAAATGTATTTATACTTCCGCGAACCGCTCACCGAATTATCTACGAGACTTCCCACCATTTTCGGACTTGTAATTAATAGAACTTTCGGATCTCGACAGCACTGGAGTTATCGAACCGCGTCTGTAATATTTAAAGTCATGCGGAATGATTCGCGAACGTGACGAGACATTTTTTAACATTAACGCGGCTTTGAATAATTGCAAGCGAGAACCTGCGCGTCTCTCGTAATTCGGGTCGTGGTTCGGTACTTAATTCTGTCGGGTTAACATCGGTCGTGCCGAAAGATGTTCCACGGTCAATTACTCAATATTTAATCCCCAAATTTTTAACCCGGACTGGTACGGGAAACTTTTTCATCCATAAATAAAGAAATAAGATTTTTCGTAGCGTCTGGTTTAATTATTCGTTTTGTTGAATCCATTATTAAGATCATTTTCCTCTGAGATCCGATTTTCTATTCTGAAATGGACGATCGTAATTGAATCTGTCGATGCCGTTTCGACAAAACTGTAGCAGCTCTCCCATCTCGATCCCGAAATATATCCAACCAAATTCGACTACGAAGGAGTGCAAAATGGAATAGCGGCGGACGTTTTCATTAGAATTAATTTCGCTAGTTTCCGAGGGCTCACGATTCCTATTCCATCAAATTCATATTATTCCTCACATTTTATTCTTATCTCATATCAAATTTGAACTGAAATAATTAAATTCGTCGTTTAACCGTCGTTATTTCCAATTATCCTTTCATCGTACGGAAAATCTGCAATCCCGGACTTTGTCAGTGGGTTACCGCCGGCGTTGGGTCGAAGAAAAGTGAAGATCGTAGATCGCAGCGTTGAGAATAAGTTAAAAAAGTCTATTAGTATGAAAATGTGATACACAAGATGCTTTTGAATAAACATGTCGTTCCCTATTCCGCGGTAGCTAAATACAACATATATATATATATCCAATGTCACCGTGCAACTCTCGCTTCCGTTGATGCAGCCCGTTGTCGACTGGGGTTGCGATCACGTCGCGCATTACTTTTTGCCGAAGGTAGAAGCGTTCGCAAAAGCCGTAGACGCGACAAGAAAGTCACCAACCACGGAATCTTTTTCGTTCGAAAATGCCGCGGAGCCACGCAAACTATTTTGTTAACGAAAAAAAAACTTACTTTATTCAAACTTTTATAATTCACTCCAAAGTCCGAGCGATAAAGTTATCTCACTCCGTGCGTGTGGAGTGCATGCGACAGTGAATTTCATACAAATAAGTTATATTGTCGGAAATTGAATCTGAAAACTAAATTTGAACGACTGCGGTTTTACCGATATTTTTCGGGCTCCAGCATCCAGCTTCGAGCTTGTGAATACTATATATCGTGAAATACACTAGTTCCGTCATGACCAGGTCAACCGGTACATTGAATCCGGTTAATCAACCGCCTTCCGTTCTCATTTGCCATTATTTCGTTGATGAATGTAATTTCGGACTCACGCAAAGTTTCTTTTTGAGAAAAAATTACAGGACGACGTAATTACATATTCTCGGAGGTTGACATGGGTCTTTCAATTACCTTAACCGAAGTCGAAAAATGTTGTGCATCATTTTTTCGACCAACCAAACAATAACAAACCAACCAACAAATACAAGATTATTTGTTACATAATACTTTTTATCGAATTATGGTGATTACATTGCGGTGATGTTTTCGCGAAAATAAATTAGCGAATCAGATCACAAATTTTTGCTCTTTCGTGCGACACAGAGTGACAGTAACAAATGTATAGGGAACAAAAAATAAACAAGTAGGTGAATTTTAAGTTCTCAGCTAGGATAGCAATGTTTACACAGAATTGATGCCACGTATCGGTATTTTTCCGACCCAGTCCTACGATCCCGGCCCTCGGAGTACAAGAACGATGTCATGCGCGCGCGTTAGATACAACTAGGGGGTAGTTTTTCGTGAGTGGCGCGCGCGCGCGGTTATCAGCCACAGCGACGACGTCGAGGGAAGCGTCGAAGCGCGCCAAACTCGGGCGGTATAGTTGGTTTTATAGCGGCTCACGTTGACGTTGCGGCGTTCGGGGCGGAGGTGGAAACCGGCGGGAGCCAGAATTGCGTACTACGAAAAGACCACAGAGAGCAGGAGCACCCACCGGCATCGGGCCGTCTAATGGCCATTACGCCACGGAACCGCGGTACCTGCGAGACCTCCCACGCGTCACCACCTCGACAGTCAACGGCTCGAAAGTACGCGGATCGGTCGCGACCTTCCGTACTCCGTTCTGCATAACGAATAATAATGAATATCATCGACTTTAGACCGAATTTCCCACCGCGATTTTACTATTGACCTGAATCTTAAATAATTTGAAAAAAAAAAAAAAAAAAGAAAAAACATTTAATTAAGAAAAAAAATTGTACGATCAATTCAGTATTGAATGCCGAAGGGTGGACCGCCTATTCGCGCTTACAATTAAATTTAATTGTTCCGAAGTAATAACCCAGTGCTTCAGAATAGAAATAATGGACTTTTACGACGATTACGACGATTATTCGTTTTTTATTAACATATTTACGTATTATAGTTTTTCTTTCTTCGGTTTAATTGGTTCAAAATAGGTTTGTTTAATTTTATTCTATTTTCAATGTTCGTTCCAGCACCGGATTTTGATTGTTTGAATAATCGTTCGTTCGTGCTTTGGCGGGTAATAGAGCCGGAGGGTGTTTGTAACAGTCGCGGTAGCATGATACTGGTATACGGCTATCCGGGTTGTCACCGTAGCGCTATGATGATGGTTTTACGAAGAGCGTGGTTGGATCGGTCACACTATTTTTACAATGCAGCAGCACGAGCGTACGATGAACACAGCCGATGGGCTTGCGGGGGCGACCGCGAGGGAGGTACGCCCCGAGCGTTCAACGGTACAAGCGACGACGCATGGTTGAGCTTTCACGTTGTCTACAAATCACCGGTTTTCCCCCTACGATCACCTTTCACCAAACGAAAACAAATTCGTCGAAGCTTTCTTTCGCTATCGTCGTTACACCCGCGGTCTTTCGGTCCATGGGTTATCCACGCTACGCGGTGTATATTTAAAACACGGTGAAAATCTTTGGTAACTCGAGACAGTCTGCCATGGAGACTTGGTTTCATCGTAACGTGTTTTCCCTCCGGGCACATACGAGTGTTATCAACTTCGAAACTCGTATCACTTCCTCTAACAAAAACTACAAATAATTTATCCGGTCTATAACACGTAGAGTTTTTTGGCGTGGAATATTAAAAAAACTTAGAAATATATACAAAGTCGGTAAATGGAGTTAAAGTTTTTTAATTCATTATAAGTTGGACTTCGGAAATTTATTCACGTGTGATACACTTTTATGCGGTTGGTCGACTGAACGCGGAAATGTTTGATGCACGAAAAATCGAGAGCAAATGATTATTAATTATTTATTTTTTTTATTCCTTCATTTTATTGAATTCAATTGAATAATATTCTGATAATTATAGATTTTGCTGATTATTAATTTGCCGATCTTTGTCACATTGCCTCTCTATCGCTGGCTGTTACACGAATGCCCTATCCACTTGGGGTACTCATCGATAAATTTTGATATTTCTTCGAAATTCAATGTGACGAAAAACAGTGTTTCGGTGATCAACAACAAACAACGTGAGAACGAAAAGATCGCTAGAGGGAAAGAGCAGATATATCGAAAGTGGCTTAGTGCCTCCCACGCTTGCACTTTGGCAGCGGAGGTGGGGTTCTGTGCTTGCTAGTTGCTGCTCGTCGTAGTTGGTGCTGTTGCTGGTGATGGTGGTGGTGCTAGTCAGCATAGCTAGGCACAGAGCGGTGTTCTCTTCTCGTTCACGTTGCTTGTTCGCCACGCGACCGTTGCCGGTTTGTCAGTGCGCCAGGTTCGGCCGAGGCGGCAACTCCTAAATCGCGTTAACTCGAGACCATCTCCACGGTTTCTGTCGCTGACAGTCGGTGTTCGTTTTCTTTTTCTTTCTAAAACTCGTTTCATTAATTTTTTTTCGTAAAAACTTGTTTATTTTCGTCATTTTATCTTTGAACTAGCGAAAAATATCGATTACCACGTTATTAAATGAGAATTCCTAAGGATTATTTTATACGTTTTTCGATTTAATGATAATGGGAAATTCCATAGGATGAAAAATAAATAATAATTGTAAAAAACTCGATCTAGGAAAGGATTAAAAATTCGCGAATAATCGCAGTTGAGCCTCGGACTATTAGCGCGCGCTCGTCGTGTCGGACTATTTCGGCTTAAGGACTCTCCCGATTTAACAAAAAAGCATTTTTTTTAATCAAATTCACTTTTTTTTTCTCGCATATACGGCGACTGTCACACGCTTCGCTTCGTAGCATCGAAAATAATAGACTGTAATTTAAAAAAAAATTAAGTACAATATATACAGAACAAAGGATTCATTTCCTCGGTAACGCTTATTGTGTCAAGAGTATGAAGGTGGGAAAGAAAAGGTTCTTGTTCTTTTAATTAAACGCGATTCAAATAGTACAACCGTCGGCTAAGCATTCAAGCACGACGTTTTCGTTCTCGCTAGGTCAGGGCTCTCGTCGTTATTCGGGTAAAAATAATTAAAAAATAATGAAGTTTTAAAATCGTGCGAATACGGGTTGCGGTGACTTGTGCTCGTTTTACTCAAAAGGGTTTACAGGTGAAATTGTGGGGACCCGGAGGACGATTGTCCGGCCAACGAGTAATTTCTTTCGTTCTCCCCGCTAACGCGAAATCACAATGAAAATTGAATCCCGTAGACTACATTGGAAATTGGAATTTAAACCGTCCGCGAAAAATTTAAGCGACAGATCAAATCGTTTTTCGCCAACGAACGATTCCTCAATTTTCATTGCCAAAAGCATTTTTCGTAATTTCATTCGGCAACGCTCTTTTTTAAATAAACAAACCAAATTGTCTGGTAAAATATGAGGGATGTTGGTTCACGAGACGTAACGGGTTGAAATGCCGGTGAGAAGTGGAGACGAGGGAGTTTGTGAGGTTACGACGAGGGAAAAACTAATGAGAGTCCTACGCCCGGCAAGCTTTACGCTTCGCGGTAACCACGTCCTCGTCTCGCTCAACCGTTGTTTTCCGGTATTCGCGGTACTGCCGCGTTGGACGTGAAAAATCCGCGGTCGAATTGGACTTAAGACCCTCCCGAGTTTTTTAATATCACATCTTACGCGTTGAATCGATATTTTTTGCTAGAACCGATAGAATTTATTATCGGAATTAATTTTTCACTGATTTGATTAATGGCGAATAGACGAAAAATCAATTTTCAATTTTTTCATTTAGCTATTAAGTTAATCAAATTTTTTTCCGTTTTCAATTTTTTTTTTAAATTCATGTGACGAAATACTAATTTGATTCATAGATCTCCTTCGATTTCAACCTCACGACGGTTATCTTCGTGTTCTCAGATTGCTCTGAGAAACATCGAAAGAAACTCCGCGTTTTTTTCAAAAACAGACGTAACGATTTTCTTTTACGGCGCAACGTCGAAACGAAACAAAAAAGAAAACCAAAAACAAAAAAAAAATCGTGCCAATCGAATTATTCGATGTTCGTGCGCGAGATTTGAAATCGTCGTGCTCGTGGAGCGGCAAAGAGATCCGCGTTGCTGAGTCAGCGCGCGACAAAGAGAGACAGTCGAAGCAACTAGTGGCCACCATCGGAGTCGGCAAATGAAAGATCCGTGAAGGCATTGTCTTTCGTGAAACGAATAGAGTTAGCGAAGTGGGACAAGGGTTGACGAGCTTTCGCGTTCGAGACGAGATTTCTCGGACATAGACGAAAGTTCGACATGGACAGTCCGAAGATGCGTGAATGGGCCATCGTCGGTGCTGTTCTTTTACTGGTACTCACGGATTCTACTGTCTCCCAACGGCAGCGACGTCCGCCCCATAGGATACAAACTGGAGGTAAAGACTCACGAAACTTACATCGGAATAATTTGGCTGTACTCTCTTGAAGATTCGAATATAAATCTGGGACGTTTTCTGTCGTTTAAACAATTTAATCTTTTTTTTTTTGCATCAATTTAAAAAACGGCAATGTATAAAATCCTTTTTCTCTCGAAAAACGGCCGCTGAGTGGTGAAATGATTATTTATTTTTCAATATAAATCAATTATACTGGTAGATCGAAGACAATAATCAGGCGCGGTATTGAATTGATCAACGAATTAATATAAAACTTATATTGTCCAAAGAAAATTTAGTTAATTTGGTTTCTTGACTTTAATCAATAACTCCATACATGTTGATATATGTTATTGGAATTATACAGAATATGAGTGTTACCTTCGTTACTTAGACGGTACTTCTTTACATTTCAAGATACAGCAGTAGAAACAAGATTCGTATTGAAAGTTCTATCCCTAATTTGAATGTTTGATTGGGGTATATGAGTCCAAGTCGATTGTCCGTAATTCGTTGGTATTATTCTGGCTGCTAGTACGCCTGTCATCGTTCGCAAAGTTATGTACACGTCATGTGTCCTTTATACGGTAAACCGTACGTCACAGGAGAGACGAGTGTGTGGGAGACGTCGGCGCGACGAGTCAGGGTGGATCCGTGCCGTGGCGCACGATGCACTTAGTATAGCATAAATGTATACGGCATAGGGTACAATGTAATGACCCGTGTTTTTTTTCTTCTATTTAACTTCATAATGCACTGCGATACCGTCGCATAATTATGGATCGGAAGGACGAACCGGCACGCTATCGTCAACGTGCGCTTCCTCGTCTGTCACTCCTACAATTCTTCCTACTTCTTGGTTCAACCGATACGTTTGTATTCACAAAGGGACGTTGCTCAAATAACGCTTGCCATCGTATACTAATTATATTTATGCGCTGTCTCCCATTGTTTTCACAATCAATTTCGAGTTTCGTCGTTCGTTTCTTGAAGAATTGTTAGCGTCGTTCGAACACCGCTTTCAGAATGTCCTCGTCGTCCATAGGTCGATGTTTTTTTTCGATTTACCGATGACGAACATATATGATGTGTCAGTTCTTTTTCCATAAAAATTATTTGACTGGTGGATCCATTTTTTTCCTAAATATTAACAATTTTTAAGTGTTTTCAGAAGAAGAATTAATGGAAATAAAACTAATCAATTGCGGGATTCAGGAAAGGATTGATTTTAAATCGAGGACCTTTAATTAATAATATTCCATAGATTGAGCTTTTATGGCTTCCATGTTTTACACAAATATGTTCAATTTTTTTTAGATATTTATTCGAAGAAGCGAAAATAGCGAGTAAAGTGGATCAAAATATGAATTGTTTGAGAATACCTTTGGTTGCTAGTTATTATTTATTAATACATTTATGATTCAGCAGTAAAAGCCCGAAACTTCATGCACTTCGGTGGGTAATTCGCGAGCGTTGCGAGAAGCCTAATGGCCCAGAACCCTCCGAAGTATCGTAAAATTAGTAGCAGAAGCTACCGAGGGCGCCTCGCCTCAAGTCTCAAGCTCTCCAGACGTTTAACGTTGCATCGCTTTTACGATATAAGGCGCCGGTTATTCTCGGTTTGTTGGATTGTTTCCGTAATTTCAGTACACGAAAATCTTTAAACGAAAATAAATTGACAGCGCTGTACGTCACACGTAAGCTGTGCCAAAAAACGGAAATCTTTATCCGTCAACATTGCGTGCGGTGGCAAAGCTCTATTTCGCGTAGCAATTTCGTTCTATTTCTCATGTGCGCGCCGTCAAGGCGGACCTCTTGACCCTTAAGCTCGAAAAAAAAAAAAAAAAATGACAAACGACGCCAGTCGACACTCGAATTAAAACGAGCTGTTTTTTTCCACCATCACGTTTCAACGATTCCACTCAACGAATTTTCCACGCGAGTTTTTGAACCTAGCCCTCGTAGAAAATAAATATATCCAAAAATACATTCGAGATATATTATAACCTTCCGGTGGCTCATATGTCAGAGATTTATGCGAAGCATATTTTTCGAAACGATATTGAAATAACAATAGAATTGCCAGTGAGCGCTTGAGGCAAATTGTTTTGGCGCCTCGGCGGAAGGGTGATGGAAATAATCACCTAACACTACATAACTTCAAACATTGTTGCCGGAAGAACTGTTCGGAATTTCTTCGACGGCTTTTAATGGTTCTTCGAATTATACGGAGAGAAGGATCGGTCCGGTCACGGGGAAATTAGTTTTTAGGGGGGTACATCTGTGTAGATTGAGGGAAAAGTAGGTGAATTTCGGGAATTATTATCTCAAAAACTATTCTTCCGATTGAATTCAAGTTGGTTTTATTTGAAAGTATATACATTGAGGTATGTTGACGATTTTTTATAAAAATAAATAGTGAATGAGAGCGCTGTTATTCTGGCTGGCGTAAAACAAGTTTGTCGTCGGCACGGTTTGCGGTTCCCACTTTTTCTCGCAGTCGATTGGTCTGAAACAAAAATTTCAAGAAGATTCTTAAAGTGTAACGTCTTGAGCTGTTCGGCACGTAGGATTTTTTTTTTTTTCACAAAATGGCGCTTGATTGAAATTGAAATTCACTTTTTAACCTCAATTTACGACTTTTTGTGTTGATAAAAAATAAATAAATAAGTTTAAAAAAAAATCCTACGTGCCGAACTTCATTACCTTTCCGTGCATATTGTGTCCAAATTTCAAAGGAATCGGTCAATCCGTTATCTAAAAAAATGTGGGAACCGACTTTGAAAAGCGTGTTTCGAGATAAACGCGTTTGAAGTTTGGGAACTCGCTATATATTTATATAAAAAATCGTCAACATACCTCAATGTATATACTTTCAAATAAAACCAACTTGAATTCAATCGGACGAATGGTTTTTGAGATAATAATTTCCAAAATTCGCCTCCTTTTCCGGCAATCTACACAGATGTGCCCCCTTAAGAATTATTTTTCAGTTTATCGGCGATCGACCACTAGTCAGTAGAAAGCTTAGATTGAATGCTTTTGGAGAAAAAATTTGTCGTGAAAGTTACATTTTAATCAAAAGTTTTCTCCACAGAACAAAGAAAACAATACCCAACTGTACAAAAATTGTGACTTTGTTGATGTTCATTCTTCAAAAAAAAAATGCAAATCCCGTAATTCATCCATGACGGATTAATACAGTCCGTGCGAGCTTGACAAGGCGTTGACCCAGTTCAGCGCGATTGTTGCAGCTGTACTCTGCGAGCATTCTATAATTTGTATATAGATATTTTTTTATTTTACTTTTTTATTCGTACATTCGATCCCACACGCGCTTCTCTCGATTCCACAATTGCATGCAACTGACTGGGTGACTGGGAAATGCCGTCAGTGCGGCCCGTAATTTCTGGGAAATTATATCGCGGCCTCGTGTGATAACGCAGATGACGGTGGCTTTCCGTAGCGACGCATTGCTATGGAGCCCCAACGTTGATAGTTTGACGTTCAATAAAATTTCCCCGCAATCGAAATTGGCCCCATAAAAATTTATCAATCGTTCACAAAGAGGATTCAGTTCTTGTGATAAGAAAAACAAGGTCGTCTCTGTTCGAGAGACACTGGAGCAACACTTGGAATTCCAGATCAATGAAATCATGTAAAACTTCGGTATTACGACCGCGAATGAACGATTTTTCACACTCTAGCACTAAGCTCATAGCTCAACTGAGCTGAGT
>OZ020166.1:9811961-9876826 GCA_963971145.1 Sussaba pulchella
GGATGTCTTAATTTCATCGCCAACCGCTGCAGAATGTCTGTTGACTTACTCGTTACTTCTTCTTCATTGTATTCCATGTTTCATTCACCGGTTTCTCCACCGTCCGGTTTTTTTAATATTGCGATTCGCCAGTGCGGCGATCTGATGCAAATGTTTGTTACACTGCACAAAACTATCTCTCGTACCCGAGTACTCTTATTTCTTGGTTGGATTACTTTTTATTTTCATTTTCATTCCACTCACTCGTTTCTTTCGAGCTCTTAACACTTCCCATCGTCCTCTTTTCTTCTTTCAACCTCGTTAGACATCGAAAGTCTCAACGCCTTGCGGAATTTCTCGATGGACCGTTGTCCCGTCTGTGCAGTTATTTTACGACCAAAAATACGTTTTCTCTGAACTGCGATGAGTTATGAGATCGATAAGGACCCGCATTGAATGATTGACCAGAGCACGTTCGTATATAATGGATACAGTGTGCTCGTGAATTTACTAGTGTAATTTCGTCCGCTCTGTTGCGAGAACACGATACCCCTACGGGGCTGTTTGTGTTTCCTTTCTCTCTCGGGTGCGTCGACTATAAATCAATCGTCGTCAGCGCGAATGAATCAATTTCGAGAACACAAACGAATGAGAAACTTTTCGACCATTCTCATGTGACGAAACGTCCGGAGGGACGAAGTACCTAATGCGTAAGGTCGAAGCCAGATCCATCGAATGTCCCCTACTGCACGAATCAACAATCGGTTTTGGGATTGATTTATAAATTCGCCGACAAAAGTTTCGTCACAGCAAATAAATTAATCCAAAGCGAAAGTAAACAGCAAAATCTAATTACAAAAAATGAAAACTCGTTTCGTTCTTCGAAAAAAGGTTGGATATGATTTTTTGTTTTCAAGCTTTTCGGTTCTCAATCCCCGTAATTTAGTCAGTGTTATCCGATATTTCAATGCATAAAATTGGAATAAGTCCATACTGTAATCCAATTCTTTCTCCATGAAATATCTGGTGTTAAAAAAATTCAATGCGACGAGCCCACAATCTCGAATCTGTAAATCACGACCTTCGACGAAAGATTTTCGTCCCTTACATTGAAGATTATTCCAAATTATTGCAAAAAGAATTAACGCGCCGCGTTTTTCGACCTCAACTTTCCCCGTCTGCTCTTACCCATCCTCCAGTACGTAGGTACACGCAGTACGTACTGTTCAAGCCGTAGATTCATGCATATTGCAGCGGACGGCTCCACGGGTTTTCGCATAATCGATTTTATGGTCGCGGTACGATGTGGGAGAAATTAAAAAAAAAAAAAAAAAAAAAAACAAAAAAAGGATTGAAAATTAAATAAAAGAGAACAGCACATGGAACCCGTTCTGGAAGCATCGAAATTGGTGTGGGTTTGTTGAGCGCGAAAGCACTCAATTTGATAATAGAAATTTTGCGTTCGTCCTTATACAATATTTCTCACATTTTTCGTTCGAGATATTTTGCCACCATCAATTTCGTTCCCAAACATTTTCTTCCACGAATTTTTCAATTGAACGACAACGTTATTTCACAAAATAAAATGCAGTTCAGTTCCATGATTTTGTTGTCAGACTATAGATATACATATCTGTAGTTCAGAGGAAAACCCGAACAATTCCATGAAAAGAGTTTTCAAGAAATAAAAATTTTACGTTACGAACGCTATATCACAACGGGCAAATCGATTTTTAGAAAAACATTGATGGACTTATTCGGTTTTGGTTACAAATCATAGACCTACCGGATTTTGCCGACCGATACCTGACAATCAATAACCGACACACGTCGTCCGATAACGGAATTTCATTTTACCGATAGAAAAGCTTCAGAAACACTTGCAAAAATATAACATGAGTCTTGTTCGTTTTTTCGTCAGGTTTATATCCTTTATTTCTTTCTGTACCGACAATGTTCGGCAGCTCTGTGTCCAAGCACATTGTTGACATTCTGAATTACAAAAATCTGATTTAATTTAATTTTTCACGTAAATGAACTCATTCAATTTTGCTTTTAAACCAAAACTATATATCTTTTTCTATTTCCATACCATCGACATCCTCTCAATCTCCGTCCACGCACTCACGTGTTTCTCGCAGCGGCTTACAACAAGCCGGAGTGCGAAAACCAATGTGCCACATAAGTGAGTGGGTGAGCAAGTGCACAACCAACCGAGAGTCGTGTGCGATAGAAATTCAAAACAATTTTCCTCTTATCGCACGAGCACGTTGGCCGGTAAGCAAGAAGCTCGCGTTGTACTCGGTGCAAATAGCTGTACGGCCTCCAAACTCGCAGACGCTGCGAGGAACTGTGCATGGAATTTTTTTCAGTCCAGAAATCGCGAGGATTGTACATGCACAGTTAGCATAATGGGTAATAGGTACCCGCTATTCTATTCTCGGAGAAGTGAGAAGCCGTTCTCGGTTATTTTACTCTACTGTTATGCTTTTCCGTCGCTTTCTCGCTCTCGCTTTATCGCGTTCTCTTTCTCTCCCTCTCTCCCTCTTCGTTGCTCCTACCGTCTCCCTCTCTTGCTCTCTCTTTATTTCTCTTCCTCTCGCACACATACTCGCACATACAATTTCAACTGATTATGAGGGTGCTTTCAGTAGCGGACAAACTTAAATGGTTTTCTGACTCTCATTAACGCCCTCGTCTGGACTTTACCGAGATTGAGAGCTTCGTATTCTTCCTCTCATTGTGTCTCTCTATATTTCTCGTTCTTCCAGATATCCGCTGCTTGTTCAGGCGAGGCTTATTGAAACTTTGTACGATCGCGCAGCAACGAACCGCTCTAGGCTCATTCGCATTGATCAACCATCCCGATTTATTCAATTTCCCATAGCCCTATTTTCATATGCGAACGATATCACAAAAACGGAATAAATGAAACGTTGCTGGATAACGACATTGTCTCGAAATGTGAAAAATATTGTTACTCATTGATTCGTCCACTCGTTGGTCAAAGTCTGGGCATAAGCACGTATGCTTACTCATTTTATGGCTGAATAATTCCAATAAAACATCTCCCTTCGCTCGGTACTGGAAAAACAAGAATTTCCGGAGCGATCGATCCAGTGGCCTTTACCGATGAAATATCGACGACCGGAGCTTCGAATGTCAAGGGATAAATAAAATATCAAAGGTCGATATGGTGAAAAAAAGAAAAATTTGGAAAAAAAAGTAGAAAATCTAGAAGCTGATGTTCACGTGCTATATCCTGCGGTACATCCGGAAGCGATACGTCATCGACGATTTGCACTTCCGGTCGGAAAAGTCGACCGGCTCTTACGTCGAAGCTCGGTGGGTGGTGCGATGCACGCTCTAGGTCGGTGCGAATCGAGAAATCCAGCCAACGGACGAAACACCCCGATAAATCCGGCCACGAAAGCATCATCGAAGCCGCACCAGACACGAAGAAGCCACCGCTACGATAACGTGGTATCGATAAATATAAGCGTCTTGGCACTGTCCACGATTCACTCTGAGCTTTCGGGGCATTAATTATGTAATACTTCCAATCACGCGTTTTATCGTTGCGAGAAAACGAAGAAAATGTTTTATTCGTGTCCGGTTGGATTTTAGGTCTCGTGTGAAAACCAGATTTTTCGTTATTCCTATATCGATTCTTCGACATGAAATATTGACTCATGCTCCTGAATTGCATTCTGCATCTATCTCGACATTTTTATTTATTCTCTTTTTGCCAACCCCTTCACGTGTTTACTCGACAAATCTTTTGATTTTATTTTTTCTTTCTCGTTTTCGGGATTCTAGAGTCACTTCCGGCCGGCAGCTATTGGAGTGGCAAAAAACGTGAAGAACATCCAGACTGGAAAATTTTAGTGGGACCCTTCGTAGAGATATTTGTCGTCGCGACGCATTCGTCTATTTTTCGTTCCCTCGAGCTATTCCGATGGCTACGGTTTAGGGGAGGTTTATTAGATTTGCGGCTAGCGCGTTGTACGTACAGTACCGGCATTGGGGTCCCCTACCTCTTGTTTCTTTCTTCCGGGAGGAAACAAGCTTTTTTTTCGAGTAGCGCACATGTCGCGCGTATCTTCACCGCCGAGTTCTCGTTGCTTGTCGTCTGCGTCTGTTCCGCTTCTCATACCGGAAACAAAAAATCCGTTCAAAAATCTCAACGACTTTAGTCTTTCTCGTATCCGATCAGATTACCATTTCGATTAAACTTGAGCTGACTGCACGCCAGGATCAATAGTTTATTCATTTCGTTTATTTATTTCATCCCATTTTTATATACTTTATTTCATGAACACGGTTTCTGTACCCCCAAAATTTAATTCATCAGTCAGATAAGAAAGCTGTTTTCATGTGCCCGAAACGGCGATCTTAACGATGCAATTATTTCAACAGCGACAAACGAATGTTGCAAGATCTGCGTACAATTATCATACACGAGGGGCGGGGTTTTAATTTATTTTTTCTTCACACGCAATAAATGTCCCAAGAATGTTGAATAACGATCGCAGTGCTACCGTTTCATGCGCGAGAAGCTGAGTTAGAAAAGAGAAAGATTGCGAGTGTACAGGGCGTTGCTCGATAAGTGATTTTAAATTGGCGAGAAGCCGCGTGCGGAGTGCCGTTACCGAAGGGGCCACCCTTCCCGTGTCTTCTCTCATCTTCGTCTTCCTCTTTTCGTCGTTCGTTCATCGTCGTTGGCAAAACGTTAGTTCCCTTCGTCCCTTCGTCGATCACAGTAAGCGCGGCCACGAGCCCAAGCGAGAGTTTATAGCCGAGGAACGCGGCCGTAAAGCCGATGCCGTACAATCATTTAAATTGCGTTATTTACGAGCAATGCCACGCGAGGAGCGCCGGGGCCGGCGACCCTCGGGCCGAACGTAGAAGAATTCTCATTTTTCTATAAATCTTTACCTAGTCCCACTCCTTCGTTCTCTCTCTCCTTCCCCATTTTCACAACAATTCATTAATCGCTCGACAACGCGTCTATTTAGGACACGATATCTTATTACGATGATGCGATTGCGCGCGGTCGAATCCGAACATTCATGTCGGACGTTCTCGCATAATTCTACGTCGTCTTCATCTTGTCCACTTTTCTTTTTTTTTTACAATTACATCGAGGCAACGTGTCGTCGCTAGCTAAGAATTTCAGGGACGCCATTGTCCACGTTGATACGTACGTATAACGATGACCTCCAATCCGCACCTCGATAAATCTGCAATTGCAATTGCATCGAATGGACGTAGATTCCTCGGTGATTTATCGAAGAATTCTAAGACCGTTCACCCACGGTTCGCGTATACCTACGGCTCGATGGAATGGGTAATACAGATATGCCGGCGAGGATAAGCTCGGTTCGATGACTCGACGATCGGACGATTCACGTGCATCTGTCCGATGCAAACAGGTGGAATCGACGTCACGACAAATTCTTCGGGCGAATTTCCAAGTCTTTCAGAGAGATTCGTGTTGGCCGAGTGGAGTTGATATTCTACGAACTCTTGTTGTGCATATTGCGCGCTTCATCCCCGGGGTTTGGGGAGGGGGAGTCCGTGGCCGAATGGTCGGCGCGTAACACAAATTGCAGTGAGTTTCATTGTTATTCGGATTTCTGAAATAAGACGTTATATTATATTGAAGATCTTGAAGCAGAAATCAAATTACGTTCTCTAGATCTCTACCTAGTGCGTAACTATACAATTTGCTGTAATTCTAGTGATTACATGGGGCGTTCGAAAAAAAAAAAATGAGCCGTGGTCAAGACGGACCGATCTTTAATTCGATTGAAGACTGCAACATTGCTCAGGTTCTAAGTAAACAATTTTCTTGAATACATATGTAATTTCAGCGGAACAGATCATTCTACTGCATTGACCTATTATTTAACGCATAAAAGTTTATATTAAATTTATCACATAGTCACTAACATATTAAAGTCCAGCCGCATTCGCCTTTTCTAGGGCGAGCCCGATAGGTGTGTGAACCTTACATAAATATTTCCACAATTCATTTCGTTAGAATAATACATCAGTCGATGGTCGTATTTTACGTCACACAAAAATCCAGTTGGATCGATAGTTTCCAGAAAAAAAATGATCCTGTACGAATTCTCGCTTAGACGACCGTCAATCCTCCTTCGCCGGAACCGTTACGTTCTTACGTATCTAAATCATCTTGCTTGATAATTCCTGCAAATATAATTACACGTATCGTTCAAAGATCTACACCGAGAGGATTAAAAAAAAAGAAAAAAAACCGGTGATCCAAAGCGATAAACGATTTACCGCTTCAGTGACCAGCACAATATCCACCCGCTCTTTCGTATTCTCTTGTGAGTACACATACCTAAATCAACTCGTTCGAAAAGTCCCCATGGATCATTAATTAGATAGATATCGCTATAGAATCTGCATCGATCCAGGAACTGGATATCGCCACGCGACATTCGGACTTCGATAGGGATACGCACATACACACCGCAACCGAGATACGATCTCCGGTATTACTTGTCGACCTGGGTTTAGATCTCGTTGCTCTCCAATGCAGTTGTCACTGACGTCCAGGTGCGACACGATGGTGCAATTAATTATTCGCGTCTTTCTGCACTGTAACCTTGGCGATTGTCAACCGAGTCCGTGGAACGAACGTAACGAGTGGCAAAACTATTACGTATGTGCGCAAGTACGCATGTAAATACGTCTATATATATATATCGACTTGTTCGCGAAGTCCATGTTGCCCTCAGAGATAGGTGACAATGTGGGCGTGAGCACATTCGCGATACATTTGAGATGTTTCTTCAATGATGTAATCGTCGTTTATCGCTCGGAGCGGTACCATACATTCACTCACACAAACAAACAGACACGAACAGACGCACTAAGCTCGGATGGATGGTGGCATTGCAGCGAAAGAACGGGAGCGTGCGCGGAACGCGATCAACCGGACGACATCGATCACTGGTTAGCACGTGCAGCCAACTCGTTAAGTTCTTTCTTCCGTTAAAATTTTTTTTTTTTTGCATTTAATTGGTTACCATTATGTCTCCGCACCGAGACCTTTTTTGTGCGAGCGGCCCGCACGAATTCGTGGAGTTCATAATCCGATCGCAGTGGTTGATGGATGCACTGGATTATATCCTTCAAGATTATATCGCGGAGATTGAGTCAACCAGTTTGACGATGGATTTATGGAAACTATTATCAATTCAGTTGACGACGGTTGACAACGGATTCATTATTTAAGTTTGAGAAAAAGATAGAAAGGCGTTGAAGTGATGACGACAAGAAAATACCTGGATTACAAAATCTATTTTCGGCACTTCTCCGCGAAGGGTAATTTTTTATCACCGACGTTGCTGTCGAGCGAGAATTTCTAGATCGACACTATTCTATAATAGTATTCAGCCATGAATTATAATTTTTCTTCGAAATTGTTTGATAATCATTGATGTTTACTATTTTATTTTATTTATGGTCTACCAATTAACCTCAGGATGTGCCAGTCTGTATATCTCAGGTTTGCCGTTCTCTTACTTATACACCTATTTAGATAAAAAATTTGATACGGACGTAAAGTGATAACCCAGAAACAGAATTTATGATTTTTTTCGGAGGGACTCAAAGTTCCGACGGATTAAATCCCTACGCCATGTATCTGGGTATAGGGCCATATCTCCTTTGACCGCATGACGATCGCTAGCTATCTACTACAGCTACTCGGCTAGACCTATCTATATATTGTCGGGATTTTGATCCGTCAGAACTTCAAACCCCACCCAAAATATTTATCAAATTATTTTGAACCCCCTTCTCATGGACTGAAAAGTGTACTACATTTTTTTTTCTCACTTATCCCGCTTAGTAGGATGTCCTTCAATAGATCTCACAAAATGCAAAAAAAAGTTTTATGACCTTACCACTATAAGCCTTCAGTCACGACATATTTGCTTCGAAACTGGTTATCAGATAGTTCGCCCATCCCTCTAGCTATCAATGCTAAAACTCTGAAAAAAATCGAGAATATAGCTCCCGATTAGTACTTTCAATGAAAATTATACCACGTACCGTGACTAAAATTGCTTATGAACAATTTAGAAATAACTCTTTCTTTTCATAAATCGTCGCACGAACACGTACACTTTTTTAGAAATTATATATTTTGTCAACACGAAAGTGCTCTTGATACGTATTATAAAAGGTTGGAGAGAATATGTTTGTGAGTCCGGCTACAGAACTCTATTATGTGCGTGCTCGGTACGCTCTTGGCAAATTTTTTAGTTTCGTTCAGTAGCAATATCCCGGCATGCGGAGTCTCCGTACATCGGCGAGGACGCTGGCACGCGTTCGTTTTTAAATGCATTGTGACGAACAATTATATACGGCGGTATTGTCATGCTGCAGCCTATATGCAGCAGTAACGACATAGCGTCATCAGCATAGCATTGCGAGAGTTAAGGATAACTCGTAAACTGGGAAATCGTGGGCGAACGCGTCCTTGGATCTAAACTTGTAAATGATCATGCTTCGTTAAAATTCTGGATCTGAAAAGTCATCGCCGCGCATCTTGATGATCATCGGGCGAGTGATTTGATCAAAATCGTTGGAACAACACTTGTCAGTAAGGCGTCGATGTAGACGTTGAATGCATGATAAGTCGGTCACAATCGCAGTTTGAATAGCACAGTTGATGAGATCGCATTATTAATGATTCTGCGATTACGCAAAACAATGTTGAACCTTATCGAATGGACAAATGGAGTAATCAATGGAAACACTTTATAAAGCCTTAAAAACCGACAGACGCCTCTCATCTGCTCTGAATTGCATTAATACACTTTTTGTCGATAAACAATTAAATTTATTAATAATAAAATTTAAATCAATGAAATTTACCATTTCATGGACGAAGAATATCTACCGAATTATCATTATTATTATTTTACAACGCATACGGCTGAACCGTTTTTCGTGTAGATCATCCGTTTGACGCACGAGAAAAACTTTTGTCGGTTGGTTACTCGGACATAGACGAGCTTGGAGCGAATTTCCGGAAACATTGGTAAAACACAATTTCGCAAACTCTGTTTTACGGGATTCAAATTACCCGACGACGTTGAGGCTGTCAAAGCCTGAGGCTGTCCTGAATGCCGGTGGGGACTGTTGAGGTTGTGTTAATCATAAATACTCGGAAAGAGCAGGTGCCGGCTCAGAGCGGGTTTCAGTCACGTATGAAAAACGACTATGAGCTTCATTGTTGAGTTCCACGTGCCTGAAGCAATGCCGGAGTTTGCCGGGCGCAATCTCTTCCCGATGATGCTGCTACCGATGCCGGTGAAGTTAAACTCAACGTCGCTACGCGTTGATGGGATATCCTTGCATTGCGATGTACGCGAATCAAGAAAGTGTATTGAGGTCTGTTTCGAGAAAAAAATCTTTGCAACTCTTAGATTTTGAGTATATAATATTGAGAAACGTCTGGCCAAATCTGAGCCCAATCGGACTATTTTGAGGGGTTCCGCCGTCATTATTTTCATTTTGCAATTAATTAACACTTGAAAAAAATTGTATGAACAGTTGAAATAGATTTTTTTATTGAACATAAATATTCAGGGATTAAAACTGAGTGCAGTACATGATATTACGCTCAATTGAAACAGACAATCATGGGTTCTCCAATGAAATTATTTTTATCGACAACAATTATTAACCACAAAAATGTTTCCAACTCAAAAGAACGATCACGTGATTAATCAATGATTTTTGATTGGATCCAATTCAAGTAAGCGAGAAGAAAAAGTGACCGATACATGAATAGAGTGATTAGGACGATATTTGTAATTACTGGGAAATGGATTTCGACTGGTCAAACAATTTTTCTCACGCGTCAATCAAATGCAAAATGCGGAACCTCTTCAAATATTCCGGCTGGACTCTCATTTGGCCAGATATTTCCTGATAGTACACAAGTATACGTCAAATCTGAACCTAAACATTTTTTTTTCCAAAGCACACCCCAGTGTGTACTCGACGATGCGGCATTCGTTGCTCCTCGTACTCGTTTTCACTCGTGGGTTATGCGATGAGTTACGCAATAAAAATAATAATAATACATAACCCGTGCAGCTCGTTCGCGGTAGTCGTATCAACGAAAGCTCGAGCGGTTGCTTTGACTGACTTTGAGTGAATCGACGATGTTCATTCGCGGTGCGATTCACATATAACTCGCTGAAACTCGGTGGACTCTTATCGACGTTTCACAATCGACGTTTTGTATTATTATAATTTCCATTCCAGGATCACGATGAGGATTACGATAACCGAATAAACATTTTGCTTCTCGTCTTGTGTATTTGCATTTTGGTCTGAGTGTGGGTTTTCCGTGACTCCGGGAGGTCCGCGGAACCATCAGAAGCGTTTCTGCCGCTGGATAATCTCGAATTTACGGTTCAGTTATTGTCCATTGAGGATATTAAACGGATGGAGAGGCAGAAAGTGGTTGGGGCTGGTGAATGTGGCGTGCTTCTGTTGCGGGCCTATCGCTGTAACGTTTGAACTATCTATTCATCTCTTTCAGTCGGGCGGAGATGCGACGCTGCGATATCGCTTGTCCGCTTGCTAAGAGTAACGAACTTTGAGGCTCCTCTATCACTGTAACGCACATAGATGCAATTCCACGACGAGCTAAATCGTTTTTGTACAATACACTTAACGATATACACCGCGGATTTCAGTCTCAGCGAAACTGGGAGTAAATCTTGATTTTTGGTACGAACATTGTTTATTCGTATCTCTGATTAAACTCTCGTGTACGTGCCGTGCGATATTGCACCCGGTCGATTCTGAGTGAAGCTTAATTGTGTATTTCTTAATTACGTCCGATCAAAGTTAAGTGATGACTGTGATGCTTTGTCACAGTCCTCATTATTTCTGTTCGCGTTCTGAGAAGATGTTTTATGCAAACTGAGGAACAGAGCAATATTTGTTTCCTCGTCGAACTACAAATCCTTTGATCTTTATTACATCCAATTACGATTCCACGACGGGCTGAGCTGAAGATAAGATATCAATTTTACTGGTCATTATTCATTTTTCTTTTGACACGTCCAGATTTAATTGCCGCAATTTTTTTGCGTTAGACATTTGAAGAGACGTCTACCACTCAACTTGTAGTGGGCAGATTAATTCATTCTCACTCGTTACTTCGAATCTGTCAGTACGTTTTGTTTTTTTCTCCAGAATTTATCCACTGCAAGGTAAGATCATTATCTCTGTCGCAAATAGCTGCAGATTCCGTCGTAACCGCGTTTCCTATCCCGAAACGGAAATCATTATTATGACTCGACATTCTCGATGCCGTCATTTTTTTCGAGTAGCCGTGGTGTTTGAGTGACGGAAACGCGGCTTGCAAAACGATTTAACGATCACCACCGCTTCTCAGGGGACAAACTGTGTGCCTAACGAAACAAAATATGCGGTATTGAAGGCTCGACGCATGCATGACGACGAGACGTATGCATATCTCTCTAGCTTTTTTTCTCTGCGCTTCGGGACGGAAATTTGCGGCAAACTAGCAGCCGTATATAAAACGTCTTTGCGGTTGTCGCGTAGACGGCGCCAATGGCTCGACCAATGCGATCCCAACGCAACACCATTTTAGCGGTTTTACATCTGTCGAACATCGCACGTGGGCGCATTCGAGTGGAAACGTATTTAAATGTTGTATTTAAACGCTGCGTGGTTTTCCACTCGCGTTTTTTATTGCTCGTGGTTTCATTTTCATTTTGAATATTGAGAGATTTTTTACTCGTTATTTATTACGATTTGCAATAGTCATTGGTTTTCAACTCGTGAGTTAATTCGATTCTAAGTGCAGAATTTATTTTCACTCGGTATTCAATTTAAGGTCGAATGGAAATCCACTGAATCCCGGAATAAATGTCGAGTGAAAATAAATTCTGTATTCAAAATGGAAAAATTAATAACGAGCAAAAAATTACTTGGTATTTAACATCGTAATAAGTAACAAGTGGAAAACCACTCAGTATTTTTTCTTTTAATACTTTTTTTTCCATCGCTTCGGTACGCTTTCTGACAAGAGAATAATAAATCGACAAATGCAAAATGAAAAACATGGATAAATGATGCACAGTTTGGTTAGAATTTTCGCAGCCAAAAAGCGTGCAATCATCCTGATATTGCACATTTTTTCGACGGACAAATACTGTTTTGATTCAGGCGCCTGATTTCTTGAATCAAATAACACCCTCCACAAGAAGACACTGAAGGGACCTCTCTTAATGACATATTAATCCGATTCTAATTCCCTAGCTTCGGTAGAATATATAGTATATATATCTTCGTCGTTTTACAGCAGAGAATCAACGGTCTTGATGTTAGGAAAATAATTCGTATCATTCGATATCATGAGATTTGTTTGTTCCACGATATTTTAAATTACCTCTGAAAATATTTGTGAGACACACAGCCATTTGTTCTACCCTTGGTACACACTGTAACTTCTTACCACACATCTTTTACAAAATCTGTTTTACATGTATATGTCATATTAGATATTCGACAAAAACTGCTTCGCGTCAACAATCTACGTGCAAAGAAAATAAAACAAATTATTCCCACGATTTTGAAGCATAATATTGTGATGGATCATAGATTCATTCTAATGAAACCCGAGCGGCAATAACCGATTTTCATTCCAGCGATCGTGTCGATTACTCGGCTCCAATTAATGTTCGAAAACATGACAAATATAACTCCACCAATTTTCGTCAATTGACCGGCCGATGGCGGGAATTTTTTTAAGGTCGGGGGAGTTAACTAGATGTACGACGATCTATTATTGCGGTTGAATTTTCGTGCGAAGAGTTTCGAGTGTCGTTCAACGGTGCCTCTGCCAGTGCCGCGGAATTATTCCGACATAATTATTAGTCATCGTTAATAAAGTCTCCCTCTATGCGTCTTTATCTAATCCCCGCCTTTCGGTGAATACGTTTATTGTTTCTTCGATGAGTACGTTTTCATGAACTCGTCGTTATTCAGCTATCAATGCTTTGGTCATCACACGGATGCGCCACGTATGAAAAGTAAAAGAGAAAGATTGCGAAGGGGAAGTATGTGCAGTAAGTACTTAGCGCTGCAACAAAAGTGACGCGAGACACGGTGGCGTCATCGAGCGAACCAAGCCGCGACAGTGAGGCATGCACTCGATTTGACTGTTGAGAGGAAAATCGCTGGCTCGCCCGATGAACTCATCAACGCGCGCTCTACACACCCGTGACATAATTTCCGTCACGTGTTGGCTTATGAAGTGAGCGTAAAAGAGAGGGAGAGAGCAAGGAGAGATAGATGAAGACAGACCTCACGCATGATAGCGCAAAACAATTAAAAAGTCAATGCAGGCGCGAGCGAAGTTTCATTCTCGTGTGTCTTATTTCTTTGCACGTCACTCGACTCGTGTATTGAAATTTATCAAACAATTGCAAAATACCGGATAAAATAGGCAAGGCACGCGACAATTGCGAAGATCATCGCACTAACAGCACTGAGGTTAATTGGAGAGGTCCGTAATAATTTGAATATGAACTAGGATTTCTCGGAATTATTGTTCAACGAGATTAGATTGACGGATGAAAAAATCGGCCCCCGCCGTGTCTGGTGCGAAATGTTTCTCAGCTATTATCTCGAGCTCTAAAGACAACATTTATTTTGTTGCCACTTCGACTGTCAGTCCTCAGAACGAAAAGTCTTTTCATAGACGGGAACGAATTATGGAATATTATTGCAAGACAAGAAGCTCAAGTAAATCGAATTTAATATGGGTGAATAAATAAATACATAAAGATCAAAAAATGTTGAGTTGGTTAAAAAACAAATCAAAATCAGAGAAAACAAGTTTAAAGATATTGAGTGACAAGAATTTTAATTTTTTCATACGAGATGGCATTGTAGTATAATCAAAAATATTTATCGTGATTCTACAAAAATACGTTTGTCCGTTTTCACTGGTTACGACAATCGACTATTTGTCACGAACGATAAAAACATTTGCCGAGAGTTCCCACGAGGCTAGTAAATAATAATATCAGGATCGAAACGCGGTCTCAATAAATAAACCCGTTCGTTGACTTTTCGAGCTTTCACGTATTCGTATCTCCGTAAGCATTTACGTCACGCTCCTTCCATCGTTCAGGATGAGTTACCGTATATCATTGTGTGCTGTGTACGAATGTGCGTACGCGCAATGCAACCTCTACTGCGCATAATTGACATACATACGTATGCTACGCGTACAGTTTCTTACGACCAATACAGATTCGAGGATCGATGCATCGCGAAGAAACTCGAGGATTGTCACGTCGTCATTCTGGACAGATAAAGAGGAGAAGGGGGTACTTAACACTTGATATGTCTGCGAAGCTTGTTTTGTCTCGGGGTTCCCATTGGAATTTATATTTGATACCATTGACAGCTACTGATGTCTCCATCAGATCACGAATCATTGAATATTTGATTATCTACTTATTATTTCATGTGTATTTATTATTATTTATTACATATTATGAATTACATTCCATGTTTGAGGTATGTTAAATACTACATCGAACATTTTTGCCATTTGCAAACCTACCCAGACGTAATTAATTAATTTCTATTCGGACTCTCAAAACTTGTGCTGGATCAATCAAATCAGTTCCAAGGTCTGTACGCTTCAAACTATCGGAATGCGCATGCAGAAACGAGATATTCATTAACGAATTTGAATCGACAAGGATCGATCATCTATAATGCATGCAATGTATGTATGTATCTAATGTAGCCGCCGTTCCACATGGCTCCTGAATATAACTAAGCCGAGCGAACAGGTTCCCCCTATGGCATTATTTCCATGATTCGTATCGTTATATCCGGATATCGGTCCGCGAATTTTCCAATGAAATATAATGAAAGACACGAACGGATTCCCCCGTAACAATGATGAACATGATTTCCGATGTTGGTACACACCGTATAAGTTCCGGTTCCGTCGTTCTATATTCAAATAAACAACCCACCCCTCGACATTGTCTTCTTTTTTTTCGTCATCTCATATTTTCCTTTCTATCAAACCGTCGTAGCGTACAGTTCGCAAGCTCGCGACTCTCGCTACTTGCAAATTTTATGAGAGCTTCTCCGATAAGTAGTAAAATACAGTTTGGTCGGGTAGTGTGAGCAGGGGGTCTCCGGTAACGCGTCACGGTTCATGCCGGTCGGAGGATAACCGCCTGCTGTACTGCAGATAGATATTTTTTTTTTTGTTCCCATTTCCCCCGATCCTTCTGCCCCCTTTCCGTCTCTCGTTCTCGAGTCCTCCCTCGAGGCTCTCCGAAAACATTTTTTAGCGAATATCCCGCTCTCCGGAGTCTTTTCACGCTTAACAAAACCTTTTTTAAAAATATTTATCTCTCCCGACGATTTTATCTCGTTCGTGACATAAACCGATGGACGAACCGTTGAAATAAATTTTCCATCGTCGCGAATGAATCTACTGTCGATGAAAGAAACCGGTAGCTCGAGACCGGCAATCGAGTGTAGATGCTTCGGGGCGGACAGAGAGTTAACGAGTGTCTACTTTGTTCGAGTAAATTACAGGGAAGAAGTTGACAATGGTCCATGGGAGGATCGATGGTTAAATGAAAAATTCTTTGCAGGAGACCGGCCAGGTTACTTTCTAGTTGCCTTATAAGATGTATCGCAAGCCCGTCTACTGGGCTTGTGCACCGGACAATGAAGGTACAACGATTGCGCCCTCGCTCGAACGTGTCGGTGAACCGGCGCAGTCCACACGCACGATCGATGCATCACAATCATCGGGCGAGTCTGTAACTTTTAACCGCGGGCGATCTGACCACACCGCATACATGCATGCACTTCTCTGTATCATTTCACAACAATAAATACATTATGCGTTCGAGCGAATGAGCACTCGATTGCCCGCTATTGCTTCGTCAAGTAGAACATATAAATCTCTCAAAGACTCGGAAAACTATGCAACGTCTTCGCCGGGATTGTAAGTTTGCCGCGGTACTAGCTTTGGTGATTGATATTTTGAATTCAATAGTTATATATTGATCGGAACTTTCAATGTTGTCAATAATTTATAAAATCTCAAGTTTCATTTGATTAATAATGAAGTTTTTGTTTTTAATAAGTTTACCGAAAGAACGTGAAACACCGTTAATTATCTATCAACTCGTCGTTGATATCGATTTTTTAATTGGCCAAATGCATTCATCTTCCGAGCCGAGAGTCGATCTCAGTACTGTAATAGTTTCATAGCTCACGCCAAATATATTCGTATTTTTATCATGGCTCGTAATTTGCTGGTCTCCTCGGGACGAGAGCGTAAGAGGGCGGGGATGGTTTGAAAACCTTTTTTGCACAATGGGAAAAAGTGAAAGATAGGACGACCGAGTGCAGAGCGAGATGGAAGATGGCGAAAGTGTGGTGGATGCATCCTTGATGCGCACGAGACGTCGGGTGGAGTGTTGTGCCGTATCAGAGACTCGAGAAGCACCAGTGAGTGTACCGAAACGCGTACAACACTTTTCCCGTCTGGTTGGCAGTCCATTAGAAGCGCACGGACGATTTACCAGCAAAAGCACCGCGTTCCCGTTGCTCACTCTTTCGGTCTCCATTCGGTTCAGCTGACGGTCTCCATGCCGAGCAGCTTTTAGGACCACGGAAATTTGATGCTCGCTGCTTGTCATGCTAATATATACAGGTTTATTATCGCTCCCGGGGCAAGCGGAACGCGCGTTATCATGTTGATTTATTTGCCGGAAACCTCGTCGACCATTTGTTCCAAATTAGTCGCCGAGCCGTCGAGCCGAGGGTTTCCCGCGAAGGCAGGGGGGTGTTGAGTGTACAATGAACGGTTCGCCTCACTTATCAATCGTAAAATATGCTATATGTTACTTTTTGTAAACGCCATTTCTGATAATGTTATTCTTGGGATTGTATAAGTTGAAATCCGATCGATGATAGACAAATTTGACCCCAATCGGGTTGTTGACTTTTTTAATTTGAAGCTAAAATTAATGGTATGAATATGAGTCATATTGATAAGGATATTATGCATTTTTAGGAAATTTAGATTATTTATTAATAAGCAATATTGGTTCACTTATTGAGTGAAAAAAATCGTTTTCTCCCGGCCGTTCGCGTATTTCGAATAGCTCTATTTTTTTATGTTAGTGGAAAACGGTGTTACCTTGATGGTCACTTTGGAAATATGCACAATTAATGAAATTAACGCAATCTAAGAACGCGATGTGCGAATTTATCAATAACGAATTGCTCAATTCTTGCCAAGACCAAAAGTGATCTAACTTGTCGTATCTGACGATGAGACATTCATAATATATACATGGAAAATAGTCTTACTTACTCAAATGAAAGTAATAAGAATGATAATGCAACGTAAAATGAGACAAAAAGGAAAGGAGAAAGGAAAGGGATGACGTTGCAACGAAAGAGTTGAATGCTTTGTTTCCAGATTTTCGGCAATCTTCTTAGTCTTCAACACCCGAATTGATTTGATGAAAAAGGGCACGAGCCCTCCTACGCGTTAACCCAGCGGTGCACGCGGCCTAGTTTTCATCATCCATTTTTAATTCCTCTTTCATTCTTCGATGTAAATATATACCGCTGCCACTTTTCGCCCTATTTGCACGATCGTGTGAAACTACTTGAATGCACTCGTACCCCAACGATCCGGCAGTTGATTGACAACGTCGTGAAAATAGTTGCAATTTTTTACAACCCTTTCAGAAAATTACAGATCTGGCCGAAGATTTCGGAATTATTTGATTATACTAACCTGTTGGGCCAAACTTTAATTGTTCTGCGACACACAAAATTTTTTCACCCGTGTACAACACTTCGAATGTATTTTCTGTTTACGAGATTCGGCGGATATTTAACGGATTTAAAAGTTCCGGCATAATTTAAAGTCTTTTTTGCGAGTCCTCATATGATTAACGTTGACTGAAAAATGCCAAAGACGCTTTGAGATAAATGTTTGGTGGGTTGAAAATACAAAATTTTTTCTTTGAGGTGAAATTTCATGGACGAGATTTGGGTCATGCCGTTGCTTCAAAATTTATTTTTATCCACGACTAGGTTTTAAATTCGTGCTTTTACAGCGGAAAAAAGTGGCCCTGTTTACAACCACGTTATACATCGTCGTTTGCGACGACTCGCAGCTGTCGACTACGCGGACGGTTTTCATGATGAAATAATTGGGTAATAATTTTATTAAGTAAATAATTCTTCGTTGTGTCTTGACCGAGCACAAATTAATCCCCCGAGAATATTAATTATTATTATTGTGAATAAAAGGTTTATTAATCGGAATATAGTTTTCGACACGTCGATACTACGAAAACCAAACGAAGACTGTGAATAAAAGTATTGAATTCAAATTATAATAATTCTGTAACAAGAAAGAAAAATTCGAAATACGATGTTGGACCTTGCCCCTTAATTTTTGGCTACTTCGGAAAAAGACAGATGAGAAATTTTGAGTTGATGAATTTGAGGATCCTCATAACGATGTTATATATATTAGAGTGGTCCTTATGATGGCTTCGGACGAATTTTGACCCGCTCCCCCCCCAGATTGGCTCCAAATAATTAAAAAAAAATTTCCCTAAATAAGCAGCCCGCCATCTTTAAAACCGGCCATTACCAGCAGGGGTCATTTTTCCCCTTTAAAATACACAGGATTTACCGACTCTCTACTAATATCCCTATTCGGGTCTCTTGAAATCATCTTAAAAATCCAAGAAGTATCTCAATGAGTCCGTGGCACCTTTGTGCATGAAAAAAAAAAATCTTACGGTTCGATTTTGAAATGGTTATGGGTCGTTCCACGCCGATATATAAAAATATTTTTCGGGTTTTTTTAATTCCCGGATAATTTTGTCAGAAAATATTTTAGATTTGAAATATCAATCCTAAAATTCAAAATACTGATCTTGAAAGCCATATTGGTCATTCCGACTCAATTTGTTTTTTTTTCTTCTTTCGTTTTTCCTCTAGTTGCCGAATAATTTTATCAAAAGAAAGTTCAGAATATCCGATCTTATTCTGAAAATTGAAAATACTGGTCTTGAAATTAATATGGGCTATTCCAACTCGAAACACTATTTATTTTGGAAAATTAAATTTTAATGGAAAATAAAGAATGTTTCTAGTTGGAATGGCCCATATTAATTTCAAGACCGGTATTTTGAATCTTTAGAATGAGATCGGATATTTTAAACTCTCTTTTGATAAAATTATTCGGCAACTAGAGGAAAAACGAAAGAAGAAAAAAAAACAAATTGAGTCGGAATGACCAATATGGCTTTCAAGATCAGTATTTTGAGTTTTAAGATTGATATTTCAAATCTAAAAAATTTTCTGACAAAATTATCCGGGAATAAAGAAAAACCGAAAAACATGTTTATATATCGGCGTGGAACGACCCGTACCTATTTCAAAATCAAACCGTAAGATTATTTTTTTCATGCACAAAGGTGCCACGGGCTCATTGAGATTGAGATTGGATTTTTAAGATGATTTCAAGCGACTCAAATAGGCATGTTACTAGAAAGTCGAAAAATCCTGTGTATTTCAAAGGGGAAAAATGACCCCTGCTGGTAATGGCCGGTTTTAAAGATGGCGGGCTGCCAATTTAGGGAACTTTTTGCTTCCTCATAGAGGAAGCTTTGTTTTCGTGACAAAATTGTTTTTCGAGATGTTCATGAAAACGTGTTCAGAATGTCCCAAAACATCTAAAAATCACAACTGGAAAAAATGTCCGGATGTATGTGTGTGTGTGTGTGTGTGTGTGTGTGTGTGTGTGTGTGTGTGTGTGTGTGTGTGTGTGTGTGTGTGTGTGTGTGTGTGTGTGTGTGTGTGTGTGTGTGTGTGTGTGTGTGTGTGTGTGTGTGTGTGTGTGTGTGTGTGTGTGTGTGTGTGTGTGTGTGTGTGTGTGTGTGTGTGTGTGTGTGTGTGTGTGTGTGTGTGTGTGTGTGTGTGTGTGTGTGTGTGTGTGTGTGTGTATGTATGTAACATTGGTTGAGCGTTCATAACTTGAGAACGGCTCAAGATATCAAGCTGAAATTTGTCACACATGTAGAGGGTTCACGGCGCATAGCATGATTCAATTTTTAGAAAAATCACAGTTACAGTTTTTTCGTTTTTACGCGATTTTTAAAAAATTAAAAAAATTATTTTTGGTCTCTAGCTTCCACAATTTTATAGATATCGACCTCAAATTTAGTATAATGTTGTACGACCACAGGGTGATGCTCGTCACTCAATTGGAAAAAAATCCATGCAGTGCTTTTGTTTTAAGAAATGTTAAAAGGTGTAAAAAAATGGTGTGCGCACTCTAGCTGTCACAATTTTCTAGATATCGGACTAAATTTTGGTACGTAGCTGCACTATTATCAAGAGACGTTTCGGATTGAATTTGGGCGAAATCCATCGGGCTATTCATATTTTATGTCATTTTGAAATTTTTCAAAAATGAACGTAAGTGCTCTAGCTTCCACAATTTTCGAGATATGTGGCTAAAATCGGTACAAAGTCGCACTATTATTGAAAGATGTTTCGTATTAAATTTGGGCAAAATCCATCCAACCATTCATATTTTATGGCGTTTTGAAATTTTTTTGAAATCGTCGCGTGCGCTCTAGCTTCCACAGTTTTTGAGATATCGGATCAAAACTTGGTACAAAGTCGTACTATCATTAAAAGATGTTTCGTATCGAATTTGGGCAAAATCCATCGAGGCGTTTAAATTTCATGCGACTTTCAATTTTTTTAATTTGACATGGAATTCACTATGTATTCATTCTGGACTAGATCGATTCACGAACCGATTTTATAGAAGAACAAGGGTGCAAAGTCGAACCTTGCACATTGCTTCCTCATAATTTTTTTACTTTGCCAAAGCTTTCTCTATGAGGAAGCTAAAATTGATCGACACAGTTCCTCATGGAGGAAGCTTTGGCAAATTAAAAAAATTATGAGGAAGCAATGTGCAAGGTTCGACTTTGCACCCTTTTTTTTAATTATTTGGAGCCAATCTGGTGGGAGAGCGGGTCAAAATTCGCCCAAAGGTAATATAAGGACCACTCTAATATATATATCGTGATCTAAATTTGTTTATTTTATTGTGGGACCCACGATTTCTCCATTCCAAGTGCGCATTGCACTCAGTTTTAATCCTTCAATATCGATATTTAATGGCAAAAATTGATTTCAACCGGCTTAACAATTTTTTCCGTGTTAAGTAAGTGCGAAATCGATACAACGACTGCAGGACCTCTCAAAATAGTTCGATTAGGCTCAGATTAGACCAGAGGTTTCCCTATCGTATGAACTTCAAGTCTGAGAGATAACGTTACATTTTCATTCAAAAACACACCTTAATATACATATCCACGAAGGTGACCGTTATTGCCCAGAGTTGGCATTTTTTTGCCCGCCCTAAAAAAAAACTCTCACAGAAAAAAAAATTTCGGCACCTTCGAACAGTTCATTCAAAAATGTTGCTCTACATAAATAAATAAACACACATAATAAATCCACATCCACATAATAAATTTCTTTCACATAAATTTATCCGGAAAATAAAGACACTTGTTTCGGGTTTTCCGATCCTGAGCGATCACCATTAAGATCCCGGTGAATAAAGTTTTTCCAACTATCGATGATTTTTAGTTTTTCATAAACCAATATATATATCAATAGTTAAGAAACGTAATTTCTTTGTATCTTAATGGCGATCGCTCGGAATCGGAAATTCCGAAAAACGTGTCTTTCGATTCCAACATTAATTAATCCGAAAAATCGTCGGGTAAAAATGTTGGATCAACTGTTCGAAGGTGAATTCGACCGGAGCGCTTTATACATATGTATTAGGGTGAATCTTATTTGAGTCATTTTCGAATTTGGACTAAAACCAGGTCTTAATCAACTCCAAACGCAAAAAAAAAAAAAAATGTTAAGCCTTATTCGATCTTTCTAGTCCCATTCTCACGACGACGCGTTGATTCGAGGTGAAGTTTCCCAAGTAGTAGTTTCCAAAGTACATACACCACCCTAATATATGTATATGGGGCTGGCCACGCCAACTCAGCCAGCTGACAACCTTCTATCCTCCGATCAGGTCGATAATTTTTTTTTAGTATCTTTAGGGTCCTACGACTTTACTAATTTTTTTTCAGATTTTTTAGACCTCCCCTTCTCCTCACCCCAACCCCCCCAATTTTTTTTATCAAGAGGGAACGGCTTTTTCGCCATTTTTCAATTGAATGAAAATTTTTTCCCAGATACCTTATCGAAAGTGAAGAATTTTTTTCATAAAATTGAAGTGGAACTATTGTTTCTAATATTTTATTTTAACTTTTTTTCAATTTTGAAAAATTCTACTTTTTCCGAAATTTTAATATATGATCATGGTTTTCTATTAAAGAAAAAAAGAAATATAAAATCTCTTTTGCAAGAAATCGATATTCCAAATATTTTCTATAGAACATCCATTTTCCCCCCCGTGAGACGAGCTAACCTTGTCATTCTGATTTCTAATCGGAATATCTTCTAACGGAATCGAAATATCGATTTTTCGCAGGAGAGATTTTATATTTCTTTTTTTTTTTAAATAGGAAACCATGATCATATCAAAATTTCGGAAAAAGTGGAATTTTTTCAAAATGGAAAAAAAATAAAAATAAAATATTAGAAATAATAGTTTCACTTCAATTTTATGAAAAAAGTTCTTCAATTTCGATAAGGTATCTGGGAAAAAAATTTCATTCAATCGAAAAATGGCGAAATAGCCGTTCCCTCTTGATAAAAAAAATTGGGGGGGTCGGGGTGAGGGGAAGGGGGGGTCGTAAAAATCTTTAAAAAAATTAGTGAGGTCGTAGGATCCGTAAGATACTTAAAAAAAATCATCGACCGCATCGGGGAATCAGCCATCTGAAATAGCGTGGGTTGCCCCATTTCTGTATATCGGGTGGGGCGAGGGGAAGGGGGGGTCTTGAAAATCTGAAAAAAAATTAGTAAAGTCGTAGGACCCTAAAGATACTAAAAAAAAAATTATCGACCTGATCGGAGGACAGAAGGTTGTCAGCTGGCTGAGTTGGCGTGGCCTGCCCCATATGCAAAATTCGTTGCTCGTCCACTTGTTCGATCGTTGGTGAGATCATCGAACGCAGTTAATAATCGCATTGTTGAAGAAATCTCGGCAGCGCACAGGCGTCTGTGATCCCGGAAGAGTGCCGCCGCAGTTTGCTCGCTCATTGCATTGTTAGTCCACGTCGAATCGCGAATGTGCGCTGCGCAACACCCCCGGCGTTTCCCTCGTAGAGCTCGGCTGAGACTGCGAACACACATGCGATTGCAACAGTTCACATCGGTGATGTATGCAACGAGGGGAACCGACTCTTCGATGTACTTGAAGCCGATGCAAAGCCCGTGCGGCTATCGCGGTGCGGTAGCCCGCGGCACCGTCGTTCCCTTTGCCACGGAAATTCTAGTTTTAACATCGTGCGATGCGAATACACGCGAACCCGCAACCATAACTGTACTATGAAATCGACGTATGAGCAACGCCGCTATTATTGAAGCTTTATACATGAGCTTTAATACACAAGTTCTGACCGAGCGTCTGAGCCGCCAGGCGAGAAGGTTATTTATGTAATTCATAGCTCTCGTACGTACCAGAGAAGGATCTGCACCCCCTCCTCAACCACCATCTCAAGAGTTCCCATTTTACAGTCTCAAGTTTATTGCATTGTAGTATTTCTCGCGTACCCGACTTTCGGCAGCGCGTAATATTTTCTTTTCTTATTATACGTGCAATATAACCGTTGCAATCGTATATTTATTATTATTTAATTTTATAGCATTCGAAACTAACCATTGCCTAACTTGAAATACTCTTGTGCGGAAAATCACCTGTTCATTGTTTATTTTTAAAATATTATTATACGTGCGGGGCTCTATTAATATTCTTAAGGTTTTAATTCCAATTAGTTCATGGGGAAAAAATAGGATGAAATTATAATCTATTAGTTCGTGGAAAAAATGTAGAAAGAGTCGATTATTCACAAACGCCAGACCTTTTTGCAGGTCAATGAAATGTGATTCCAGGCTGTTACCGTTCGCGTACCTTCGATGGCTCTCGACGTGTGCGGCGCTTTTACCTCGCTGACTCTAGTAACGTGAGATACTCAATCTCAGTTTGCCGGCGGGTTAAAGGGCATTTCTGACGCACCGTTGGACGACGATGCATCCCCCGGTCTGCCGGTCTATATTTCCGGCTCTGGCTTGTTTTGTACGCGAGCTCGATTCGCAGTCAAATTACATGCCCGTGTCAAGTAGTGTCATTGAATAAGAGTTTCTCGTGTCAAAGCATTTCTCGTTGGGTTCGGAATATGCAAGCTCGGGTTTCTCGACTACCGTGCAAATATCCACTTGCGGATAACGCCGAAACGGGAATATCTTTGTAGCGCAATCGTTTGGGTGTCGGTTCGTCAAATGATCCAATAAATAAATGGATAAAACACAAAAACGATGTTCGGTTATTACTTCTCTCATGTGAAACTAAAATACAGGGAAATTTTTTTGGGTTCTATTTATTTCATCAATCTATCGAGCTGGCCGATCGGAATAGATATTATAATCATCGTCAAAAATTACATTGCAGGTTCTGCCCGGTATGTCATTAATTTCACAAATGGAATTACTAGGAGGCGTCGAAAACAGCTCTTCCACTCAACGATAACGATATTCATTCTTGTGATCGATAACAGATGTATATACAATGGGTGATCTAATTATTACAGCCGTTCGCAAAAGAATATAAGTGGCAAGTTACTGCAATAATTTTATTCCCCACTGCACGTACCATTGAACGTCATATTGGAAGGATCTTTCAAATCTAGAAATGTTTTTTCTTCCTCTGGCGCAGCGCTTATTCGCACCAATGCGAATGGAGCATGACGCACGCTTCTCCACGCAGCAAATTAGTGGTTCATAAAAAAATTAACAACCACAATAGGAGGGTAGGAAGAAAAGAAAAAAAAATGGCTTTTCGTACGTAACAAGCTTGGGTAGGTGGGTTCGCGGTTGTTGCTAATTGTCTGGTTCCTCGTTCGTGGATACTCGGAACAGCCATTAAATCGTAAAAGTTCTGGCTCGCGAGTACATTTAAATATGCATGATAGAGAGTTTAGAAAGTTTTTCCATAGCCCTTCTTCGGAGTTATCCCTCAGCGTCGAGAGCTCCCGTTTTCGAACATTAGATACACGATACGACCCTCGAGTGTAATTGATATACGACGTTGGTAACCAATCGCTATTAGCTTCAAAAGAAATTCTAAAAGCCCGGCAAATACGCTATTTATTACGTGCAAGTAAATTCTTAAGATAGTTAAAACTTCAAATTCGTCCATTAGTCGAGAATTTTCCATAATTTAATTTGCAACAAAAATTAAACTCTTGAAATACTGAAGAAAGTGAATTTCGGGTTGTCAGTTATGCATTCAAATTATTATTATTTCAACGGTGGACTTTTTCGTCCTCGAGTATATCTAACGATTATACGGCGATGGTAACTAATCGCTATTATCTAACTACAAAAGAAATTTGATCCGAAAAAAACGCTATTTACTACATGGAAGTAAATTCAATTTTTTTTGGTTCATGGAACTAAATTTTTAAAATAATGAAAAATTCCAATTCACCCATTGGTCGAAAAATGTTTGTTTTTTGATTTTTACCGGAAAGCGATTTTTCAAATATTAATAAAGAATAAATTCCGTTTCGTCAGTTGTATATTTAAATGACTAATCACTTCGCGAGTCCTCCACCCCCACGAATATAAGTGATATACAAGGTGGGTAACCAATATCTACTAGTTGCCAAACAATTTTGAAATGTCTAGCAAATGCGATATTTATCACATGAATCGAAATTCAATAATTAGAACTAAAATTCGTCCATTAGTCGCGGAATTTTTCGCAAATTAATACGCGTTTCTTTCGGCTTCCGCCGCCGTTTAAGGAAATACGACATGGTTGAGGAAAACGATACCGCGAAATCTCGAATCCAAGATCGAAATACCGATGGTAACACGCGCGCGGCTTAACGACACTCGAGTGCCGCCCGAGACCGCAAGGGTTCGTGTATACCGCCGCCTTTGAAATACAATAATCTTTGCGGCGCCTTCGAGTCAGCTCGGTATTTATATTAAAATACCAAGTGCGAGTAGCATCAACGATGTGTATAATAAAATTAGGCATATAGCGTGTGACTTACGAAGATTCTTGTGAGCCCACATCCAAACTCGAGAGCGTGACCCTCTTATTCCTCGTTCGCAGCCTTCTTCGCTTCGTATTCTTCTTCTTCGTTTTCGAGATTATCTCAACCGTGGTCCACTCGTCCGACCTTCGTGCGAATTTTGAGTTCCATCACGCGTGACCGTGGAAAAGAGGTCAGGCACCAGAACAGCTCGACGGTTATGAACCACGCAGGTTCATTTATATCACCTATGGAACTTCGTTACTTATCCTGCGTTTTTCTTCAGAATACAAATAAAATATGTTCGATTAAAATATCGATCGATGTTATGAAATCATAGACTACTCTGGAACATGATGAGATTACGTCAACTGACTTTAGGTCAATATTCAATAACCCAGAGATATTTTATGTTGATTTTTGAAATCGATTTCAATGAAATTTTTCCAACCTCGGTTGTGGTAAATTTTATGCGACTTCATGTGATTTCATTTTGAGGTCATTCAATGATTTCACGAGTAAACGTTACATCCGATCAAAAAATGTGAAACAATCATAAGATTTCGTCGAATACATTGTTAGGAGAAGAATTACAATTCTCATAATTTATTTCCTCAGGCAGTTTTTAGGTCACGAAAAAACACAGAAATTTTATTAGATTACAATCACATGAATCTCATCGGTTCAATGCGAGCTTAAAACATGTTTGAGCGCACGATGGGATGGTTTCCGGCCCGTCAAAAATTCCGAATAAATGCTGCTCTTTAAAATTTACATCATTTCATATGTCATTGATGACTAAATGACGTCGAATTTATTATTTTTCTTCTTAATTGCTTGCAGTCTGCGTTCCGAGCGAATTCAAATGCAGAAGCGGTCAGTGCATCGCGGACAACTTGCGTTGCAACGGAGTCAGCGAGTGTCGAGATGGTTCGGATGAAATGAATTGTCGTAAGTATCAAACGATTTTCCACAAGATCAATGTTATGCCGAGTGAATTCTTTATTTTCTTTTTCAAACGATTGCCGTCTTCAATGTTTTGTCAGCTTAAAATGTCGTTATTGCGTGCTTACGCAGATCTTGTGTTTTATTTATTACAAACTCGCACTGGCGGTACGAGGTATAACGTCCCACGTGTTATTAAATCTATCACTTTTGTGCGTTACGTTTTCGTCGCTATCTATTGCGTAGACTGTGCTAGTGACTATAGACATGCACATATGCCGAAGTTTGATAGCAAACGGCTGCTTCGAGCATCCGATCAATGTTTGGCATCTTCACCGCAGCTTTATACCCGTTTGTGTATGATATCCAGTGTGCTACTATACGATCACTCGATTGCTGCAGGTATGTATAGGGCGTTCCAAAATAAGCATAGAATTTCGAACGTGAGTTAATTTTGTATTTTCATTTTGCTGTATCTACTAATGGAAGCAAAAAATGGCTGTAAATCGCCTCGATCATAGCCTGCACTCTAATTCTACTTATCACATCGTAGAATGCTTTTTTCAATGAGTTGATAAATTAAAAAATGGATTAAGTTGTTTTTTATCTCATAATTTTTAGTTACTACGATATTCAATCCTTTTTTTGAATCACCCTGTATATGTGTGTAAGCAGCACAGTGTCACGCAACGACCCGGAGGGCAAGTTATCCGGTTTGTCCTGGCAATCGGACTACGGTATCCGTTTAATTACATGTTTCCAATTTTTCTCAGTCTGCAGATAAAATTACCATCGAATAATCATTAGCAATCTGACACTGGGCGAAAGTCAACGATCATTTTCGACGCCTCTATAATTAAAAGATCTGGACGCGTTCCAGCTAAACTAAAAAAAAACGCGGGTGATCGATCGATCGAAATCGAACCCTCAATTTAAGATTAATCAGTCGAATCGAATTCAGCACGCTAATTTTTATTTCAACCCAAACATTTTTCCAGTTAAAAATATTATTCACAAACAAATAATGAACATCCAACAGATCTAAATAATTACCGTTATAAATAACACACAACAAAATATTGATAATTTATTGAACAAAAAAATGACACCGGGTTGATAAGTATTCAGCTTTGTAAACGTGTGTCGGGAAAAGAAGAATACGAGAACTTTTGATACATTTGCGTGTAAAAAATTCATAGATCGCTGTAATTGATACAATCGACTTGGGTATGAATAATTAGTCGTCATTAATTATATCAACTCGTGTACCGTCACACGTGAGAATCACGAACGGGATATCGGTAGGGAATCGAATGATACACCACTCGGAAAAATATCGAACGAATGTCCCGACGTAACCGCGATGGTAGACGTCGTCACGAACGCGCCGGGTTATTAGCAGACACACAGGCGCGATTACCGGTGCCCCGTAACAGATGTGTAGAATACTGTTTTCAAGCGCGCTGTATGCACATGCACACGGGTGCAAGCATTCGTGGTCCTGTCTACTAATGTTCACCGTTTACCCTGCTATTATTTATTACGGTCGGGGCGTTCTGTGCACGTCATGGACGTCTTATATCTACTCTATATCTATGCTACGTACTACCGCAGAGGCCATTATGCTCTCTGGCATGCGAATCCCCGGCCCCGGAACTGATCGCAAAATGGGCCTCAAACGTATTACGAAGAGCCCCGATAATTATAATAGCTGTGACAATAATAATAGCGTGTAACGATCCACGAACCGAGCTCAACCCCGAAGAATCAATGTGTCCTCGGTGATGATAAAACTTTGAGGCCGTTGCTCCTTGGTCGAAGCCATTTTTTCACCTCAATCTTCCGGCGAACATTTTTGGGAGTCGAATCTTGTTCGAGTATCAAATATCGCGTTCTATTCTATCTTTGTACCTTCGATAAAAATTCGTTCTTCAATAAGTTGCGGATAGCCGGAAAATGCGAAGCTTTATCGTTGGGTGTTGAAGTGGAATGTGTAAAAAAATGGAAAACGAAGAAAAATAATAACGGCAATAATCAATAGCGTAGAAGATTTTTGGCGTTGCGTCAACGCGATACAACTCACCGCGTGTGCTGTGAGGCAACGTTCGAATGAAATTAACTCGCGTTTATTAGTCGCTCTAATAACCGGTCCGCATTTTAATCCGACGTTAATCTCCAGGGCTCCGACGCGTCCCCTGACCGCACGAGTCTCCCGTGCGCTGTCGGTGAACGGTGACGCGAAATTTTGCGTTTTCACGCCCATTCGTGCAATTCAATTTCAGCGAGATTCCCTTTTGCGATGTTCATTTTCGTTAAATTATTTACGCTAAAGAACGTTTCCTCGTCTTGTTATAATTTTTTTGAAAAATTAGATCATTAAAACTGAGTCGGATTTCGGGGTGCATGACCTGGGAACGTCTACAAAACATATATTTAGCTGACGTGAAACGGCGAAAACAGGAAAATATCTTGTGAACACTAATTTCGTCGGTATATTACATTTCAGACAAGAACGAAATAACGTCGAATTCGAGAATAAATTAATCGTCGCATATATTTTTATCGGATATGCAATCGGTAAACGACATCATTACTCAAATGTAATAACATAGTCAGATGACGAACTTATTGAATTAATTAGACGATTAGTTGGCTCGTATTACGGGCAATCTAACTGCATGAAGAATTTGAGTCCATCGTTAACAACATAATGATCATACAAAATTTAATGTAACAAATCATTCAATATTTCTAACCAAGGATATTTATTTTCACATTTGGTTTGTGGAGAAAAATATCATAACCACGCATTTGTTTGAATGGAATGTTCAATTTATTTCGTCGTAAAGTAACTAATTTATTAAACGCGATGACATTTACGCGACATCATGGCGAAAGCCATGCCGACCACGTCAACATGATCAGCGAAAAGGCAGAGACATGCAATTACAAGTCGGTGCGTATGACGTCCACTGACCATGACACCCAATGGTGGAAAGACGTCGATTTAATTATTGCTTCTACCACTTCACAATATCTCACTGTGTTTGTTTCGCACAACAAAATATCTGTATGGAAATTCAATATTGAGATTACGAAAGATTTTCCTCTCCTGCATTCTGTAGAAATCACCTTCAGCACACAGGTGGAGTTAGTAATTACTGAACAAGTGATTTAAATATCACTCTGCTTGATTGAATTTTACGTAGATAGGAATTATTGTTATGATTCTAAATAATTTCACATTGAATTTCATACCAGATTTACCAGTGCATTCAATGTGTCTGTTCTTCTCCTGTGTCGTTCAATGACCTGACATCACGTCTGGCATTTCGATATATCCCATGTGTGTCCAAGTTCGTCTCTCAGCTTCTACTCTAGAAACTTTGCACGTTGTGCACCCACCCCAAATTGTCTGCGATATGACAATACGACGCGAGCAAAGTAGGATTTTCACCTGTTGCTTCACATTGCACTTCGTGATCCCAAATTGCGCGATGCAACGCAATGGACCAATCATAGCAAAATATAAATATCTTCGAAATCGCTGTTTCTTCTTTTTTTCCGTGTTACATGTTTCGCAGTTACTGTAGTATGTCCACCAAATTGTCGTTGTTGCAATCTAGTATTGCTTTATCCATGCACTATCGTCGCTTTCCGTTTGACGTTGACATTGTTCGTTCGTCCAAAAAAAAAATTCTTCGTTCCTCTGTCGTTGTGACGTCTTATTTTCAAAATGTTCTTCTTCATCGTTGTCGTCATTGCGTTCTATCCGTCCATCGTCCACATTTATTCCGTATTCGTAAAATTCTCACGAAATTTTCCCATTGCGACGAAATATTTTCGAAGCGTTCACTGACCGTTCGGTCTGTCGTTGAATTTTCACTATCAATGTGGCTTCCACGGGCTTGAATGTGCATCGGATGTGCTTGGTGGCAAGAATTCATTATCGGCGTTTGTCATCAAACCGTCTCGTTCGTCTCATCGGATTAATTTTTTTGCCAAATCTTTGAATGAGACAAAGCGAAAGAGAATAAACTACGAGTCATTTGACGATTCTTACAGCATGCAAAGACGGCCAGTTTGAGTGCACGAAGCTCTATTGCATTTCATCGGATCTCAGATGCGACGGTATTAGACACTGCTCCAATGGTCGTGATGAGGAGGATTGCGACAGTTACCGTACGAAAACAATCAACAGTATACTATTTCTATATCGTATAACACATTTCATACACTCCCGAAAATTATACTCGCGAATTACTGGCAAATAGTAATTGAGCATGATACAACCGTGACGACGACGTGCTACGCATATGACGTAGACGCCGTGGCAATAATTGGTCGGATTTAGTATGATTAGAACGCGTTTGCGTTTGCCAAGCTCAAGCGTCGACTCTCCCATCGTAACGGAAGTCTTTTCACGCGCTAAACGATTCTGCCTCGACGACGACCACGACTATACGACTCGCAAACTGTTGAGCACATGGCATTGCATGATTCGGACGGAATGAGGCGAGAAGTCGTTGGACGATGGATAACGCACGCACTAACTTGGATTTTGTGGAATTCTCGGTTCAGAATGGAGTTTGCTCCTTTTATTGAATTGTTATTTTTTTTTTCTGATTGTGACGATTTTATGAAAATTGGTCGTATTGAACAGTAATTTCGTTCCGATTATTTTGATGCGGGTTACTATAGTAAAAACGATTGATCGATGGAATTGCAACATTTTATTAATCCATAAAATTACATTTATTGTTATCAGAGCGATCAGTTTTTCCACAAAAGTGTTGAAATTTGAAAAAAAAATATCAATGTAGTAATTATGCAATGAAAAAAATTCATTATCTGTCATTTTTTTAATATTGAGAATAACCAGATGCATCGAATAATACTGAATTGCCTGTATCGGCACAGAACTGTTTTGCATGCGATAGTAGATAATGCATAAAGCACGTGAATGATGAAATTCATACCGAGGTAAACCGATTTATCCACTATTGAAAAATTTAGGACTGAAGAATGAAAACAAATTGAGAAACATAGTTTCCATTGAAATATGACGTTTCTGACATTATCACCGCAAACTCGTCGACTTTCGAAACTGGTTTAATGCTCGGTGCACAACGTAATACTTAATGAAAAGCAGATAAGTGCCAGCACGCCCTCTCAATCTCTGGGCGCAGAGCCACCATCGGATATGAGCGTCGAATTAACGACGACTTAACGGGAATATTCGATTGAATCGATATATCGAGCAAATGCAATGTAATTAGATAAACTACATGCATCAAGATAAAATTCTTCCCTGACGTTTATCAAAATTGCTATTATACGCGCTGATTTCCGTTTTTAAACGTAAAACTCTATTGCGTCATCGATTATTTCGTCACTAATTATTTCATTTTGTTTTCCCGTCGTCGCGCACAGCACGATGTAGGGAAGGTGATTTCGAGTGTCACGATGGCCACTGCGTGAATCTTCGAGCAAGATGCGATGGCCGCAGCGACTGTCCCGATCGTTCTGACGAACGAAATTGCACTGGTATTCGATTTTATTATTATTATTATTATTATTATTATTGTTATTATTATTATTATTATTATTATTATTATTATTATTATTATTATTATTATTATTATTATTATTATTATTATTATTATTATTATTATTATTATTATTATTATTATTATTATTATTATTATTATTATTATTATTATTATTATTATTATTATTATTATTATTATTATTATTATTATTATTATTATTATTATTATTATTATTTTATTTTTTTATTTTTTTTATTATTATTGTTATTATCATTATTCGATGTTCTGCCTGATTTTAAAATCGTACTGCACAATGTCGTCACGCATCATTTAATTAGTGTATGGGACTTGGATTCTTGTGTTAGAATTAATTATCAAATTTGCGATTTTCCCGTTCAAACGAGCAGAGAATTGATCGTCAGCTCGATAATTTTTTTTTCAGTCATCGCTTGCAGCAGCGACCAATTTCGCTGTCACGATGGCACGTGTGTGGGAATCGAAGCGCGTTGCAACGGCTATCCAGATTGTAAGAACGGCGAGGATGAGTGGCAGTGCGGTAAGTGCGATTATAATATTTAAATTTTTTTCGTTGCTCATCAAGTCCAATCCGCTTTCAATTTTCGTTCGATAATTTCAACGACGATGAAAATTGTCCAATGAATTATTCAGAGAAAAATCGAATTCGGAGAACGATTTTTGCCAAATTCTGAAAATTCGTCGCAAATATCATGTTTTACGGTCATTTCGGTTGCGATCTCGCGAAATCCGATATCGCGATAAGATTCGAACGAATGCGTGTAACAGCGTCTACGAGAACGAGGAGCAAATCTCGTTTCGTGAAATTCATGCGCTCAACGGATTCTCCGATAAGCAGAATTTTTCACGCTGACCCGAGCATCGTAGCTAGACGATGTGGGATCTTACGGAAAAGTCGGAGGGTGTTTGAAAATCCAGATAAATTTATAGTACAGGATACAGGACGTCAATTTTTACGGTATCGGTGTATGTCATAACTTGCAGAAATTTTCGAATGTTCCAAAAATATAATCATCATAGCGAGTTTCACTAATTATCGTTGTTGTATGACAGTAAATAATATTGAAATTAACGAATAATCACTAATTCTAACAGTCCAAACGCTTATCATCAAGTCGCATCGATAGAAATCATCATAATAATCAAAGTAAAAAAATAATTTACATCTTATTGGGGTTTTTCGTGATATTGTTGGTTTCGGTAGGCGGTATTTACAATTACAGTCGTGGTGGCGGTTATATATTCATCATTACTGTTATTATTGGCAATTATTACCACAATCATGATCATAATTTCAAGTAAAAGCGCATGAGTGGTGGTGTGTGGAGCAGGTTGCGGGCCGTCTGAATTTAGCTGCAGCGACGGACAGTGCGTTTCATACAGATTGCAATGCAACGGCGTTAATGACTGCAGCGATGGCTCGGACGAATGGGACTGCGGTAACTATAACTACATACATCTTTCTCTCCATTCGATCTTCCACTACTGATCGTATGCTCAACCAAAACTCATTACTTTATCTCACTGACCCTGACTACGCCCAACCTCAGTCCTCCTCTCCACGACCCACGCGCAAGATATTATCAATCTTCGATTGACCGAACGATCCGCCTTCACACCAAGTTCATCCAGTGATGATTTAATGGACGGAATTCTCGAGTACACACGAACATTTTCACAGAATCAACAATTATATCTTTTGTCGAGTACATTTTTCCAATCTATAAATATTAACACGCAGAGAGCGATTTATGAATGCCGATAGTTTTGTAATTCAATGTCAGATTCGAAAATTTTCATCTCGATCGAATAAAACCAATACGACGCTCGAAGCGATAATGAATTACCATTTATACTCGCTCGTTATTGAATATTCGATAACTCGAAGATATTCAGAGCGATCGCCGTTGAAATAAAAATGAAAAAAATGATGCTAGGAGTCCACGACGAACGAAGCTCAGAATAGACTTCCTGTCGTAATTCTGAATTGTCATAATTGAGGACCAGATTGGTCAGATTCGCCGGTGGACCTAATCTAACCACGATCGCTGTCAGGTGGAAAAAGAACAGAAAATTTACAAGATTCGTAAACCGGAGAATTGCAATAGATAAGAGCCACGAAGAAAGAAAGTAAGCCAGATACAGAGAGATGAGAAGGTAGAGCGAGATGCAGATGAGGCTGTGAATAAGCTCGTTTACATCGAGCTAGTTGTCCTCGGCGAGGATAGCAGTTGAGGACTTCGTCCCGGTTTGAGATTTGGTCTAGAGGACGCGACAGGTCCAAGAGGAAATTTTATGCTCAGGTTCCCTCGTCAAAACCTCAAGGGACCTCATTTTGGAGATATGATACTCAGTACTGTAGGGTCCGGTCGCCTTGATCACCACCCATTATTCTCGTCTTTCCTCAACTCTTGCTCCATTAACTTTCTTATTGGCCCACACTCTTCGCAGTCTCATTTTTTATTTCATCTCTATTTTTACGATAAAACAGATAATACATTGCACCCAGACGAATATTGATAATGAATGATGAAAAAAATGGAATAATAAAAAATGTTAATTAAAAAATGTACACAATGCATATAAAGAATATATCGTCAATGTGAAGCTCATGAAAATACCATAACATTATCTTCATTTATTTATTAATTTATTAATTTATTTTATTTATTCATTGTTTCTTTCATGTCCCCTTTTCCACCATTATTCTACTTTTGATTCCATGTTTCATCGAAACAATTGCAACCATGATCATTCATTAATTTAATTCGATAGTCAAAACCATAGCCGAGCGACGAGGTATTCATAAAACGAGGAACCATGATCTTCGATCTGGACGAATAACGAAGAATCGAGGAACCGGTGTTTCTCTCGCAGAAGGACAAAGGCCACAAGTAACGCGCGATCACTCGATCAGGCGGATCGCGAAGGGAAACAGATTCGATATCCCGTCAGCCGGAACAATCGGTGATCCACGGATAGCGGCATTTCCGGAATTAATATCGATAATCCAAAATATTTTACCTAAAAACGATGCCAGTGGAGAAGATTCACCGAACAAGGAATGGGAGACCGTTGTTGACCTCGATAAACGTATCGACGCCGAAGCACTTCTGAGAAGTCACGACGATCACTTCGTTTTGGATCGATTATCACCGGGAACTGATAATAGAATCGACGCTCAGTCGTCTGACGCGGATTTAAAGCCGGACAGTTACCAGAATCCTATCGCGAACATGAACGTCGATTATACAACGACGATTCCAGAAACTCCGGCGTCAACGAAAAGCGAACACAGCAATCAGAAATGGAATCCGAGATACACCATCAAACCTTCGCGGCAACGGGAAAGATCGAGCAAAAGTAATGTGACGAATGTCGTTGATGTAACTGAAAATATTGCACCTGAAACCGATAGCGGCGGACACAATACGTCGAAGAAAAACTGGAAACCCGTTGTTCTGGATTCCGTTGATGAACGTGAAAAGCGCGGCAAGATTGAAGCGCCCCGAAGAGATCACGGCAATCACGGTGTTTCGCATCGATCATCAGCGGAAAATGAAAATAGAATCGACGCTCAATCGTCTGATGCGGATTTTGACCCGGACAGTTACGAGAATTCTATCGCGAACATGAACGTCGATTATACAACGACGATTCCAGAAACTCCAGCTCCAACGAGAAACAAACACAACAATCAAAAATGGAATCCGAGATACACCATCAAACCTTCAAGGCAACCGGAAAGATCGAGCAAAGGTAATGTGACGAATGGCGTTGATGAAACCGAAAATATGGCACTTAAAATTGATATCAGCGGACACAATACGTCGAAGAGAATAAACGCTCAGGCGTCTGACATGGATTTTAGAACAGACGGTTACGATAATTCCATCGTAAACATGCAAGCCAATCATACAACGACAACTCCAGAAACTCCAGCTCCAACGAGAAACAAACACAACAATCAGAAATGGAATTCGAGATACACCATCAAACCTTCAAGGCAACGGGAAAGATCGAGCAAAGGTAATGTGACGAATGCCGTTGATATAACCGGAAATATTGCACCTAAAACTGATATCAGCGGACGCAATACGTCGAAGAGGATAATAAACATGCAAGCCAATCATACAACGACAACTCCAGAAACTCCTGCTCCCCCCAGAAACAATCAGAAAAATCACAAATGGAATCCACGTTACACCATTAAACCTTCGAGACGGCGGGAAAAACCGAGCAGCGGTGATGCGACGATTTCTGTTGACGTTCCCTCTGGCAAATCAAACAAAAACGAGCAGACAACGGCATCGGTAATCCCAAGCTCCAATACAACGAACGCATTTGACAGCGAGGAAGATATCAATGACGGAATTCGTCTAGCAAATAGATCGAAGGAAGAAACCGATTTTGATAACGTTTTTGTGGAAGCTCGAAAAATCGACGATCCTGCTGGACTCGCATATCCGGATCTTGGTCCCGATACGGATGATTATTACGAAGGTTATTACCACGACGACATAGAAAATTTCGATGAATATCTGGACTCGGATGAGGATTTGGATGATGACGATTTCAGCTCTAACGAAATTTCGTCTACCGATCCCACGGAGATCGACGAAATTGCTATCACCGAATATAAAAATAAAAGCGCGCTAGCCAAGTATCGAGAAAAGTGGGATGTTACTACGCGCTCTCCAACATATCCGGAAACGACGATCACACGGCAAACCGATGAATCTGAAGAAGATTTTGACGTAACGACGAGTCAAAAATCCGAAAAGCCACAAAAACAAAGCGCACTTGCAAAGTATCGAAATAAGTGGAATCCCGCCAAGCGTCGCCCAGCATCCGTTGAAATCGCAGCCACCGTGCCAACGGCTAAACCCGAAGAAATGGTTGAGTTATCATCGACGAATCGAAGATTTAATGTGACGAAAAAGAAAAATCGCTTTCTTAAATACAAAGAAAAGTGGAATGTAACGAAGACAGAGACAACGACCAGCAAAAGCAGCAGCAGCTCGATCGTGTCGAAAGATCCCAATGACGATATCGAAATAATATCGAACATCACGATATTCAGCAACGGCTCAAAGAACGGAGGGAAATTATATCGCTACACTAAAGATTTGAAGGATGTGGATGAATCCGACGTCGTCAACAAGATATTGAAAGAAATGAGTTCATCGCGATGGACCACAGCTATACCATCATCCACGGTAACATCCGGAGTTGAAACACACAGTGATGGTACAAAGAAGTTTACGCGTGAGCCATCGACAAACCACGTGACGACTTCATCAATGGCACCTTTGAATTTTACGACTCCAGTTAACCTGGAAATCCCAAAAGACGAGAAAATCATTTTTAAAGAAAAAAAAATATCATCTGCAAAGGTAAAAGAATACCTGGATAGAAAAAATAAAAAAGGTAAAAAAGGAAAATCGAAATCCGTAGATTGGAAGAATAATAAAAAGAAAATGCCGATACTGGATCCTTATGCGGACGTGAAGGTTGAGTCAGAATTGTACAAAACGAAAAAAGTGAAATTGCCAGAACGCCAGAAATTCGATGAAGTTTCTGAAAAAACGTTGGGACAAACCACCAAAGCGACCAAAGCGATTGTCGTAAACGCGTTGAACCCCAAGCATGAGCTGGAAAAATGTAATACCGAGTGTGCTTCGTATTGGAAGAAAAAATACGTGGAGTCCATATCCGAAACGAAGGAAAAATCGAACCAAACGAAGAAACAATCACTTGAGAAAGAAGTGGATCGAAATATCGACTCTGGACTGATCGATTCACAAGAAAATTACATCGAGTCGGGTTTAACTACCGACTCGATCCTCGGCGGATCTCCGGACGTCGAATCCCGGGAACTCGTTCGAGCAACGACGAAGCGGCCGAAAAAAGGTACGACCATCATCACGAAGATACCAGAGTCGACCACGCAAAAAAGACCATATAACCAAGATGTGGAAATAATTAAGGGCGACAAAAAACCAAAAAAAAAGAATAAAAACCATAACAAGCATAAGAAAAACAAGGATAAAAAAGGTGAAAAGAAAGATGAGGAGAAGAAGAAAAAAAAGAAAAACAAGAAGAAAAAAAAGAAAAATGGCGGAGGTAAGAATGGCAATAAGCAGAAAACAACAACGGTGATCACAAATGTAACAACTAAAGCAACGGAGGATAAGATAGTTGTTGCTGAGAACGGTGTTACTGTGAGTTCTCGTATTGACTCGATTCCTGTGAGAAATATTGTGATTGGTCAAACAGAAACTCCCGCGGCTGCAAAAACTTTAGCACACAACAGGACAACAGTTTTTACCGATAAATCGAATTTACCGGCTGCCACCGATGCTACCACTAAAGCTGACTCTTGCAGTGGCCTTAATTGTCGGTTGGATGAAATTTCCGAAGAGGAAAAAAAAGCTGCGACCAACACTTTCGCAGAGACTGAAACATCGGTTACGAAACTGAAAACTGTGAACGTTGAATCTTCCGAGGAGAAAAATGAGATTGTAACCCATACGGCACCAGAAATATCCGTTAAACCTATCAAAAGTACAAAAAAACCTTGCCCCTGGTACTCGCTGTTCTGTGACGATGACAATTCTATCGAAGAAAACAATGAAACTTCAATTAAAACCACGATAAATCTGGAAACACCGACAACTGATTCGACCATCGATAATCGACTTAATCAAGCATCGAGAGCTACTGAATTGAGCATCGAGATTACCAAAACGACCAGTGAAACTCCTGATCTATCCAATTCCGATAAACTCACAAATACTTCATCGACGCCAAAGTCCATTCTGAATTCGACCGAAGAAGCGACAAACGTCGACTCGAAATCAATAAAGTCCTCGGGAACGCGAAACGACAAGTCAGAAATCGATGAACCAGGCGACATATTCGACTCGAAAAGAGAAGACACAATCACATGGAAAGTGTCAACATCAACATACGCGTCGTCTTCGCACAGTAGCACAGAAATTCCCGTCACAATGAATGTTTCAGAAGAGATTTTACGCATCAATCAAAACGAACATGAGTCCAAAAAAAATCACACTAAACCGGAATCAAAAAATATTGAAGAAGATACATTAAAAAATATTACTGGCAATGAATTTTCGAGAGATAATTCAAACGATATCGAAACGCCCCACGTAAATATTCATGGACCATCGTCAGTACAATACTTTTTCACAAAACAAATGCCGACAACTAAATCAACGACAATCAAACCGTTTGTAGGTTGGTGCCCGCCGTATCGACATGCTTGCGATGGTTACCGATGTATCAACATACGAAACATTTGCGACCGCGTCCGAGACTGCCGCGACGGGAGCGACGAGGCTGATTGCCCGAGACGTTTTTATCGCATGAAGGACAATCACGATTCCATCCGTTGCAGGAGCGATCAGTTGGCTTGTGACATCAACATATGTCTGGAAATGGAACTCGTCTGCGACGGTCAACAGAATTGTGCGGACGGAAAGGACGAATCAAACTGCGATTACTACAACGATTTGAAAAATGATATTTACAACGAGTACCTGATGAGGTATCGCGAAAGATTGTCTCGGACCACGACGGATCGTCCTTTGATCACGCGACGCAGTGGATATTCGAGGAGTCGACCACCTCCGTGCCACCGGGAGCTGGAGTTCACGTGCAACGACGGAACGTGCATATCCGATTTTCGACAATGCGACGGAATCTCAGATTGTTCTTACGGCGAAGACGAGGATCCCGACAGCTGTTTAGGTTAGACGGACGACGCATTGATATGACGAAAATTCGATGGGATACGATGATATTGTCCTGTGTCGTCCTGCGGGAAGAATGTTCGAAGCTGTACAGACTTAACGGCCTTTTCTTCACTATCTTCTGGGAAAATAAGAAGATGTATGAATCTATCGTTGCTGGAGACGTTTTGGGTATTCTGTGAATCGCTTTAGGTTAGAACGCCGTCATTCGGCCTGTAAATAAATATATATATATTCCTCGGAGCCTGCCGAACAACACCCGCCCTTGACGAACTCACTGTTCATTATTTAAGTTGTTTTTTCATCCAACAATCAACTTTTTCACATGGACAAACATTCGGACGTTGTGGACATCACGGTTTTGCATACGGGTCCGGAAACTCCCGTGGTACAGGATGATTAGCGGAAACTAAACGGTTACTAAAATTCGGAAATCGTTCCAGACCTGTGTGTTAGACTTTGATACAGACACTTTATTCCTCTTTCAATAATATCTTTACCGACAACATCGTAACAGCTTTCACAATCTTGAAGTGTTAGGTCGCTTTTCGAGTAATATTGTAAAATAATAAGCGTCCAAAGGGGTTTGAGGCGCTTTTTTATGTTACGTTATTATTTTCCAGCCAACCTACTATCCTCCGGCTTTAAATGTATAAAGTGTGTTCATTGCTTGTATATATTTCTAATTTGACGTGTCAATTTGGACAGTCGTCAATGTAAAAGTCTTATCATTGTTCTATATCAAAGATTTTGTTTGTTTGTTAACAATGGTTGAAATATTATGGAATTATGACGATTGTCTGAGAATTGAAGCGTTGGATTGTCGGTGCCAGATGGCCTTTTACACCAGTGGGCTACCGCAGGTTTCGCCCCGTGCCCTTCAATGGACTTCACCTGCGAGGATGGCTCTTGTATACCAAAGACCTCGGTGTGCGACGGAATCGACGATTGCCCAAGGGCAGGGGACGAGCTTCATTGCGGTACAAAGAAATCCTTTCCTCTCAACGAGAATCTCGAGACTGGCCGAGGTTAGGTGGAAGCTTTTCACAGTCTGAACACTCAACCGCCCCTCTATTATCAACGAAGAAATTCGATTGATCGGTTGTTCAGCACTTGTTCAGCTTCCACCAGTTCACTTTGCCAATTTCGAATTTCTCGAATCCTCGGCTTTGCTTACGAACGGGTAATTGAATGACAATTGTGCGTCACATTGGATCCATCGAGCGGAATGAATCCGATAATCGTAAAAGCTTTATAAACAATTATTCCGCAACAAATATATTTTTTTGAAATTCTTCGTTGGTTCGGAGAGATAAAATCGAAATTACTAGAAGTCGCTACATGTTTTGTCATATTTTCACGAGCATTTTTCAAAAAATTCTTGCGACGATTGTGACGCATTTGTGGTATCAACGAAAATCACAAATATTTTTTCCATAAATTCTTTGTTGGTTCCAAGAAATAAATTGCAATCGCTACAGATCACAAGAGATTGTTTTCGATCTACACTTTTGTAAAAAAAAAACGTTAAAATTCTAAGGTTTGTTATTATTTCCATTGATATTGTATTCAATAGGGCTACAATATTCTATTCAACTCGTCCCGAAATAACTTGGCTAACGGCATAATCCAAAATAATCTCTTACAATTATTCTGCATTGGTTCTATGTTCGCCAAATATCATCCCTACACATCCTTCGCATCATCCCGTAGATGTAAAAAAAAATGACTTTAATCAAGTCACGGGAAAGTTTCCTAATCTCTGACCGCATATTAAAAATCGTAAACCCATTGTCCGCTGTGAATGCACTTTTAACGATCTTATTAGTTGACAATTCTGTAATATAGTTATGCCAACGGTTGTGCTACGGTTGGTTGGGTCGCGCCGGATGCAGAATCGCAAAGTTACAAAGTACGGTTACGGAGTGTTACGTTATTCGTATATAATATATGCAAACGAATATGCAGCCGAGTTATTAGAAATGAATTCGTCCTCGCGATTATGTAGCCGATCATTAATCATATCTGTCAGCGATGCTTAAAACCCACGTGTTGAAGATCGTCGAACGAGTTGAAGATCGTCGAAGTGTGTCCAATTAGGACGGCTCGATGGTTTATCGATTCTTTAAACGCGTTTTTTTTTTTACAAAACTTCGTCATCGCGTTGTCTTCGGAATATGCATGATGTCGTATTCTCGAACGAATAATACGCATGATGATTTTCGACTGAAATCGATGAACGTGCTCATTTCTTCCATCAACGATTGTCCACGTACGAATTTTTTTGGATCTAGAGCCCAGATATTTAGTGAATTTATATCGAATCATGAAAAATTATTTAAAATCAGTTCGGAGGTAATATTCGAGTTTGTCATTATTCTGGACTTCAATAATACTGATCTAAACGAATACGAGAAGAATACTACAAAAAATTTAGTGAATTAATGTGAATCGAACACATGGACACAAATTAATGATTCATAATTCATGATTCGATATTTTCGATTTTTTCAATTCACGTCATGAAATACCAAATTCGCTTTCGGACCATCCCTCTGCTTGTTCCACAATTATTGAAAAATTAGATCATCGAGAATGATGATAAATGTAAATTTTTCATGTTTTGAGTCTGCGATACGCTTGAGCTTTGATAATTTGTTTTTGTTTTTGTCCGTCTGTCATATATGTATAACTATATGTATATGTATATTTGTGTCGTCACTCTAACAGACCGTGAATGCACACCGACCGAGTTCAGATGCGCATCAGGGGGCAAGTGCATCGACGGGGTGTACAAGTGCGACGGTCATTCCGACTGTCCCGGCGGTAGCGATGAGGACAATTGCCACGGTGACTCCTACGGGAACGTTACACACACCTCCAATCATACCAGTACGCTTTTATCCATTGTAACAAAAACCTCGCTTGCATATCGATATTATTTCTCGCATGACTGTCCTTCAATGACAATCCAAAGAACAAATTTCTAATGGTAAAAAAAATCGAAATTTCATAGTTCTTCTAAGTTCATTTTTTTTAATTATTAAATTTTTTTTCAAAGAAGACTTCAGTCTAGAGACAATTTGAGCAAAGACGCAGAATCGTGCACGGGCTCTCTTTCTTTTAGATCATCGAATATAAGACTCTCATGCTTGCAATTTCATTCTCCCTCATAAATTTCCCACATATTCGTATCCAAACACTGCTTGGTGTGCGTCGTTATTCGAGCAATAAGGGAATTATGTGTGCGTGTTTGTGTGCGTACGAGTAGACGCACCGCCCTCGAGGCCTTGGATCACTGAGAGGCCCGACAACGGCAGGGCGTGCGATCCTCGTTCGGAGATGCGTTGCAACGATGGCCAATGCATTCCGCTTCGTCGTAAGTGCGACCAGGTCTTCGATTGTCTTGATAACAGTGACGAGCTGGATTGCGGTAAGGGCTTTGACCAATATTTCCCATCTTTCTGTCGAATCTTAACTTCTCAACCGGTCAAAAGTGAATCTCGTTGATAATTTTTAACGAAGATATATGAGTAACATGTGGGACGTAGAATATTTCTTCATTTATTGATTTTTCATTTTTTTCCCATCCAATGATGTTCTGGGTTTTATCTATCGACATATAGATATGGACCGATAATATTGCGAGAAAAAGTGAAATCGTTATAGAAAGAGAGGAGACTAGGTGGGTTATTTATCCCTCTCTCACTCTCTCTCTCTCACGGAAAAACGAGAGAGAGGGATAAACCCACCTAGTCTCCTCTCTTTCTATTACGATTTCACTTTTTCTCGCAGTATTATCGGTCCACATCTATATGTCGATGGTTTTATCTGTAACAGGCGATACATTTACTCATACTTGTTCTCTTGACCACCAATGTAACCTGCTAAAATGAATACGTCATGAGCTGTTGGTGCTTTTTGTGTGCTTTAATTCGTGTCTGTGTGGCAAAGGGGGCTGCGAAATCGACGAGTGGAAATGCACCAGCGGAGAGTGCATCACCGAAAATGCAAGATGCGATGGAGCTATTCATTGTCTCGATGGATCGGACGAAGTCGAATGCGGTAATTTTGAGAATAAAAAAACGCTTGCAAAATGTGTTGCGTTGTGTATGTGGCTTGCCTCACCCTGCCTGCTCGACCATACGGCCAGAAAACATGAATTTCTCACGTTTATCACACATCCCGAAACAAAATTGGAGTACACGTGACGTTTACGAAAATTCTGTTATGTCGTTTCATCTTTCAGCTCGAGAAAAAATTACAAATTTAGCGTAACACCGAGCTATTTCGTTCATTTTTATTTTTTCACACGTTCGTAAGCGTCTTGAGAACTGCACGATGGATTTATGTTCATAGAATCATAGAACGAATGACGGACGTTGAAATAGAGTTTTGTACTTGTACGCACGAGTATCTTTGAATTGGTAGAATATTTTCAATACATTCTCACGTATTTATACGGCAGGGGCTTCCTGAAAACTGCAACGTGATAGAGTTATGAGGAAAAAAAACGAAAAAATGCTAACAATGTTCAACCAAGTGAGAAAAAAAATACAAAAATGATTGAGAAATAGCGTGACCGATGCGCATAAATCTTGTCGACGTCGGCGGTATTCTATAAGTAGATTAACGGATTCCCTCGATTTTTCCTCGTAGATCGCATGCGGCCTTATTTATATCCGTCTTTTTTCGTTTCTTTCGTTCGGTTTATGTGAAGAACGAGCCCTTCCGCTTCGAATCTTAAGGGAGAAGCTACTATCAGATAAATATAGATTTTCTTGGAAGAAGCGGGCAAGGGATCTGTCGCAGCCACCAGTACACGACAAGTCACATTTATTTATTTTTTTTCTATCATTCGTTAGAATGGTTTTTGAAATATGATATGCATTTGTAGCGGAATGTCCGGCTGGAACTTTTCGGTGCAACGATGGATTGTGCCTCGATGCGAAACGACGTTGCGACGGACGTCCCAATTGTCGCGATGGATCCGACGAAATTAATTGCCGTACGCAAATCATACGGGATTTTTTTTCTAGTTTTATTGCTTTAATATTTCGATTTTTCTCTATCATACAACATTTATCATGGGTTTTTATTGATATCGATATTAATACAAATAACGTACCAATGGAAAATTAGTATTCGTACAGCATCACACTGTCATTCACTAATCACTTGTCTGAAGAATAGGGCAAAAAACTGCTCGAATGAGATTCAAACAATTCACAAATCATCGTAGTTCGATAAAAACTTGCACGTATTTTTCGAAAAATCATTTTTTTTCAATATATTTAACGACATAACTATGGAACGGTGGGTAATTACCATTGGCTCTACCATTAATTCCTATTAACTGCTCGAATGAGATTCAAACAATTCACAAATCATCGTAGTTCGATAGAAACTTGCACTATTTTTCGAAAAATCATTTTTTTTTCAATATATTTAACGACATAACTATGGAACGGTGGGTAATTACCATTGGCTCTACCATTAATTCCTATTAACTGCTCGAATGAGATTCAAACAATTCACAAATCATCGTAGTTCGATAAAAACTTGCACGTATTTTTCGAAAAATCATTTTTTTTCAATATATTTAACGACATAACTATGGAACGGTGGGTAATTACCATTGGCTCTACCATTAATTCCTATTAACTTATCAGTTATGGTCATGCGTCTGACCACACGGGTATTTATACTACTGTTTCCGGATATGTTCACTGTTCCGTACTTGTATCAATAATGGGGATGATGCGTGCACACGAACGACTCGTTCGATCCTGAGTGTATATATTTCTCTCTCACTGTCTGCATATATATCTCTCGCTCATCGGGTCTGTTTGTTTAAGGCATATTTTAATGTTCCGCGAGGCTCGCCGTTTTCCGACAACGTACGTTGCATGACGAGCGGCAATGTGCACGCGATTTATTCACAAAACACGAGTCCACTAAATTTTGTCGCGCGCGTCGACTCGATATTACGGGCCTATACGACCGCGGCGCATCGGCCCTCGGGTTCGATCTCCTCCTCATCGCGTTTGCCCTTTATTCTCGCGGTTCTTCCCCCCGCCCATCACTTTCCCGCAACTACTCGACACGACACGGGAATAAATTAAGTCGCGGGGAATTAAAGAAGAACGATCGATGCCTCGATTATTCGCCCCGCCGTTGGCTCGTTATAATTTTTATTTGTCCTTATCTTCGTTATCCGTCGGGCACGGACAGCCAGAACGTCACCAATTAACGTGAACGTGACCTAACGTCACGTCTAGTCGTCACGTGAAGAGAAAAATTTTTTGCGGTATCGTATTAAACCACACGAATGTTCGTACTACTCGCGATAACGTGCGCATTGCCGTCTCATAAACAAATTTTTTACAATTGAAATTATTACTATTCATCAATGTATTTATTGAACGAAAAAAAATGTTTTTTTTTCTTGTACATAGAGTATATACTGTACCGTTCATGGAAAAAAATTTCATGAATTTATGTCTCTGGCGTTAATGTTTAAATTTTTTTGAATGAAAGAAAAATTCTTTTTCAATGGGTGATTGCAATTTTCAGAGTCATCGCACTGTCCGGAGGGTCAGTTGGCCTGTAGCAATGGAGTCTGCATCTCCGCGAGATTGTTCTGCGATAACAAGGACGATTGTCACGACGGTAGCGATGAAAGAGATTGCGGTAAGAAACAAATCTAAAATATATCAAATTCATTGTTCAACGAGATTTATAAATCTTAGTAATATTATTGTGCAATATTATTTCTGTGGATGATTTTTATATTATAATCAATCTCGGGGATTTTCAGCTGAATTCAAGCCCGAACCATCGACGTGTCGAAGCGATCAGTACACGTGTCGCGATGGCTCGTGCATCCCGTATGCGGCTGTGTGCAACGGTCGCGCCGATTGTTCCGAAGACGAAGACGAACGCAACTGCAAACGCGGTGAGCATCCCCAAAATACGATTTAAAATAGAATCAATGGGCAAAATTTTATTTTCATGAAAAAAAAATTTTTAATCATCTCCAAGTACTTTTTAGAAAACCGAAATTTGGTCATCATTTTGCATTCGGTAATAAATATCGAGTTACAATGACTCGGAAAAATGTGTAAAATTTATCAGAAATGACAAATATAATTTTCTTTTTGTGCTTTATGGATTTTGCCCACGTTTGCTATTACGGTAGATGGCGCTTTCACGATATTTTAAACACGCACTGTAATATTATTTTTACATCAATTACGTAGAGGCCTAGTGGCCTGAAGTGCCCACAATACTGCGAGAACCAGCTGGCCATTCGTGTCAATCCCTTCCTAATAATAATAATAAAAATAATAATATCAACAATGGTTGTCTGATTTGATTCATCGTCAGCTATGCAGAGATCGTTTCGCACCAAATTTTTAATACCATCAAATCATCAAATATTATTCTCGCTCAGTGAGAAAAAAAAAGTTTATTGGAATTAGTATTCGGAACAGTTATTTATTCAATCTGAAAATGCTTTCCTCGATTCAAAACTTCGTTCAAATCAATTAAAACGCAATGCGATCGATCGAATATTTATAGAAACTAGTTGCAAAGAGTTTCAACACGAATCCATGATTTCAAAATCTTCTTCTCCGTCTCCTCAAGTACGAAAAAAAAAGAATCCCTTGACACACCATGGTTCAGATTGGGTTACTTCTAGGTATAGAGGCTTCGGATAAAACCTCTTCAGGGAGGCATCCGGAAGGCGTGCAGGTGTTCACCGATAGCACGGTTGCCCTAGGGGGCCCGTACGGGGTAACGGGTACAGAGACCGAGCCCTGGTCGAATCAGACCTCACCGAGGATTTGTACCGAAGGCGATTTTGTATGTGCCGACGGGACGTGCATCCCCGCGGCTCATCGATGCGACAATTTCTACGATTGCCGTGACTTTACAGACGAGCAGTACTGCTTCGGTTAGATCATTTGAAGACCCCTCGACAATCTGGTGTCCTTTTTCTCGTTCATTATCGTTTTATGCACTTTTATAAACTATTTTTACCTCCCCCTCCGTCCGTTTCTCTCTCACCCTCGTTTTTGTTTCATTTTTTTTTTTTAACGTTCGATATTTATTTAAGCGCACGTTTGTTAACTTAGAGTTGATATTATTTAAATTTTTATTCGAACAAGTTTATTAATGGTGAATATGCTTTTGATCTGAAATCCAGATTGTCTTGGCGCTACATCGTTTACTGTCATTCAGTGTTAGCGGCCGAATAGACATTGTGTAGGTTGTTGCTGGCGTTTACGTAGATGAAACCAAGAAAAAAATTAAATATTGATTACGACGTTTGATTTCTATGTAGTGGGATATTTTTTATGATACGTTTTTATTGATAAGTGGTATACCATAGAAAATGAATTTACGATGACTCAGAGTTATCCTTGTATCGATAGTGCATCTTATTGCCTGGTATAATTAATTAGACTATTTTTTTCATGTCGTGGGTAGAGCGTTAGCGTTGATCTATCGATGCACGAGTGAGACGAGATTTTTCGGATAATTTAAGACAGCGAAAAACAAAATTTTCAGGAACATTTTGTACGATCTACCGCGTGAAACAATCCACAATTCGATTATCTTATTCAACTCGTCTACAAATGCCTCGAACAGATTGTAGAACACTGTGATTAAACGATATAAAAATGTTTACATACGCATTACAAAATACGCAGCCGTAAAAAAATATGTTAATGTTACCCATTTTACCCATTATTCTCTTTGAATCGTTTCCGTTTATGATAATTTTATTTACAAAACGATTGCTTATTACTTTTTTCTTCATTAAGATGATATCAAATTTACGAACGAATTCCGATTGTGCACATGCCGATCATACGAACGGAACAATTTTTTTCTAGTACATAAGTACGTATGTGCCTCGCAGAGTTCATAGAATTCGCAGGCTTAGATATCGATGTGTTTCTCGTTCGAAGCCACTTGATCGATCGTATATCAATCTGAGTGTGTTAGCCATTAGCGGGTGAACGCGGAAAAGTACACATATGAGTGCTAACATCAAGCAGTAAGGTCTCGGGACCGGCCTTGAAACAAAATTCAAACACATTCAAAATATTGCTACTCCGCGGCGCTACTGCTATTTCTTAATCGACGCGAGGTATTTATATTTGTGTGTGTCAACATCATAATATATTTATATATATTAGGGTGGTTCTTAATTAGGTAATGTCGGAATTTACGTGGTTTCCGCCTTCCAAAGTAATCAAGATAAATAGAAAAAAAATTGATCGCAATTGGGAATTTGTCCGATAGATAAGTCTAACCCAGGGCGATTTGCAATCGAATTGTATCTGGGAAAATGCATACATTTGGAATTTTGTTGGAAAATTTTTTTATTACTTTAAAACTGTACATGATAAAAATATGGTCAGCTACAATTTTGTAGGGAATTTAATGTTCTACAAAAAAGGTCTCTTGTAAAATTTTCGTGAATCTAATATTTATTACGTAATTCGCAAAAAATAGCTTTTTTGAGCCAGATATGAAAAGCCATTTTCACGTAACAAATATTAGATTCACGAATATTTTACAAGAGACCTTTTTCGTAGAGCATTAAATTTCCTACAAAACTGTAGCTGACCATATTTTTATCATGTATAGTTTTGAAGTAATAAAAAAATTCCCCAACAAAATTCCAAACGCTTGCATTTTCCCATATAAAATTCGATTGCAAATCGACCTGGGTTAGACTCATCGGACAAATTCCCAATTGCGACCAATTTTTTTTCTATTTATCTTGATTACTTTGGAAGGTGGAAACCACGGAAACTCCGACATCACCTAATTAAGACCCACCCTAATATATATACCGCGCGTACCGATTTCTTCAGTTCTACATATCTGTCGTTATAATAATTGTCGATGTTGTATAATTAACGAATTTCCCCCTTTTTCACATAAATTATCGCCCCTCGAAGTTCCTAAAATTCCGCGTTTGCAGTATCTAGAATATTGATTTCTTCGTAGGCTGTTCGAGGGACCAGTTTCAGTGTAGAAATGGCGATTGCATCAGGAACTCGGAAAGATGCGACAACACCAACCAATGCGACGACGGATCCGACGAGGAAGGTTGTGGTGAGTAATTGAGAAATCTTTCGAATCTTCGCCGGAAGTTCTTGGGAGCGATGATTCAATCTTGATAATTCTTTCGCATCGTCAGAACCGGAAACAACTCCGACTCCCACTCGATACTGTCCGCCGGATCAATTTACCTGCGTCTATGATCGTACCTGCGTCCATTATTCATCCCGCTGCAATGGTATTCCGGACTGCAGAGACAGATCGGACGAGGACGATTGTGGTAAGAGCCTTGTTTACTCACTCAACCTCGCTTAATCGGAATCGGAAAATATGCGATAAATCATCGCGTCATCCATAAAATCGGAATTTCATCAGAACCATCTCGTTTCACGATCAATTATTTCTCAATGACGTTTTTTTTCTTCCTTCCTCGCAGATTTCAACCAGAAAGTCGGACTCGACCTCAAGACATATCCCAGCGATCAGATCATCAAAGAAAGTAAGTATCAGATAATTCATGATATTAAAATAATTTTTTTCATATTTCGTCACTTCTAGAAAGTAAAATTAATAAAACTAAAGTAAGAACGAAATATTTAAATGTCGACGAAAGAAAAAAAAATCGGTTACCCTTGAAATTCAATGATTTTGTATTAATAAAAATGTTCGTTGTTCTGTTTTTTTTTCTTGCCTTGGCCAGACCCGGCGAAGCAAGGTAAGCCTTCCTCTCGGCGGGAAGTACAATTAAGCCTGAAAAATAATGCCCGACTTCGAAATAACGCGGTATTCATGATTCATTGGGTCAACGACTATTAATAAAATTTAAAAAAAAAACCATGAGACATGTAACATCAAACATCGCACACTGTGTATAATTCATATGTCGTGTACATCCGTGTATGCAAGAACCGCGATGTTTTCTCGGTGTGCTTCGAGTACGACGAGGGAATCGTTTAAATATTTTCAGGGACGAAAAATGAACGAAAATAAATTTAAAAAATGTGTCGCTACTATAACAATACTATTCTCATTTCAGCAACAAAAAAAAATCATACAAAAATAATTCAATTCGCCATCATACTTACGCAATGAATCGAATAATCTCAATAATGTTGAGCATGATTATCGGACATAATTTGTTTGCATGATTAAACGGGCTTGTTTCGCCTATTGCGATCAATGGGCGAGAGATGGGGTTTGTTTAAAATCGAACTCGATGACTAATCAAACGATCGAATGATTAATTCGACAGGCCGCGAGGTCGTGTTTCAATGTCGCGACGAGGGAACGCTCCGTGCGAAGGTTCGCTGGCTACGCGGTAATGGACTACCCCTACCACCGGGCTCCCGCGACATCAACGGACGTCTCGAAATTCCAAATATTCAACTCGAACATTCTGGAAATTACGTGTGCGAGGCTATCGGCTATCCTCGATCAACTCCCGGACAACAAGTATCCGTACATCTCGAAGTCGAGAAATGTAAGATCGCATCTGAGACATCGGGCGTTTGAAAAAAAAAAAACCGATTCGCTAATTTCCGGTGTGATTAAATCTTTATTAAATCGATCGAATGCGTTTATTGATTAATTACAGTCGATATACCATCGACGCGACCACCCCGTGGGTGCAAGTACGACGAGGCGACTTGCAGCAACGGCGATTGCATTGCCAAATCCGCGGTTTGTAACGGCAAGTACGATTGCACGGACGGTTCGGATGAAATGCGGTGCAGTAAGTATAATTGAAATTGGAATTATCGCAAAATTTAATGATTCGGTACATAATGTGGCTGAGGTTGATTATTATTATTTCGTTTTTTCGCTAAGATCCCCACGGATGCGAACCCAATCAATTCCGATGCGCGAACAGAGAATGCGTGAGCAAAATCTGGCGTTGCGACGGTGATAAGGATTGCCGAGATGGTACGGACGAGGAAAATTGCGAGGCTCCACCACCGGGATCACCGTGCCGTTACGACGAGTATCAGTGCGCCAAACACGCTCAATGTATCCCCAAGAGTTATCACTGCGACATGGAACGCGATTGTCAAGACGGTAGCGACGAATTTGGTTGTTGTAAGTAAATCATATTCTAATCGTAATTTTCGAATTTCCAATAAACACTTCGATATCCAATTAATGATATTCAGCACGAAACAATTTCATTTCGAATCGTTCTTTCACTCATCCGAGTCTTTGAATTATTGTCAATGATAAAAAAATTGAAAGTGCCAACGTTCGTACATAAATCATCCCATCACAAATTATCTTCAAGTTACAAAAACCGAAAAAACGTTTTTCCTAAATATTAATACCGATTATAATCAATAATCGATTCCATTTTTCGTCTCAATAATATACCAACAACCCCATCGCCGAGTAAATGCAATTAAATTATGAAAAATAAATTCGACATCATACAGCAACCAAACGGTGAATTTAAAAAAAAAAACGCTCGGTACCAAATCCCCGAACATGACAATTATTATCCAACGACTTCGCAATCACGTCGCTCTTTTGAAATCCTCATCAGCACCGGTATACATCACGAAGCCACCGCCGGGAATGATGACGCTTTCGATCGGCGAAACGATGATCCTCGTTTGCACCGCCATCGGTGTTCCCATACCCGAAATAAATTGGCGTTTGAACTGGGGTCACGTGCCTTCGAAATGTTCGTCGACTTCGATAAACGGCACCGGAACTCTCACCTGTCCGGACATTCAGTTGTCCGATCAGGGTGCGTACTCGTGCGAGGCTCTCAACGTCGGAGGTTTCGTATTCGCCGTCCCAGACACGATTCTCGTGGTCGAGGACGCTCAACCCGTTTGTCCGGCAGGCACGTTCAACGACGAAGCTCGAGATCCCGAAGAATGCATATCTTGTTTCTGTTTCGGTCATGCGAATCGTTGCAAAAGCGCCAATCTCTTCACTTATCAGCTTAGACCGCCGTTCGATCGTTTTCGCGTCGTCGGCGTCGAAACATGGCCGGAAACGAGAATTCAAAACGAAATCAGCAGCCAATTGCTCGAGGTACGACCCGAGGGATTGAACGGTGCAGAAATTTCCGCCCCCTACAACACCGAACTCGGCGCTTACAACGTACCGTACTTCGCTATACCGAACAATTACTACGGTTCGAGCACCCTAAAATCATACGGTGGATATCTTCGTTACAAAGTTTCGTACAACGGCGACGGTGGTTACAACGACGCACCGGATGTTGTCATAAGCGGAAATGGTTTCGTGCTCGTTCACAGAAGCGAACCCATTCAACCGGTCACCGAGAACGAACGTCAAGTAAGATTTTTCTACGGTGAATGGTTCAAAGACAACGGGGATCAGAGAATTCCAGCCACCCGAGAAGAAATTATGATGGTCCTTGCCAAAGTCGATCATATTCTCATCAAGTAATGACAAATTTTTAATTAACTTCTGAATTTCGATGAAATCGTTGAAATATTATTCATTGATTTATTCTTATTTAATTGACAGAGCCAAATACGACGATTCGCCAGAACTGCAAGTCTCCATCACTGACATTGTCATGGACACCGCCGATGTTACAAATACCGGCCTCGGAGCGGCGTCTTACGTCGAAAAATGTTCCTGCCCGACTGGTACGAAAGCGATGATATCTTTGAATATTTCCGTAAAATTTCTGTTCACGGTCTAATGGGAAATGGACACAATGCCATTGATATTATTTAAATATTCCCCTGAATATCCACGTATTCTATGTATGACGAAAAATGCAGTACAGTCGTTGTTGCATTCGTTATCTAAAACAGGACAGCCTGACGATGACGTTAAAAAAAAAAGAGTTTAATCCATAATTTCTTTTTCATTAAACAATCTAAATGCCCAATGCGATACCGCAAAAAGACTAATTCTTTTTCGACACCAGACATTCAATCGAAATGATATGTTTATTACAGGATACTACGGTGACTCGTGTGAGAGTTGCGCTCCCGGTTTCCAAAGACGAACCAGTGGCCGTTGGCTCGGCGAGTGTTATTTGCCAACCCTCGAACCGAATCGTACGTGCAAAGAAGGTTACTACGGAGACCCCGTGAGAAACATTCCCTGCGAGCGTTGCGCCTGTCCACTCACCAATCCCGGAAATCAGTACGTTTTTTATCAAAATCAACTTGCAATTTACAAAAATGAAACGACGAAACTCTTCGACCGAATTATTATTATTAATCCGACGTTGTTGCAACGACTCGCAGATTCGCTCGAACTTGTCGCCTCGGTGCTGATCACAATCCCGTTTGCAATTGTCTTCCGGAATATACCGGTCTCAGATGCGAAAAATGCGCCGAAGGTTATCACGGAAATCCGATGATACCCGGTGACATGTGCGTACCCAACGTTCCTTGCGATCCCCGCGGAAGTTTGACGACTCATGCCGACGCTGATGGCAAATGTCGTTGCAAGGTATTATACAGTCATTTAACAATCAACGATCTTGATAACCCTGATAAAGATTTTTATGTTACGTAATTTTATTTAATATCCACTGTTAACGCTCACCCTCCGTTATGGATTAATTATCGTGTATCATCTGCGAAAACGTAAGTTGAACTATCGGTTATGCATGTTCGAAGTTCATTCGCGGACGAATATGTTCGGAGATGGAAAAAATTGCGACAACGCAAACACCGAACGTCTTGATATTCTTAACATGTGTGAATATTTCAGCAATATGCGACTGGTCCTTTGTGCGATCAATGCAAGGCCAACACGTTCAATCCCTCGGTGAAAAATCAATTTGGATGCATCAGTTGTTTCTGCATGGGAATCACCAGCAGATGTAACCCGTCTTACTGGTTCAGATCTGAGGTACGACGTCGTTATCGATGAATCTTTTTTAACGTCTCGATCCCGTAAAAAAACAAAAACAAAAAACAAAAATAATAATAATAATAATAATAAAAATAACAATAAAAAAAAATAAAAATAAAATAAAAAATAATAATAATAATAATAATAATAATAATAATAATAATAATAATAATAATAATAATAATAATAATAATAATAATAATAATAATAATAATAATAATAATAATAATAATAATAATAATAATAATAATAATAATAATAATAATAATAATAATAATAATAATAATAATAATAATAATAATAATAATAATAATAATAATAATAATAATAATAATAATAATAATAATAATAATAATAATAATAATAATAATAATAATAATAATAATAATAATAATAATAATAATAATAATAATAATAATAATAATAAGGTAAATTCGCAGAATCACAGCTCCACCTCGAAAGTGCTCCAAATTTTTTTCTGACATTCTTTACCACTCAGCAATGGTGTAGGATGCTATAATATAGTGGCGCATGATGTTTAACACCATAGAAATAAATTGAGACACCGTAAATTCGAAATTAATAACGAGACGAATTTTTATTACCATTCATTCACAAAACGAATATATTTACGAATTTTATTTTATTTTTTATTATTTATATAACGAATTTATAATAAATGTGCAGCATTTTTCCGGTGACAAATTAGCGTTACCGAGCCAAGTTTTTGTTCGGAGAGATTGCTTGAAATTGCACCGTTTCCGAATTATTTTATTATTTCTCAACTCCTCATGACGTCTTTGACAACGCCACAAAAGACTGGCCTCATGAAGAGTGGCAGAGGGCTTCCACATGATGCACATACAACTTCACGCGCTAATACACCGTGGTTCTGTAAAAACACAATGCTATTTGCACGACTTTGGAATTTAATTATTGCTTCGGTAAGGGTCACGATACCCCGTCACAATCCATTTCTACGTAAATACGGGCTCTTATTAATTTTGAAAGTAACGTTCCTCTATCAAACATGCTTGTATCCTTACTTCTTACATTATTGCCACTTGTTCACGATTGTGTTTGAATGTGTGTGCGTGTTTGTTCGTGTGTGAGTGTATGTGCGTGGTTGTAAATACTAGCTGTTGTCGATTTTGAAAGTAACGTTCCTCGTTGAAACATGCTTGTATGCTTCCTTCTCACATTAATACCGATTAATTTCCGATTTTGTGATTTTCGATATTACCACTTTTTAGTTTTTTTCAAGGAGGCCGAGGCCATGCGCCCCCTTAAAATTACTTGGGATACTACATACTAGTGGTACAGAATGTCAGAAAAAAATTTGAAGCACTTTCGAGGTGGAGCCGTGATTCTGCAAATTTACCGTAGATTTTGTTGTTGTTATTATTATTATTATTATTATCATTATTACATAATTTTATGTGATCGATATTCCCTTTTTACCAGATTCGAGTGTCTTTCACGAATTCGATTCGAGATTTCACTCTTGTTGAATCCAATACGCCGAACGCGCATCCAATATCCGATGGAATACGTCTTGACACGATAGGACGTGAGATCGTGTACAGTGAGTTCCCGAATCGTGGAAATACCGATGTTTATTACTGGCAACTGCCAAGCATTTTCGCGGGCAATCAGATAACTTCTTACGGAGGGGATCTGCGGTACACCGTCAGATACGTACCATCGCCGGGTGGACAAAGTTCGAGGAACAACGCAGCTGACGTAGAACTCATAAGCGTAAGTCACGACAAAGTTTTCGAATAATATCATTGAAATGACGAACGAAAACAATGAAAATCGCAATTTCTCCGGGGATTTATTTCATTTATCCATTCATTTATTTATGTTTCGGTTTCGATAGGCCAACGACATAAACCTACTGTACTACTCGAGAGAAACGCCAGAATCGAACATGCCGCAATCGTTCACGGTGCCGCTGCTCGAACAGTACTGGCAACGAAACGACGGAACTCAGGCTGACAGGGAACATCTGTTGATGGCCCTGGCTGATGTCCAGGCCATTAGAATCAAGGCTACTTACACCACTCACACTGAGGAAGCTGCGTAAGTCTTTTCGTCATTTTTTCATAACGATAAACAAATTCCCGAACGTTCCTCTAATTCACGTCACATCGAGACTTATCGCAAATTCGAACGGTTATGGAACTTAAATCGATTCGGTATATCCAATGACGTCTGACTCGAGACTCGGGATTTCTTTCAGACTCTCCATGGTATCGCTGGACATCGCGGAAAAATCCAATACCGGTAAGGATCGTGCCGTCGAAGTCGAAGAATGTTCCTGTCCCGCTGGATACCGCGGACTGTCTTGCGAGGATTGCGACGTCGGTTTCACCAGAGCGAGCGAGGGTCTGTATCTAGGAATATGCGAACCTTGCAACTGCAACGGGCATTCGTCTCAATGTGATCCCGAAACCGGAATTTGCGAGGTGAGTGCTGCAACGAAAGTTCATTTTCAGTTGAAAAAAATTCAATCAATTTTAAATGAAAAACAAGAATAATAATTTAATTCAATTTCATTTCATTTCGTAATTCTAATGACGAATTTTAATAATTAAATATTTATTCAATAATTAATTAAATTTGATAAAATTTCTTTCTCAAAATGTCAATTTACCATTTTCTAATTGTTACATTTTTCCAGTAACCACTTTGTGCAATGCGAAACGAAATTATTTTTTTTTGTCTCCTAAACGTTTGTTTGTTTGTTTTTTTTTTTACATTCGTCACAGAACTGCGGTAATCATACAACCGGCGAGAACTGCGAAGTTTGCGAACCCGGTTACAAGGGTGACGCGACTCGTGAAGGCTGCACCAGGATAGACCCCGGGCTTCCATCTTGCAACTGCGATCCGGCCGGAACACAGAGCAGCCGTTGCATCGACGGAAGATGTCACTGCAAATCGAACGTCGAGGGTGCTCAATGCAATCGATGCCGCCCATCGACTTTCGGTTTGTCAATCGACAATATCGACGGTTGCAACGAGTGTTACTGCAGCGGTGTGTCGAATCAGTGCCACGAGAGTTCTTTGTACATTCAACAATTGCCGATGTGGGTTTACGACTCACGTCACGGATTCACTCTCACCGATGCGTAAGTTTTCTTCTTTCGTTATTTAAAAAGAAACTCGTAAACACTCATTAAAAAATGATCATTTATATAAATCGTAGAAATCGAGAAAAAAAAATCATAATTATAGTCGTAATATATATATTTTTTTTCAAATATTATTATCCGCGACTTATGTGACTGTGAATGCGCACAGATCGAGACTCGACGTTATCGATGACGGTTTCGACATCAACGTTGGACTGAACGAGATCGGTTACCGATATTCCAACAATCGCAATCGACGACTATTCTGGTCCCTACCGGCAACGTTCACCGGCAACAAAGTCAAGAGTTACGGCGGCAATATCACCCTGACTCAACACATAACCGCGCATCCGAATTCGCAGATTCTCAAGGATCAAGATGTCTTGCTCTTCGGCAACGGTATCACGCTCTTCTGGACGAATTCGCAAGAGATTCTTCCCGGAATTCCTTTGGTAAGCTCATTAAAATATTCTTAAAACACCCAAGCGAAAACATTCTTATTTTCCACATAATTATTTTTCATACATGTAACTTAAATGTTTTGGCTTCCTCATGAAGGAAGTTTTTTGACGATCCAGAAATGTTTATCGGGATTTTGATGTTAACGGGTTTAAAATGTCATAAGACATTGAGAAATAACATTTGGAGGAAATGTCTGGATGTATGTGTGTGTGTCTGCGTGTGTGTGTATGTAACGACCGTCCAAAATTTAAACGTCTATCACTCGTGAGCGGTTTAAGCTACAACGCTTGAATTTTGCATAGCTGTGATGCCTTAGAACCTCCGCTTTATGTGTAATTTTTTCAACAATTGACGCAGCCGCTCGAGTTCGACAACGTTTTGAACTTTTAAAAAAATATCTGTACGCACTCTGGCATTCGCAAATTTTGAGATATCCCTCTAAATAGTGCTTAATATATAGAGTTATGCACACGGATGCTTGGTATTGCATTTGAGCCGAATCCGTCCGGAAGTTCGGATTTTATGATATGTAGAATTTTCCGAAAAATCAACTTTGTAATTTTATCTACTGTCAACTTCAACCGATCGAACCCCAATTCTATATGAGTTCGTAATATAATTGATATATTGTGTAAATAAAATTTGGCGCCTATCGGCCGGATGGATCGAATTCTAGTCAAATTAAAAATTTATAAGCTCCAACCTCTGAAATTTGAAAAACGATTAACCGAACATGTTTAAATTCATAAACGTGTTTATCCTTACGTTTGCCTTTATTTGTTACTATTTGTTGCTTCATTTGTTTTTTTCAATTACCGATACAAGGTGCAAATTGAAACTTGCAATTTGCTTCCTCCGAATCGTAATTAGTCAACGAAGATTCCTCTATGAGGAAGCCAGAAGAAACATGTTCCCTCACAGCTCCCTCATTCGTAAATTCTCATAAATCAATCTTCGTCCACTACTTTCATTTTTTCTTTATTGTTATTTTCTTTGCCCCATCGAGAATCGTCCTGAGAAAATCGTATTATTATCGTATGGTAATGATTTATGTAATCTATTGAAACTTTCAGACTTATACAGTTCCTCTAAGAGAATCGGAATGGCGTCGGTTGTCGACCGTGGGTCCTAGACAAGCGTCTAGAACCGATCTAATGACGGTTCTATCCAATCTCGACGCTATTCTAGTTCGGGCATCGCACAGCGAGGGAATGACGGCCACGTACATAAGCGACATCAGTCTCGACACTGCGGTCGAGACTCGTGGAACACAGCGAGCAACGCAGATAGAAGCATGCCGATGTCCCCGTGGATACAGCGGTACGTCCTGCGAGACTTGCGCTCGCGGTTATTACCGAGATCTCACAAACAGATCGATAAGCGTTCTCGGATCTTGCAACGCCTGTCCGTGCAACGATCACGAAGAAAGCTGCGAAGCGGGTCCTTCCGGACACGTGAGATGCAACTGCCTGTCCGGATACGCCGGACACTACTGCCAGGATATCGGTGAGTCAATGATGTTATTTTTCGTCCAGCCACTGATTATTGTGACTTAACATTGATTTACCATTGATTTTAGAAAATATTATACCATTGATGAGTTTATGCGATGTCAGCTCACGATAAGACGTACCAATTGTGTAGTTATTTAAGGGGTTATACGCAGTTGCAAGGCAAAAAAAACGTCATTTTTTACGAATTTTTTCTGAAAAGGGTTTTTCTTTGACAAAAACAAGAAGTATGAATAAATGTAGTGGTAGCTTTTAAGTTCATTTTAGCATTTTTTATTTTCAAAAATATTGACTTATTCTGCTCCTGTAGACGATCTCCTGGAGGTCCTCCAACAAACAGTGTGTGGCGGTGAGCACGATATCTCTGGTTTGGATTATTTAAAATGGAAAAACCACAAAGATTCTATTAGTGGATAAACGAATCTAGGCATTGATCGAAGGAATAGTCAAAATTTTAATTTTTGACGAAATGGCGGTGCCAAAAAGAAATAAATCCAATATTCAACCGACATTTTTTCGTTGAACTGTTTAAAAAAAATAGAAATAATTATCGGAATCCTTATTCCTTCGATCAATACCTGAAGAATATACCTGAGAAGGTTGTGATAAAATTGCAGACCGATCGGTTGCGCCGTTTTTACGAAATCGTACTCACCGACTTTGAAAACACCGTTCTGGGGAAAACGCTTTCAAAGTTTCAAAAATCGTTGAAAAATTTTTTTTTCAACTTACATGGAGTCATCTATGCCAGAGCCATAAAATGAACCTTCCGCATCATTAGCAGCTTCTAATATTCCAATTTTTTGTTGTATAAACGAAAAATCGATTTTTTTTATGTTTCCAACTGCGTATAACCCCTTAATATTATTAACACTAGACTTACTGGACCCGTCAGTTCAATGGGAAATCATTTACTCAAAGAAAAAAAACATTTTATTTTTTTTCATTTATAAAAATTGCCACTTATCATTACATTATGTACGATTATATTCTGAGACAGACTTATTTTTAATGCTATACTCAAAGCGAATTTTACGATAAAAAGGATTCACCTGGCGCGGCCCGGGTCGGTGGCTGCCAAGGCTCTATTTGACAAACTATTCATATAAGTGTTGGACGACAATTCGTTTTGTCAGAACGAATGAACTCTTATTAACTTAACTTTTTTAAATTAGGGGGAGTGCAGGTTCAATTGGTCGACCCGATTTCGAGTGCGAATTCAGATTAAGGTCTCTCTTTGAATTCAAAAGAATTAACAGTCAAATTAAATAGTTTCAAAGACGGAAGTATAAATTTATTATTGACAAACTAACGGCTTTTCCGACTATTTCCACGTTACTTCCCGTGATTTGCGTCGATACGTTTCGGCAGGCTCTTCCTTCGTGCCGCGATTAATACAATTCACAAAGTACTCGACACAATATAATCTATTCAACGCTATATAACTTCTCGATGACGGACACTTTCCTTCGTCTTCACAATAGGTGTGAGGTCACGGCTCGAGATTCGGGACAAGAGTGGCTATCGATCGGCGATCTCGCCGTGATCGGTCCACTGATATCGTGACGACGTTATCTATTTCCCTCCATTACGACGTTATTTCGGGGAGACATTTGACAGTTCACGCATGCGCTTCTTACGACTACGTCCGAGAAGTTAAACGGCGAGGAGTCAAACGTTGACGTTTAGGAAATTATCCATGACAATTATTTTCCTGTCACAATTCATTTTCATTATTTCGTTTTTTTTTCCTTCAATCCTTCCTTTCCGTCCATTGATGTAGCAAAATGAAATGAGTAGCCCAACTAAAAAAATTAAATATATAATATACGTAAATTTTTCACATTTTATTCATTCATGATATTTATTCAATTTCGCTATGCTCCGTATATATATATATAATTGTCTATAATACACATGTATAATTATAAATAATTTTGCTATTCATTGACACGTATGTACGAATATGAAACGAAATATGTTGTCACAAAACAGCCGAACTCAGGGTAGGTCTAATGCCGATCAATCCGCAAGCAGCGAGCAACAGCGTAGTGAAATTCACTTGTTCCTACGAGCACGAGGAATCTTTGTACATGTACTTTAAATTGACCTCGTATAACGGAATGCCATTGAACGCATGGGCATTGGTACCGGGACCTCTCGTCGCCACCGCTACCGGAGCCCATCGGGTTTGGAACGTTCACGTTGGCCATAATCCTTGCAACGTCGAATGTTGGATCATCGATCGTCGGGGAAAGCAACTGGCCACGATTGGCACCTCGATATCACCAGGTTCGGGCATAACGTGGATCCGGAATCTTCGCTCATGTTTGTCCGTTGTTCGGTTATCGGTTATCGGTTTATCGGTTTATCGGTTTATCGTCTATGTCACAAAATCATTGGATCAAATAGCGCAGACGTCAAAACCATCGTCCGGTTTCCCATGGTATTTTCCAGGTCGTTGTGGTCATCGGGATCTTGGTCCATCATCGCATTCTCATATCTCGATAATCATTGCTTTATCGTCGATCGACGCATCTGCCTGAATCTCATTGCTGTTATAGAAAATATATCGCTAGAGATGTGGTGTCGTATCTTTCGTGTATGTTGCGGTGCCGGTAAATTATTCGGATTCCCATGCAGCATTGTAGTAGTCGTACGTCGCCATAATCGTGTATCATGTTGGTGCTCGAGAATTTAACGTTGAAATATTTGACATTATCGGGATTAAATTTCTTTCCGAACAGTCGATTATCCGCCGCCACCCCCGACGTCGCCACCGCCTCACGTACCACATCCGAAAATCGTCGTTTCGATTCAAGAAAAGAAATTCCAGATCGTTCAAACCGGTAGCACCGTTCGATTGCACTGTAGCGGAAGATCCGTGGACAATGTGAGTGTTTCTCTCTATTTAAAAAAAAAAAATTGTTGTCTTTAAACGCGTATGTGCGTGATAAATAAAATTCGTTTTTTTTTTTTTCGTTTGTGCAGACACCGGTGAGAATCCGATGGGACAAGGAGGGCACTCCGATGCCAACTAGAAGCTCCGACGATCACAAGGGTCTTCTGATTATTCGTGATATCATGGTTTCGGACAGTGGCATCTACATCTGCCGCGTTACCGACGGAATAAGCGTCGTTCTCGAGAAAGTTTCCATCGCTGTTGGACGTACGTAATCACTATTTAATCTAATTAATCAATTCATCATAATATTTTACATTCTTTCACTATCCTTCCACCTGGGACGTTAAAAAAAATGTTGATTTTAATGGGACGCAGCTTTTCCACAAAGTCTACTAGATATACCAGGTATTTTCCCACACCATAGATTCGTGTGCAATGAAATAATAATTAACATCAGGTTAATGCGAAATCGGATCGAACGATTGCCATTTAGATTGCAGAGTTAAACCAAATATTCGAAGTATCCTTGCGGGCGAAATATTTACAAAACCGCTCTATCAATAATCATGAAAGTTTGGATTATCAATATATTTACAATATTAATTTGTCAATTGATTCGGGAGCATTTTCACAAATATTGTCAGCGTAGAAGTGTCGCAAGCATTGATGGATCATCCCGTATTGATATATTGCAGTTGAGAGCAGGTTTGAGTAATGATAACGTTTCTTCCACAGGCGCAACGCCCGAGGCTCCCAGAGCAAAGATCCATCCGCCGTATCTGCAAGTCAAGGAAGGAGAACCGGTCGAATTCCGCTGCGAGGCGACCGGCACTCCCTTACCGGAAATCGAGTGGGTTCGAGTACAAGGACAAATGAATCCGGAAGCTACATCTTACAACGGCGTTTGGAGAATACCAGCTGCGACGAGAAACGACGCTGCGGAATACAAGTGCATCGCCAAGAACGATGTAGGAACTCATAATCAGACGACGATACTCTACGTGTTGGGTGTGTATTGAGAATCCGTTAAACGATCTCCATAACTTTTTGCGATTTCCCGAGAGAAAAAGAAGATGCATAGCGAATGCAGAAGAATATGTATCGTGTTTTATTATATGGAATCTACAGACAATTCATATGCAATAGATCAAACGGTATTTGATATTTATTGTCGATATACCATGAATATATATCCGCCGTGTCTTCTACATGCCATTGATAGATAGATTGATAA
>OZ020166.1:9877026-9932289 GCA_963971145.1 Sussaba pulchella
TCCCGACGTATTACCAACAATAACACCATCCCAATGGACCGGAAGTGCCGGGGATACGGTACGACTGATCTGCGCCAGATCGAATTATCACGCAAGCGTATACTGGATTCGTTCGGACAATCTAGCCCTGCCACAATCCTCCAATCAGCGAGACGGCGTTTTGACATTGGAAATCCAATTCCGGCTGACTCGGGCGTCTACATATGCACCGCAAGCAGCAACCAAGGTACGGAAACGAGTACTTCCGCCAATGTCACGATTGTCCCGAGAAGAACGCGACCGAGCGTCAGAGTCGAGCCCGAACGTCAGACGGTCTTCCAAGGCACCGAGGCCGAAATTCGTTGCATCGCCGATCGTGAATCCGGACTTCAAATCAAGTGGGTCAAATACGGCGAACCGTCGTTGGGACCGAACGCTCGACAAGTCGGAGATATCCTCAAGATCGTGAGTCCCAGAGTGTCCGACAGAGGAGTTTACATATGTCGGGCTAGCAACGCTGCGGGCAGCTACGAGGCCAGCGCAATCGTCGAAGTTAATCGTGAGTTCCATCGCAAATCTTAACAATTCAACGCAAAATCAATTCTTCGCTACAAATTACAGAAAAATTAAAAAATGTTCACTTCGTTGAATTCTCCAAAATTCAATTACTCTAAAACATGTTTTTCCTCCGAAACCTTAAAGGGTCCACCCTAATTAGAATTTTTTAAATAATCTATTTTTTTATTGCATTTTTCGGAAGTATACATATTTAAAAGTATCGTACTAACATTTTTTAATGATCTCAGCAGTCTAAGCGTACTTTTGAGCGACGTTTACTTAGCTACCTGAGCGCGCTAATACGCACCGCTCCGAGCGGTAACGCGTTTTTGTCAAAACGACGTTTTTGGACGGCTTGTTGATAAAATCTCCGAAACTTTTGAACCGATACTTATCAAAATTTTACCACATGGTCTTTATGACAATAGCTATAACGCATATCATACGATTTTTGAAATTTTTAGTTGAACTATTTTTTTTTTTTGCAAAGAACGATGAAAAAAACTTGCTTTTTCGTGGTTTTTCGAAAAATGGCCGCCATTTGGCCATTTTTGAAAAAATTAAAAATCGTATGATAACTATAGCTCTTAACCTACTGAATCTAAAACCATTTTTTTTTGTTCAGATCATCCATTCCAGAGATTTCATCAACAGCGCACACCCATCTTTTTTTTGTCCTTTTTCCTTCCCCGATTTTTCTCTTAAAAACTGACTAAAATAAATTCAAAAAAAAATCTATTCCCGTATTTTAAAAGTATATTTATCAGCTCTAACATCTATATATCAATATTTATAATTTAAACCCATCAAAAAAATTCGTGAGCATAGCCTTTCTATGCGCGTCCAATTACGTTAGACCCCTTAAAAAAACCCTAAAACAGCCACAACTGGACTTCGTCCGTCCCAATAAATTCGTCAAATATATAATTCTTCACAGCACGAGAAGCTCCGGAAGTGAGGCTTCATCCGGAAGACTCTCAGACCGTGAATCTCGGAAGTTCCGCTGATATTCAGTGTCGCGTTACCGCGGGTGTTCCGGTACCGGAAGTTCACTGGAACCGCGAGGACGGCCGACCGTTCAGTTCAAACATTCAACAACTTCCCGGAGGTCTTTTGAGACTGACGAACGTAACCGTGCACGACGGAGGAGCTTACAGATGTTCGGCTTCTAACGCGGTTGGATCAACGAGTGCCATCGGTCGAATCGACGTTCAATCGCTTCCGATTATCACCGTTACACCGTCCGGTGGAATAATTTACGCTAAACGCGGCGAAAGAGTTACGTTGACGTGCAGCGCTCAAGGTTTGCCACAACCTAACGTTGCGTGGATGAAATCACGTCCCGGAGTTTCGATCTATAGTTTTGCGAGAGTTCCGGAATCTTCGCGTTTGACGGCTGTACACGAAATCACATCAATGTCCGTTGACGACGAAGGTTCTTACACTTGTCAAGCGATAAACGCTGCAGGTGTGACCGAGGAACGCGTACAAATTCGCATCGAAGATGACAACAGTTTGGGCGAAGGCGACGAGCCTCAGGGACCTTACGATCCTCTTGGTTCCGGTGAACACGGTTACAACGGCGGCGTCAGAATTCCCGACGATAATCTGAGCATTCCTATAGGTGGAACGGTCACGATACGCTGTCAGGTTTACGGTCCGACGGATTCCAGAATCGATATCGATTGGAAGAGAAGCGATCGTCGACCGCTTCCCGAAGGTAGCTCCGTGGATAATCACGCTCTTACCATCAATCATGCCACACGAGAGGACGCTGGCGAATACGTTTGTCTCGGTTTGGATTCGGCCAGACGCGAGGTCTTCAGGGCTAGAGCTCATTTGGATGTGATATGTACGTATTAAGAATGAAATATTCGACAAGACATTTTTTTAAACTACGTTTTGGACTGGATTCATTCAATGATGATTGAATTATTTATTTTGCTTTCTCGTGGAGGAAGCTTTGTTTTCGTGAAAAAATTTTTTAGATGTTAAGGGTTCATGACGCCTTGCTTGATTTAATTTTCGGAAAAATCCATGCGGTTCTTTTGTTTTTACGTGATTTCAAAATTGTTCAGAAATCGATTTTTTTTTCTCTAGCTCGCACAATTTTCGAGATGTCGAGCTTTATTTCAGTCAAATGTTGCACTTCTTTGGGAAGATGATTGGTACTGAATTTGAGCGAAATCCATGCAGTGTTTTTTTTTTAGAGAATTTTGAAATTGGTTAAAAAGTGTCGTGCGCACTCTAGCTTGCGCAATTTTCGAGATATCCGGCTAAAATTTGGTACAAAGTCGCACTATTATCGAAAGATGTTTCGTATTGAATTTGCGCAAAATCCATGGAGCCATTCATATTTTATATTGTTTTGAAATTTTTCAAAAATCGACGTGCGCGCTGTAGCTTCCACAATTTTCGAGATATCGGATCGAAATTTGGTACAAAGTCGCACTATCATCGAAAGATGTTTCGTATTAAATTTTGGCAAAATCCATCTAGGGGTTTAAATTTGATGCGACTTACAATTTTTTAGATTTGACATGGAATTCACCATATATTCATTCTGGACTAGATTGATTAACGAACGGATTTTATATAAGAACAAGGGTGCAAAGTCGAACCTTGCACATTGCTTCCTCATAATTTTTTACATTTGCCAAAGCTTCCTCTATGAGGAATCCAAAATTGATCGACACAGTTCCTCATAGAGGAAACTCTGGCAATGTAAAAAAATATAAGGAAGCAATGTGCAAGGTTCGACTTTGTTTTAACAATATCTAAACGCAAAATTTTTAATATTTACGATTTTTACGTTAATTTTTATTTCGGCAATACTATTTTTTTTTTTAAATGTCGAAACATTTTGAAAGTATGCTTGAAAATGTTTGAACGTGAGACGAGTTCATGTTTGAATATCGCTAATCCTTGAAATAAAAATTTCATTCTCAGCTCCCCCGAGAATCGAACTCAATCCGAATCGACAGACGGTCAGACCCGGCGAAAGTCCGGCCATCGTTTGCACGGCTTCCGGTGATCAGCCAATGACCATTGAATGGGACGCCATCGGTCGATCTTTGCCACATTCGGTAACCAAAAATCGCGGTGTTCTACAATTCAATCGCATTACGTACACGGACGCTGGAAAATATGTCTGCAAAGCTTCGAACGACGCTGGCACAGCGGAAGCTGTTGCCGAGGTCTTAGTCAGCGGTAAATATATATTATTATTTTAATTTTCAACCGTAATTCATGTACCAACGAATAGTCGAAAGCGAATTAAAATGTCAACATATTTATAAATAATTCATAATAAGTTATTATCATTATGGATAATAAATACTAATATTTTTATTACATTGTTACAATATTGTATTTATTATATTATTATTAATTATGAGTTAAGCATCAATTTTGATAACGATCTATTTATTTTAAATAATTCTCCAATCTATAATCTTCTTCCGTTCGCAAATTTGTTTCAAGGTGATTCCATTCGTTCATTCGATTTTTTAATAATCCGAATAATCGAAAGCGAATTAAAACGTTAACATATTTATAAATAATTCATAATAAGTTATTATCATTATGGATAATGAATACTAATATTTTTATTACATTGTTACAATATTGTATTAATTATATTATTATTATCTATGAGTTAAGTATCAATTTTGATAACGATCTATTTATTTTTAATAATTCTACAATCTATAACCTTCTTCCTCTAGCAATCTTCTTTCAAGGTCATTCCATTCGTTCATTCAATTTTTTAGACAACGTCGTCAGTGAGCCCGCTATCCGCGCATGGAACAACGAGATAACGACTTACGCAGGAAAAAATGTACAGCTCGGTTGTCAAGTGTATCCGCGAACTCCGATTCACTGGACCAAGGACGGGCGACCGCTTCCTCCCGATACACAAGTCGGCGACGATCACATCGAGCTCACTAACATTAGACCCGAAGACAGCGGCACGTATATCTGTCAGGTTCGCAATTCTCACTCAGTTGCGAGCGATTACATTCATCTTCGAGTCAAAGGTAAGTCTTCCGGATTTTGTTTTTGCATCCAATAATCTCCTCTCAGCACGAACGACTCGAAAAGACGTTGATGTGTTTTCGTTCGATTTCACTGTCATGCATAGATCCAACATTGAATCAAGTCAAAATTTTCAATGAGAGACAATAAGAAATTATACAAAATGCCCAATCCAATGATAAAAACATTTCTATGAAGTGATAACGTGGAAAAATAGGGGGGGATATGCAACACGACAGAAATTCAACGAAGCCAACGTCTTCTTCAAGCAATTTGTCGAAATGCTCGACCCAAGCCTCGAAATAGCATCGCAAATATGGGAATAAACTGAAAACTAGATGAATCTCTTGAGGAGGCTCGGTCACGAAGGGGCGGGTTGCGCGGGCGCATAGGCGGGGCCCATTTTTTTTTCTCATTCATACGCATGCTTGTCATCAACGGTTGTACGGTTGATTATTAACGTATTATTGATAATTTCATACAAAACTAATTAGTTGTGCATCGATAAATAAATACCACAGAATTGGCACATTTTTACGTTACGGTACTGCCTAAAGAAGTACGGCAACGTCGCAATTCTCCATTCCACCCTTTCCTTTGATCGCCGCTGATTTCTTTTGACACCGCGAGCTGACAGTTCGAGATTTTCATTGTGACAGGAAAAAGGCGTTGAACTAACCCGATTCGAGGCTTATGACAGTATGGTTAGTGCTTCCGCAAAGCAGTGGTTCGAGCCAGCAGCAAAGAAACGAACACCTGGTTCCTGCGACGCTGCCAGATCCCCATACGTTCGCGAAACCCATTAGAGTTTCGAATATTTCGACATTTCAAAATAAAATATCTTTTTACATAAGTCGATGACCCACAATTTTTCCATTATGTTTGGAATATTCATGACCTGATCAACGTTACTGTAGTTTTTCATCAATATCTGTTGTCTGAGTGCAAAAATATCACTTGGTACAAGACTTTTGGGGGTGCCCCTTCCACAAGCCCCGTGTTAAAAATCTCTAGTTTGAGTATTTGTATCTCTCTTATTTGGTCGTCAACCTTATCTGAAACTTTGCACACGTGAATATGGGTACATTATCTATGATATACTTGAAAATTATTTTTTTCCATTGTTGAGACGTGAGCGACGGAGCCTCCTTAAAAATCTCAAGAGTCCATGATCATCGTTTCTTTTTATTCCCACCGTTTTACCAGTGTTTTTTTTTTTATTCAAGAAAATGTCTTTCCTCTTTTATTTTCTTGCCTTTTCTTTTTCCACCGCAGAAGCTACGACGCGCGTCACTTATTAAATTACACTATTGGCTGTTAGCTTGATCATAATATACCTCTCAATAACTGTCCGATTTGCATCGCTTTCTAAATTTGAAAATGGTTGCGTTGGTTTTTTCTTTTTTTTTGTTATTTTTTTTTTTTTTTTTGTTTTTCAAGTTTACCGAGTACTCACTGCGTTCGGCGAAAATTATTACGACGCCGGTTATTTAATTATGATAATGAGGTGTTTCGCTCGCAGTGTTGCGACGTCGCGTTTCGACAACGACGCGATCGAACCCGCCGATTGGGTTTTTTTTCTTAAGACTTCGCGTTATGATTTAGTAGTTAATACGCTTGCGGATTGCATGCCGGTGTACCAAACGGTGCGATGCGGACAGGGAAGGTACCTATGCAGAAGCCAAGAATGCATTTCGTTGGATATGATTTGCGACGGCTATGTACACTGCCACGATGCAACCGACGAACGCTTCTGCCGCATCCCGCGATATCTTCAATATCTACAGCGACGACGCGGTTTGTTTTGAGATTTGTGTGTGTCCGTGTTTCATTTTATTACGTTTTTTTTTTTTTTCGTCGTTTTTTTCTCATCGTTTTTTTTCGCCTGTCGTTTGTCGTGTTCCGTGTCGTCCCCGTAGTTAGTCCGCCTAGTTGATACATTTTAGTTTATAGTTATTCTAGCTATTACTGCTCAACGTAGACTACGTCAGCATCGATTTATTCGTTCATAATTTCGTTTTATTTCATTTATTTATTTACTTATATTTTATTTACAATATTTCGATCGATTAATCGAGCTCTGCTGGATCGTACAATTTTATTCGTTTCTTCGAATTTATCGATTCTCGTTTGGAACGATCAGTTGAGCTCAGTCGATGGAAATTTTAAAAAAAGAAGAGAATCGTTTTTTTTTTTTTTTAATAGTAAACAATTTTGTTGATTTTTCGTTTATCCATAATAAAATGTTTCATTGTAGAATCCAATGATTCCGTTGTGACGATCGAACCGTCGCAGGACGTTATAAACATCGGTGACACGATTGATCTTCGTTGCATCTACACCGGTGGTAGAATCACACCGAGCTATCGTTGGACGAGACCTTATCATCCGTCGCTACCGTCAAATGCTCAGGAATCCCAAGACATTTTGAGAATTTCGAACATCGGACTCGACGATAGCGGTCCTTACACGTGTCACGCCACCACCAACAGGACAACAGTCGCGAAGGACTTCAATATCATCGTTCAAGGTAATCGATCATAATTTATTCATCCGACGTCCGAATCGACGTGAATAATATTAACGCATAATATACACTCATCAAAAAAATTGAAGGTGCAGAAAATTCTTCGATTTTTTCACGTGATTTTTGCGTGACTGTAACTTCGCGAAAAAATGTCGTATCGAGATGAGTGAAAAAGGATTTTCAAGCTTGACATGTCTAGTTTCGAAATCTTATGATGGCACCTACAAACATCTGTACTTTCAGCAATATTTGCAAAGTACTGGTTAATTTTCTAGGTAACCAGAAAAAGTGGTTTTTTGCCACTTTTTCGAGTGAATACGAAGGGTAAAAAAAATTTGTTTTTTCCAAAACAATAATCAAACCTTATCCGCGATTCATTTGAGTTTCCAAAACTACCGGTCGATTTGCTATAGGATTACCGGTTCATGAAATATCGATGATCGAACGAAAAAAAATGTTTTTTCATTCACCGGCCGACATCTCAGCCAAAAATTGTCGTAAAGAAAAAAATTAAAAATCAGATCGAAGGTGAAAAATCAGGCTAAGTGACTGTGTTATTGATTAAGGCAGAAAAAACTATATCGATCCCGGGGACAACTCTGAAAAACGGAAAATTTTATGAAATTTTTTTTTCGCAAAATTTCTCTCGATTGTGCCATGATCAATGTCCAGAAAAAAATGCCATCATAAGATTTCGTAACTAGACATGTCAAGCTTAAAAATGCTTCTTCATTCATCTCAATACAACCATTTTTCGCGAAGTTACAGTCACGCAAAAATCACGTAAAAAAAAATGGAAAAATTTTCTGCTCCTTCAATTTCTTCGATGAGTGTATATAATTCATATATTTTATAATTGAATAAAAAATCAATGTTACAAAAACTAATTTGCGTGAACCCCATCTCCTGCTTGCACATGATTCTCTATTTTGTGTGAGTATTTATATCAGTAAAAATATCCATTAAATTTGTATTTTCCAAGGGTAAATCGGGATGCTGAGACGATATTACGTATTTTGTTTATAGGCGGAACCAATGATGCTCCAGCGATCGAAACGATAAACGTGCCTTACGGCAAGGGTTTGGAAATGAGGTGTCGCGTTAATTTGGACGGACGATCGGAAGTGAATTACCGGTGGAGCAAACAAGGAGGCCTACTTCCCGACGACACGGAAACTTATGACGTATGGGAACAAAATTATTTATCATTTTCGTGTTATCGAAAAAGCGAAATGATATTGCGTTACGATAACAATTTTTTTCTCTATCAGAACAAATTGAAACTCAGCAAAGTTAAGCCCGAAGACGCGGGTACTTACATCTGTACCGCCACTACCGACATTGAAAAAACCGAAGCTCCGACGGTTCTCGTGGTGACCGGAGTAGTTCCGAACTTCCACCAGGCTCCGCAAAGCTGGATATCTCTGCCACCCCTCGCCGATTCGTACCTCAAATTCAACATCGAAGTGTCCTTCAAACCGGAGAATTACGACGGCATTATTTTGTACAACGACGAAACACCCGACGGCACTGGCGACTACATCGTGCTATCCCTCGTCGGCGGATATCCCGAATTCAAGTGAGATATCTTTATCCGGCAATGTTTGAATTTTTTCGTTCACAGCTGGAGAAAAAAATCACCCTTTTATAACCAAAAAAAATATATTATATTGAAACCCAGATGGAAATCGAAATCTTATAATTCAACGGAAATCGTTAAATAATTACGGAAAATTATGAAAAATTAGGAAAACCGCAAATTTTGTCAAATTGTCGCATAATTTATTGAAATACGAGAACTTATTTTAGAATTCTGTCAACGTCATTATAACAAAATGCGTCAAATAAGGTCATATGAGATCGAATCAGTAAAAGATCACACGCGGCGAAAATTTGACATTTCTTGTCAGAAAAATGTCAAAAGGTATCATTTTTCAGTAAAAAGTAATGGAGTTCCAATTGACAATGAAAAAAAGACGAATTGTGATTGAAAAGGTCAATTTTTAATATAATATGATATATTCTGAGAAAAATCGACAAATCCACGTCAAAAATTGACATTTTTCTGACAAAAAAAGTTATTATTTTTCATTAAAAAGTAATGGAGTTCCAATTGACCATGAAAAAACGACAAATTGTGATTAAAAAGGTCAATTTTTAATATCCTATGACATATTCTGAGAAAATTCGACGAATTCACGTAAAAATGTAACATCCTATAATAAAATTGATCGAAATTTGAAATGCATTTTTCCATCAGGAAAGTTCCAAAATGTTTAGTTTCGATTTAGATTCGAACGAATTTATTTTGATGATAAAGATTTGTTTGGCGTGATTGTTTTCAGGTTCGATTTGGGATCCGGAGCTGCGGTGATAAGAGCCGATAAGCCCGTGACACTTGGCGAATGGCACACGATAAAATTGCTGCGCAGTCGCAAGGAAGGAACCATGCTGGTGGACGGGGAAGGACCCTACAAGGCCGTTAACTCTGGCAAAAAACAAGGACTCGATCTTAAAGAACCTCTGTACATCGGTGGCGTGCCCGATTACAACGCCATTAATCCCCGAGCCGATGCCAATACCGGATTCGTCGGTTGCATAAGCAGACTCGTGTTGGGCAACAAAACCGTCGATTTAATTGGCGAACAAACGGATAGCTTTGGTGTAACGACGTGCGAAACTTGCGCCGAAAATCCGTGTTCAAATTCCGGGGTGTGCCAGGAAGCTTCAACGAAAAACGGTTACAGATGCCTTTGTCGGGCTGGTTATAGCGGAAAACATTGCAATTCAACTGGCCAGTCGTGCTATCCAGGTTAGAAAATTACCGAAGACAAGTTAAAAAAATAAAAAAGCTGAAACTTGCAATTGGCTTCCCCTGAATTTTCGGTAGTGCACGAAATCCTTCTATGAGGAAGCATCTCTCGATTTATTTCATTTTATTTTTTTTAATCTTCGGCTTCCTCATAAAGGAAGTTCCGTTCACTACCGAAAATTCAGGGGAAGCAAATTGCAAGTTTCAGCTTGCAGCTTGTTTTATGCAGGATATCCGTAGATCCTTCCCACCGTATAAAAACCGACTCGAACGTATATAAAAATTCAATGTGTCCCAAAATTCGAGCGCGTTGTTTAATTCCTATCTAATCTAGTAACAACTCAAGCTGACGGTTAGTTTGAGCGTGTGTATGAATTTGAGCACGTTCCGACGAGTGTTTTTGAATTTGCAGGGGTTGGAACTTAGAAATTTCTAATTGCTCTAGAAGTCGATCCGTTCGTCCGATCTCGGCCAAATTTGATACGTATTATAACACAATGACATCCTATACTTGCAGAGAATTATGGTTTGATTGGTTGAAGTGAACAACAAATAGAGCAAAAAAGTTGGTTTTTTGAAAAATTCAAAAAATCATAAAATCTAAAGTTATTGATGGATCCGGCTCAAATGCAATACCAACCGTTCTTGTACTCAACTCTATATGTGAAAAACTATTCAGCCAAATATGTCAAAATGTGCGGATGCCACCGTGGCTACAGACATTTTTGGAAAAATTCAAAACGCTGTCGAAGCCGAGCAAATGCGTCGATAATTGCGAAAATCACAGATCACATAGATATTAGAAGGCACCCCATGTGTGCAAAATTTGCGTACGGTAGCATGAACCGTTCTCGAGTTATGAACGTTTGAATTTTAGAGGGTGGTTACATACACACACACACACACACACACACACATACATCCGGACATTTTCTCCAGATGTGTTTTCTGGATGTTTTAGGACATTCTGGAAACTATTGTCATCAAAATCTCGAAAAAAAATGTCGGACCGTCACAAAGCTTCCTTTATGAGGAAGCAAAAATTTAAAAGCTCGACCTAAGCTGTCCACAATTCCTGAAACAAATATGTCGAATCGATAAAAATCAACGTTTCATTGAATATTTTTTTCTCCCGATTTCTCAAATGATTTTTGGAGCCATCGCGAAAATCGGATTTCGAAAAAATAACCATAACAACAATGATCCTCGCCAATCTTGTGAAAACAAAAAAAATTCTAATCAAAGATTTGATAAAAATTGTTTTTAACCGACGACACGAATTTTTGACAAAATAATTGCAGGTGCTTGCGGCGATGGAAATTGCGTCGACAAGGAAAATGGTTTCGAGTGTTATTGTCCACACGGAAAAACCGGCACCCGTTGCGAGCTCGGTACGGACATTAACGAGCCGGCGTTTCGTTCCGAACGCGCCTTCGTCGCGTATCCGACGCCAACGGCGGGTAGACGGTGAGTCTCGTTATCACGTGACCCAAGCATGTCGCATGTTACAACGGTCGTTAAACGATTCATTACTCATTCATTCGATTAAACTTGTACATTTGGGTTTTCGACTGCTCCTGTTTTTTTTTCTTTTTATTTTTTTATTGGTTGTTTTTTTTTTTTATTGGTTTTCTTTTAAAAAATTTAATTTAACTTACGGATTTTTTTTGCTATGACAATATTGCTGTTTTGAAAACGATAACTGATGATTGAGAGTGTAAGATAAAACGATTCTACAGCGTTAATTCGAAAAAAAAAAAAAAAACAAAAAAATTGAACAATAAATTATCGAAACGAACGGAATTGGGTAGCAGTCAGTATGGAAAGGATTCGACTTGTCCCATCGACGTGACGATAAAGAAAAGAAAAGAAAAAAAAAAGAACACCGTGACCAACGAACAACAACAATTACGATCCTAATCGTTATAAATTATTTTCAGGGGATATAGTAAGAGAAACGTCGTAAAAGCGAAACGATCGCACAAACGATCTTCGCACGTGCAACAATTTAGAAAAGGCAAATCGAGATCCGCCCACCTGAAAGACCACGGCGTGCACAACACTAAACATTAGACCATAAATCACCGCCATCACCGCCAAAATTCTGATGCACGCGATAGCCGGCAAATGACTAATCATTGATTATAAATTAAAATAAACGATACGAAAAAAAATAATAATAACTCTTAACCGGTTGAATTCCGCGAGCCACGATCGCGATATAAATTTAAAACTGACATTTTATCGCAGGATTTTGACAACAACGAAAATGCAAACCCGAAAAAACGACGAGACAAAAGTCGAAACTTGCTGCCATAGCATTATCCTTATATTTTTGTCATTTGTTTTATTTCTTTTTAATTTTTGTAAAACTTTGTTCCGATCCCCCGGACTTTGTTTATCGAAACTGCATAGCGAGTATTGTTCTCATTAAACCGAGTCGCAGTGGTGCTACATTGAAATTAAGTACCCCAGTCAACATAACTAATTAATTCTTAGAGTTTTGTACAGCTTTTTAATTAATACTTTTAACCCATTGCCTATAAGTCATAATGATTTATTATTAAAAAAAATAATAATAATAATAATAATGAAGAAAGAACTAAATGCGAAGAAAAGTCGTGACACACTGCCAGATATGACCTTTGCATCGAACCGCCTAATCAAGTAGTTTCTGAATTAAAATGCTTATTAAAACATATTATCGTCGGAGATTTTAAAAAAAATCAATAATTACGATAACAATAATGGACGAAATTCCGAGAATAAATATACATCGATGCGCGACGGCGCGAAATTTCGTAAGTTTATGACAAATACGCGTTCACTGACAAATGCGTAATCGCCACATATATATTGTTTGTACTTATGTCATAAGAATCGAGCGATATAAATAATACTTTATATGTCTATATGTTTTGCTACGATACGTATATTGGAGAAAACAAAATATATATTTTGCGAGCAAATAAAGATCGACGTGTCTGTTGTATCGCTTGAAACAATTTTTGTTTGTTTGGTTTTATTTTTTTTTTTCCTTTGTTGTTTTACTGAATTTCACCAATATTTTACTCGACTCACATCCAACGATTTGCGTGTTGATGGTTTATTTTTTCGTAGTGATGTGATTATTAACGGCTCCGAATCTGCTTATATCCGTCGCTTGTTTTGTCATAGTCCGTACAATTTTTTTCATTTGTGAATAGTCCATAATTTCGAAACCTGTAAAATTTCGTACACGTGTCCTTGTATTGTTGCGCCCTTTCATTCCCTTCGATTAAATCCATGTGAGAGACTTTTTTCAGGGTAAAATTGTGTCTCACACAAAACGTTATCAATCGAGATCCAAGTGAAAATATTCTTTTCGCATAAAATTGACGCGAAAGAAAAATTCTCTCAGTATGTACATAATTGATGCATGAATTCCCAATGAATAACCTTGCAATTAGTCGATTAAAAACTTTGTAGATACGATGACGATGATGACGATAATAATAGTCACAAATAACACTCCAATCGTTTCGCTTACGCGTACCGAATCGCAATGAAAAAAATTGTTTTGTTGCGATCGAGTATTCGAACCGTGCAGAAAGTTATGGTTTCGGCTTATCAATGTAATAATCGATGTCGATTCGTGTCCTAAAACCTATAGGCTTAAACTATCGATGAATTTTAAACCTTCGGACAACGGAGATGGGATTCTGATGTATTGTTCGGAAAGTGACGAAGGACTCGGAGATTTTGTGGCGCTCGTTATAAAGGACAGACGCGTAGAATTTCGTTTCGACGTTGGATCCGGAACGGCGATTGTTCGTTCGAATCACGAAATTGAAACGGGAGCGTGGACTCGGGTAACTGTTAGCCGAGAATTGAGGGACGGAAAGATTTCGGTGAACGGCGAACAAGTGATCGAAGGCAGATCACCGGGATCCGCTCGGATCATGACGATCAATACACTTTTGTACATTGGCGGAATCGACAGGAGAATAATCACGGTCAACAGGAACGTTGGAGTCGACAGAAGTTTTCATGGATGTATAAACGAAGTAAGCGACGATTCGTCATAAACGTTTTTTTTTTTTTTTGCACGATAAATTAATCACAGGCAATCTGATGAATCTCGTATTGGAAAAACTACGAATCAATCGCGTCGTTCGCCCTAATTCGAATGTCGAATCTTAGATTCTAACTCAGTCATTGATACGAACACAATTTTTATTTATAACAGAGAAAACGCGGTACGGAAAAATTTATTGATTCGCAAGTTTATTCCATGGATTATCCTCGTACAGTCGTATTGAATTATAGTATATTTTTTTTTCAAATGCATCAACTCCTAATAATAATTTTAAGAATGTTGAATTCCCAATAACGTACTAACATCATTTGTTGAAAATCAAAAATTCAGCTGGAAATGTCCTCGAAGAATTTCGACTTCCTGAAGTCCATGATAGACTCGGCGAATGTGGAGGATTGCTCGACTAACCCCATCTTGAATCGTACACGACCCGATCTTACAACCCACCAGCCAACCAGGCCGCCGACCACGACTTACGACCCCTGCGAACGACAGCCTTGCGTGCACGGAGTTTGCCAGATTGTCGGGGATCTCGATTATTCGTGTACGTGCGATTACGGATACGTGGGACGACATTGCGAGAAGATACTGAAGCAGTGCGAACTTCTGAGACCCTGTCAAAATGCAGGATCTTGCATGGATGTTCACGGATCGTACAAATGCGATTGTCGGTTGGGATTCAGTGGAAAGAATTGTGAAAAGAGTAAGTATTACTTTTACAATATTTATTAATACATTAGCAAATAATTGTTTGTTAATCATGAATTATTATTCATTATTATCACGTAATATTAATTATTAAATTATTGATACATAATAATAATAATAATAATAATAATAATAATAATAATAAAAATTTTCCCTCATAAAATGAACTTCCAGGAGCTGTCAATTGTGAATTATTGGTTTAAGGCTATTTTCACTATATACCTTTCTTGTAGAGAATTCAATTGTCTCTGAAATGTATCGCTACATTTTTCGTGTAGAACAAAGACTTTGGCTGTGAAACTCGTTTCAAGACAAATTTCCGTCAAACATCGGTTTCAAATGCCTGAATGTCTTAGAGATATTGAATTTTTTGACTTAAAGCTCCGATACTTTTTGAAGGAAATTCGATTCCCTAGAGAATGGTATGCGGCGGACTCAGTTCCAGTAGTTTTTATGGGCTAAGGTATTCAAAAAAGCGGAAAATGTATTTTCCCTATGTCATTTGACGGGAAAAGGGGACCCCCCTTTGCGACGGGCCAAAAAAAAAACGTTTTCGGATGTGCTCTTCGCAAGGATTTTTTTTAGGCCAACCACTAGCTATAAAGACCATGCAATCCAAGAAAAAAAATTAATTGTTTTTTTGACACAGTCTAACATACATAACGTTTTGCTCAAAATAGGCTAAACTCACCCCAATGACCTCGAAACGTGACGATCTGACAAAAAACGATCTTCGATTTTCGGGGTCATTACAATAACTTCCCTATAATCGGGAAGTTCATAATAATAATAATAATGACAATAATAATAATAACAATAATCAATCGTCCGAATTCCAATTATTTAATTATTATTCACCAAACGGATATCCTGATAATAACAGTAATAATTTATCTATCGTTCGCAGGAGTTGAAATAGTGTACGATGTAGCGTTCAGGGGTGATGGTTGGTTAGAACTTGACCGATCGGTAATGACGCACGATGAAGAATTCGAAGTTTTGTGTTTTGAGATATCGACGAACAAGAGCGACGGTTTGGTAATGTGGCATGGACAAACGCCGAACGACTTAAGCCCCGACGATTACATCGCGCTGGCCGTTGTCGATGGGTTAGTGTATATCTTCGACAAAAAATTGGGATTACCGAAAATTAAAGAAAATGACCAAATAAAAGAATTTAAAAAAAAAATAAACTAACTTTCAATTTTTATATTTCAGCTACGTTGAGTTTCAGTACGATTTGGGGTCGGGACCGGCTGTGATGCGTGTAACAGCGCACAGAGTCGACGATGGCGAACGTCATAGAATAATTTTGAAACGACAGCGCAGCGAAGGCAACATCGAGCTGGACGGCGAGCACATGGAGAACGGAATAAGCGACGGTCTTCAGCAATTGCTCAATGTACGTGGCAGCGTTTATTTGGGAGGAGTACCCGACTGGGCGATGACCTACGGAAGATATCAGGATGGTTTTTCCGGATGTATCTACGCGATGGAAGTCCAAGACTCCGCGGGGATCAATATCGGCGCCAAAGCTATAAGAGGAAAAAATGTTGCGCCCTGCACGAGGTAAAATTTTTAATAACGGCGTACCCATTTTTATTAACATTGAATTATCGTTGAAATTATTGCAAATTTGAGTGAAAACACTAATGAAAAATCTTTTTTCTTTACTTTTTTTTTAAGAGGGTACATCTGTGTAGATTGCCGGAAAAGTAGGTGAATTTAGGGAATTATTATCTCAAAAACTATTCGTCCGATTGAATTCAAGTTGGTTTTATTTTAAAGTATATACATTGAGGTATGTTGACGATTTTTTATATAAATATATAGTGAATGGGAGCGCTGTTATTCTGGCCGGAGTGAAACAACTTTGTCGTCGGCACGATTTGCGGTTCCCGCTTTTTCTCGCAGTCGGTTGGTCTGAAACAAACATTTCAAGAAGATTCTTAAAGTGTAACGTCTCGAGCTGTTCGGCACGTAGGATTTTTTTTTTCACAGAATAGCGCTTGATTAAAATTGAAATTCACTTTTTAACCTCAATTTACGACCTTTTTTGGTTGATAAAAAAATAAATAAATTAGTTTTAAAAAAATCCTACGTGCCAAACTTCATTGCCTATCCGTGCATATTGTGTCCAAATTTTAAAGGAATCGGTCAATCCGTTATCTAAAAAAAAGTGGGAACGGACTTTGAAAAGCATGTTTCGAGATAAACGCGTTTGAAGTTTGGGAACTCGCTATATATTTATATAAAAAATCGTCAACATACCTCAATGTTTATACTTTCAAATAAAACCAACTTGAATTCAATCGGACGAATAGTTTTTGATATAATAATTCCCAAAATTCACCTACTTTTTTTTTTTTTGAGCATCGAGATTATTGCAGAAGCTTGTTTTTAAGTTCAATAACAAAAAGAATGTAATTGTTGGTATCTTTGGACGCTGCTCAGAGCGAGATGGATTCCATCCTCGCTGATATTCACAGACGTCGACTCGGACGGTTTCGATGACTTTGTGCCTCCACCCCCGGTAAACATAATTCATCCAAAACCCACCGTCAACCTAGCCACGACGAATTTAAAAAGTTTTTATCTGCTAGTCGCGGTTCAGAACACGATAAGTTTCGCGGCTGACGTTAAATCCCGGGGTATTTTTCGAACGGTTCTGTGCATCGCTCTCGTAACCCTGGCAAAAAGCTATTTCGATTGATCCAATCGCGAATTATTACAGATTAAACAACTACGACGGATCCACGAGATACTCGTTTATTTTCAAAACTCGACGCAATTTTATGATAAACTTAACGATAGATAGAATTGTTTCAATGAATTTTCCGAGGTGCTAACGCGACGAGCCTTTGACGGCTTCGCTATTATTATTAAGAATCACGAATTAATAACGAATTTTTGATGATTCAATGCTTACGGTTAACTGTCGGATATCGCATAATTTTGTCGAGGTATGTACCGAAGGTCTCCCTAGCAGGTTCGCGCACCGAAAAAAAACACGGAAACACCAAAAGCGGCCACTGAAAAAGAACCTATGAGCACCGAGTGCTTTTCGAACATTAAAAGCACCGAAATTTTGGTCGCAAGCGCCGAATACATTTTTTTGGCGTTCTTTTTTGGTGCTTTGGACCAAAATTCGCGTGCTTTTAATGTTCGAAAAGCACCGGGAAAAAAATTCAGTGCTTATTTGGTGCTTTCGCTCGAAATTTTAGTGCTTTTAATATTTGAAAAGCCCTCAGTGCTTTTCGAACGTTTTACCGTGCTTTCGTCGGTGTTCGAATCTGCTAGGGCTACTTCAATAACGAGAACTATCAGAATGTAACGAATTGTTTATTTATTGAGGTAATTATGCAGAAAGTAGACGCCAGCCCGACATCCCTGGAAATGAAGTGTTATAAAGAACCCTTTTCTGAGTAATTTCATGTATAGACTGTTGGGCGCGGAAACCAAGTCTTCGTAAAGTAATGCGTGGTTGAATATTTCTGACATGACTTTCGAAATTCAATAGATCGCCTTTGTTGACGTTGTATATTCCGCATTCTGGTGATAATTTCGTGTCTTACCTTGCCCCTCCTTCAAGGAGCAATAAGAAAATTGCCATTTCATGTCTTCCCTTGCCCCTTCTTCAGTGGGAATCTATGTAGTACGATCTGTAAATTTGTAACCGATGGAGCTGTGGCGATTCCTGCGAATTGTGGACGATACTAATGTACGGTTAGTCTATCTTATTGACCGCGGTGTTGTTCGTAGACAAATGAAGTGCAGCAGTTGCAATGCATTGTTGAATTTAAATCGTGACACGATGCAGTTTCGTTGCTTTGCATCGCGTTATGTGTCAGTGCGACGCCAAAAGAGAAGACGCGTAAAGTGCAGTTTCAAGCGGCATTGTTTTTACCGATTTTGGTTCGACAACATGCATATCGGGCTGGACACTGCATGCTACATAAAAAAAAGCTACACATAAAAAAAAACTACAAGATGATTTCCAAATCAATGCTCATACAGCCGTTGATAGGATTTCATTTTGTCGTAAGGGATAATTACATTATTCATCTATCGTAATTTTTCATGACTAATTATGTTAATAGGTGTACAGTAATAGGACGTATATTAATAGTTGTGTGAGCATTGGGTAGAGCGGAATTCCGTTTCTTTCACTCACTGAATTGAAGCATTTTTTCTTGAAATACCGTTGATGATGATATTGGTATATGACCGACTGGACGTGGATGAAGTCATTAAATATGATTGAAGAAATGTGAAATTCGTAAATGGTGGTCGGTTCAGAATTTTTTTTTCGCAATAAAAGCAATTCAAATTCCATTAAAATTTTTTTTTTTTTCAACGACCTTGAAACATGGTAAAAAATGGTTTCCGCGCCCAACATCCACCTACAAAGTTGCTTAAAAACACCCCCAGAATCACATATTTTTATTTCAAAGAAATCGGTGTGGCGTTCGCTTTCTGCATAATTACTTTTATTAATTTTTATTTTTTAAAATAATTTTTTTCTCTTTATTACATTTGTACAGTGAGTATCCCTTCGACGGTCCGAAGCGAGGCGACATGGGACTATCGAAATGGAGTTAAATCGACGCTTGTGCCTGAGTGACCGAGAAAATTCGACTTTATTGGATTTTCCGCTAACGATATTTCTCCGATGGAGACGATGCGTTGTCGAACACGACCAATTGTTACCAAAAGTTTGAAAAATTCCAAGAATTACGAAACGATAAGGATACCAAAATAGAACTATCGACGTTTCGAAATGCGATTCGTAAAAACGTTCGAAACCTTCGTGAATCGAGCTGGGCAATCAAATTTCTCAAAACGTCGCGAATAAAGTGAAAAAGGATTGAGATATTTCCCGCGAAATTGTAGATTTCGCCTTTTTTGAGATGTGAAAACATGTTTTATGTACGATAGAAGAACGCGATGGACGGAAAAATCCATGAAAACGAAAACGAGGAGTGAAAATTAATATTGTAATTCTACGACGATTGTACGGATAACGTAATTTTGTAACGTTTGAAGATTGATATGATCATTTTCTACCGCTTTATTTAAGATATACAGTGTTGTCGTTCGAAGCTTCGGATATTACGCTTCCGATGGTAGAAGCATTCAGGAAGACAGAACCCTCTCTACGATTATTCACTAGGGTGGATTGAAAAAAAAAGTTTTTTTTTCTGATTTCAATAAAAATACATTCACTGCAAAGTATCTTGAATCCGGAGGATTCGCCCCAAAGATGAACCCTATCGGACCATTTTTAGGGTTCGCGCAAGATTTTTCGAGTTTTTCCATTTGATTAACCCCAGACGGGTCAAGCGGGGTAACCAGTGACCCCACGCGAAATTCATTCCCCTCTCCTGAACGAGTTTTTTTTTCACTTTTTCCCGTTTAAAGAACATTTTCAGTGTTTCAACTTCAACAAAACCTAATGTAATATACACCGTTCTCTTCGTTATTAAAAAACGAAGAGAACGGTGTATATTGAAACCTTATTCTGACCAATGGGACGGATTGTCACGTGGGATCATAATGGGGTTCGTCGTTACCCCGCTTGACCCGGTGAAGGTCTGAAAAACCATACGACCCGTCTGGGGTTAACATGGGAATAACGTAAAGTTTCCATTCAAAAAATCGTAGCTCCGCGAATTTTATAGCTACGTTGATCCCGTAAGTTCCATTTGATAATTTTCGTCGATATTTTTGTTTTTTCGTAAAAAATTATCGACGAAAATTGCAATCGGATTCCAAAGGTCCGCATGCCATTTTAAACGGTTTCTAAAGAGCTTTCAAATGGAACTTACGGGATCAACGTAGCTATAAAATTCGCGGAGCTACGATTTTTTGAATGAAAACTTTACGTTCTTCCCATGATAATCAAATCGAAAAACTTGAAAAATCTTGCGCGACCCCTAAAAATGGTCCGATCGGGTTTATCTTTGGGGTGGATTCTCCGGATGCAAGATACTTTGCAGTGAATGTATTTTGATTGAAATCAGAATAAAACTTTTTTTTTTCAAGTCACCCTATTATTCACATAGTATTCTTCGTGAGCTTTTCAAGCATTTTCGAGCGAGATTTTCAAGCAACTTTCGCCGGATGTCTCACGTTCCGCGTTCGACGAGAGAAAGCATCTCAGACGTTTAAAGTATAATTTTCAACTGCCACAGCCTTATTTTTATCAATCATAGCTGCAGAGAAAAGTTCTTCCGAAAACTCAAGTATAAAGATAGAAAAAACTCGAGGTGTCAATCTTGTCCACCGTTACAACATGTTTCGTTGGCGTCAATCACAAATAACAAACCTACGCTAATGTGTAAAAATATCTGGTCGAGAGAGCGGTTGATTGTTGGGTCTGTGCATTGTTCAAAAAATAAATAAAAAAAAAAAAAAAAGACGAACGGGAAAAAAACGAATAATTGTTACAATGAACGAATGCTTCTGAATTTTGGTGCAAACGCAAGATCTAATCATAGCGTATCAATACGTATATAATATACATGCTGTAATCATAAAACTGAAAGTATATAACACATGAAAGTGTATCCGATACTGTTACATATAAATTCTTTAAAAAGAAATGAGACAATAAATATAATTTTGATAAAAAAAACGTGTTGTTTTTTAAAAAATCATTCGAACACGATCGTAAAATTCATTTCGTATTATTTTATTACAAAATAGTCATTCCCGTACAGCTATAACACTGCGTAATGTCAAAAATCAATAGAAAGACGTTTTAAAAATTATTGCCAAGACGAAAATTGACGATTAAAATCGTTATTCAACCGCCAGTCGTGGAAGTAACATTTGCAAACCGCGAAATATACATTTGTTCATTAAAACCGAGATCGGTCGGTAATACAGTCGCCACTGAATGAACTTTTATGAAAAATTCTGGAGGTTAATGAGATTTAAATATTCAACGGAATTGATACCACAAAAAAATTTATCGGGATATTTTATAACAATTATCTAAGGTTTATTCGTTTGACTTTTGAATTGTTCATTCATAGGTGTCTTTAACCGACTTTTTTTTATTTTTATAACAGACAATTATCACACGTCGATAAAATTACCGATAATTATACCCATAAATTACATTCACACACTTTACAAACGATACGTTCTAATGTTATTACTCATTTAGAGTGAGGTAGTTTGCTATAAATTGATTCGATAGCCGGATATAAACGGAAGTCCCGTGCCGACTTTTGCTTGGTATTCGACGTACGCCTCGCCGAAGAAATTTAGTAACGTTATCTCCTCGAGAAACACTCTATCGTGAAAGAATCTCCACGATGCCAACGTGTACGCCAACAAACAGATCGGATTTTGTAGAACCATCTGGAACAATGAATATAAATATGAAAGATAAATGAATGTGGTTTCATTCAAATATTTTTTATAGAAAAATTGTCCTTGTTCCTTTTAAATTTCATCTATTTCCAATGAATAAGATTATTCAAAATGCTACTAAAAAAATGTCTCCAAATGAATGAATGAAAAGTACAAATTTTTTAACCATAATAAAGCATTGAATACAACAAATTTAATTTTCATATCTGACAAAGATCAATGTGCATTTGAATTATTCAAAATTTGATCGAATGACGTTCAACTCTTCACCGCTGCCACACTACCAAATAATATTACCGTAGTCACATTGGGGAGATTCCACCCAGTTTTCAAAAAACTATTGTAACCAAACCATCCGTCCGAAATGGTTAAAAAAATTGCAGAACTTGCTTCAAACGTTCTAAATTATGTACGAAGAGTTTGTTGATGAAAAAGAAAATGGCAACAAGTTTTAAAAAATTCATTAAAATATGAAGACAAAAACAAAAACCGTCTATCGCTGGTTGGTCGACGGATTCCACCCAGTGTGACAATAGAGGGTTAAAATGTGTGTAGTATGAAATTATTTGGCTCACCTGAGTGCCGATGCACCAATAGAACCATCCGACATAACTGGGATGCCTGCATAATCCGTAGACACCGGAAGTGACTAGTTCGTGATCCTCTGCTTTTTTGCTTTGTACAATATGATTAAAATTGCGCTTTGCGGTGAATATAGCTATTTTCCGAAGTGCCTCGCCGCTAATGCACAATGCGACACCGAGATAAAATATGGCGGAGGGATTCTTCATTGAAACGAAGAAGTAACGTTCTATAAGAAACTCGATCCAGCTCGAGCAGGCGGCTATGCTGTAAGCCAGACTAGGTTGAAGGACGAAACTTTCGATTGTCGCAGCCGAAGGATTGGTCCAGGCGATTCCTAGAAACTCGGAATAATGGAAGGTCGCTAAAATGGCCATGTATACCCCGAAGGTCATCCACGGCCCATCAGCTGTGATAGCGGTGAGCAGTCCGAGTCCGAAGACATATCCGAGAAATGTCGCTCTAATGGCTACCTGGCAAATAATTAATGATCGAGAAGTGAAAAATAAATAAGTGTTGAGCTGTATACAGATATAAAATTAAATTAAATAGATGAACGAAATATTAAATAAATATTAGTTGGTAAAATAAATGTGTTTAGTACTCAGGATAGGGAAATCCGAATATTTTTGAGAGGCAAAAACTGCTGGGAACTGACCAAGAACTTTTCAATCGACTCTTACCAATTCACATGCATTGATCGCTTGTTAATGTTGTAATTTTTTATGATTGACAAGAAAAAAAGGGGACTTAGCTGAAATACACAAAGGAGCATGGTTTTCTTCGTTATTCAACTTTTACTATGTCCGGTAATAGATAACAGAAAAGGCGCAAAATATAAAAAAAAATGTTATGAGAATTCAATTGAAATGGTTTTGCTCTTATGCTGCAGATAAGTGGCATAACACAACCTTATTGCTGAGCAGTAAGACTATATCGAGAATCCACATGACAAATAACATTAACGACACGAAATGAAGAAAAAATGTTACGGGAATTTAACTAGAGAGGGGGCGCAGTTTTGCTGCACGTTCTGTGGCATAACGCTACCTTGTTGCTGTGCAATTATGGTGTAGTAAGGTCATTCAACAAACCAGGTGGCAAATAATGATAAGAACACAAAATAAATAAAAAATGTCATGGGAAGTTAATTGAAATGGTTCCACAATTTCTCTGCAGGTTAGTGGCATGACGCAAACTTGTTGCAGCGTAATTATGGTATGGTAAGACCGTATGAAGCATTATAGGTATTAAAATTATTGTTAAACCTTAATTTTGATGAATCATACCTGATACGTGAATCCATGGAAGGCCAGAAGAGCGACGACGTTCAAAGCGACGAATTGAACCGGATGAATGATCAAATTTTGCGGTACGTTGTCGAAAAATCCGATATTACTTATAAAATCGAAGGGTTCGCTGGGATATGTACGAAAGTTTAGACGTAACAGCAAATCCGGAAAAATGGCGATTATTGCAGCGACTAAGTAGCAGCCTAAACTTATTCTACCGTCTCGGCAGAGATCCATTTTTCGAATATATTCGATCGCGATTTCAAAACAAAAAGGAACGACGAGGTTATGAGACCGATATAATTGTACACTAAACTACGCTACACCGTCGTGTCGACGAAATTTTGAGATGCATTACCGCGCGGAATCACGAATTTAGATGTCTCATCGCGGCGTCGTCGACGACGCGTTGTTTCTACGTAATTAATCTAATAAAACGTTACCAGGAACTGGGAATCTTGTCCTTTCGAGCATTTGTCCGTTGCGGGTGGTCCTATACGCACAAAATGGCGAAATTGAACGAAGATATTGCGGCCCACGCGCCATCGGTCAGGCACGGTTTTCGAGCGAACGAGTGACAGTCGCCATTTTACCATGTGCAGACCGACTGCCGCTAGTTACGCCAAAAATGAGATCTTTTTTCTCATCTCTGTTCGAACCGACCGCCGTCGGTAGGGATAAAATTATAAGCAAGCAACTGTTAGCGTGTTAGCCGCGGCTATTTTCAAACCTACATCACAACTGTCGGTTGATTGTCCCAGTAGATACATTAAGTACATTGTAAACAATTCCTGAATTCCAAAAAAAAAAAGCTAGAAGCTAGACGTTGCTCGTTGAAGCTATGGCCTTAGAGGTAGCCGAAACGCTAATTACCGCGAATCATCTGGACCACCCGATTACCTCGGGATGTGTATTATCGGCCGAGTGATTACCACGAAGTAGGGTTATTTTCAGAATTCTTTATCCGACAGATATGTACATATATATGTATGACGAGGTTCCGTCATTTTTTTAGCATACATTTTAATATGCATATTATTCACCAGCTTGAAGACGCGTTCCTCATGTGTTCTTGATCTTCTAGCGATATAGCAGGTAGAATTTAGGCCATTTGTTCATAGTGCATAGTATGCACGTAGTCGATAACATCCGAAGCAGATCATATATTTTCTACAAATAAAAAAATATCGATTGCTCGGAACACGTCGCTAAAGGGCGAAAAGTCAAATTTGTTTGCTGATGATTTCGAACTTTCACGGAACGCCAACGACACCACCTTCCATCTTTTTTTTTTCTTGTCTCGAGACAATGGGACAGATGTCAAGTAGTGCGCCTCTTTGTCACTCCTACCGAACAATTTTTCTTTCCACGCTTTCGCAAAGACAGACGAAACCGGCATGAGTGCAAGATAACAAAACCAATCGTGCTCACGTTAGTGAGTGACAATAATTGACACATGGAGTATGTTTTACGTCATTCAAAGGTCGTGTCATGAGGGAGGCCAGAAAACGCCATTGGCGGCAAGAGAAAGAGCGGTGCCACTCCGTCGGTTGAATGAAAATTAATCGTATTTTCGTTCAAACAGTTGTATAAAGGTAAAAAATGGGGAAGGGGGGGGGGTCATGTTTTTGTATTTGTTATATCTCATACATATCGAATCGATTACGTGTTACAGTTGTAGCTAGTCGTGGTCGCGATGTTAATTTTTATTGATTTTTTCATCCGTCAACTGACGAAAAGTGTGAAAACATTTTTCGAATTAGCGATTGATTATCGATTATTGAGACATCCGGACGCGATGTAAAGCGCGTTTAAGTGAGAGAGCGAGAATTTTGAATCTTAAATTGCTCTGTCATGACTTGATTAGCAGGTAAAAGGCGAAAGCGTCGCACTGCAGGATAGTTCGCCATTGTTATCTATTCGAAAGATGTGATGCTACTCGGACGGTAACCAATACCGCAATCAGCATTTATTTATTGTAAATGGTTTTTTCATTCTGCAGATCACCGTTCGCGGCTTTCGAATTGACCGAATGATCCCATGTCGAGAATTTTTTTACAAGACGGTGAGATTTTTTTTTTTTTTTTCATTTTTTATTTCATTTCAAACCCTTAATCCGCAACGTGTTTTTTGGCACCTTTACTCCGCAACAAGGGTCATACGACCCAGCGCCTTGAAAAGTAGCTTGAAGTGTTCGAAAAAATGTAAAAAATCTTATTAACTATCCTGGTATCAGGGTCAATCGCGGTATTGCCGAAGGAAAATTTAAAAAACGCACCACTTCGTTAAATAAATCGTAACTTTCATGAACATTGAGATAATGTCAATTATAGTATCACATTACATTGCGCAATCATGACAAAATGTATATTTGTGATTGTTGCAAATTGGTTTCCTGCACTTACAACTGTTTAATACAGATCGAACTAGTTGCACTTGGGAAGCTTGTAGGTACAAACATTACCCCTGTGCAATTTTTTATAGTATAGTCCCACCTCCACCCTTCTTTCTAACCTATCATAGAGAGGAGTTCTCGACGGGGTCAGCCGTGACCCCCTTTACAACCCCCTCACAAATCTCGGCGAATTTTCGACAGACGGGAAAACCATTTATCGGGCACGTTCTACGCGTTGTCGGACATTCGATTTGTTTCGTAAAAGAAATATCCTTTTGACGAATATCCGTTGCACTCTCGCGAGTAGCGAAATCCTGTTGCAAAGCGGAAGCTGTGGGTCACATTGCTCGAATCAAAGGTCGACGAGGAGTAGGGCGGGAGCTTTGCCACCGGCAGCTCAAAGGTCTAGTTAAACCATTAATCGCAACGGTCCGAATGGGACGGCAGTATAAGTGGCGTAAATCGTGGTCAGCTTGAACACCACTGGCGCGTCTCGGCCGGCCCTGATCTATACTACTGCCCGTATCGTCCGACACAGTTACGATATTCCACTGGACACGTGCCGTGTGTCCATTCAGGCAAAACGCGTGGATGGTTATTACTCCATAGGGTACGCGGCAATGCACGCTTTTCAGTACAATTGATGGATATTCCATATTCAGCTCCGTTGAGGAGTCGTATATGTTTATTCGTTCTGCAAATTGGTACAAAATGTGTAAAGAATTGTACGAGAACTATTCGACTGATCGTTACAAACCTTTTTTACTTCAAACCTAACTCGTGTACAAAGGAGAAAGACGTTCTACAAAAAAAATCTGTGATCACATAACGGCTCCACGCAGTGGCGTAAAACATATTTTTTCGCGCGGTGGGCATTCATTTTTTATTACTTTTCAGGCTCGCGATTGTGGTGATGCCAGAAGTATTTTTAAGAAAAATAATACGAAAATGGTGACACTCTTAAACTCTGCATCGTCATACTAACAAATAATATCACGGCTGTCACACTCGATGGATTCCACCAAGTCAGTTTTCAAAACACGATTGTGCAATTGCACTGATTGCGATTGTGGGGTTTGCGCGGTGAGCAAAAACTCTCCGTGCGAAGTGGTTAAAAAAAATAACAGAACATGCTTTGAACATTCTAGATTATGCATAAAAAGTTTATCAATGAGAAACGAATTCGCTACATGTTAAAAAAAAAATCATAAAGAGATTAAAACGAAAACAAAACCGTCGGTCATCGGTTGATCGGCGGATGGAGTCCACCCAGGGTGATGGTGCAGGGTTAAGTGAAGTTATTTACATTCTTATCCCAGCGGCTTACAAAGAACTCTGAAGGGCACTAAAAAATTCCATGAAATTCATGAAATCTCGTCAATCATTCTAGTATAAGGATGAATGGTTATGTTGCTAAAAAAATCATTTGTTCAAACAATATACTCATGTAAAAAAACGGAAATGGAAAAAACGCACCACTTGGATGGGGTTATCTGTGACCCCCGTTGCGGACAAAGGGTCAACAGTAATAAAAAAATTCCAAATTTTTTTTTTCAATTGTCCTTGTGGCTTGAATTCTCCCCACCCAACTGCTTGCAGAAGAATGTGCGCTACGCCACTGCGTGTAGCCGTCACATCTATCAACATTTTTTTGTGAAACATGTTTTGATTTTACGAATCTTTTAAGAGTTGTCTTTCCAAATAAAAAAAATAATTGAAACAACCGGCCTATTAGGCCCTCTTATAACTCTTCACACTTCTTGTACCGATATTCAGCACAAAGAAACATACATGGTCTCCTTAAGGGATGAACTGGAGACTATATTTTTGCACAACATCTGCTAGAACCCTTGCGTAGATACACGAAATGAATGGTAGGTACGCAAAGAATGGTGTTCCGCACTCATCTCCCGCAACGATCCGTCCAGAAACTTTCAGAGTAAAAAAAAACGTAAATTCGCCACCCTTGAGGGTTCAAAGGTTATCTCCCCCGCTTACGTTTGAATATTCAACGACTTAAATGATTCACGAGACACAGGTTGAACTCGCGGCTCTATTTGACTACTGTTAACGTAACTCGGAAACTACAGTAAACTCTCTCAATCTCTCCATCGCTCTCTCTTTCTCTCTCCTCTCTCTCTCTCTCTCTCTCTCTCTCTCTCTCTCTCTCTCTCTCTCTCTCTCTCTCTCTCTCTCTCTCTTCACACGTTTCCTCTGGCTAACTTGCTTTGCCTTTTATGTTTGACTTGACCTTTCGCCGGCTACGGAGAATTCTTGTGTGCCCACTCCAGCCTTCTCGCGCACCAGAAGGAAAGGGCTTTCGTACCGTGGCAAATGCCTCGGTAGCGGTGGCGGACCAAGTTTCCGTCCTGATGTGAAGCACCACGGTACATTCCTGATGTAGCGGAGACCACGTGCAAGACGGAGGGTCCCTACTGGAATAATATGGCGTCTTGAATATACATATGCCATGGAAAGGGGAGATCCGGCACGGTTTCCGGAAATCGGCGGGCACGTTCGCCATGTGCGGCCTTGAAGAGTTTCAGCTTCGACTTGTGGGTTTCGGGCGCAAGATCTATGACCGTACACCAACTCTTTATTGCCGAAGTTTGCCGTTATTCGGTGGTTTCGCAAACACGAGTACACACGATCCCTTATCGATCGTACTTTCCGTTTGCCTCCCAGCTTTTCCATACACCAGTCGCAGATGTGGAGACTGTATATAATCGTACTTCCTTGCACTGCAATGTACGTGGTACGGAAATTTGGAGACACATTCAACGCAACTGGAGAAAACTTGACCGTAAGAAAGATTTTTCCGTATGATGTTTTTTCGTACCGTAAATTAAAAAGTAGAATTAGTGAAAATTGACATTGATTGATGATCGATTATGAAGCTTCCGTCTTGATTGTTTTGAATGGAAAAAATTTGACCATCTCGTACCCAACGGTCCAATTTCTTAAGCGGTAGATTTTCGGTCCACAGAATAAAATTAGTCAACTCTGCACATTACTCCGACAAAAGAAATTAGTTTATCCCATTCATCTATTTTAATTAGTTCTACTGGATAATGAATCGTCTCGGTGGATTATCAACGACTGGGAAATTTTTTTTTTTTTTTCGTGCGGTAAGATGTATAATCCAATTCACGGGGGAACGGTAACTCAGTAGCTGACCCAGAATCAGAGCTGCCGCTGAAAAAGCCTGGGCTGCATTGAACTTACATACCACGTGCGGACCATAACTCAACAATATCATCCGGTTAAGGATAACGGTTTTAAAATATTTATTATTATTATTTTTTTCAATAACCCAAGCCATTAATTTTCTCATGCGTGACAGTATTTGCATTTAGGCAGCATTTGCGTAGAGGTATTTAGTTCAGAGCGTGGTCGAGCGTGAAGGAGGAGAACGTTGGACAACGAACACAAACTCGTGAGGATGATGCCAGTGCTGCAAGTGGTAAGCGCGCACTGCTGCATGCCGACCCAGCTGGACTCTGACCGACCGCACCTCGACAATTAACCCTGGACAGCCTCGCGCTTATCCGCTGAATTCATTTGCACCGGGTCAACGTAAATAAATAGCACGGCGTGTATTCAACCGCTGATTAAAGCGAGAAAGTGGATGGATAAACCTAGGGATAGCTTTAAAGTTCGGTTGAATCACGTGAATCAAAGAAAAAATTGAATATTGTAGTATTTTGTCGAAAAAAATTGCAACACGTTCGAAAATGGAGACACTGATTTAAAATTCATTCTTCTGGGTTCTTAATATATATCTTCTTAGCGTACGAACAAATTAAATTATCTTTCGAGGAAAATTCGAATACCAAGAAAACTACGGACTTGTACAACCGTAAAAGTATTAATTCTTTGAGTTTATGCATTTATCCGAAAATTAACGCAAAAATATGCTGACAGTGTAGACAGTCCGATATAAACGTTAACATAACATTGTCATAATACGCGTTCATAATTACAGTTATGTTCTGTTTCGAGTAACTAAAAATCATCTGCAATTGTCAATAAATCACCTCATTGAAAAATCAGATTCTGCGTTTGTCCGGGTGTGGGCAACGACAGAAAAGCAAAGTTAAGTTTACAGCAGCAACCGAGGAAGTGAGTCATCATTCGATCAAAATAAATAGCATAAGCAGTGTTGGGCACCTGCTAGGGTTCTACGTGTATGTGCAACGGCAGACTGTAACTCTCGAACCACCTGTTATTATTTTCCCGAGAAAAGAAGGTCATAAATATAAGAAATGTTTCACTCGTGCCTCTAAAACCAAGATTTTCCTTCTAAATTTCACGACCCCAGCCCAGTTCTTCACTTTGCCATCCTCTTCTTTCGCTCGAAGCTGTTTGCAACCACCGTGGTCTCACCGTTCTACTCGGACGAGCACGTACTGTTATTCGTACTTTGCCACAAGAGAGGTCGGACGAATTCGTGTCTCAAAGCATTCTGCGACATAAATTAAAAGAGTTCACGGAATCTCGCTGACGGTTGGATATTTGTTTGCACAATTGTCGTAAGATGGAAAAATTAATTAACTTATTATATTACGCTGACGTCAGCAATGAGCCAGGCAGTTAAATGCATTGCGAAAAAGCATGGTTTTCCCGATCACTGGGATACATAAAAGGTAGTCGATACAAAATCGACAAGGTTTTTAATGACCCCTTTTGATTCAGCTGATTATTTTATATATTTTTGTACCAACTAAATAGAGTATTCACGATTTTTTTCAATTTTTTTAATCGAATGGTTCAAAAGTTATGATTTGTTTTCGAAATCCTACCTTTTTTTTCAAACGCTCGTAACTTACGAAATAATGGGTTAAGTTGAATTTTTCTATCGTTCTAAATGTTGGGTTGTGTCCAAATTTTTTAACGAAAAATACTCAAAAATGTTACATTTGGTTTTCGACTTCTATAATTGCATTTTTGAGTTTTACAAATTTTTTTCGAACTGTATGTCATATTTAATTTTTTTTTCAATTTATATGTAAAAGTACACGTAATTTAACGTATTGTGTGTAAGTTTCATGATGATGTTCGGCTCCGGTCTTTTTTTATTAAATTTTGAATGTTTCAAAACGAAATTTTATTGGTTTGGAGGACCCCAATTTTTAAAAATCTTGTAAACACTTTTCTATAATGTATGATTTTGAAGTATGGTTCATTCGAATGTACCGAAAATTGGTCGAGTTACTACTTTTTGAAAGTATAATATCAAAGTAAATATATTGTTTTGTTGTTTTCAAATTTAGAAAAAGTTTTCTAGAAAAATTGTTGTTTTTTTCAAATTTGATCCCCTATATCTGTCAAACAATGACTACACCATGCTTCAAATTCTATAACCATCAAATTTGAAAAAAAAAAACAATAATTTTTCTAGAAAACTTTATCTAAATTTGTAAACAACGATAAAACAATGATAAAATTTGGTTTTGAAACATTTAAAATTTAATAAAAAATTAATGGGGCCGAATATCATCATGAAACTCACAGACAATACGTTCAATTACGTGTACTTTAACATATAAATTTTTCAAAAAAATCAAATACGACATACAGTTCGAAAAAAATTTGTAAAACTCAAAAATGCAAGAATAGAAGTCAAAAACCGAACGTAACACTTTCGAGTATTTTTTGTTAAAAAATTTGGACAAAAACCCAACATTTAGAGAGATACAAAAATTTCACTTAAGCCATTATTTCGTAAGTTACGAGCGTTTGAAAAAAGAAGGTAGGATTTCGAAAAAAAAATCATAACTTGTGAACCATTCGATAAAGAAAAATTGAAAAAAATCGTGAATACTCCATTTAGTTGATACAAATACATATGAAATAAAGAGTTAAATCAAAAGGGGTCAGGGAAAAACCTTGTCGATTTGGAATGGACTACCTCATAAGCTTCTCGGTAAAACTTAATTTTCCGGGTTATGTACTAGAAAAAACGCGATTGCTCGTGCTTATAACGTTCCGTCACACCCTCTCCGGTACACGACTCCGACGCCACGTTCACGGGTGATGCGCATCCCGTAGATATACATGGATCAACCCGGGCAGACGCATCGGGCAGCAGTTAGCACCACCGGAAGCGGCATACCTCATCACGTATTCCGACGGTGTTGAACGGTCCAACCGATCGATCGACCCTCTTGTCCACACCAATTACCGCTGATTCGTACTTGACATACGAATTTCGTCATTACCGCGAATCCTGCGGCACGGAGACACATTCATCCGAGTCGCGGTTGGCAGGCGTATTAAAGAAATTTTGTTCAACCACGACTTGCGTACGTCGCAATGATCTCGAGAATTATGACTTTTCATCCAGTGAAACTTCATCGAAGATGATAAAAAATAAATCATGGATAAGGAAACGGTCTTGCGAGTAATTGCAGTAATACCGGCTGAATATGTTGGAAAATGCATTGATGTTGGAAAATTAACTGATTACATGGAACTTAAGTAAATTGATCGCCGTCAATTACGTTCTATATTTTATTTTTTTTTGGACTGTATTAATCTCTTCATTCGGTACGATTAAAAATGATCCGCAGTTCTTTTTTGCATTACATTGTGTTCGAGCATTGAAAGAAAAAAGAACGACTTCGTCGCAGAACAGGCAACCAGTATTTTGTCTCCGTATCTCCAAAAAGTGCAGCAATTTATATTGCATCGCATTCGTACTACGCGCAAACGTTTTGCTCCGTTTTACGTGCATCTAGTAACGAGCGTTTTCCAGGCTGATCTTAGCGCGAATACAACCCACTGCGATAGAGTGGTGACGGTTGTAGTTATAAAAACGTGAAATGAAAAGAAAAAACAAAAATAAGAATTTACCGCTCTGAACTTTATGCCTAAAAAAAGAATTTCGTGCCAGCAAAACTTTTATAACTTTCCGTGTTGTGGAAGTTATAAACTTGTTTATTTACTCACGAATGAGTACTTCGAATGTGATGTGCACAATCGTCGGACTTGCAAAATTAATTGATGGAAGTTATAGATATATCCCAGGTTGCTGCTGACGGACAAGCACGAATGGAAACATCATCCGGACAGTGACGAGAGACTGTTGAGCCGTGGAAACAATTTCACTGAGCATAACACAAGAGAAAAGTTCGCTGTTCATCTCCCACCCCGTTTCTCCGTGCTCGTTCGTTTGCTTCAGGTCGGCGATTAAAGTTGAAGCACTGAATTTCAAAGCTCTCGTAGCGACATTGCGAGATCCGTGGAGCGGATTTGGCGCGTTTCCGCGCTTAGATCCTCCGAGGTTTGAAGCGCGTGCGAGCGGCAACCAACGGTATCCAGCTGCTCGAGATTAAAGTTTAACGAGCCTCCGTGCCAGACGATTCCCCCGTGATTTCGTCCTGTGGGTCGGAGTAATGCACGCGTCACGAAGGTAGGAACGGTAAGAGAACGAGAGTCGGACGTCGACGAAACCTCCGTGGGTTTGACTCTCCTCTGTTGCTTGAAACTTCTGGCAATTCAATTATTTACGAGTTTGCTGATTCAATTATTCGACCGAGAATTCTAATTACCCGTGGATTAACGGAACTGTATGAGATCCGAGAGCGGGATTTTCGTACTTCGTCGCCATTGCGCTTCCGAAAACTCGGAGATTTCATATTTATGTCAGGTCTGAATAATTTTTCACGCTCATGGCATTCGTTTTCACACGTTTAATCTTTTTGGAAAACTCTCGCGAGTCATCATTTCATTTGATGTTTATGACACATTTGGGATTGATGTCGTCCATACTGGATCTTCCGTTGGGACACTCATTTCCGACCACGAGTTTGACACACGGTATTTATTCCACCGGGATGGTGCTTCATCCAGCTGTCATTAACGACCCTTCGGTCGTTCTCAATGGAAAAAGATTCAAAATACACTTTGAATAATTTTTAATATGTCTGCATAATTTAGATTCGGAAAATATAAAATTAACTTGGTTGAATAAATTATCGAAATTTGTGAATTAAGAAGTGTAACGGCCGCGATCCCCCTTGGCGTTCGCGTGGTCAGCGCCTTCGAAGGAATGGTTCACGCCATCCGAATTTGACCAATAGAGGGATCAATTTCGGTAACCTGATTTTGGCGTATCGCGAAAATGCAACGTAAGCTTCGAGGAGTCGCCCGACGCCCGTCGTCGTAAATTCAACATGCGAACTGTGATAAATTAAATCGGGAACCGTCTGTGTTAATTTAAATTTCAACGTGTTTATTAAATTGATTGTCTTGTGGATCGACCGGAATTCCTAATTAGACAATGATTTATGGACAGAAACGGAATACATAAAATGACTGTAACGTGAATATACAATGTGATAAACGTGATGTTAAATATGAACTAAAATGAAATATGAAATGACATAAAATAAAATGAAACGTGAAATAAAATGAAACGTAAAATGAATTAAATTGATGATTAACAATACAAATATATAAAAACGTGAGATGAATATGATATGATATATAAATGCCAACAGACAAATTTCAAAGGCCGGTTTGCGAAAACGACGTGCGACGATTAAGGACGATGAATAGGAACACGATAATAACAGATGAACTGAATGTATAAAGGATTATGAATGTTTACGTGTAGTTCGTGTGATTGGAATGCGAATGTGAAAATATTATTGAGCGTATTAATTATGAATTAACATGAATGATAAATATAAAATGAAATCCAAACCAAGATTGAATGTGATTAATGTGCGTGAATGATAAGAATGAAATAAACAGTTACCAATACGAATAAATGAAACGAAAAACAAAAAATAATACGTCGTCGAATCGAAATGAAAAGTAACATAAATATTAAATGCAAGCATCTGTAATTATTGAATTGAAAAACCACATCATCGACCCCATTCCGGCCGAACCTAACATGAATATAAAACTACTAAAATTAAATCAAACGTGACGAACAAGATTTATCACAGAAGTTAACAATGCACCAAAATTCGACTGGATAAAAATGACCCAGTGTCAGGACGGAAGGTTGAAGGTAATGTTGAACTCACCATGGAATTTAGCGCGAATGCTAAATATCTGCAAGGATTTTCCACAGAATAAATTCTCAGGCGCGTTTCGCACCAATTCTACGTTTTATAGAGTCAATTCCATCCAAATCAGACGAGTAGTTAAGGCGAAAACATGAAACGCGTATTCCGAATCGTCCGAAACATGTGAATACGTGCCCTTTAACTTTTTTTCGCGAAAAAAGATTTTACTTTATGTCATTGATCTGTTCTACCGGATTCTCTAATTGTTATAACTGACTTTAGGCGCTTATTCTGATGCTCACGCGTGATAAGTTGAATCGATGCTTAAGTTATGGAAAAGGCGTATCGGGTCCTGGTGTAATTTACGTCTTGGTTATTGGCAGGTTTATTCTAGGAAAACCGTTTTCGATTTCTGTCAGCTACATGCCGGCCTAGCTGGCCCGACAAATGAAAAGTGAGCACAAAGGAAAACTGCAATCTAGGATATCAGAAATTCCTCATTCGACTAGGTCAACACGAATTAGGGCGACCTTGACTCAGAATTCCAGCTTTTGTGCCTTGTCCTTCTTCTCCGATCTTCGCTGACTACCCATCTCTGTTCTGCATTCGAACGAAACTCGGTCGACCTACTGACTGGGTCGATGTCTGTGGCTCCAGACACCGTGGCGTCACTTGACGTCGCGACGGTCGCATTCACGGTACAGAAATGCGGAGACTTTATCTCGCATCTAGGATAAGGATATTTGGGGCTGCCTCTCCTTGCCTCGAATTTTTTGATAGATAACATTCGTGTGATTCGAATAAATTTCTGTTTTTTTTTTCAATCTTTATATTCATCGAATGTATTCTTATCAAAATCGAAACTCGTGGAATATATTGAACCCATATGGGTCTTCATTTTTTCTTGCTTCCGACCGTTCTTCCGCGGGCTAAATATCCCCCGTTTGTTCTCCTTGTGTATATATTTTCCATTAGCCAACAAACGTCCAAACTACCTCGCTCTCTGTTTTTCAGTGACGAAGAGAATCGTTGGCGAAAAAAAATCTCGCCCAGAGGATATTTGCCTCCCGGGACATCCGTCCAGGGTTAAAAGTTGACCAGCTCATATCTCACTTCTTAATAAACGTATCGATATAATTCCAGTATCGATTAATTCCCTGTCCTATGAATTTCTTCTCATCCGAGTTTTAGGTTACCATGATCAGTCTTCCATTATTTCCATCGGGTTTTTTTCATAATATTTTTTGTTTTGTTTCTGTTGTCAACTTCCTTCCTAGGATCTAAGCGTTTATCCTCCACAAACCCGCCCGGTACTTAAGCTCTCGTTTCCCTTATCCGGAAGATTTCCTCGGGTTTCACAGATAAAATCCGGGAGGAGCCTCCGGTCACGTTCACCCATTTTCCGCGATTGTAATTTCCTGTTGGTTTTTCGGTCGTTCGAATACGCATTCACAAGAACGCGCTTGGAAATAAAAAACAAAATGGTCGTATAGCCGCAAAAGGGAGCTTCCCTATATTTCGTGAGATTGTCGTTTCTGTTGTCGACAATGTATCATTCGTTTTCTTCCATTTTTCTCTAGGCACACTACGTAATTGCTCGACGTGTCACATCCAGCAGGATCGTTAGCGAAAGACCTCGACAGAGGCGGATAACCACGAAGGGACTGCGAGCCATGAATTCGCACCAGCACTCGTGAATTGAAAAGGTCGGCAAGGAAGATAGTGAAGACGCGAGGAAAAACAGCCAAGAAAGATGAAGGTCCGACTCGAGAGGGTCTTTGTTCTCATTATACTCTCACGCTCAGATCGCACCGTTTGTCATCCATCGCACTTTCCGTTAATGAAACGTCACGACAACGAATTGGATGTAAGAGAAACGAAGGGATGGAATGAACGTCCGTTGGTGGAGTACAGCAACCGGCTCGGATAACCAGGTTAGTGAGAGCTATATATTAAACGACTTTCGTTTTTCTATTTTTCGAGACATTTCGACACATGATCTTCGCAAGCCTCACCGAGCCCACGGCGAATCAACCATGCTGCTTGCAACAACGAACTTGCCTCGTGATCATAGTTCGTACTGAAAGGGCTAAAAGTAACCTATTTAACACTTAAAGGGTGAAGGTGGGTCACTCGTGCCTTGCCGAAAACGTTTCCCCTTGCTAGCTTGGAGAGAAGAGTGGGAGACAGGCTGAGACTATGCCCTAAAAAATGGTACACTAGTAGGTTATAAGCTCACCAAGTACCGCTGGTTTTGTTAGTAAACAACACTCGTAGGAACTCGTCGAAATTTTGAAAAGGCACGAGTGACCCACCTTTACCCTTTACGTTGGCGAAAAATGGAAATTAAATAAAATTCTTTTTTCGAAATTCTGATGTTTTTTTGTGATGAATCGGTGGATTAAACTTACCTGATAGTTTTTTAAGATAAATTTTTATCGAAATTCGAGTTTCTGACATTTTTTTTCTAAATTTTAATGTTTTCCGACTCTAAATTGATAAATTAAAGTTAACCAAAAGTTCTTTAGAGTGGAAATTTGAATTCTATTATATAGGGAAGATAATGTAGCAACAAGCAGGCGTTGAGATTGGTCGCATACTACGTCCACGCGATAATGGAGTTGATTATGGTGGTAGACCAAGTGACTTAGTAGGATTACATGGAGGATCAGGAATCCAGCGAGACTGAAGTTTTCTGTCATGAAAGAGAATCATATAATATATAATAAATAAAATAATTAAATAAAAATTATGTACTTTATTTTCAAATTATATCTATTTACGTACTTTGGAAAAACTCGATTTTCATCCTCAAAACTTAAGCATTTTTCTTGTTCATACAAAATCTAAGTATTTTTTTCCTCAAAGTCCTATTTTTAAGCTTCAATTCGCCGTTTGATTTTTGAGAAAATATTAATTACATCCAAAGTGATGATTTTTTAAACAGATCAGTGCATTCTTTACTTTTTCTTTGTTTATTTGATTATATTGTTTAAACAAATGATCAAATCAGCAATATAAAGATTGGTCCTTATACTAGAACAGTTGAAGAGATTTTATCAATTTTTCGGGATTTTTTAGAGCACTTTAGAGCATTTTTCAAAGCGCCGGACACGAGTGACCCACCTTTACCCTTTATAGGTGCCGAAAAATACGTTACCTTTTAAGTGTTAATATTATCATTTGGTGGAATATTTCCACTCGATCCATTTACTCTGGACCATTTAATCCTCTTGTTTCATGTATGATGGATGACGAGAATTTTCGATAAAACACTAATTTAACGATTCGTATTTGCGCCATGCAACGTGCGTGCGTACGTTAAAAAATGTTCTTTTCCCAATTGTGCTTCGAGCGAAACCCACGTCTGGAAATACAACATTTTAACGGTAACTAGTAACGGTTAATAAATTAATTAAAACAAACGCAACATCCTATTCATGGTTACGGTTTGGTTCCAAAATATTTATATCATGAAATTGGATATACATATATAGATATAATAGAGTATGTATATTGAAGAACCGGTTAATTGCCAGTCGCTAATGCAATCGGGTCGTTATCGGGCGTTAATCGCATGCTCGTATGGGTATTCGAATTCGAATGTAGTGCGGGTACGCGAGTGAGTTTGTGTATGTATACATGAGGGATGCTGGGGCGGAAAGGGTAGTGGGGGTGGTATAGAGCGAGGGCTTCTCCGGTGATGTGGGTTGGCCATCGTTGGGTATGCAAATCGGCGCTGCTATGGTTTAACGCGTCACCCGAGCCCTCGGTCACCGACAATTTTGTCGATATATCGAACGATCATATTCCAAGTCCGTTTTTTCCATCCAGCGTTCTCTCGATTGCCCAATTTTTTTCCGAAATTTCACAAAGTACCGAATAATTTTCCGATATGGCTTTCTGCCTGCGATGATCATTATTAAAGCCCGATTCGTATTTATTCAATTCTGATATGTCAATAATTTAGATTCCGTATCTTATTTACACGAATTTTGTACCGCAGGCACGTCACTTCATCGACGAATATTGCGAGGTTTTCTTTCGAATCACAATTGCATTTAAATATTGTTTTTTCATTTCACAGATAAATTCGCAAGAATGTATAATTATCGCATAAGAGCTAAAGTAACAAATTAATTGTATTCGATCAATCGATTATTTAAATGAACGAGGAACGTAAGTTAATCGAACGATGGAATTAACGTAAATAATGGTTCGTTTTTAGCAAAACGCGGTGTAAAAATATTCGAGACTCATTGATGGGCTGTTTATTTTTTGTGTTTTTTGTTGCGCGAATTCTAATTCCATTTTCTCTAAGCGATCCGTTGATGGCTTGGAATTAAACTGGATCCGGAGCCGGGGCGAGAAGTTGCATGCTCGATGATTTAGCGATCTGTAAATAACGAGAAAAAAGCATAACCCGATATTCAGAAACCCGTTAACAACCTCTGTTCCATCGGAATCCTATGAATTTGCAATGTTACCTGCTGTTTTGGATGTCTGGGAGATTTTCTCGCGTAAACTTTCAGCACTCGACAATTGCAAGCGACGGAGAATGCCACAGCCAGTCCCTGCACATTGATATTCAAAGTGTCGAGCATTATATGAGTTATTCAACACTGGACAAGTAAATTGGAATAATTTTCGACCGTTGTAAATCAATTTTAGATCTCAAGTATTGGGAATAGAATTTTATTCGCCGTTTCGGAATGTCATAGTCACCTGCAACGAATGTCCGGTGCAAAAAATAGCCCATAGAATCGGTAGTTTCCAGACACGAGATGCTACCCCACAACCCGCAACGAGCCCGACTATAAGAGAGATTTTGAGGAAGAGTATCAGCTGCAGAGCTCGTCTTCTCTTCATCTTCTCACGTTGCTTTATTTCCAACTGCATGCTGCAAGTGCATCTCGCCACTATCGCGGCTTTTACGAGATAATATCCAGAGATCACCAGAAGCATGACGATCGGTAGGCCATAAGTGTAGACCGTTGCCTTGGTACCTAAAAACCTGCGTTCGAAAATTTTGCATTAATAACATTTGTAATAATCAGGGCTGGTGGTAGATATCGAACCCGGGTCGAGTTAAATGGTGGGGACAAGGTCGAGGGAGAAGAGAGGAGAAAATATAAATGAAACTTTGATTTGAAAAAAACCAACGCTCGGAATTTTTGCATTTGGAACTTCACACGCGAGAATTATTCGTAGGCGGAGTTTGATTTACCCCCAATAGGTCTTCTGTTGGCCCTGGTAATCATTTTTTTTTTTTTTTAGCCTAGTGTTGGCTCGTCCCTCTGTGGGGACCTGTGCCACTCTCTTCCCCTGATAATAATTACAGTGGCTGCAAATTATCATCAATCAATCCAATCTTGGTAAATAATAAGATACAAAATTAATGTACGAATTGAAACGAATACTCGGTTGAGCGAAGCTTCATACACTCCCGGACGATTGTAACGTTTAGAATGTAGCTATGGATTTAAATATCAGAAGAGCAATTTTAGTTTCACTCTCGGAACAACCGGTCAACTTTTGGCTTGCACTCGTCTCGAAGAAAATATCAAATGCCTGGGGAAGTTTGGGGTATAGCAGAAGAAGCAACTGGACCAAAAATACGAATAACAAGCACTCGGACCGTTGGAATGACAAAGCGTAGTGCTTTAAGTTGCATTTTCATTGTATTAAAATTGTTAAGTCAAAATTGATCCTTGGTTAATGATCGATCGCACGACCTCTAACTGATCCCGTTATCTTCCCAGAATTTAGAGTCGCAAACTCAATTCTTGCCTTTCTTCTATCGACCTCTTTCTTCACCTTCCCATAGACGTCTCCGGCGCTTCAATGACCGGAGAACAGCTAATGTTCGAACAATCGTCGGAACGGATATATACGTAAAGAGCTTAGCACGAAAGATTCAGGTTGTACGGGTTGAAAGAGACACGTTAAGTAAGGATCAGGCGAGAAAAGTGGTTTTTTGATCCTTGACTCTCGTTTCTTCTTCGTCGTCGTCGTTGTTTTTCTTTTCTTTCCTCGTTTTTCCACTTCTCTCACTTTTTCCTAGAAAGTTTTGCTGGAGAGGCGTCGGCACATTTTCAAACCCGACGTCGTCGTCGCGCTGTTCATACCCTGCCTCGAAAGTGCACTTTATCGACTTAGCTTGTTTTCCTCTTGAAGAGGAAAGCAGAAGAGACGTAAAAGCCTCAGGACGGAAGGCCAGGAGAAGAACAAAAAAACATCTATATTTTCTTTGCCAGTCACCCTGGAGTTTACACTGACTGAATGTAATTCTTTTGGACCATATGAAAGACGCAGAAGTTTCTAAACAGCCGAGAGTGCGGTGGTAAAGAACAAGAAAAAAGTTTTGGGAACATTCAGAGACGTGACGATAAGAATTTATTAAGGGTGACAAAAGAAGAAGTCTGATGTAAATTAATTGAGCACTGTCGTATCGCGAATTAGATTGACAACACCTACGTTCGGTGCTGATGTTAGCGATTAAAGCATGCCGGGAAGAACACGTCGGTTTCAAACCTTGCTTGGAATCGTGTGTATTACTGTCGAAACGACGAATGGAAAAGTATTGGCGACATAAGTTCACTGAGGATTTCGCTGTCATGAGCAGAAAAATGTGGGGGAGAAGTCGGAGAAGTGAAACGTTTGTCGAGCTGGAGCTTCAGTGACCGTGAGTGTTAACAGTATAACAGATGCTTTTCCGTGAACGATATCAGAAATAAAATCATTTCCAACCCTTATGCCAAGACCCGGCTACCCGCGTACCCACCGAGCCTTTTACTCTGAGAGAATAAATCTGGCTGACCTTGCCTGCATCATCTCGGTTCAACTTGATCAATGTCGAAAAATGTTTCTGATTGGGTTTTCGAGGTCCGGAAGTTAAAAATGAATTTAAAAAAATTGCGCCAAATTTCCTGAAAATTTCCCATGAAATCTAAATAAAGCAATCAAAAATTAGCCTCAATTCCAATGCTCATATTGAGGCAACGACTGTTTGTTTTCTTCCTCCGGACCTACAATGTGTAGCCAAACGTCTTTGCCTGCTTTTTTTTTTAAGTTGCGATCAATAGCTACAACACGAGAGGAGCTCAGAACCGGTCGATCTTGGTCGAACGGCTATCCGCAATTCTACCTTCAACATTTCTCATCAATGATCAGGAATGTCTAAATATCGGCAATAGGACTTTTTCCCTTAAGATCGTAGGTAATTAGCAAATTCATGAGAAAAATGAATTCAAGAATTTCGTCTAATACGAAGTATTCATTTGAAAAATACGGGTCCACTGTGTATGAAAACCATGCTGAGAGATTCGGGCATTAACATAAAGGTTAGGATTAATTGTTGATCTTACCAGCAATTGAAGGGAGTAAGATCCGCGACGTTCCAGAGACTCTCGGACTCTCTGATTTGCACGGAAGCAGCAATTCCAAGCGTCAGCAGCGGCGCTCCCCAGGCAAAAATGCTATATTTGAGATAAGTCGGCGGGTCGTCTCTGCAGGGCACCGATGCAACGGTGGCGTACAGGTGATGGCACATTGCTGCTAGCCAACAGACCACCGACACTCTGAGGTACTGCAGGCTTAATCCCAATGAGATACACAATTCCGCGTCCTGCAACACAAAACAATAATTCTTAACAATAAACTAGTAAAAGAGGTGAAAATAAATAAATTTGAACGAGTAAATTGAAACCCGTCGAAGGAGAAAGGAATTAACGTAGGCTTTTATTTTTCTTGAGGAATTGAACGGTTTTCGTTGGATCGCTTTCGCGTCTGTGGAAGCTTGACACCCGGCTGCCAAACAATCAATTTATACGAACCTATAAATTCGTTCGGGTCTTGGAACGATGGGTACGATCGGGTGCTTTTACTCTCTACCTCCTATTCTTACGGCCTCGTTCTCGGGTCGCTTTCACCCTCATCGTGGTAAATTCGTGCCTCGCACTTCCGAACGAGAAGCTTGGACGAGACCTTGCCGAGCTCGAAAGAAGGACGGAGGAATGAAAGACGTCGGAAGTAAAAGGGAACACTCGAAGCATTAGGACACGACCGCCTGATCGTACAGACATTTGAGAGAAGAAATAAGAGAGCTTTCGCCGTTGAACTGCGATAATCTGTGGAAGAATCGTGCAATACTCGTCGAGCTTTATGCCTTGCCACCACTGTCGTGCTTGCTAATCCGTCACCGATTCCGGATAGCGCCACACCGACCCCAGGAATGTATTTCGACGGCTAGTGAGCCGAAGATAGAATCTTAACGACTACGATGGGCGAGATCTTGTTTTCAGGCAATATAGGAGCTTGGGGATGCGCTAGAAAAGATTATCAAAGGGGCTGGCAATGGCAGTAGAATGATCAATAATTCATTACGTGTGAAGAAAAAAAAAACAAAGAAGGCCGAAGACGGAGACCATTTCTATTGAAAAGGAACATCGAAAATGGGTAATCTAGGAAGGTAGCTCAAAGTGATTTTCTCTGCTGCATTTAAGATGTGGGGAGGGAACAGTCGAGACAGCAATCTCCGTTACAACATTCGACTCGAGTCAGATTGGCCATTGGGTAAGCCCGTCGACGTACATGCGCCCGAAAGCGATCCAATGTACAGACAAAACCCAGCTTTCATCGTGAAGCATTTCCCGATTTGGATCGATGCCAACAGCTGCCCGAGGAATCGCCCGAGTCCTACTCAACGTTTTGCTGTGTGCGATGGACTTGGTACCTAGCCGACGGTACGACCGAGCGACTGAGCCTAAAACGTTCAAAAGTTCGCGAGCGATTCTCGTCCTTTCGTGAAAGAAGAAAATGCACGAGTGATCGCTTGAGAGCTAGCTCAGAGTTTCCGATAACAGAAGTGGCCCGCACTGTTTACCGAAGCAGGGTATTTACTCGTTTATGAGGACTTTCAATTTCGCTGGGCCAGCGAACGATTGTGGATGATACGTTCCGAAAACTTTGGTAGTCCAAACATTCCTTTGAATCTTCTCAGCACCGAACTCTCGGCTGAAGGTAATGAAAAGTACACATTAAAATTGCCTGGCTGCTTCTTTGTGACATTGGCCACAATTTCCCGGCTATTTTGAGACTTTCGATCCATTATCGATCTATTCTTTTTACTGGAACGAAATAGTCCAGTAGTAGAAGATCAATACCGATATTATCGTAAATTATTCCGATAACAAAGCTTAACTCTCATTGAAGATTTTTCATTCGGTGTCATTCATTAAGGATGACCCCTCAGAATTTCCATTATTTTTAATTTTCAAATCTAAATATATAGAAAACATTTTATTAAATTTTTAATCAGCTGAAAAATACTCCGGTTATCACGAGCTCGACCTCTTCGCAAAACCCGATCGCATAGACTTAACATTAATGATTCCAATAATAATAATTCTACTAATAATTCGTTTGGACCGAAAACTCGTAACCACTCGATCCCACAAATACAACTGACAAGGAGTGGACGTTCGTAATCGTTCGAGCGAATCAATAACTTTTCGAGACTTCGAGCTCCTCATTTTATCATTGTAATCTGATTCATTCTACCCTCGAGATGGTTTAATTAAATAAGGCTTTCAGAGCACTAGTATGTTGGATATCACGAACGTAACCTCGGTGATTCATAATACCTATGAAAGAGGACGATGATAGCACACAGAGTCTACTGGTCGGGTCGAGGTTCGCCTGGTGGCCCAGTTTCGTCGAACAAACTTCCGGTGGCTCCCAAGTGAGCGCGCGCTATCTTCCATGCATCGTATGATAAACGTTTGTACGATAGGATAATACCATTGATGTCCAAGCTGCGCCCGCGCGCGCACCCACACATACACACACACACTCACGGTGAATCGAATTGAATTGAATTTCGAAGAAAATGGGGAATACTATGCGAGGTGCGCCATGCGGAACGCTCGCGAAGCTTGACGTACAGCATGAAGCAGAATGGTTCGATGTATGAGCCACGATTCAACAACTCCTGTCTTTCCATTTCGGCAACGAGTTATTGAGTTCAATAATTCTGTCGAAAAAATGAAAAACGAACGATAAAAGTCGTAGAGTAAAGATAAAAGAATAAAAAGTAAAGTAAAGAAGATGAATGGTATACACGTGGCATATGGATGAACATTTTTCTTTATCTTTGGTGGAATTTACACCTCTATAGAGCCGGCTCGAAGTGAAGAAAGGAAGGGAACTAATTTCACTCAGTTTTCTTCAGAATTTTTTCGATACAGAAGAAGAATCATACTCTGGGTCATAATACTTTTTTTTTCTCGGTTCCTTTCCGTCACTGGTTTATCGTGTAGCGTGAATTTCGTCGCTGCTTTGTACAACTTGGTGAAGGAGTCGCATCGTGTCATTCCTTATCCTATTTTTCAAAGCTTCGTACATTCCGTTTTCCACTTTCCGGTATTGGGCCAGCAACTGTTATTTTTCCATGGAGTCTCGTACGAGCTACCCGGCAAGTCGATTTTCGAAGATTTTGTGCAGTCTATCAGAATACTTCGTTGACTTTCCTTCTTGCTCCCATCCTACTGAACTCCGTTCCGCGCTTTCGATCAGAAACTATGTCTTTTCCATTTTTGACATGATTTTCGCGTGACTGTAACGTCGCGAAAAATTGTCGTATTGCGATGAATGAAGAAGCATTTTCAAGCTCGACATGTTCCATTTTGAAATCTTATAATAGCATTTTTTCTGGCCATTGATCATGGCAGAATCAAAAGAAATTTTGCAAAAAAAATTTTTCAACTACTTTTCGGTCTTTCAAAGTTGTCCCCGGGATCGAGAAAATTTTTTCTGACTTAATCAATAGCACAGTCACTCATTCTGATTCTTCATCTTCATTTCATTTTTTTTTGTTTTTTTCTGTACGACAATTTTTCATTGAGATATCGTCCGGTGAATGAAAAAACATCTTTTCTCGTTTGATCATCGACATCTTATGGACAGGTCCTCCTATAGCAAATTAATTGGCAGTTGTGAAAACTCAAATGAATTGCGTATAAGGTTTAATTATTATTTTGAAAAAAAAAAATTTTCCACCTTTTGCATTCACTTGAAAGAGTGGCAAAAAAACACTTTTTCTGGTTAATTAGAAAATTAACCAGTACTTTACAAATATTGCTGAATGTACACATGTTTGTGGGTGCCACCTTACCTCAATGTATCTCTGGTTTCGCGTGCAGCGTGAATTTCGTCGCTTCTTTGTACGAATTGGGGAAGGAGTCGCATCGTGTCATTCCTCATCCTATTTTTCAAAGCTTCGTACATTCCGTTTTCCACTTTCCAGTACTGGACCAGCGACTGTATTTTTTCATGGAGTTTCGTACGAGCTACCCGGCAAGTCGATTCTCGAAGACTTTGTGCAGTCTCTCAGAATACATAGTTGGCTCTACTTCTTGCTCCCATCCCACTGAACTCCGTTCCGCGCTTTCGATCAGAAACTATGTCTTTTCCATTCTGTCTCTCGCTTCGGGTCGATTATTATATCGACAGCCCAGATTCGAGCGAAAGAGTTGATAACTCCGCTTCATTATTTCATCCACGAGCGTCTAATTGCAAACTTTTATTATATTTGTATCTTCTTTCGTTTTTTTTTCTGATTCAATTTTTTTCTGCGAAATTTGTGCGTACACAAAATAAATGTCCTGTCTTTGTTCAGGCTCAAAAGGCTTAATTCAAACAACGATGAATGAAACCACACTCTTTTACGGTGACGCAAAAGAAGCACGTGACGGTGAATATTCCCCGGGAAATCTATCTACTCAGTGGGGCCATTGTTCATCGTTTTCTCCGGTAAGAAAATAATAGTCGAACGAACCGCAGACTAATTGGCGGTGGAAGTCGACGAATTTGGAGAGAACGAGCGAGAGAGAAAGTGAGCAAGTGATTAAATGAGTGGATGAGGGAGTAAAGGAGGGTGAAAGAGAAAAAATAAAGGCGAAATCCAAAAATAATATACGTATTACGTGGTGTTTTGCACTGCTCGTTTTCCCAGTACCAAATTTAACGAACCTCCGACGTGAAAGGTGATCTTACAAATTCCCGAAACTCATCCAGTTCCATCCTGTGAATATAGTGGCGAGATGCGTTCTCATTATATTCCGGGGAGGATAAATATTTCATTGGAAAACGGAAAATCCTTCTGGCGAGAATATAATAATAAAAGGCGAAATATAAACGCAGGAAAAGTGGAAATATCGTAGAGAAGTTTTGGGGAAAATAGAGAAACCTGACGCTGAAGTTTGGTATTTTTTTTTTGTTTTGCACACTTTCTTGCAAATTTCTAAAGTTTTTTCCTCACTGCTGATACACATGGAAGGATGAGAACTCTTTCTATTGGAGTATAAATACAATTCACGTGCAAGCGAGTCTTTTTTCCTTTTCTATTTCTCTTTGACACTCGTCTGTCTCAGCTGCACTCTGTGTAAATCCACGGCTCATTTCCGGTTACGAGATATGCATCGAGTGGCTCGTCGCCACAGTGGTATAACTAAATGTTCGTCTCCGCGTATTTTTGTTCTTCAGTATAATTGAAGCGCCCTAAATTCGATACATACACAAACTCAAACCGCAAATTACGGACCAACGGTGCGAGTATTAATTTTAGACCATCTATAAGATATGTAGGAATATTAATTCAATAAAAATTAATTACAAGCACAACCTGCTATAGAATTAAACTTCAAGGTGAAGTCAGAACTCTGTCGGATATTTATCCAGCCACCTAATTCCCTTGAATTTACAACGAATGTGGTAAATGGTTGGAAACTCGAGTAGAAACTTGAGCAATTTTCCGCCGGTAATTCTCCCAATCGTTTAACTTCTGAAGTTGCTTAGGAGGAATGAAAACGAAACCCAGAGCCGCGAAGAGAGAGAGGGGAATTTCTGGTGCAAAGAAAACCCCGCTCAACTTGGATGTTGCCAGAAATGTTCTTATTTTTTATTTACCGATTGATTTAGTAGTAGAGTTCTTTTATGTTTCCCATTGAGAGACGCTAAAGGATGCTCTTTTTATCAAGTACGTTGACCGTAAATCCATTTGAATTCTAAGTGTGAATGCACGAAAAAGTAAACCAATTATATTCTCGAGCATGAGTTCCTCGCTGCTTTCAATTGAACGAGACCGAACATACACTCATCAAAAAAATTGAAGGAGCAGAACATTTTTCCGTTTTTTACGTGATTTTAGCGTGGCTATAACTTCGCGAAAAATTATCGTATTGAGATGAATGAAAAAGCATTTTCCAGCTTGACATGTTTAGTTTTGAAATCTTATTGTGGATTTTTTTTCCTGCTTAAAAATGCTTTTTCATTTATTTCAATACGACAATTTTTCGCGAAGTTACAGTCCCCCAAAAATTACGTAAAAAATGGAAAATTTTTCTGCCCCTTCAACTTTTTTGATGAGTCTATGTTATTACTTAATACTACGCTGAGCACACGCCTTAATCAATTTAATTGCACTGAATAAACAATGTCACGAGCGATTGTCGCGATGCGGACGCAAAGCGAATTGGACGAACATTGGAGAAACCCTCGGGGTCGCTTATTCCATCGTTTATTCCGTTTGTGATATGATTCGAAAAAAGTGTTCGGATAAAAGGTTCCGGTAACAAGTAGCTCGGATATATGAATTTCCGAACTGAAAACATGAAGTTGTATAGTCATGATAAACGAACATTGTCGTTTCCAATTTTACGATTATTTTTCCCTACAACTTGAAAGGACATCGCTGTGTGTACAGTCCGTGGATGCTCGATTTCCTCTCTAACTTCAGCTTTAGAACCATATATTCGATAAAGTTTCCAGCATCGACGATCAAAATAATTCTCCATGCGGATATTTTCGGCATAATTATTATGAAAGTATATTTATTGCAAAAAAACATCGTTATGAAACATCATGACATCATATGATTTAATAAGTTTCAGAATATGTTCCAAATTATTAGAATCATTTATAGTCGTTGAATTTCATACTTTTATTTTGAAAAAAAACACCAAAAATCCCAACCGAATTCCGAACGCGAATTTTCTTTTCATGTTCGAACTTTTTAATTGTTTTCTGATAATTCTAAAAATATCGTGCGTAAAAATATCGCCTAAACGCCGAGAAAATGTGACAAAATTTTTGGCGCCCTGTTGACCGGCAGCCCTATATAAATTCGACGGGTCGCGAACCGCTATAGCATATCCTATTTCCGCTAGTCCAGAACACAAAACATGCATTTCCATATACGAAATTTCGCGTATACAAAGCACAAACTCGCCAAGTCGCGAAATAATGGACGATTGAACTTCCGGTTCAACCAACAGTTACTTCCGTTTAGTTTGTGGAAAAATGTCTCGTAAAATGCAACGAACAAATTTTGAATCCGTGCTACGTTTGCGTATATGCATCATGCATGTGAACGATAGATACGCAGTTCGAGCTTTTGGCACACGCTAAATACGCGATAGCGGTCAAAGTCTGTTTCAGAGAGTATAGTTCGATGAATATCGAGTGAACTATCGAACGACTATGCTGTTCGCGTTTGCGCATCACCGGGAATATGGTAGAATGGGCAATGAGGGTCGACGGTATGGGATAGATAAAGGATCAGGATCAGAATCGAGGGAAATAAAAAATGTTGCGGTCGCTGCGTGGTTTCCGCGTCGACGCACCCATACTCTTGAGGATAACTCATCGATGATCGAAACACCGAAATTCTCGTCACTCGAGCGCGTCTCCTGTTTCCGGTCCTACTACTATTATTATCAACGCTAAAGCCTTGTTATTTCCAAAACTCACTGCTTATCATTAGCGCGATCGGTTCCGATGGATTCCGTCTTGAATCGTGAAACATTTTACTCGCGAATGTGCTCATTGTGATCCGTGACCTCTGTCACTCAATTGTCAATGGATTTTGGATATTCTCCCTCGGATGAAGTTGTGATCAAACAGATGTCATTGAGACGAATGTACATAGAATTTATACATTTTTATGTAACTCTGGAAGCTGGCACGATTTTTCTTTTATACTTTGAAAAAGTTTTTGAGACGAGAGTCATCTGAATGTAGAACAAAAGGAACAGTGGAGGATTTTTCCAAAATGGAAATTCAAATTCTGAGTAAATCTAAAAGCTGTACCGAATTTCTGCTGGTTTTTCTTTTTTTTCAATATTTTGAAAACCTTCGGAGGATAGAAGTCATCTGAATGTAGAGAAAGAAAAGTGCGAATGTGAAAACAAAGTCTAGAAAAAACATTCATCGTTATGGCAATCGGACAATCGGAGGCAAGAGCACGAACTGTGCAATGGTACGAAGCCAATTGCGACAAAAGCCGTATTGCCGGGTGAGGTATAGACCTGTAACGTGCAATAAAAGAGCAACAGAGTCCAACAGCGGGTAGAGGACCGCAATCTGTGCCGTTGAAAAAAATAAAATAAAAATACAAACGACGTACCGGCTGCAAAATAAAAAATAATAAAATTTTTTTGAAACGAAGTTGACGCGGAGAAACGGCATCCGTTCATGAATTGTCAATGAAAAAATTGTCGCGGATTTTTATGCAAGATCGAAGCTTTTTCGTGCGTTATCGTGCACTTTCGCATGCGACCCCGAAACTCGCTTCACGCGATGGTGAACGCGTTTTGATAAGTATTCCGAACGTGCAATGCAGCGTAGCCCAGTACTTTATGTGCGCGTGAGTGTGTGTATGGGCGTGAAAAATATTTTATTTGTCATCGATTGGTAATTCATGAGCGGGCTGTTGGCCCGAGGCCAAAAGTCAATTTTATATCATCTACGCGGACTTCTCTCGAACGGGATTCCGGTTTATTGCACCGTTTTACGATTCGGTTAATTTCGATCATTTTGTCAACCGGTCAGCTAATTGCTCGTAAGTTTGGATTCCCATTTCTCTCGGTCAATCTCTGTCCGAGCTCTCTAATGAGATTGTTCATTCGAGCGTTTGATACAGAACTGAACGTGGAACGGGCAGTGGAGAATATTCTTTTAAATTCCAATGCAATTGATACAACCTAGGGTGGTTCGTATTCCGGTAATTTTCGAAATGTGATTGGGGCCCGGTGTCAATCAGTGGCAAAAAAAAAAATTTGAGCCTAATTTGAACCTCTTAGTCCAACTCCTTCATCTTCCAAGAAGCAGGTGAAGTTTCCCGTTTAAAATACACGCAATTTTTCTCCATCCCGGTAATTATATTAGTGGCAGAACTAATTATTCGTGAAAAAATCCAATACTATATGGAATTCACGGGTATAAATCCTACTTTCAGGAAAAAAATATGACACATGGGTCATTTCATGCCACATTTACACGCACCTTCGCACCGGTCCCTGACGATCGTCCTGCAATTTATTGGGATAATTCTGAAATAAATAGAATATTTGAGAGTTACGGGACCCTACATTGATTGTGATCGTTCGGGAAGGTTGAGTTGGATGTTTTACGTCAATTTTGTCCCACTTGGCTCAGGTTTTATGCAGATTCGTCAATTTTTGAGTTAAAAAAGAGTGAAAAATATAAAAATGACCCATACATTTATATTCTCATACAGTTATATTTTTTTCCTGAAAGTAGGGTTTATTCCCGTGAATTCCATATAGTATTGGATTTTTTCAAGAATAATTAGTCCTCCCACTAATATAATTACCGGGATGGAGAAAAATTGCGTGTATTTTAAACGGGAAACTTTACCTGCTTCTCGGAAGATGAAGGAGTTGGACTAAGAGGTTTAAATTAGGACCAACATTTTTTTTTTGCCATTGATTGATACCGGGCCCCAATCACATTTCAAAAATGACCCAAATAAGAACTACCCCAATAAAACCATTTGATTACGACCGTTCTTTTTTTCACCCACGATTTTTTTGTTCATCATGATCTACCGGTGGGTTCTTCGGTCGTGCAATTTCATTAGCCGGAGGGCGTAGTACAATCATATTTCCTCGATTCCACGAAGAGAAAAGAAGCACCGGAAGCTCGCGAGCTTCTTCCCTTGACTAAGGACGACAATAGCTTTTACTCTTTACTTAGGCTCGACGACTCTCGAGACAGAAAGCGGCGGCGATGAATCACGACGAGTGTCTTGTATCGCGAGATAGACACAGCCGACGGGTCGGCCCCTCGATACATTCTGAAAAGCTCTTCTCCCTTCGATTCGAAAAACCCTTCGAAGGCCGTCGACGTCCCGACATTCGATCCAAACCCTTCATTCGAGAACTACAATCACTTCAGACCATGTACCTGAACCCTCTCGACCCCTCTCGCTCTCGATTCCGTCAGCTCTTTTGGTGCTCAAGTAACTACATATGTAGGTATACTGCTACGTTGAATGAAGTTTATAACTTTAGAAACATAGTGGTTTAGTAGAAAAAAATCATGAGACTCGGGAATTCTGAAATTAACATGGAAATTGAGGCTAACGCAATACCAGGCATTTAATTTTCATGCGGAATTCGGTGGCGCCCCATGGGAACAAATTTTTTCACGCAGACTTATCCCATTTTTCGTACATTCTCAATCAACTTTTGCTAATAATACTCAAGATCCATCTGGAAAAACCACTCTCCCGATTTTTACCCTCCCTTTTACCACCCTTGGAGCTGAAACTAAAAATAATTAATTTGTAAATCTTTCTCAAGATTTCAAAGCGACTCCTTTGGAGAAAAAATGTCATGCTGCCATCTTTCATAGCCGTGTTTCTTTTGAAAGTGAAAAAAAATCACATTGTGCTGTCATACAAAGATTATTGTTAACATTAAGGTCTTCTGCAGGCTTTTATCCGATTGCTTTGTCACGTTGATCGATCGAACTTTCTTTGAACCGACGATACCGAATTTGTTTCAGAAGCTTTAACGCTCATTTTTATTCCGAACGAGATGCGCCGCGATATCCAGCACCAACGATTTTACGGTATTTCCGTCGTTGTTTGTCTGTCAGTATGTATGGAAGCGCGTGGGTTTGGTTGTGAACGGGGGGTAATGTACGAAGCAATATATCGCATTCCGCAGCAACCTGGTATGCTCCCTGGTATGTTGCAGGCTGAATGCAAACTGCATTGAGCAAAGGGCGGCCCGGTGTGGCATATTTGAGGTTTCCTTCCAGCTACCGCTTTTCTATCTGGGTTTTACGCGTCGCCGATTTCCTCAGAAAAAAGTACTCTGCGGTACATCGCAGAACGAACAAAAAAAATGTCCAGAGGGGTAAGAGCTGAAAGCTTCTCCGGAGAAATTCATTTCTACGAAGGAAAAACGACGCCGAGCGTCGGATACTTTTTCTGTTTTATATCATAATGCACTGGTTTTCCTTTTACGTCCTTTCCTCATTTTTCTCGGTTATTCCGTTCGTGGAATACTGTAAAATATCGCTGTAAGAAGTACAGCTGCGCTGCAGTGTAAAGAGAAAAAACTGGATGCTTTCAATCTTCGTAAGGAACGAGAAAAAATGCACCAGAAGGCCCGAGACGGCTTGGAAAAAAAGCAGAGGGAACAATATATTCTCGCATTGTTCGCCTCTGACGGTTTGTACTGGTAAACGAATTGGACGGACTTAAATATTTTTCTTAACTTATTCAATCATTTGGCTTCTGATTTTTTTCAAACATTCATCACCATCCGTAGAATTTGCAGGTGAATGTTGACATTGATCGGTATATATCAGTCAGAAGCAGAGAATAATTGTCGAGGCTGCTAGAAACGTTCTGATGAAGTAAACAATTTTCCAATTCTTTTTCTGCAAAACAAATCATCGGACTGCATTTTACTCGTTTCAACTTTCGTCGGAACTAATGAGTCACGTTTGTAGTTCGCTCCTTTACCTCGACTTCTTCGTCTTCTCCGTAATTTCATTATTCCTATCTATATTGTTCGCATTAACTCCATTTTTGTCGCGAGTCGGTGAAACACAATCTTGTGCGACTGAGATTGCACATAGCTCGTGGCCTATCGGGAATTGTGATCATTTGGCCGTCGCAAGTGACGTTTCCTCCTAATTAGACAGCTCTGCGGTTTCATGACACTCGTGTGTTCACTTTTCGCGATTTCATCTCTGCCACAGCATCACCCGAATGAACCGACGCTCCACTTATTCCCTAGACCGACGCTGCATCGCTCAATATTTCCCGGGGTTAGAAAAAAAAGTGCGCGAATGAATAAAAATCCTTCAAATATTCTGTGAATACATTCTGGTGCCATTCCCGCAATACTCGTTCCTGAATGTACTCGCCTGGAACTGCCAGGATTATATGAATGAAAAAAATACGATTTAATAATCCATCTTAATGAGTTCCGTCAATGATGTATTTTTTTTCTCAAGCGGATTGCAGTTTTATTTTGTATATTCGTGATACTTGTTAAAATTAGAGAGGTCAGTGATGATGTTACCTTGGGAATATTCAATGACGAGGAATGGAGCGGAAAATTTACTTTCAATAGTAGACATGTAACAAAAAAAGTTGTCGAAATCGTAGCAAACTTGATTATCCTACGATTCATACTTATAATTAGATATACTCGCTACCCTTCCTCTTAATATCCCAAGTGTCACTCCATTCTCTTAGGATTGGAGAATTAATATAACGACTCTGAGATAACTGGACCCGGTGTGAGGATTGCTTGACGACAATATGGAACATTGTTGGTCAGGTGTACAGTTGGTGAACGATGGTTGAAGCCTGTTTAAGTTACGGGACAAAGTTTTGGCGCTGTGCCATCGATATTCATCTCGCTTTCTCGCCAATTCAGCGAAAACAAGCGAACGCACCGTGGTTGGTGAGACAACGGTGAGAAAAGCGATGTTGAGCAGGATTCAACGAGGAGAGCATGCTGACGAGTTTCGGAACTCCATTTTGCAGCATCACTTGCTTATT
>OZ020166.1:9932489-10086132 GCA_963971145.1 Sussaba pulchella
CGTTTTTTATATGTTTTTTATTCCATTCACCGTGCGCAGTACTAAACGTGATGAAAAATTCTTTGCAACTCTGGATATCGAAGCAATAGAGGGTGGCTGCGGTGCCAACAGAATTTCAATTGTACTCCTCGAATCAATAGAGCCAGCCAGGCGTTACAGAAACACATACAGTATACATGTACGGCATAGTAACTGTAATAAACGAAGGGCTTTATCGATCTGTCTTCCATCTCCCGAGCTCCTTTTTTTGGCAAAGATTTATCCGATTTTTCATCTTCAAAGTTGAATGAAGGATTAAAAAATGACAGACTAGGAGTGGAGCGATCTGGAAACATTCCGCGTTGGTCAAGCGTCCCCCCAAGAATATGGACGTCGATGGGCATTTCCATGGTGTATTTGGTTTCGGCTCAATTGCTCGACAAACTTGAAGGCCGTGAACTCCTTGATGTGTTCGGCTTCTGATTCGCGATAAGACGGAGAAAAACAACGAATAATTTATCACGGCTTGGGCTGATGGATGGATTGAAGGATGAGAGTGGCAGAGTGGTTCCAGCGTTGATCCCAAGCGAGTTGCAAGGGTGAATATGTCTTTTCTTCCGCGAGGGTGCGACCCTTAACGATCGAGCCGGGATCAAAGCGAAATTTTTTTAGATGTCTAGGGTACGTGTGGATGATTGTCTCTGGTAGTCTTATAATGTGGGAAAGTTGCGGTAATTTTTTAAGAATCGATTTACATTCCATCGGTTAAACTTTTTTTCCACCAAGAATAAAATGTGTATGACGTCGATCGATCCATTTTTTCGATTCTCGAGATTAATTACAGGGATTCTATTTTTCAAAATTGTCGATCGTATTTACCCGTTTAATAAGATAAATAAGTGCGAATTGTCTCATTAGAAGAATAATTTTAAAATATAATTTGGGATCCAATCCTAAGATCATCATTGGGCTCATTGGAGTTATAAGGATTGTGTTCTTGGCACATGGGAACCACTATTGCACCAACGAAGTATTTTTATCTTTTTTATCGTGCATATCCAGTAACCGCAAAAAAAAAATGGTATTACGTTTGGACTCGGTCCAGAATTTACACCAGTCCATGTACGTCCCGCCATTACGTCCGCTGCAATTGCCAAGTCGAGTCACGTGCGAATGGTCGCCTCCACGTGTACCGAGGAAGGATCGAGTCATTTGCGAAACAAATCGACTTTGTACGCGATGAGACCAAGGACCGCGGGAGATTCAAGGGAATAGCCAACAGCTCGGACCGCATAGGTTAGATGACGCACTTCTACCGGAAAGTAAGATCGTTTTCCACGAAGAGATCTACCACAACATCGCTGCGCTGAATTATTTATCGAAGATTCTGGCTATAACCGTCGAAGGTGTGGCACCAAGTGAGATTCGAGCAGTTGACAGTGGAACCGTGCGGCTCTTCGGTGCTTTCAAAATCTATTTCACTTCTTTCTTTCACTCAAATGGAATTTAATGAACGTATAAAGCTTAAAACGTCATCAGTGTCCCAGAGACCCTTGCTGTCTTTCGTGTGACTTGCGACGTTGGAGTAGGATCTGGCAAGTGACCGCGAAAGTTCGATAATAGGAAAAAGTAGATTTCTCGGTCGTCGTGGCTGTACGGCATCAGCCAAAGAGATCTTAATGCCCCGAGAAATCGAGTCTAGTTGATATATACTCTAATAGTGAGAAACCTGTTCGCCCTCTGGTACTCTGTTTTATTCGGTCATTTATCGAACCCAATGGAGCGCCTTCACGGTCCCTTATGTGACGCGACGTTCGAGGATAAACTAACTTAAAGATACGACAAATTGACGGCGAAGTTTTCTCGACGTTTTATCGCCGGGCGAATGTCCGAATCAATCAAAAAGATTGATGGCATGCGTTTAGCTTATCACCAGCAAACAATAATAATTATTATTAATACTATTATTATAGAATGAATTGCGCATTAGCAAATGGAAATTTATATTCGAATCTGATCTATGAGAAAAAATTTACAACTGGATGAATAACTACTCAAACGTCTTGATATCATGCCATCGAAAATAGGAAAAAAATGTTGTTATTTTTCCTTACAGAAAACTTTTTTGCCACAAGTAGGAAGAATGCTATCCGTTTTTAGTATGGAAGCTATTGACGGTGCGCGTGGAATATTAGACATTACACAACTTTATTATCCCAGAAGACTCGAGATTAAAGGGAGAAGAAAGTTTGTTTCCACGAGGAGTCGAAAGCTCAGCCATTAGAATCGCATTTGTGGTCGATGCAGTCGATGGTTTCTCAACGACAGTCAGTCCTGAGAGACCGGAATACTTCGACTCGGTTCGTCGTGTTCTCAACTTCCGGCCAATGGTCCACTGTGTAGATAGAGTAGAATAGCGTGGGTATCGAAACCACAAGCAGAAATAGCAACCATTGCTCGATGTAATGCTATGAGAATTATATACATATATATGTATTGTATATAATTACATGCATGTATATTAGGGTGACTTGAGAAGAAAAAAAATGTTCTGATTTCAATCAAAATACGTTCACGGCAAAGTATCTTGCATCCGGAGAATTCATCCCGGAGATGAACCTGATCGGACCATTTTTAGGGGTCGTGCAAGATTTTTTAAGTTTTTCCATTTGATTAACATGGGAAGAACGTAAATTTTTCATTCAAAAAATTGTAGCTCCGAGAATTTTATAGCCACGTTGATCCCGTAATCTCCATTTGGAAGCTCTTTGAAAACCGCTTAAAATGGCATGTCCCATGTAGGGTTCGAAACTCGGGCGAGTGCTGGGCCTTTGATGGCAACGCACACTCCAATGCTGGCGCAATACTGACAGCCTTCGTTGGTCCAGCATTGGAGAACTGCTGGGATGATGACTTGGGACCGACACTGGCGGTCGGTCTTGCCCCAGCGATGGCGGTCGGTCTTGGCCCATTGCTATAGCCGCTACTACGCGTCTACCGAAAAATAATTAATATAAAAATTAATTATTTTTATCAGGGTAAATATTTTTGCCTCAAGACTTTATACGGTGATATTTAATAAATTATTCGACAAATATAAAAAAAAAAAAAATCGTTCAGAAATTTCCTTTTTTTTTTGCGAAGTGGCAGTAACGGGATTCGAACCTGCGACCGACGGGACTACCTACCTACCTAAGCTACGCAACTACCTAACTACCTAACGCTTTAACCACTAGACCAATCTGACTATATGAAATAGCTTTACTTTTCTTTCCTATTAGGTACATCTGAGATAGCAGTTACGAGAATTATCAACCCATCAGAGGTATCATGGAATGGGTGTGGGTCCGTGCGTGCCTCTGCCCCCCCCCCCCCCCCCCCCCTCGCGCGGAGTGCGTCCGTGCGTGTGTGTGTGCATCCTTGCGTGTGTGTGTGTGTGTGTGGCTGGCTTCGTGGTTCGCGCTACGCACGGTCCGTGGGTAGAGTGGGTTCGAGCCGCCGGAATGAGCGCGAGTAAGAGAGAGACAGCGAGAGCACAACAGAGTCGAAAAAAGATAGGGCAAGCGGATAGACTGGAACGGAAGAATAAATTTGTAGGATTGATTTCTAGAAATCTATAACACCTTCGTTATAATGTTCCGGTGATCTTCAAGCAAGTCGTCAGGATGGACCAATTTGTTTTTTCTATTTTAGGCCCAGCAGTTGCGGAATTAAGAGGGGCGGTACTCTTTTTTCCGTATATTTTTCAAACGGTACCGTCCAAAAGCGTTAACAAAGAACGACTTTTTGTTTATTTACATGCTGGCTTCGCGAACGCCGAGGAAGTCTTTGAGGCAGGGGGGGGGGGGCGGTGGTCGTAGCTACGCCGAACATTGTAGCTGCAACGCGTTACCACGCGAGCCGCCATGAGTCCGTGAGAGAGAACGAATTGCTGAGAGAGAACGGGCGCTTACGCGTAGGGCGTTGTGCGATATGTTTTTCTCGTTCTTTTTCGCACCTTAGCGAGCGCCAATAGCGATGTTTTTCTTGGCGTTATGGCGGAGACCGAACAAGCGAAACGTCGTTTTTTTTTTATTTTGATGCTCGATTTGAGTCCCAGATAGCCGATTAACGGGTTGCGTCCGCAATTTTCTATTGGCGTTGAATTACAATTTTCCACAAAAAACGGTGAGCCTTTAATTTTTTTAATTATTAGAACGATTTTTTTTAGTTCATTTTTTGAAAGTCATTTTTTAATAATTTTTTTAAATTACTTCTCAACACGTTTTTCCGATTATTATGTTCGAATTATTTTCGACACGGTTTACTATGATTTTCTAAAAATATCTTTTAACACGTTTTTCTATAAGTATTGTATTCTTTTTTGTAAACACTGTTTATTCTGTTATTTTTTTTTTATTACTGCTGAATATTTCGTTTTCCAAAAAATTTTCGAAAAATATTGTTCATTATTTAATATTAAAATTATTTTATTTGAATCAATTGAATGACAAATTAAGGGTAAATAGTTACGGGCTATACATACGCGGTGCATCATCGGTCGCTATACTCGCCACTTGCACGATCGAGAAAATTCTTAACGATATCGTCGCGTCGACATATATGTATTGGGTCAGTAACAGCAACCGTACATCCTTGAAGAGATACGGGTTTCAGGACTTACCCAGTATTGGCTCTGTACTGGTTACCTATACTTGACCGATTATCGGGAGCCAAGTACTGGCCAATTCTCGGAAATGTTGTAAGTCTCGGTACTGGCTACATGGAAATGGCCCAGTACTGCACCAGTATTGGCAACCGTAAGTCCTCGGGGAGGTACGGCTTTTGAGACTCAACCATTAACGGCCCAGCACTGATTACGTATAATCGGCCGAGTGTCGTGACCCAAGCACTGGCCAAGGCTCGGCCGGCTATTCAGTCTTGGCGTTTCCTACATGGGGTAGACCTGTGGAATCCGATTGCAACTTCCGTCGATAATTTTGTTTTTTCGTAAGAAATTATCGACGGAAATTGCAGTTGGGTCCCAAAGGTCTGTATGCTATTTAAACCGATTTCTAAAGAGCTTTCAAATGGAACTTACGGGATCAACGTAGCTATAAATTTCGCGGAGCTACGATTTTTTGAATGAAAACTTTACGTTCTTCCCATGTTAATCGAATGGAAATACTTGAAAAATCTTGAGCGACCCCTAAAAATTGTCCGATCGGGTTCATCTTTGGGGTGAATTCTCCAAATGCAAGATACTTTTCAGTAAATATATTTTGATTGAAATCAGAAAAAAAATTTTTTTTTCGAGCCACCCTAATGTATATATTCGACCCGATAGTACCAGTTTGAGTACTGATTATCCGATATCAAGCGGGCGTCAGGTATATCAATGGAGAATGCGAACCGTTGAATATCTATGGTGATCCCTAGGAACAACGTGTTCTGGTTCGGGTGTGTGATACGCTCATGGTACTTCGTAACGAGATATCGAGTTCATGAGAGCGAGGGGATGAAATAATATATATCGCAGATGGTGGATCGCGATGATATTGCGCGTGGCCAACGTTGGCCAGAGAATTGAATGAGGCAGACGACATTCGTCGACAATGACACCGCGTGACAATAGAAATTAATTGTTGTTTCTAATGGGTTCGTCGCCTACGCGTACGACGATGATACAGAACGACGATGGAGAAGAGGGCACGACCTTCTAATGATTATTATGATCACTGATGTATAATGACGATAGTCGTCGCACGTCCTTCTCAGCATTCCTTGAAACCCGTGTGGTTTCGCCCGTCCGTCCGCCCGTTGGCCAGTATATCTATATAGGTCACGGCTCTTATATCCTTCCATTTATATACCAATTAAGATGAAATTTTCTATACGGACATAGATTGATGACTCAAAAATAGAAATTATGAGATTTGAATAAAAGATGTATAGTGTCCCTTCCTTAGACTGAAAAGTGTGCTCAACATTTTTTTCAATGGCCCCATTGATTGGAGGTCTTTAACCATTAAATGCGTTGTGTTGCCGTTTGGCAACATATATTTTCTGGCCCTATATTTACTGCAGGTACATTTGGACGCTTTTTAAGCATTGTAGGCAAAAGGCAACGACCTGCTTAAATGTATTTGCCTACAGTGAGCGCCATTCATGCGACGCGGATGTTTTTAAATAATTTTAAATAATTTTTTCGATAATGTTTTTTTATTTTTTTCCCCCTTAATATACACTCTTTTCTTCGTAGTAATTGATAAATAGAAACTGTAAACAAAATATCGTGCAGTTAAGGGTTGAACAGGCCTACTGGATTGCAACAAAAAAATTCTATTCCCGATATATTTGGTTTCAACGTCCTCTAATTTCTCTCAAAACTCTAATTTCTAAACTATCGGTGTGAAATATTTGAACAAATTCCGGAAAGAAGTTTTCATTAGAACTTTTAATGAAAACTATAACGAACACTGTTGCTATGTTGATACGTATTATGAGGAGTTTAAAATATGAGTGAAAATGGCTAGGAAACCCTATGCAACGTACCCAACACGGTCTTGGATTTTTTTTTTGAATTGAGTTCCTTCCAAGGCTATTTCTCTCTCGTTTAATCGAAATTTCAACCCCAAGCATCAGCGATAAATCAAATGCTGTCAGCGGTTGCGAGAGAGCGTTGAAGTTTGAAACACAAATAGATTAGGGATAGATAAATTGGCGGGAGAGTTATTGCCTGTTTGTTTCGGTATGCGTGACAACCTAATGTAATGAGAATTACTCGTCGTTTTCTCGTACGTCATTCACCGGAGTTTCGAATAGTGTATTGGAATTTATTTATGTACTTCACGATGCTGATTACATAAGTGATGAAGAATATGTATGTTTCATGTATGTACATTCCATCATCGCGTATCCTATGATCGACAGCCCGAGAATTACGTTTTGGCACAGCAATCGTCACCATTGTAGTTAATGATCCGCTTGTTACAGGATATTCACGGGATAAATTATGGCCGTTATGATGACTAGTGGCTCGGGCTGCTGGGGCAAATACAGGAATCTGTAGTTTCTACGGCCGCTGGCGAAATGTATCCGCTCTGTAACTGGATCCATTAAACTCTCAATTGTTTTTGTTTCACCGACTCTGTTATTTCAACATTTCCATGAAAATCTAGATTTCTAACTGAACGAAGATTTCGAATAACGTTTTTCGAACCAGCATACCATGAAACAGATCGAACACCGAATCCCCATATTTTCTATTCAACGACTTACACGTTGGATTTTCGAATGATCTCCGAAACAAAGCGAATAACTAACGATGGTCCAGTATAATTGCTCAAAGCTGGCGATCAATAGAAAGAAAACGAACAAGATGTTACAAAAGGATTTCAATGAATGTTATTTGCTTTGCTCTCGATGTTCCATCCCCGTTTGACAGGACGATTGAAACGACTTAAAGAGCCAATGATTGCATGGTCTACCATGGCCCCGCAGTGGACGATCGATGAACGGGGAGCTTGCGATTCGGAAACTGCGGGTACATTGAAAGAGCCGGAAATCGACGCGAGCGCATGACCGATGAGAGCGATGGATGAAACGAGAGATACTCGGCGGAGCTTTTCACCCTCTTCATCCATCCCCATCTCACTGTATAGGTAGCGCAGTGGACTTATCCTGCGTCATTCGGAAATCGATTATCGCTAGAATCTTCGACCAATGGGTTATTCTCATTCCCTCACCCTTTCCTCATCCCTTAATACATCCGACGATATACCTGGTAAACAGGAATTCCACAGAATTTTACGATTTGATGGTATTGTATATGTGTCGAATGCTACATCGACGAGTATAAACGTATTGGGGTTTCGGTATTCTGTGCATTATTCGATAATTCCGCAATCTGGGTACTTAACGCTTGGATTATTGTACGTTCATACAAAATTCAATTATATCCGCGGACCATAATGGTTATCGGATCGTTGATGCGGCTTAATAATTCGAATCAGTAATCGGTTTTCTGATGAATCTACTCTCATTCACAAAGCTATATAGTAATAAAACTGATTGCATCATGAATTGTTAACATACTATATTAGTTGGAAAATCATTCCAGTATATGATTGTCAATATTCTGGACTGGAGCGATAGTGCTGTTGGCGTGTTTTCCATTGGATAACGTATCATCCATCCGCGTAAGGTTTTATTCTATTATCTACAGTGAGCCTCAGTTAAAACCAGTGAATCCGAAGCAACTCACTGTATAACGTTTATTCAGAAAGCGTCCTTTTTTCCCCAATGAATTTATCATAATTTCAATATAATTGAATAGACCAGCGAAAGATTCGGATCATTACTCATATATTATAATCTTTAGTGAATATTCCTAAATTAAATTGAATTATATTCGTATAAAAAAAATCTTCATCACGTATTGATCAGAATGTCAAAAATGTTATTTTTCATCGATACGTGTTCAATCATTTACAAGCAGCATTAAAATCTAGTTCCGTGATTAATTCACTCACAAATATCCGAGTTCGAATCTACCTTTGTATCTTCCGTTTGTACATGCCTGGTATCAAAGGATAGCGCTCCTCAGTTCCTAGCGCAACCGTTGCGATATTTGAGCACCAATTTATGATAATGACATGTTAAATCGAGAATACACCCTTCGCCCTGTCATATTTTTTTTATCATTCAAGACATTTGCAATGTAAATCCGTCGACGATGGTAGAACGCGTGAAGCGACATTGGCAAAGTTTGCGATCGGGCGAGGATGAGCCGGAAGGCTCGAACGAGTTCCGTTGGGTCTGATGTACTCCCCGCCAGTCACAGCGCTTCTGACAGACTTCTGAAAGAGCGACGGAGGAAGCGCTAGACGAGTTGAAGATTCGACCCGGCTCAATTTCAAACTTGCTGTCGGGGTTTCGATGCCGATCTTCCCGGATATACAGAAAGTTCAGCTTCTTCAGTCTTCGCTTGCACCATCGCATCTACGCTTTTCATACGAACATCTGCCAGCTTCACACCGTGACGCTATAAGTTAATTGGCTCGGTTCTACGGCAAGACCTTCGATAGTTTCGGTCGAGAATCACCGCTTAACTACACGACCATAGCCGCACAATACCACGAGAGATCCAATCGCGATTCGAGCAGCGCCTGCGGCGGCTCTTTAACTTGCTCCTTCGTTCTCCAGTGTCGACGGATATATCTCGATGATTGAAATTAGGTATGGTATATATTATAAAATATGAGTAAATTTTACGGTCACGAAGAGTCTTATTAAACACATTCCCGTAAGACAATCCGATGAACTTGTATTGGCCTCTTCGGAGCCAAAAACAAGTTTTCGGCCAAACCCGATTTTTTCTTTTATCGAATAAAATAAATGGAAGATTTCGAAAATAATCCGGTTGATCCAATTACAGGTGCTGATTGGGGATATCGAATACATTAAATGCTCATTATTATTATTATTTTTTTTATTATTATTATTTTTATTAGTATTGTTGTTGTTATTGTCATTCTTTCCCCGTAATATAAAACATCCGTTCGCGGATGATGGATCCTAACACTTTTGAGCTCCATATCATACAGTCTACGTGAGAAATGGCGATAATTGCGCTTGGCTGAAAATCACCTGTTAAGTGCCGATAAATCGAGACCGGTCTACCGGTCGCTTAGCCAGCCACATATGTGCCAAAAATTCATTCATATGATCCCTACCGTATCTACACGGTGTGATTCCGGCCGTGGCAATTTCCATACGAAATACCGTGCAATAATTACTTTAAACAATTCAACCAAAATATTCCCACTCGACTGTTCACGCTCTCAAACTATTGTCAAAATCGATTGCATCGAGCATACACGCACACACAACGAAGATCGTTCGCTCATCGATTGTTCGGGCTCTTGAAGCTATTTTTTTTGTTCATTTCAAAATTGAAATTCTGATCGACAATCCCAATTTCACTGTGAATGCTCCGTCTGACGTGTTTGCCAAGCACCTATGTGCTTGGCCCATTGGCTACACGGCCATCATCGCTGTAGTTGTATCGCTGTTATCGATCTGTTTATAATGCGGAAAGCCTCGCTTCGCTTTGACGGGAATGATCGATCGATCAAACGCACTGTAGCCGCGCCTACGTGGGCGTTGGTCTTCATCGGTGTGTACGGCATTTCGTGTAACAGCAATTTGTCGACAAGCTGCTCAAGCACCTCGTATTTCCTCATCGCAGTAGTACATAACTTACGGCTGGCTGACTGTCCTCCTTCCTCGCGCTTTTCACCGTCATCCGCGTTTGGATACACGCCAGTCGCTTGTTTGCACTTGCATTATCGACTCCGCAACAGCTCATCCTTTTTCCGGCGCACCTTTGCTATCCTCTCTAGTATATAACCAGATCGCTTCTATAACGGGACAACGTTTTTTTTATTCTTCCTTCTCCTTATCCAGAAGAGAAGCTGAAATCGAATGGTAAATCGAAAATATCGTCGAATATCTTGCTTCGCCTTCGTATATCCGTCGAGTTTCTTCGATCAATTCTGAAGTTATCCATGAATAAATGCATTTTCAATGGGACTTAGATAAATAAATCTCGATCGAAAGTGCGAGCTAGTAGTAAAAACCGGAATACATCTATCCTGCTTTTCGGAAATCATGTTTCTCGCGGAAAATCGATGTTTTTCAGGCCCTTGAAGTCGTTCATGTATGGGTGTACGAGAAAAAGCTCTCAATACGTAAATACAAGTAACGGCTTCGAGCCCCAAATCCTCGTGACAACCGGAGCGGAAGATAAGAAGGAAAAAAACTTCCGTCGATAGCGAAGGTAGATGACGAGGTGGTTGCAGAAAAAGTTAGGGCAGGAATAATGGACGGGACCGTAGAAATATGTTAGACCCGGATTCGGTAAGAGTTGCGAAAAAAAAAAAAAAACAATGATGTTTTACCAAAAAATCGGGGTTTACTCGTGTATGTGCCTACATAAAAAACAGCGGCTGGGAGCGAGGCCGGTAAGATCACAGGGCAGACGCGGCTGGATGTGCGGCGACGGTATGCCAAAGTTCCTGCAGAGCTAAAAAAAAATAAGGGAAAGAAAAAAATAAAAAGGATGATGTCGAGCAAAAAGAGGTGAAAAAGAGATTGGCAAGGAAACGGGCGCTCGACCCGGACCGCGTTGGGTTGGTCGGAATTTCAAAAGCTCGCTACCCTGTATACGTCTCACCGTGTTTTATGGAGCAGCACTCGTTACGGTTCTGTATCAGTACAGATTTTTCCGAGATTACATAACTTAGGCCATTTGAGTAAGGAGAGCCAGGAGATGATGATGATGATGATGATGATGATGATAATAATAATAATAATAATAATATATAATATTATTATTATTATTATATAATTATTATAATATATAATATAATAATAATATATAATATCATAATAATAATAATAATATTATTATTATAATAATAATAAATATATTATTATTATTAATAATAATAAATATATTATTATTATTATTATTATAAAAATGGATAAGTCATAAGAATCGGATTATTTACACTAGTCTGTCGAAAGATTGATCAATGGTCGGCGAAAATGTTTCGGAAAAACAATGATTAAATAAGTATTGAAGGGTCGAGCCTCTACGTAGTTTTGTAATGATGTGCTGGGCTTGAAAAGTTGCATCCCGAAGCTTTGGACGTGTTGGAATTAACCGTGACGACCGCCGTTCCTCGGCGGGGGCGGAATATGTGTAAATAGACAGAATACTGACAATATTTTTTTCTTGAGAAATTGCTCAATCTGACCAAATTAACCTGAAACGTGAAATTTATAGACTTTTTTCCAATATTCAACGTCGGAAAAGTGGATTAATTTTTCTTTCATATATGAAAATGGAAGGCCATAATCAATCGATAATCAATAATCATCGGATTTCGTATCAAGTTGACAAAATCCATGAAAAATACAACGCAGCAATTTAATTTCCAAAAGTGGGCAGATCAGTACTTTTCGTCTCTACGTAACAATACGATATTGAATTGCGACGAACGTTTACTCGAAGCGAGAACTGGTTTCGCGCTTATTGCATCAATTTCTAAGGTGGCACGAAAAGAAGCCGTAAAAATGTCACCGTGGATGTGAAACGAGGGTGAAATTTTCACGGTGCGAAGTCATAAGACGAAACGAGCGAGCGAGGTTGCGAAAAGTATAGCAGCAGTGGAAGACGGTCTGGCGAGTGGATATTTCATTTTCACGAGAAATATATAGCGCAAGCGCTGGGATGGTGCTCGCTCAAAGTTGTACACAAAGTCGGAACGAACAGTCGTACGGAAAAGGATTTCATGGTTGCGGTTCTATGAAAGAACAGAAAAATCCGCATTTGCATGGATTGTTATGATTCGTGAGAACGGAGCGTGGCAGCTATCGGTACCTGGTTGATAAAAATGTTTTAGTGCTTAAAACTAGAAGAGAAACAAACAAGGGAAGGACAAACGGAATTGTAGATACTGTAAGTGACTTTCACAAGATAAATTATGCTCCAAAAACTGTCAAAAATCAACGGAGAACTGGAGACTGGCTCCTTATAGCTTGTGACGTCAACTAGTTTGAAATGGCGGATTGATGCCGAAGATCATAACCGCAACCTGTCGCAGAGTCCTCGGCATGTTCGTTTGATGGCCCGAGTTACAAAAAACTCCCCAAGCTTTTACGTTGACTTTTTTTTCGCTCCCGTACTGCAAAACGAAGACCTTATATCAAATCCTTTTACGTCATTCTTCTTCGGTCTTTTAGAAGCTTTTCGAGCCTTGAGAGTTAGAATATCACGTATCTGATGTGAGGGATCTTTCGGGATCTACGCCCGTCGTTTGTAGATTTATCACGGTCTCGTTGAAGCTTTATTTTTTTGGTAAAAAGCTTTTATAATTTGTAAGGTGGCTGGGTCTTGAAGACATACGCATGGCTCAAAGAACAACGAGCTTTCACACTTTTCCAAGCGAGTTTGCCATGTAAAGGGCATAAACCTAGACTACATGGCGGAATTTGAATTATTCAAACGAGATAAGGATCCGAATGTGAATATCGTTTTTAATGCCGATGTATCCCTTCAATCGGCTGCGAAGTGCCCAGAGACTAGCCGTGAGTGTTGCTTGGGATACTTCATCACCAGCTCAGATAAATAGCTCTTACAACAAACGAGTCGATAATTCAACAACGATTTCGTATAACGATTTTCAGTTGTAGTCGACTGATAACAATTCTATCAATTTCATGCAAGAATTACTGATGCTGTTTACGTTTTAAGAGATTATTCCATTCACGGAACACCATCATATTCGGTAATTGTATTCGAATACCAGGAAAAATATTCTAAACTTCAACGTGGATGCAAAACCATCTTTTACAAAAAAAAAAGAATTTTCAATGATTTTTCGAATGGAAAATAACCACCATCGTCGTGAATAGAAATGTTTTCAGCAGCCAGCTTTAAAAAAAACCTTTTTTCGGTATTACAAATCATCCTTTTTGGCTTCGGCTACAATAATATTCAAACCGAACGACATGGCTTAGAGAACGAACAAAAAATAAAAACACGCGTACGGTGGAAAGCTTTTCATGCGGAGCCGAGTCGTATTCGCGGTTTCTCAGCTGTAAAAAAGGCCATAGGCTGTGGGCAAGAGGCTGGTGGCCAGGTATATGACACACAAGTGGGCTTCTCGGTGACGCGTCCCGGTCGAGCTTGCAAGCAGTAACAAAGCGACGAGACCCGGGCATTGTCACATCGAAGCTTTGTTCGAAGACGAAGTCATCGTATCCAGAACGCGAGAGACCGTATTGTTGCGGACGGTTTGCCTCTAACGACAATAGGCTACAACGGGAAAGCGATGATACTCATCTGTGTCGCAAACTTGCTCAAAGGGTTCATTGCAGCGTGCGACGGAAAGCAGACGGGAAAGACGTAGGACGATTTCTGTAATAACGCTGAATGAAAACGCCGAGCTGGTCTTGACTTTAGACGTAAATCCAAAAAAAAAAATGCTATCGAATAATGATATTTTCTTATTATAGAATCTCATAGAACGGTGCGTCCTATCGATTCATATCTAATTTATAGATTTGGGTGTGTTGCGAAACAACAATTTTATGGCAGCTCTGAGCTTTGATGTGTATACTATCAGTAAATTTTTTGACAAATCTGGGGCCAATCGGATGGTTTCTAGAGATTGTGCATTCATTATATCGATTTTGTATTTGTTTAACACGTGAAACAAATTGTTTAACCACTGAAAATCAATATTTTCAGTAAATCTGAATTCTCTAGGATTGAAACTGAGCGCGATACATGATATCACGTTCACGTGAAATAGGGAATCATGGGCTCCACGACGAAATTTTCGTTATCAATAACATCTATTAAAAATATACGAAAATGTTTTTAATTAAAAAAAACGATCCCGTAATGAGTTGTCAATTTTCAGTTTGGTTCAATCCTGGTAGAGTGGTGGAATACATAAATCGGGTGATCAGGGCGATCTCTATCTTTACTGGAAACATTGATTTCACCTGATCAAACTATTTTTTTCACGTGTTAATCAAATAGAAAATGGATACAATGACTGCGGAACCTCTAAATATTAATCAATTGGGCTCCGATTTGGCCAAGCGTTTTCTGATATTGGTTTTTAATCGGCCCTTAAAGCACCCTGGGTTTTCTGCAGAATCTTTGGAAGACCCTGGAGCTGGTAAAAAATTTAAAACTACAAAGAGTAAAAACGTACTTCGACCTTTTCAAAGAATATAATTTTTGTTTGTGATGTAAAAAAAAGGTTTTCCGAAGTTTCAGAGTGGGATTTGTATTGCAACTATTTTTTTTGTTTTTTTAACATAAAAAATATCAATTTTGCTTCCTCATAAAGGAAGCTTTGTGACGGTCCAAAATTTTTTTTCGAGATTTTGATGTCAATAGGTTCAGAATGTCCTAAAACATCCAGAAAACACATTCGGAAAAAATGTCCGGATGTATGTGTGTGTGTGTGTGCGTGTGTGTGTGTATGTATGTATGTAACCACCCTCTAAAATTCAAACGTTCATAACTCGAGAACGGTTCAAGCTACCGTACTCAAATTTTGCACACATGTGATGCCTTCTAATATCTATGTAATCCGTAAATTTCACAATTATCGACGCACTTGTTCGGCTTCGACAGCGTTTTGAATTTTTCAAACAATGTCTGTAGCCACGCTAGCGTCCGCAATTTTTGACATTTTCGGCTAAATAGTTTTTGACGTATAGAATTGAGTACAAGAACGGTTGGTATTGCATTTGAGCGGAATCCATCAATAACTTTAGATTTCATGATTTTTTGAATTTTTCAAGAAATCAACTTTTTTGCTCTATTTGTCGTTAATTTCAACCAATCGAACCATAATTCTCTGAAAGTATAGGATGTCATTGTGTTATAATACATATCAAATTTGGCCGAGATCGGCCGAATGGATCGAGTTCTAGAGCAATTAGAAATTTCTAAGTTCCAACCCCTGAAAATTCAAAACCACTCGACCGAACGTGCTCAAACTTATACACACGCTCAAACTAACCGTCAGCTTAAGTTGTTACTAGATTCAATAGGAATTAAACAACGCGCTCGAATTTTGGGACACATTGAATTTTTATATACGTTCGAGTCGGTTTTTATACGGTAGGAAGGATCTACGGATATCCTGCATAAAACAAGCTGCAAGCTGAAACTTGCAGTTGGCTTCCCCTGAATTTTCGGTAGGGAACGGAACTTCCTTTATGAGGAAGCGGAAGATTAAAAAAAAAAAAAAAAAATCGACAGATGCTTCCTCATAGAAAGATTTCGTGCACTACCGAAAACTCAGGGGAAGCCAATTGCGAGTTTCAGCTTGCAGCTTGTTTTAAATTTCGACACAAAAAAAAATTCTTTTTGTTAACTATAATTTCTCTCTGATTAATCGAAAAAATGATTATATTAATAACTGTAATGACAATAATAAGTAACATAATAATTACCTATATTACTATCGTTGCTACGGATTGAACACAATAATTAATATAATTATTATTTATCTATGATCATCATTATAATTATTGATATCATCATTTTTTCGACGAATCACAGAGAAATGATAATAAACGAAGCAAATCATGTTTTTTTTATTAGATAAATTGATATTTCTTATGTTGGAAAAACAAAAAAAAATGGTTTCCATACACATCCCACTCTGAAACTTTGCAAAGCTTCTTTTCTTTAAACTATCGAAGTCACAAAAAAATCAAATTTTTTCGAAATGTCGACGTACGCTTTTAGTCTTGGTTGGAGAGTAGTTTTAATCTCTTCACGAGCTCCAAGGACATCCGAAAATTCTACAAAAAATCGAAGGCGCTTTGAGAGTCGTACGTAAGGCATAAAGATCATGAACTGAATCAAAAGGGATCAGGTCCGGATCGGTTGATTTGCCGTTGTACATCTTATAGATACATAAATTATGGATACGTAAATCTTTTGCCGTCCTCGCTCCGTCGCTGCAAATAAAGTCGGATATGCATAGAATACTATCAGCCCTACCTCAACGTACCAAAACCTGGATTTCGGGGAACTGTTTTGTTCTATATTGTTAATTCATCTCGAATGATAATGGTCATGTAAATAATTTGTCACGCTCGTTACTTCGTTGAGGCCAAACTCGACATCGGATTTAATCCTATTAGCCCTATCCCGACCGACCAAAACTTGGTTACTGGGAAACGAGATTTTTTTCTTCATTTAGTTCTAAAAAAAAAATAATTATAGTGTTTGCAGAGAATTCATAGGGCGTGGGTCTGATAATCAACAAGGCCTGGCTCTGAGCCGAGCTTAGTTCAGAGAATGTAAAAAAAGTCGATTCCCCCAACGTCGAGACAAGGGCAGATTCTCTATCCCCTCGAATACTCAACTTCCAGCTTGATTTAATTTTTTATCGCATTTTTTTCTCGAGCTCCCAAGAATCGGAAGCAGAAACTGCTGCGAATTGACACGTTTCGCGTGGATATAAAAATTTCGAACGAAACATATATAACCGGATTACATGTAACCGGTGTACATATAAATTTTTCTTCCGTTTTTGTTCTCGAACGAGAAAACCATCAGCAACATGTGGAAATTGTTGTGAACAATCAGCCATTTGGCTATGTCTATAATCCTCACAGCCGGTGGAGTACTTGTTGTGAGGATTATTGAAAATCAAGATAAACTAATAATTATTCAAATCATCGGAGAATCCGTCGTTTTATTTTACGTTCTCCCGTTCAATTTCCGCAGTTATCGCAAATGTCATGGTTGAGAGAAGGAAGCGCAGCGAATACGCTGCGTACAGATTTTGATGCATATACCTTTATTCCCTATTACTTTGTGTGTGGAAGCAACGATTTTCCGAATGTCGCTATAGCCAAACGCCGATAGCGCTCCATACACGGTTCGATGGCTGTCTCTCATTCTCTCCCTATCTGCCTCTGGCTCGCCAGGTCAACGAGGAAAATGAATAAACTCCATGCACGAATGAATTTGAAAAACAAACAAAGGGAAGAAGAAAAAAAAACCAACGTGACGTGTACATCAACCTGGCGCAACGGCGGGGGTGATCGACGATATCGAATTAAATTCCAGAATCGACCCTCAGTCTCCGCACCTTCTTCCGTCTCTTCCGTCGTTCCGCTGTCGGTTTTTATCGATAGAACGCGCTCGTTGCTCCCGTCGATGCGACTTGTCGCCGTGCACAGCGCTCTCATGGAATCGAATGACCCACTGTGGCCGTCAAGCTGCCGACCCATAACTCGATAATTTCAGTTATTTTTTCTTTTTTTTTTTTGTATTTTATTTATTTCCCGAACCGTCAACCAACTTTCCACCGGAGAATTTTTCCTACGTCGTTTACGAATTACCGTTGGGCAAACTCGTCGATCCCTCGAGAATTGGACAAGTTGTGCAGCACCTGAGAGCAGAGGCTCGGGCGAAGTCGTCCTCGATAATCAAATCCATTGTTTGCTCGGTACGTTGCCTCGCCTTCGAAGTCTTCGTTGTTTCGCACGATGTACGGACGACCAAATTTCATCGTGCTGGTCATGTCGAAGGAAACTTTCCGGAGAAACTGGCTTCCACAGTATCACAGTATGGTTTTGCGAGCGAGGAAGCATAAAAAATCTACATGTTATATATTGGACCGAACGTAAAGTTTTCCATAATCCATTTTCCAACGATTCGTTCTCACCTGTTTCTCGCTTGTGGCGCAAGCAAGCTTTTCGTGGAGTATAAGCTCAGGATGTCTGGTTTAATATACATGTATACGATGTGGTCCCACTTTTTCAGCCGCTGGCTACGCGTTGAAACTTTTGCCGGGTGAGGAAAGAACATTTTACAGTTTCTCGTTGCCCTGGCTGCATCAACTTTGGGATTACTCGCACCATGTCACCGCAACGCTGAGAGAGAGAAATTTCAACGAGCTTTCGTGTTTCCTCGGGCATTTTAGTCTCGGTTATCAAGCTCGGCTTAGATTACACGGTTATCCGAAGACGAAAGAGACCGAATATTTTTCCCGACGAAGATCGAAGTATTGATTTGATTCATAACAAGAACCCTTTTGGCAGCAGTATTCAGTCTTCTGCACACTATTTTTTCAGGTATGTATGGAAAGATTTTGCGGAATTGTAAAGTTAATTGGATACACGATCTTCGTCGTTACCTCGATCGTTATTTTATGAAACTCGGTGCTCATGCATGATATTCTTTTTTTTTTAAAAAGAATTCAATGATGGATGCGAGTGTAACCGTTGGTGGGAAAGAAATGGATCTCTATGCTCGATGTGGTGGAGACTCTGTTAATTATATATATCCGCTATTTTCCATTCCATCGCTGCAACGTCGCTCCGGTAATTAATGGACAGGGAGAAAGAAGACTACGTTCGATGGTCCAAAATATTATTATTATTATTATGATTATTATTATTATTATTATTATTATTATTATTATTATTATTATTATTATTATTATTATTATTATTATTATTATTATTATTATTATTATTATTATTATTATTATTATTATTATTATTATTATTATTATTATTATTATTATTATTATTATTATTATTATTATTATTATTATTATTATTATTATTATTATTATTATTATTATTATTATTATTATTATTATTATTATTATTATTATTATTATTATTATTATTATTATTATTATTATTATTATTATTATTATTATTATTATTATTATTATTATTATTATTATTATTATTATTATTAATTTATTTATTTTTTTCTTATTTTTATTACTTCCATCCGAAGCGTTACGTAAATGTGATGAAGATAGGTCGATTGAAGATCTATCTTATGCTTATTTTCAAACTTTGCTCGTTCCCCTGTATAATCATGCACGGTCCACCATTTTCTTATTTCGAGATTGTGAGGTAAATTTATTCAATTCCATCCAACTCACGGAAGTTTCGTAACTGCTGAAGTAAAATTAAGCAACGTGATATATACATATGTCGTGAAGAAAGATCAAGGTAAGCGTCTGGGATGACACGTTCAAGATTGGCGAACGTAATTTCTCGGGTCAAGAGGTCAAGGCGTCCGGGAGGATTTTGCAGACTTCTTATCAGTCATCCTCTCAATTTTCCAAAGGTCGCACAATAATTAACGTTGCCGTCGGTCTAATCACGTCTTCCCAATGATAATATTGGTATAAATACGAAGAATAACATTTTAATGTTTTAAAAAAATGGCTGCGCAATCTCTATGTCTTTTCTCACATATTTTGGTACGAGCGACAAATGAACGTTCTTCTTTTTCTCGGATCTTGCATTGAGCTAACAGAAATTACAAATTAGCGATGATGCCCTTTAATTCTGATGATACTTTGGCTTTATCCTTGTGTCAGTATTCGCATTTGTTGACGTTGTTTCATTAGCCAGGGCGACCGGATATCCACTTTGTGAATTTCTCGAATGAATACTTCCGTTTAGTCAGAATTCATACTTTCTGGAATTTAATAGTTAGCTACGATGTTGAACGCGCGGAGTCACCTAAACGCGAGTTGTTGAATTTTTGTTTCCTAAAAATCTATACTGTTTTCTACCTACGTACTAAATTTTAGATCGCGATTTCCAAAAACGACAGTTGTAAGTATTTAAATATAGTTGTAAGTATTAAATCATTTTTTTATATTTACAAATGCTCAAATGCTCATAACTTTTCTATGTTTTAAAATTGCGATCTCAAATTCGGTACGTCGATGGTAAACAGTGTAAGAATTCGGACACCTTTTTTCAACATCGATTTTTTCTCCATAATATTCTCCCCTTATCGAGAAACGTGGTTGGGTCTCGATACTAAATTCTCCGTAAACTATTTTTCTGTCACGCAATCAATACTCCAACTCTCAGTCAATGTTACCGAACCATTTTTATTTGGTCTAAGACTTTTTTTCTTTCGAATTCGTCCGCGATCGCGCAATAACAGAAATGTTATGGCAAAGCCAGCGCTTGCGGCCAAAATGTGTTCTGTAACGCTGCGGTGGCTAGAAGCTAACAACGACTCTTCGACCGTGTGATCGTTACTTCTGACCAATGCAGATGGCGGGCACTTAGTGTTATCGCAGCGTGCTACATCACGAGACGTTCATTTCGAAGACGTCACGATGACACTGGTAACCCTAAGTGTTCGTGATTGTTTTTATGTTAATGTGACACGGTTTTTGTGTGCCACCGAAATAAAAAATATATTTTTGGCTGATACAGTAAAATAACAATGACCGGATTTGAAAAATATTTTTGTATTACAAGATTCATAGAGGTCATGAGGGTGTTCGTTTATGAGAGGTTTTCAAACTTGCATGTTTCATTTATTCAACATAGATGTAGAACGGTTTTTTTGGTTTAAACAATTAATTGACAAAGATAGCAGCAATAAGGTGTTTCGAGAAAAATTACACTACGGGGTTAAGTCTTCGATATCATGACAGCAAAACAAGCAAGATGTTCTAGTACAGCGTAGTCCAACCCCGGAGCACTGAGCAAAAACCTGTCAACTCGTCAATCCCTTCTCTTACCCACCGTAAGAGAGACGCGTCGCACTGGCTCCGCTCGGCTGCATGGCGACCGCAGAGAAAGGGAAGAAAAGGAAGTTAGGAGACGCGCGACGAATCGTGGTTGGACATCCCTGTTCTAGTACGAGAAGGTAAGCGACATCGACAAAATATCCGAAATCTGTCTGTGAAAGTCGCTCGAATGTTCGAAGGTGGATATCTCCGACAATAATTAAGCTATGGGGTTGAATCTCTGATATTTGGGAAGCAAAAAATAGCGAAAAAATCTCGTTTAGTTAGATTCCACAATTACCTTGTACCAGTTAGCGCTCCGCTGGCGTTATTTAACGTTATCAGAGTTTTTTTTGAAAATCGATTTTTGAAAAATTTCGACAAGTAAAGAAATGTTCACCTTTTGCAAAGACTTTGCAAACCTAAAGCAAGATAAGCTCGTATATAGTGGATTTTCAATTGTGCTTTGTTGCCATTACGCGAGTTTGAATTAGGGCCGGTAGGAGAGTTCGGTTCCACATTGTGGGCTCAAAGGAAGAAAACGAACAACTTTTGCTCAGTAGGGGAGACCGGGGCAGGTTTACACGCTTTTAGTCATGTGATTTTTCTCTTTTTATACGTTGCATTATTTGCTTTGTTTTTCATCCCTTGTCATTAGTTGAACTCTAAGCTACAGCGTGGTGCGTTTTATGTATCTTGAATTATCATATTTCCTATGTTTTACAATTTTTTGTGCGGTGATGACACCTGTGCAAACTTGCCCCGTAACCGGGGTAAGTTTACACGATGCCTGGGGTACGTTTACACACCACTAAAAACTGCGAAATAAAACCTTATTGTAAATGAATAAAATACAATTTTATTTCAAAATTACGTCAGTTTATTCAAAAAGTTCAAATCGATTGTTACAAAGTAGTTACGGTGAGTCGTTATCGGTTTCAAATTCGCTGTCACAATTTTTGCAAACAAAGAAGTTCGAATCACCCGTAATACAACCGTCCTGCGACCACTTCTTACACTGGATGCATTGTACCCATTCTTTTCCAGTTCTCGACTTTGTGAACATCTGCAAACGTAACGCTCAGAGTTATAATTCGAAGGCAAGGACTGACTGTAATACTTATACCTATAAATACAATAATGTAGAACTCACTGCTTCTGTCCTAGCGTAGCCAAATTGAGACCAATGCCCTTGCTCCAAGTCTATAGTTTCCCCAGGTTCTGGCATCATAGGCTCCTTGGATCTTCGCGTCGCTTCGGTCGAAACATTTGCAGGATTTTTCGGGGGGGTTGTATTTTTTGCAGTAATTAGCAAGAGTCTTAAAGTTTAAGCCAAAAGCTGCAGCAACGCGTCTCAAAGATTGCCCACCTTTTACTTGCTCTACGGCCGCCAGCATCTTTGTGGCATTAATATTTTGGCTTCTATTGGTATTCCTCTTATAAGTACGAACCATCTTGTCATCTGCGAACATTCAAGCCACTAAAAATTAATAATGAAGAATATTAATGGCAAGGGGCACATTTACACACTGTGTAAACCAGCCCCACGAATTTCGTGTAAACTTGCCCCTTCGCCATTTTTTTTTTCAACTGAAACTCCACGCTTCATTCTTGAGGTAAACAACCAATTTATAGGCTTAAAATCACCACAAAAGAACACTCTAGTAGAATAAGCCATAATGGCCTACAAAGATCTGATGGTCCAAATTCTATGAACGCTGATATATTTATATAAAAATTTACTTACCCAATGAAAAAAACGAAAAAATTTTTTACACGACGTAATACGCACGCGATTGACGCCGCACTAACATGACTATATCATGGCGGCCGCTACGCTTCTCCTGGCACGAGAATCGGCGCGCTCTGATAAGCAGTATGCGAATTATAAGCGTTGTGTATACCTGCCCCTGTACCAAACCTGCCCCGGTCTCCCCTAGATCACGAGCATTGTAATTAATACTAATGTTCATAATGTTTAATTAATTGATTATTAGTATTTTATTCATAAATTGCTATAGGTGGGTACTATAGGCGGATACACTCTGTCCGCGGTACAAGACTTTCTCAAACTTTAAGCAATTGTTTTTACCTTCCAAAGTTCGGAAAAATCTATCTATCTATCTAGAAGCATTTTTCGACGGTAAACAAATTAAATTGCAACGATCGAGAAGAATTGATAAAAACTGCCACGCGAACATACCAAATTTTGAGAAAAGAAGCCCAGGTTGGTACCCGAGTACTCAGGTATTTACATAAGGGTAAAGTACACTACAGTTTGTGTGGACTCGATGTATAAACGAATAATTCTGACTATGAAAAGTGTGCCCGTGCATACGCCGCGTATATATTTCGGAGTTCCGAAGGATGGCGTTCCGATATGTGGCGATAATGGTGCCGGGACGAGAAATAGTCAGCTATAGAACGTCAGAATCACAGATCTAATTGAGTCTCACCGCGCTGTGATGCCCGTTCACCTTCGGCGATAATTATCGCGTCGTAATTGACAGAGCTTGCGCGCTAACTTCTTTACGCTCGGATGATTTCGTTCAAAGGTTCGCATTGGTAACGTTCAACGTTTTTTAAATAATGTGGACATTGTAAGACTATGTGTCATCGCAAACGCCCCGCGCAAGCCCGTGAGGTGTGGTGGATCGAATATCGCGAAATGTCGATCACTATGATCGATATGGTAACGCAGGCGCAATAAACGATAGAGCAAGTACGCAAGTGTCGGCGGAAAAAGCGAAGGTACGTGCTTCGTTTCTGGGATAACTCCTCCTCTTTCTCGTTGGGGACACCGACTACACCGGATGGACCATCCTATCATCAGCTGCTCTATCGTGGTGAATAATCACTGAGCCACAGGAATACACGTCAAGGCACGCCTTGCCATCGAATTCGGTCATAATTCCCGGTATACCACGTCGACGAATCTACCCCAGGGAGAAATTGAGCCACCGGTACCCAAAACCGTCGCCATAAGATGAGTCAAAAGAATTATTATCCAAAGTCGGGATATCAAAATAGCCGAGATCTAATGTATAATTTTTTATTTAGTTCCGTTATAAAATCGACGACAAGATTTATTTAATTGATGGATAGATGTTTGTCATAATTTGCATATTTTTCATCATCTGTGTAATGAAAATAACTAAACAAGAATAATTCATGTATCAATGAATTTGTGAAATCTTACAATATATCTTTAAAAAAAAATAACTGAAGGTTAACCCACAAGAGCATAGATCGTAATCGAAAAATCATAATCAAAAATTGAATCGTTGAAAAATGTTTTGAATTACTTCATTTTCGTAAATTTACCTATTTTCTGATGACTGAGACCAATACGGTATTTATATCAATACGGTAACTTATAACATTGTAATTAAATATTTGACGATGATGTTACTTCTTTGAACTAGCCGGTAGATTGTAGTAATCACGGCTACAATAACTTCGGTCGGTTTCGGAATTCCGCGAAAACACACGGAAATACCGATCGCGGTTTACCGGCACGCACCGACATGCTATCGGCTACGAGGCATCGTCCAGGACGACCGTATTTTGATGAGACCAATTTGGTTAGCAAGCGCGTAACCTACAACTCGGCAAAAAGTATCAACGGCTCGTGGACGCACGGGATCGCGGCTGACCTTCGAATTAATAATGATCACTTTGAAAAAAACATTGGACGAAGAGCATCCTGGACCGCACAACCATAAAGTTGAATGAACGCGCATTTGTAAATCTTCGAATATTGATCTTATTTTCCTTCCTCGATTATTATATCTTCAATGTATTCGGCGAAATGTACGTTCGCGTGACTCGTTAGGGTGCAGAAATAGTACATTATGACACTAGTACGAAAAAAAAATTTCTGACGAGTGTGAGTTTGCAGAACGAGCCGAAGGCGAGTGTTGCAATCACACGAGTCCAGAAAACGTTTTTCGTCCGAGTATCGTACGAATTTTTATGTCACAAGGTGCGTAAATGCGATTTGACGCGAACGAAGTGAGCGTAAAATCGCACTTTTACGCGCAGCGTGTCATAAATAATGTATCGAGCCGTACGCGTGTAACGTAATCGCAACGAAAAGAGAGAAGAAGCGTGAAAATGCGTGTGTAAACAATTTTAACGTTGAAAATGTCGGTGTGAATGCATGTCGAAGTGTGAGTAACATGGATGAGTGAAAAAGAGACAAAAAATGAATAACCAGTTTATTTATATTTTTAAACAAAGATATAACGAGAAATTATATCAACTGAAACGAATAATTATTACAACATCAATCCTGAATAAAATTATCTTTTGCACGATACCAGACTCCGTCAAAAGATTTTCCATTTTTAATAGAATTATTGGGGAAAAGCCACGAGTCCTATAAATAGAGAAAAGCTCGAGAGACCGAAATTCGGATCGTCTAGCCTCACGAGACCAATTACGTGAAACGTGTTTGCGTAATATGTGGAAACACACAGGTTTGACGATAGTTGATCCGAGAAACAGCAGACGTTATAATTCACGGTTGGATTTGCATGGCGTGGAAATACGAGAGTCGCAAACTTTCTGGACCGTCCGTTGGGAAATCCGATGTACCACACGCATCGTAGGATTCTCATCTGAAGCCGACAAGCGCTGCGACACCTAAAACTCGGTCAAAACCGACGAATATACCACATTTTCGTATTCGTCCGGTTCCAGAAAATTCGAATTCTGGTCGGCAAACATGGTGTTCCCATCAGCGTGGGAGCTTAATTAGTGCCAAGCGCATATTCCACTTCTGACGGCTTTGAGATTACGTGGATAGAACAGTGTGTTATATATTGATAGTAGATAAAAATCCGAGAGTGTGAGGGGTTCATTAATCGCTAATTCACACTGCGATATCTCAATGCTCGTTTCTGTGCCCGATCGAACGTTTAAAAAATAATTTATTTCAAACCCGAAGTGTCCTGAAAGTAAATCACGATAAGGTCATCCCTGGAGACGACTGTACCGAGAGTCTGAATTACGTGGAAACCCCGATATTCCCATTATTCATTCGAAGAAAAACACGAAAGCGTGAAGAAAAAATCATTCAATTTCCAACTATGCAGTGCTGGCAGCGTTATAAATGCCCAGAGGATCATAAATTTACCAGAAGTGCGAAATTCTATGCTTAATAACGATAGAGAGATGGTAAATGAGATCGTAATGCATTAAGAATTTCGAACGCGCAGTCGCTCGGTGGAAACCTCGTGAAAGAGGAACCGAAACGGAAGAGAATTAATGAAACGTCGGAACGAGAATTATTATTTAAAAAAAAATTGAAAGAAAATCAACGAGTACAGTGTGTCTGCATGAAATATTCGGAGTGAGAATTCCGCCGACGTTTGCAGAAATGTTAATTGCAGAAGTACGGTTTTCTGCAGACGGTCCGCTGTGCAAACGTTTGATAGCGGTGATGCCGCGCGCTGCAAGCATTCCTCGGGTATTACGGCAGTTGCAGCACCGAAGCATTATGCAGATTAGACGCAGTGCAGGTCGAAATACTCCTGATACTGCAGACGTTTCGTACACCGCCACCTTGTACCCTAACCGCGTGTACACGTCGAGCGTTCATGCTGTACCAAAGCGACCAAAGCGACGTACCCCACTTCCGTAATTTCCCTCATTTTCCCTGTTGCAGCTCGCTATGTGCTTTCTCGACTCCGCTGCGGGATCTACTGAATTCACTAACAGCTTTCGCATACAATAAGTTGTGTTCGGAACGATTATTCGAACAGTCGTGAATATCTGTAACATTATTCAATGTGTAATATAATTAGTTCACTGATATTGATGGTACCAGTACGAATAGGTTGACAACAATGAACCACGAGAATTTGATACTCCGTTACCCACAACTATTTATTAAACCGAAAGAACTTTAATAATAATAGTAATTATTATCCTGACTACTGTTTTTCGAAAATTAGAACGTATGCATTTTTTCTATTAGCAAATCAACTCTAATAACAATCGGTCTATTGGAAACAAAAAATAATTCCGCTCGCACCCGGACATTTTCCAGAAATGAAAATATGTTGGGGCGAAGTTGGAACTCGATACGTTGTACTTATTCAAGCACGAGCATTGCATATTTTATTCACAAATTTCGTGTGCACGAAAAATTTGATCGAATCGGAAATGTTTTTTATTTATGTAGGAAGACAAGAATACTCTGAGAAAAAAAACCATTATTTACTCGTATTTTACTTAAATTTTCTGAACAGTTCTCGGAATAATTCGATAAAAGAGGAAAATTAAGGATGCCGTAGCGTGCAACTCACGAAACGCAGATTTACAATTGCCAGCTCAAAACTTCCCAAAATGAGAATCCATGACGCATAGACAAGCAATTAATCGCTTGGTGAGACGCGTTAAGTCGATCGTTAACAGACAATCGACTATTACAGATGTCAAAAAGCACTGGAACAATAGTTGTGTCCGAAATAAGAATGTTCTTAGTAGATTTTTAATTCATCGGGTTCGGTTTTCAATATGAAGCCCATGGGCTTGTAATTCGTTTGTGTATTGTTAAGGTTCTCATGTTGTGGCTAAACAAAACCCCGTAGGCTTCTCAACGGAAACATGTTTATTTTGAAATATCATTGGTTTTATTAATGAGAGGTTATTCTTATTTTAAATATTGCAGCAATAAAGTAGTATAAAATAAAAGATTAATCTTATTATTTTGAAAAATGATAAATATATAAAATAAATAAGAAATAATGGATAAATTGTAAGGCGAGAATCATTTATCATAGTAATTATCATAATTCTATTGTAGTAACATATTTATTAATATGGTACTTAACATATTATTAACATCGATGACTTTCCAAGTCGACGATATAATTTTCTCTCAAAATCGATGGCCATGGACTTTTATTTGAAAACAAAAGATAGACTCAGATGGGTCCATAGTCGGATGGGCCTTTTAATTTTGGATGGAAATTTATGATATAATCTAAAGATTTTCGGAACGGTTGCTTTTCGAGAGATTTATTGACGACTATTCCAAATATTATATTATTCATCGTATAGAAATGAACGTTTTACGGAAAATTCGTTACGCGCTGCTGCTGTTTGTCGGGTAATTTTCGATGATTCGGTGACGGAAGTCGAGTGGCTCCGTTGAAAATTAAACCGCGTCAACTGTCGACAGCTGGCGATGGGGTTAAATCCGCGCGAAAAGCGGTCACCCGACCAAAATTGAAAACCATCCATCAGTGCAAGCGAGCTTCGAAACATACGCGCGCTTAGTACGTGGTGTTTGCAGGTATATCGCATTCGTTGTTTCTTTCTACGATCGTACGTTCGTAGCTTAACATCGTCACCGAATTCACAAATCATAGATGCAGCGATTTTGAAATTTTAAATTCATTTATTCATTTATTTATTGATGTTGTAGGATTGATGTTTTCCTGGCATTAATGCTGCAGAGCGTGCAATATCAAAGATAATGTAGTTTTGCACAGCTGAGAAGACGGCAAAATCAATCGTTTATCGACGACAAAATTTGCATAATGCGCAAGAACTAATTTACAATCCGAAGTGTGTTATAAATCACCTAACCGAACGGAACGTTAAAAAAATAAGTTGGTGTTGCTCCAATTATAATGTGAAATATTGAAGCATTATTGTTGTCAAAATGTACGCTAATCGATTTTTTTTCTCATCACGTATGACCAATCGTACGTCTCAAACAGAACAAGCAGAACGAATCGACCACAGCAAGTCCTCCACACTTTTCGCATGACGGTGATGTCTGACTATTCTCAACCGTTACCACTGCAAGCGTTTGATTCTCATTGGCTTTGACTACTCTTGACTCACGGTTTTCTTTGTCATTCAAAACGCAATGTACTGCGATTGATTGTAGACTTCTGCATTCCATGAGTTTCGTTTTTCTCTGGCATCAGACGAGAATACAAAAGACTTCCAACTTATTGTTCGATCAGCGTAAAACTCTCTCGGCAAAGAAAGCTCAGAATAGTTTGCATAATACAACGTCGTCGTTCTTATAGCTTTCTTGCCCTGGCTTTGCGGAAATTATTCTTTCATGCTGCGTTCGACCTTCCATGATTACATTTTCATTCGAATATTCTGATATTTTCTGCAGCTTGATTCTCTTAGCCAGCAAAAAATATCGGCTATTCTTACGAACCGAGCGAATAAATTCATTGTATTATCTTGTCTTATTTTTCGTTATTTTGTGTCGGTTTTCATTTTTCTTCGATCTACCAAAGTTTTAGCGTGCTTGTGGGATAACCGTAAAGATGATGTTGGCTATTAGTTTATGCTGGAAAATCGTTTAGGGGCTGGACGACCAGTGAGCTAGCGAAAACCCCATTTCGAACAAATCCGTCGGAACCGATTAAAATTACATCTTGGTGGATATTTTGAGTAAGTGGGAGTGCAAGTTCGTGGTTGGATAGTCTCACCCGCTCATTTCTCTCTCTCTCTCTCTCTCTTTCTCTCTCTCTCTCTCTCTCTCTCTCTCTCTCTCTCTCTCTCTCTCTCTCTCTCTCTCTCTCTCTCTCTCTCTCTCTCTCTCTCTCTCTCTCTTTCTCTCTCTTCCTCTCTCTACGACTATGCATCCCCCTTCTCTGGTGTCTGCTACTCTCTCCGCCTGGTTGCTGTAGCACGTCATTGCAGATTACTCGATATTTGCATACCACGATTACATACAACGTACCGTTAACCTCATTGATCGATCGATCCGAAATATAACATCATTGCAGCTCTCTCCGTGCGTTTTTATATAATCATACAGATATGATGAGTCTAACGATTCAGCGTAATCGTATTATTTTCGTAGTTATTGAATGTACTGTCTGTTTTCTGATTAATTCGTCTTTGTGCCTGCAAAGTACACTCCGGAAGGAATTTACAAGCATACCTCGCAACATCGAGCACATTTTTTTTACGAAATTGTAAATATAAGTGAATCATTGAAAATTCAGAGAATACATAATTATTATTTATTCTTTAGTAAATTTAAATCCATTGCGTGATGAGAGAATTTTATGAGTCGCAGTTTCACTGACCTCTTAGTAAAAATGGAGACTCCCGCAGGAGGGAAGCTCATTAGGATCGTTTCATCAACTTCGTCTAACTTTGCCCGACTCCATTGCGGCAAGTCACGGACCACCGGAAGACAAGCGGGTTTCAAGATTGGTCACGCAACCGTCGCTAATCGGAGTTTGATTAACCATAAATGGACTTGTTCAAACTAGACCTACAGAATCTCAATCGTCCTGGGTATAATCTCTTATCCATAAAGCAATTCAGTCGTATATAAATCATCAGAGATTTTTTAAGTATCGTTTTCGAATTACGTAAGGAAAAGAACGAATAACCTTCAACAAATAAAATGAACAAATAATCTGGAAAATGTATTTCATCCGTAAATTCTTCTACATGCGGGTCAATATTTCCGCTTCGCTCGAATTTTCCGAATAATCCTTCGCTCTCGATATCGGCAACCATATCACGCTTCTTCGTTTCGTCTCGAATGTTCAATAAGTCGCTTTTCCCCTCGGCTCATCGCTCGCGAGCTGCCGCAGTCTGCAATACGTGCAAAATGCACTAGCATCGAAACGACGCCCGAAGTTTCTCCCGTGCTTTTATCGCGCCCCCTCCTCCCCCCTTCCGCTTAGCACAAGTATAGCGTAGAGGTTGTGGTGGCAAAGTGGAGAAAGGTGAAAAGGCGAATGAGGTGGCTTCCCATTACTTTTCCTCACTTGGTTCGCTTTACTCGGATACGGGTTAAGTGGACTAAACGAGCGTGACTCATAGGTGCGAGCGCAATAAAATCAGCAAACGAGGTGAAGAGCGAGATATGTTGATTGAGAACTCTCAAATAAATATAGCAGCGAGATATGAATAGAGAGGAAAAATCCCCGCAATCGCATTAGCACCTCTCGGGTTTCCAGTTCTTACCGGGCGATTAAACATTTTCGTCCTGAAAATTGATTAATTAACTCTCGCACTAATCCAGACCAAACGACTCGCGATTTTTTCAAGCCTCGCAACCGTTGAAATTGGAAGGTGAATTGCGACGACGTTCTCGAAGTCGTCGCACGTTTCAAGCTTCTTCGAACGAACCTCGTCCAACCGCAATCTTGCGGCACTGCAGCTTCCCAACTGGGTTCACCTGTGGTCTCTTCAAAGTATTCCGCAGAGTACTTCACTTTTTTAAAAAAATTATTATTTTTGAAGGAACTTTCGTTTTTGCAACGCTATTATGCTACAAGAACAATATCAATCGTCTTCATTAGCGTTGATGCAAGTCGAGCTGTATTTCTTTTGTTCGCCAGTAGTCTGAAATAATAATCTGCTCCAATTAAATTGAAAACTCGGTATCGAATTTCCTGGTTATTCGACGGTAAAGGATTTTCCCATTTTATTTATAAACTTAATTCTTGAGTGCTTCGAGAGTTGCATCATTTATTCATCCACGGGCCAAAATAATTGTAAAAAATTGGCGTGTGCTCTCGCCCGAGCTCTACGTCTATCGCCCAACACGCGGGAAACAAGGCTAACGATACCAACGGCTGCCCCTAACATAGTTGGGCTTCCTGATCGAAAGTTGAAGTGATTTTAATGGCGTTTCGCGTAACGAGAAAACGAAGTTAAAGGAGGTACCTGCTGCACTGCGAGCTCTAACTCTCGACGCTCTAGTGCTACGGCTACTTCTATTACGAGTATCATCGTTGTTGTTATTTTTGAACGTTTGAAGCTACGTGGATTTTATAAAACTAAAGCCTCGTGTTTTATCATTGTGACGTACTATTATTGATATTATTATCATTATATTATTATTCAGATTGAATGGGTAGGTTTCTCTCACGCTGCGCCTCGACAACGAGACCTTTGACTCGATTATGCGCCACTCAGTCACCGGGCTTGTTACGATCTGGCGGAACGTTCCTGCTTTACGGAGCCATTGGTAGCGAGATGGGTTCACGGGTTTTTTTTTCCTTTTTTTTTTGTTGCTAATTCATTTATAGTCGCACGATTGAATTTCCTACTTAACTGCGTCGCTACTCTCAATATTGTGTCTCACTGACGCACAGAGTACTTCAACATAGCTACTTATTCAGAGATTGCCGCGCGGGTCTACCGGTCGCTACAGTGATTTTTAATTTTCAGTAGTTTGAGACCAATTCTTAGAAATTATTACAGATTATTCCCCACACAACATGAACTATTTCGATATATCCCACATCAGTATGTTCTATATGTCAAGCATTGTTGAATGTTGAATCAATTTATCACAATAAAAAGAATACATTTGAAAAAAATGAAGCAATCTGCATGCTTCCCCTAGATACGAAAAAAATTCAAAATAACTGCGATTCATCCTCGCCCTTAATACATATCCTCCATCGCATGATGACGAGATATTTTTTTGAAACTCGTTGAAATCGCATTCCCTCGCAGTTTCAGGCGCCGCATATTTTTCACGTTATGTCATTACTTACAGATATTTCGACGTAACCATTCATCTCGACAATGACGATGTACGCTGCCGGCGCTATGTAATTTGTCGAAACTTTTTCGCTGAATTTTTTTTTTTTCACTTTTCATCGGTCGTTGCGGGTGAGTCAGCGGATCACCGTCGGCTTCCTTGAATGGGACACTTTTCAATCGATCGAAAGGGGGTCTCTCATTTCGCGGGAGTGCTGGTTCCGTGCCATACTCGTGTCGTTTCCAATACCACGGGAGCTTCACGTGCGTCCTATACCGCTATCACGACTACTCAGCCGGCCCTTCTCCCCTGACCTCTCCCCGTCGACGAAAGCTTCGCACATACCGCGAGAACTCGATGAAAGCTCTTCCCTCTACTCCACAGCCTCTCGTCTATCCGCGATGACGACGGTTACAGCAATCGCGATCTCATTCACTTTATCCCTGTGGTCGATGAATTTATAGCAGTCTGTGATATCAAAGCTCGATAAAATCTTGCTCCTATAATTTTGGTTTTTTTTCTTATCGTTGACCTCAAATTTGTGGGCATCGATGTTTATTTTTATCTCTTTTATATTCACAGACTGCTAGAATCGACGGGAAATACGATTCGTCCATGGCGAGTAAATTTTTCAAGCGGTGACGAATATTTCTAAAGCGAAAGAAGCGAATCAACTTTTTACGATTTTAATTGAAACGATTGACGACGAATTCTACGATGGATGGTGGACTTTACCGGCACAGACATAAGTTTGCATTTGTATGAAACGATTGATATAGTTGGTTAGTAATCAAAACGTTTGTGAATCATTTATTTGCTCCTCTTCGGAAGAAGAGATTTGAATTCAATAACAAATTTCATTTAAAACGTTTCCAATCACGGTGAATTCTCGCTCTGGCAATATTGAACATTGGTCGAATATTTTCATGTGGATGTAACTGCAATGCCACGAGAAATTTACATTCGGAGGTTGCGTTGGAAATCGATCGAATGTCGGTGATAATAGCGCATGAATGCCACGCCTAAATCGAAGTATTCATGGAAATCGTGGAGTTGAAATGATCGGGGGATAGAATAAATATTTGCTCGATGTAATCATCCGAGCATGTCGACAAATTACGTGCCCACGATCGATCGTAACGATCTGCGTTAGAGGCAAAAACTATACCAATTATGATACAAGTACGGCCAAGGAATTCGGGGGTCTTACAACGCGATTAAAAAACTGCAGTATGTAAGCGTTATAATGAGATATGTCGGGCTAAATAAAGTGGCTAACGTGTTGCTAGCTGCTCCAAATCTAGGTATATTTTTCGCAGCGGAGCTACTCCCCCATATTTTCTGAATCCTAATGAAAAATTCCATCACCCGAAGAGATAAAAGGGATGAGAAAAGAGGGTGACTTGACGGGTGTGAAGTTGAAGAAAATGGTGCATTGAAAGTGGTTATGATACCGCGCACTATATTAGATAAAGCAAACGAAAAATATTTCGTAAGAGCGCAATACTGAAGAAACAAATAGGAAAGACAGATGGTAACTGGAATAGCCAAGTATCATTTTAAATTCGTCTGTGAAATGAACAAATATCTCGCTCCTTACGCGTTGAATTAAAAAAGAACTGTGTGATACTAGAGAGCAAGTCTAGAAAAGTCCCCGCCGAATATTAGTGAGTTTATTAAATCCAACGATAATTATTTCAAAATTTGACTCAACGAATTTGCGTGGCTGTCGTATTATCATAGTTTACATTTGTCAAATCAATTGCACGATACGAAAATCACATAAGGAATCATGGGATAAAATCCACTGGCTGTCGAAAGATCTTCCAAAAACTACACAGCTTGAAGAGTCAAAATTCCAGTGGACGAAATCAGTTGTTACCCCTAAGGGTGCACGAGTACCTTCGGAGCCAAAAATTCTCAAAACCGATGGACCACCTTCCAATCCGACCCTCACAAAATTACGACCTCCCACCTTTGCCTTTCAAACCCATTGTTAAGCAGATTTCAGCAGATTTTAACAGGTTATCAGGAGTGCAACGCCTTGGGCATGTTCATCTGCGCAATTGGTTTTAGCAGGGCGCGCCATACACCTCCCGTGCCACGTCAATGTTTTTCATCCGCTTCGCGTCACGTGCCAAGACTCCGTTTGCGGGAAATCCTACTCGAAGAGCTATACCAACACCATTGCACGATCACCGGAAGCTTTCCGCTTCCCTCGCAAGATTGCTATATGTTCGTCGACGTGCATAGGTCACGCCTATACGTAGTCCCCGCGAGGTCGAGCTCGGGTTCGAGGCACACACCGCTCTGGCCTATTTCTCGCGCACTTGAGCCTCGTCAAGCAGCGTCTGTGTTAACGTCGTAGCCCGCGGATACGGCTACAGGGTACTGACATCATTGTCGCAAGCTTTTGGCTCGGCTTCACTCCGTGTAAATCTGCTTCTTCCACATTTGCCCCGCACGCTCGTATTCCGGAGGCTCGTTGTTGTTATATATGTCGAGTGGAGGGTCCGTGACTACATATACGCGCGAAAACGACAACGATTCGTGATATCTGGAGAGTTAAATTGTGAATCATAGTGAAGAGGGTAGCAACCGTCGTTTTCTTGTGGCTTGATTCTTCTCGGGACACGCATGACCTTTGTAACGGCCGCGATCCTCACCGGCGATCACGTATGGTCATTGCCTAGCGAAAGTAGATCACGCCATCGAAATTTGGGGCCAATCACAACCCAATTTCGATGGCGTGATTTTACGTAGTGCGTAAATGTACCAAGACGAAGTAACGAGGCTCGGTGAGTCGTCCGACGCCCGTCGTGGAAAAGAGATGGTACGGCTCCGGGATGTCCACCATACGGCTAACCACGTGGTTATCATATAAAGTTAAAAATGATATTTATGATTTATGAACTATAATAAATTGATTAATATGAAAGTGTGCAACAAGGTGAACATGAAATATATAAATGGACTGTGAACAATGAAATATTTGGAATCTTATGGAATATGGCGACTGGCACGATTAAGTGCCAGTAGATAAATTGAACTATGAAACATAAAAAATGAAATATAAATCGAATTCTATAACGTGAACATAAATATGAATTAAAAGGAATCTATAAAAATGATAATTGTGTATCGAATGTATTTCAAAGGATTGATTCGCGGAGACAACGTGCAACGACAATCCCTAATGGACATTACAGATATATTGGAAACGGACCCATGATAACGCAATATGTGAAAGGATTGATTCGTGGCGACGACCTACGGAACGAAACGGACAAGATTAATTAATAATAAAATGATTATACGGAATGGATGGTGTGTGAATGAAATAAAATAATGATTATGTGCGTAAATAAATAAAATAATAACGATAAGTCGTCAACATACAAAATATAAAATAAGTCAACATTGTTTCTACCATTATTTATCAACAAACATCCCACAAAATCGACCCCACTCCGGCCAACCCAACATCAATTATAAAAATACAAGTACGATCGATAAAGATCCATTACACCTTTGTATTAAGCACATGTTTCAGATGTATCGTTAAGCTCCAACGCCAAAGTCGAAGTGAGCTGACACTAAAATAAATGGGAAATGAAACTGTCCGGGTCATTGACTTTCGGATTTACAAACTTGGGTAGTATATGTCAAGAGTATCATCATGTACGACACTTGGCTTCTACATTTCGTTCCCTTCCTTTTTTCATGTTATTTCTGCGCTATTTCCTGACTCCCCAGAATAGTGTTACTCGCAGCCATTCCCTCTCATAATGCCCTAGTGTCTCGTATTTTCACGAGAGCACAAGGAAACTGTGGAAAACTTGTCCGCGGCGTTATTCTACTGTCTTTCTAATGTATGAGAGAACATGAAAAGCACAGGGAGATTTCTTCACGCTCCACGGTTAGCGGGCAAACCAGTTTTGACCTAAGCACCCACCTACCTAAGTACTGACCGGGGCTCGATCAAGTTGACTTGGGTAGTCGCCAGAGCCACACACGGACCGTACGTCCACTGCGATCACTCATTTGTGGCTTAGTATGTTTTTTCTATTTTTGTGGAAACCCTATGTGTCCTCCGGTCCTCCTTTGTTACATTTCCACCGCGACAAACGTAAAACCTTTCTTTTCCAGCTTTACACGCGTATTAAACATACGTATTTGACTAGTCGATGGAAGTATACGATATATTTGTTCTGTTGAAGCTTCTCTGTGCGCCGCACCGTTCCATTTCCGCACCCATCCCTCAAAACGAGTTCTTTTTACCTAGCTCTCGCTTAACTCCACCCCGTCCTGTATGTCGGTTTAAATTTAAACGAGAAAACGGAATAGTTCTAAGCTGCGGAATTATAATGGTGAAGAAGTCAAAGGTCTGTTTGGACCTTGGAGTCTGTTTTGGAAGCTTTTCGAAAAGCGACGGTGTGAAAAGAAATGCTTCTTTGCAATTGAATCTCAAACGGTAGTTATTGTTGAATTAAAAAATTCGATAAGCTAACAATGGCGAGCATCACATGCCCTGAGGGGATGGCATAACATTTTCCATTAAACGCAAAATAAAGGATGGAGCACATCGCTAACCCGCAGCTCATATCGCTCTGAAATAATTATTCGAGGTTTTCAATTTCGCGTACGTCCGAATCCATCCCCCTCATGAAGGAGAGTAAAATTGCCGATCAGAAATGCCATGACGTAGTCAAATCAGTGTTTCGCGCAGCTACAGTTATGTTCTAGTTACGTACGTATTGCACAGGTAAGCAAGAGTCGAGAAAACCCTTGCGGCAGCAGTACGAAAAAAAGCGGATCGTCAGCATCTCTTCCGCCATCCATTGGATCCAATTGAGTGTCTTCGACTACACCGCATTCGCCATTATATCTATAGTCGCATCCAATACTATTTCTCTCGTATCGATAACGGCATAACTCCCGATATATCGTGTTTCTCCACTGAAATGGAAACAAGTAGAAACGCGTTGCAGTATATTTTCCGTGCTCCGTAGTTCCCTTATCGCCGACAATGTCAAGTCAGGTCGAGCCCGAGAGAGCTGCATCGAGTTTCAAGAGGCCGAGAATGCACCTCCGTCGAGGAGACTACCTCGACGACGACAACGGCGACGTCGGTGACAAGAACATTTACTATATTGCTGTCAAACCTAACATAATTTTAAATTTATTTCTTGCAATGACTTCTCCGAGCGTACAGCAGTCGATTACATTATGAAGTTATATGGTGGAAAAGAATGGAATTGTTCGTTTCACATTTTTTATTAACTTTTCACGGATAAGAAAAAAATAATTTGTATTTTGAAATATTAATATTATTTTTCTATGTTTTCGAATATATGTTTTTAGCCATTGTCGGCACGATAACTCAGTCAATTTTCAATACTTTTCAATACTTTTGTGAAATCTTCATTATTATGTTCTCTATGGTCTGACGAGATGTTTTTAAAATTTGTTTGTTTTCCAATTTGTTGTAAATTATTAAACTCAATTTTTTTCCGTTTTTCTTCGTATTGCATACAAAAGTTTTAAATACTGTGATTTTTTTATTAAAAAAACATTCTTCCGTCAGACTGGAACTACTACATTTTTTACTAGATTCTTTTTTATTTTTGGAAATCGGATAATTTTTGGTGAAGTTATCGAGTTGACCATGGTTTTCATCAGTGGTCCATTAATACCCGTAAGAAATAATGTTCATATTTTCTGAACAATGTTTTTTTTGTAGTTGAAAAGCTAATAAAAAATGTGAAATCACCAATTTTTTTTTTCACGATATATAACCTTCATAACATTTTTCGAAATTCGATCGGTTTTCAGCACGCCTAGGGGTATGTAAGCTCTTAACGAGGAGTGTTTTTTTTATGTCAATTAAATCACATCAGCAGTCGATTACCTTAACAGGGAGTGCCTTTTTTCATGACAATCAAATTACATTTCCATGCTCGGAATAAAAACTTCAAGAGTTATGAGAAGGACAAGTTTATTTTGCCGTTACTATCGCTCCGTATCATTGTCGGGGTTCTGCTAGTTTTGCATAGATGACAAACTAACGAATCGTTTTGCACAAAATAAATCGTAAAATCCATGTATATAAAGTGCATCGCTGTAGAATAATGCTGAAGCCTCAATAGTCATGCGAGAAAATTGCCAGAGATATACATACTACCCGATCAGACAGGTTCAAGTTCCGGAGGAGCGATTGAATCAGGCACGACTTGGTAGGTTACATTCCAATTTCCTATCCAAGAGGCTGCCAATTTTCCCATCGAGCGCAACGATTTTCTCGTTTCATCCCTCCCATTGGTCATTCCAGTACAGTCAGGATAAATCATTGGCCCTGTCTTGCCCTCAGTGAGTAAATTCCGATGCAAGAACCGAAAAAAGACTGACTTCCTCCTCTTGTCGAGCAAGCAGGGGAAGGGGCTTGTCTCAGGCGAGAAGGGGACGGAATCGATCTAACCGATCGCAATTATTTCCGTCTTCGCACACGGAATAGTATATTGTGTTGCAAGGGCGCGAAGTTGGCGATTCCCACCTGAATGCGAGGCTGATACGAGGCGTAGGCGCAGATGATGCCGAGGCGGATATGCCTATTTATAGGCGGATGCAAAAATATTTTTTTGTCATCCTCACCTGAGAATGACGCATTCTCGAACCAATTTGAGTGCGCGATGTGCCGGATTCTCGTATTTCTGAAGCCATGCGGGAATGTTTGATTCCCGTACTGTTCAATGACCCGAAGTAAAACAGGGATCATACGATCTGTCAATTGTTCAGGCACATTGCATATTAAAATTGGTACGAGAATGTGTCATTCTCATGTTAGGATGACAAAAAATAGTATGTTTGGCGCGGGCGCGATTGGCGATTCCCTTATGAATGCGAAGCGAGCACTCGGCTTGACGCCGACGATGCCCCGGCGGTGAGTTGCGGATGTCTCGTTTTCGCATACCCATCGACTCGACGTCGGCGACTCACCACCTCGGAGTTGTCTGCACCTACACCTCGTTTCAGCCTCGCATTCGCGCCCTTGCAACACAATATACTATTTTACGAAAAAACAAAATTATCGCCGGAAGTTGCAATCCGAAGTTGGATTCCAAAGGTCTGCATGCCATTTTAAGCGGTTTTTGAAGAGCTTTCAATCGGAACTTACGGGATCAACGCAGCTACAAAATTTGCGGGGCTATGATTTTTTGTATGGAAACTTTACGTTCTTCCCATCTTAATCAAATGGAAAAACTTGAAAAATCTTGCGCGACCCCTCAAAATGGTCCGATAGGGTTAATCTTTGGGGAAAATTCTCCTGATGCAAAATACTTTGAAATGAATGTATTCCGTTTAGAATTAGAATTTTTTTTTTTCAAGCCACCCTAATATATATGTTACGCGTAAAGCGCGATAAGCAGGCCGATCGCGATCTACCCGGGCTCGCTTTCGTAAAGCCCAAAATACCCAAAACCGAATGTTTGATCATTATTTTTTCCTTCTTTTTCATGCGTTTACACACATATTTAGGTTATTTATGTTATTTAGATTATTTTTTTAGATTATTTGGGTAATCGAAAATTGTACACGTTTCAGGCTACAAATGTTACGTGTAGAATTTCCGATTACCCGAATAAACTAAATAACATAATTAACCTAAATAACCGGAACAAATACCTAGATAAATGAATAACATAAACAAATAACCTAAATGTGTATGTAAACGCATGGGAAGAAAAAATATAAAAAAAATAATCAAATGTATTTCGGCCCAAGCGCAACGGATAGAACGCGGTTTACCCGGGTAAGGCCCGAAACGTGTTCAATTTTAGATACATTTCGGGTTCTATCCAGCGAAATCGGATGGATCGCGATCTACCCGATATCAGGCTTTATCCGTAACATATACACAACTCAATGATTGCTCATGAATAACCGTTTAATAAAACAACCAGCACATAAGTAACTTTGGCGGAACTACAATAAAATAGGAAGAAAAAAATTGAATAATTAAGGTCAGGCTTTAAATATTTCATCATGACAACCCGGATTGTGCCCAACCTGTCAACCCAATTCGGTCGATTCATTCGATCAGGACTAACAAAGATGTCCGATACTGGCTCTTTGTCAAATATGGGATTTCGATTCTCATGAGAACGGAACAAGTTCACCTTCGCAGTGTTCGAGCTGCCACGACTTCTGTGGCCCTGTCGTCAGACCTATCTGAGCCATGTTTAAGATTCCATCCACCCAATCGGACACCATCAATCTTGATTGAATCTGTTTCATATCGATAATTTCATATCGGGTTCATTTTCATCGATCCTATAAATCCAATGACCAAACGGACTTTTATACGAACCGGCGCTTACGCGCTGGTGAATAGGTCGCGATAGTTCGTCTCGGTAATGTCACCATTCATTGATACTGCCCGGACAATGTCCTATTATACGCTACTACCGCCTACGCACAAATGTACGTGCACGAGGTCTCTGAGTGAATAATGCTCAGTGTCGCTAGAATCAGGGACCAGCGGTGCTAGTAGATTGTGTGCAGTGCAGCCCCTATTATCCATTATGTCACGGGATATCGGGCGGATCCCTGACGATCCCCGAAATCTGGGATTTTAGTGACCAAACGTGTCGGTGAAATTCCACAGCCCAGCAACGTTCAGTCGTAAAAGGTCACATAGGCCGATCCCAATTTCAACAATTTATGGGTTATCGTCGAGCTGATGACATTCTCGTACTGATAAAATACCGCGGAATAATATCGATTGTGCTGGGTACGCTGTAAAACCTCATTGCGCGATTTTTGGCTCATCGCCAACGTGTAAAGTCCACAATCCGGAAGCACGTACCTCAAATATTACGCATCTGTTACGTGCTTTTTAATATCGAGCATATGTCTTCGGTCTCAATACCCCTGCTTCGCATCATTCTTTCAAATGTCTGATTTTTTAAAATATAATCTCTCATGTCTTGCAAACAAACTAAAATCGATCCACGAGGGATTTAGTTGCAAAGCGACGAAACATCGGTAATTCTTTTATGTCGTTGTTCGCGATTTTTTCCCGGATCAATTGTCCGAAGTTATTACTGTTGTTACTGGAGGATGGAATAAAAAATTCCGGGTGATGAGTATGTGGAAAGTACGCAAAGAGAATAATACAATGCTGTAAACTTTAAGCCTCGACGAGACAAGTCTGAGCTCCCGCCAAAGCTCGTTTGAATTTTAACGGCGCTGCGAGTTGGTTCGCATTTAACGGGTGTAACGCCAAATTCCAGCTTCTTCACTATCTAACGTGTTACAATGTATACTATCGGAGGTGGAATTATCGTCGCTCTTCACGTAATCCATGAAAACGGCGACGCAGCTAAACCGTCCGGGAAGGGAGAGCCCTGATGATGCGCGCATGGAGAGAGGGTTCTCGTACCGTATTTACCTTTCACACAGCCCTGTATGCTTATTCCCTTCATGACAACTTCAGCGACTAACTTTACGATTCCTGATCGAGTAAGTAAAAAAACTATATCCAAATTTTCAAATTTGATCAATAATTTCATTGATTCAATCACAAAATTAAACATAAAATTTCACAATTATGTTTCGATAAAATCACTAATAATTATATTAGTATATATTCGATTCAATTATTATTATTTTTTTTTCATTTTTGTTAATCTGTTGGCTCATAGTTCGGCTGACTACAATACAGCTCCAATTGTTTTCCGCATGTTTAAAAAACCAAAAAATCATGAAGATGTAAAAACTTTAAGACGTGACACGATTCCCCGAAGTTCATTTGTACTTCGCGACGATTATGGCAAGTTTGAGAGCGAACAATGCTTTTCGCAAGCACGCTACGCCAGCGAGCTTCAAAGGTCCGCAATACCGAACATGATCCCGTGATTTACCGCACGCGAAGGGGAAATCTTCCATGCAAACATTTCGAACTTTAATTTTGACGATCACGTTTCAAGTAGAACGAAGCTGGATGCGAGGAAGAAGCTAACGACCGAGCGTCTACCAATATGTTTCTATGTATACATATTGCCTATCTATATAAACCTGGCACCTATCTATTCACGATCGATCGTTTCTCAAGCTGGCGTCCCCGAAGTGCTGCGAAGAAGGTGGAGCTTTTCCATTTCCCAACAATTTCCGGAATATCGTCGGGCCCACTCGATCTTGGAACTTTTCATCGAGCGGTCGTTTCGTGGTTTTGTGCTGCCTCGAAGCGAAACTCGTCATCGTATCACATACGTTTTCAATGGGGAGTGGCTTTCTCAATATTGCTGTACTTCCTTTCAACACTCGACGCGTAGGTCACGAGAAATAATCGTCTTCGATGGAACAATAAATAGAATGGGTACCAAACTTGCAATAGGACTCTCAACCTGGATTTTTCGTGACACATATCTGAAATTACTTTTTGCTCCAATACTTATGGTATCGAAAAATAACGCTTTGTTACCCGAACAGCCTTATTGATCATGGTTTTATTCGGTTACGAGAAAAAAATAAATAACTTCAGGGGCTCGAGCGGATCTAGACACCATTCCATAACGTTGGGGCTTAAATCTGAGTGAGAAGATATGCGAAGTAATAATGGATAGCCGTTTCATTGTTGCGTCCTTTCCGTCTTTCCTCGAAAACTCGGTCTTGCCATTATTTTTATTATTATTATTATTATTATTATTTCTATTATTATTATTATTATTATTATTATTATTATTTCTATTATTACATTAATAATAGTTAGAAAATAGACCTGAAAGCCTGAAGGGACGAAGAGCATATACTTTATTGTATTGACTTATATGGAATCCAGAAGATTCCACATAATTCAAGTTATTCATAATTGATTGGATTTCTATAGTATTGGCTTCTGTTTTACCCATAAGAAAACGGTTTGTCCAGTGTACTATACAATTCCTACGGCTCCACCCGCATTATGCAACAATTTCTTTGGCGACGAGTACAGCTGTCAAAATCATTGAGAAAATATTTACAAAGATTATATGCATTCTCATCACAATACTATTTACAGTATTGTCGAGAGAAATCGTCTACTTCTAACTCATGCATAATCCTAACCGTATTTATGAGAAATACTCGGTGCTCAAAACTTATAAACTTTTCCTGCAATTCCATTCCACTTTCATTTCTAATGCTTTTTCCGCACAACACTGGTGATTCTTCCTTCGCATCGAAACTTCGAACTGGCTATCGAAAAAGTTCGGCCTTCCCCGAGCCCCTGAGGTCCTTCCGCAATGGTAATACGTTCGAGAGTATTTTACGAATAATTCTATACTCTCGCGCGCTCCTGCTTTCACGTTCTCTCGCCCTTTCTCGAGCTCGTTTTGAACAGTTATTCCCAAACGTTTGGAAACATTTCAACCTGCACGTAAATTTATGCGACCCCGAAGACTTTTAATTACTGTTTATGTTCGTAATCCATTCGGTTTTGTTTGGGCTTTCGTGCGTTAGGGATATTTTGACGCGGTGTTGTTTACCAAAAGTAGTTTTCAAATTCACGTGGGATTTTATTCAATGGATTGTTGGTGTTCCGGAGATAAATCTATGACTTAAATGGAAATTAATCAGGACAAATGGTCGCATACGATTGGAGGAAGTCGAGAGCGTTGGAAGAAATTTACCTTCACCAAATGTGCTTCCGTGTTTTACTAGATTGAGAATTAAACGGGGAAGACTGTTGAGGAGATTTAATGATCGAGAAGAGCTCGGTAGCTCCGAATTCCTTCGAAATGGTCGACTCCCATCGGAGCACGTTATCCATAGAATTATTCGGAATAATTAGCCCTGTTTTGCGAACAAGAAGAAGAAAAAAAGTTTAAGTTTCGAAACAGTAAGGAGAACTTGCAGTGGGAACGAAGTTTTCCCATTCTACCGCAAAGTTTTGCTCCGCCTCGCTGGGACTCTATGTTGTCCCACGCGTCTATCCTCGGGGAATCGTACACTTCGCAGCACGATCACCGATTCTTCCAACGTATGTGGCAAACCTCGGGATCTAAGGCGCAGAAGGGGAGCAAGAGAAATATACCTTATCCCAATAAATTTATGAGTTTACTCGTGAGAAACGATCGGCCGAAATTACGCCATTATGTGGCCGAATAAAGTGACAAAAATAACACAAATGGTATGTGTTTTCCTGAAGATCGTGCCCTTGAATTTCATGTAATAAATAAATTCCAAAGTGATGCACAGTATAGCACGAAATTATTATTATTCGTGGAATTATGGAAAAAAATTTAATATACAGATTGGCATCGAACTGAATTGCAGTAATCAAAACCACATTCTTTCATTACTTAAAAAAGCGACGGAACAACGGTTTCTCGTGAATACAAAAATTCGAGCGACAATCGAAACTTTTTCCAGGATAATATTGTCGAAATTCGATTAAGAAACGTCATCCTACTTATTAGTTATTAGATTTCATAGTTACTGAATATTGATTTTTTTTTAACCAATAACATTATGTTTAGTATTTAGGAAAAAATGAGTTACTGCTAATACCGTTTAAATGCCGGACAATACTATTGCAAATTTTCGAGCTACTTAATTCAAACTTGCTCTCAAAAACTCCGTTAAAAAATTTGCAAGGTCTCCGTCTGCAATATTCAGAAACCATAATAGTATCGAAGGAATATTGACTGCAGTGGTTGCTACCGCCCAATTTGTACGCTTAAAGTTTACCATAGTCATGATGCTTATATATCCACGGTCGTTGTTCCCGTCGTTATTCAAATACGCTTTGAGTGCTCACCTGTAGGTAATGAAGGCGAAAACCAGAGCGACCAGGGAGAGACTGCCTCCGAGCACAACAATGAGGCTCAGTACACCATCTTGATCCAAGTTGGCCGCTATTCCCGTTGATATCCCGTTTGGAATCCCGCCATGGTGAGGAAACCGATGAATCACTCCGGTGTACAGGGTATCCATGGTTTTCCTTCGTTCACTTCCCGTCTCCGCTTGTATACTTCCCTTTCCTCGTGCTTTCGGATCGCGCTCCTTTCACGTCCACAGAAATCCGGACGTGACGACCGTCAGCGCGTCTGCTGCATCTGAAAGACAGCGTCAAGTACGTTTGTACGGGAGAAAGCTCAAGAACCGCCGCCGCATCGCCACCGAGAATAGCTTGAAAACCGCCTTTATCTACGCGTACCAGTGAACCGACGGAAACTCGGCTTCCCACCTTCCGCCTACTACCCTTACGATGACTCGGATTCATTCGCCACGACGGAGGAATTATTGAATTTCCAACGAGCTTTTGCCGTGCTTCAATTAACGAATTCATCATTGTTCTTTGGCCTGAATCAGTTTTCTTTTGTTTTGCTCAAATAAGATGCTTCAAGGACTTACATGGGGTTCGAAGGTTAAAAAAAACCTATATTTTTTCTAATTTTCTGAAAATAATGAAAGAATCATTTTATTGAAGTTTTCAAGCATGTAGAAGAGCAACATTTTAACAATATTTTATGAGTGTTTCATTCTGAATTTTTCGAATTCAGCCTCTGGGACCTGGTTTTCGGAGACCCCTCAGAATAAAATATCCTCGCGGTGCTCGGGATAACTCGTGATAGCTTTCGGTGACATCGAAAAACCAAATATTTGCTATTAGGTGCGTTGTTGAACGGAGGATTTTGAAAGAAATTGAAATTGAGTTTTTGGCAGTGTTGTATGCAAAAAAGTACGAATTTTCGTATAATCTACACCATGTATCGGTTGTGAAATAAGTTGTAATAAAAAAATGAACCGACGTTCAATCGCTGGTCGATCCTATCTAGAAGAAGTGTGCAAAATGTTAATAAGATACGACGATACACCTGCGACGCTCCCAGCCGGCCGAGCTGAATGAGATGAATTTCCGAAGATTCTCTCTCCTAGAGATTGATTTGAAACTTTGGGAAAATATTCTTCACATTGTGTACTACAAGATAACATTTCTTCAAAAATGGATTCTGTGTAATTTCGGAACCCATGTAAGCCTTTGAACAATAAATCAGCCATGAGATTTTAAAGAAAAATACCGAGCATTTATTATATAAGATAAAAATGTCATCTTTTTTTTTACTTCCTCATAATTTTGAGAAATATTACGCTCTGAATGTCGCGATCGCGTCGATGAAAATCTGAATTTTCAGTTTGATGGGGGATTCGCAATTTATTGCACGTACTTGAAATATTGATTTTGCGTGTCAAGGAATGAATTTCATGAGCATCGGTGTGTAGTTTCAATTTTACACCGATTTTCGAAACCTGTTCACGCTGATGTAATAACTTGTGAAACAATTTAGGTGTGCGATATTTAATTACTTTCTCAATTACTGTATGAACAAAATCTTCTCAAAATATAGATATTGTAATAATAATAATAAGATTTTTATTATTATAATAATATAGATATAATTTGAATCACTCTTCGATGAGTTTCATAAACAAGTTTCGAACGCATAATCTTTTTCGAGAAAAATAACTTTTGAAAAAGAATTTTCGAAAGAAGACTTATTTGTTACTCAGTCAACGATCAAAGCCTATTCTTGCCAGCAATGTTCGTCCTGGTTTGTATTTTTATTGGCAATATTTTTTACTACAGTATCATTCCATACTTTCACCAAACCGCAAGTCGTTCATCCACGTTTCTATCGCCGATCAAGCGTTATTTTTCCGGCATTGTCGTAAATTCACGGCGAAACGTACGTCACTGTGAATATTTCCAATATAATAGTTTAACCCAGGAGTAGGTAATAGCGCGTGAATAACCGAGTTTCCCGGTAGAATTCAATAATCCGCGGGGGTAGTTGCTGTCGTAAAGCGTCGGCCGTGATTCAGGAATTGATAGGTAAGACAGAACGAGCCAGGGATCTCCGAGGCTGGTTCATGGGGATATTACAAATTTATGGTACAGAATATGGTAATACGATATCTCAGCTAAACGCCGCCCATGGATTACCACTCCGGAGTACTTCGGACAACCCTCTTCAGTCGTCGATCCTCGTTAATCCGACTTTTCTTTCCGTCATGCAATCCAGTGACAAGATTGAATGATCCTCTTTTATCATTTACTTAAAGAAATATATGCATATATATTTCATGGGCCGAATAAGAATTCATCCGCTAGTCAGATATACCCTGAATAAGTATTCCAATGACGTGAATCTTTTCAGGAAAAGGAAGAACATAAACTTAAAGAAGGAAAACGAATGAAGCTACGACGACGATGAAGGGGACGATACGATATCTCGTCCTTGGCATCAATCTGTCGTGCAATCGTGTACAAAGTAATTTGTGGGGGTGGGCGAGGACCACACTAGCACCGAGAAAATTGTGCAATAAGAGCGTGGTACATATATATATATATTTAATATATATTTAATATATATATATATTAAATATATAGATATCTATTTTCTTCCTTCGCGCAACCTCCGGATCTCCGGGCCCGAGAATTCGCTACCGACCCGAGCTAATTGCTTTTACCACTAATCGAAATTTACGAGAGTCTACGTGAGTCTTTCGCACTCACTCCACCACCCCTTTATCACATATAGATATTCCAACGAAGAAGCCCACCGCCGTCACGTCAGATGAGAACTGCCGACCCACAGAGACTGCCTTGTAACACCGACTCCGCGAACAATGCGCAATAACTTCGCGTCTCGTAATTAAGAACAAACCGTGATTAACGAGAGCAATGACAAACGAGAGAGCGCGAGCGGGAAAGCTGCTGTTCTTGGTTCCGAAGTATTAGCAGTTGACGGGTTATTGCGATGCGGAAGTTCCAACAATTTTTTATTAAGCGCTCAAGAATGGCCGGAGAAATAAGTGGAAATTTCGATGACATTTATTGATCGTGCATCGGTAAAAATGATGGAATTTTCCGAAGCTATTCTCAGAAACGATGTCCGCTGCTACGGAATCCGGTTCTTTGTATGAAAAAACTAATAGAAGGAAAAAAAACCCCGATAGTCACTTTCTGTCGCAACTCATCAAAACAAAGGATACAAGTTCAATTGACATAGAATGTTGATTGTCCCAATTACTCATCTACATTGTCAAGACATGAAATACCGAAAGCAGAGTGGAAAAAAAATAAACAAAGGTGAGAAAATTATCGTAGACTCGATGTATAGCGAGTTTATGAAGAGCACTGTGTATGGCTTTACTCGGAGGTAATTCGAAATAGCGCGGAAAAGTGTAAGCGTGGCATTGCCCCCATTTGCGTTTCCGCTTGCGGAATAATAAACGAAGCCGGGGGTTAATTGAAGTAAAGAAACATGAATTTTACCGTTCGGCACGCGAGTCAAAAGCTTCAGCAACACACGAGGAGAAAGATTTCACAAATAGAAACTCATCGGTCGAAAAACGAAAATCTGTATCGACGGGCCGACCGATACAGGACAAAATAAATGTCATAGTTCAGAGCAGGAGAGAAGGAAAAACAAACAAATGGTAGATAGATAAATAGATATGAGAAAAAAAAATAATGTCGTGAAAAGTAATTTCGTTGAAATGATTCGGAGCTTAAGCGAAGCGTGAACTTGGCATTTAATTTCCCGCCGCTTTTACTGGTTCCATGGTTCTGGTTCGGCGGCTTTGTTTCGGTCGGGACGCGAATCGTCCGACTCGTTCGTTCACAACGTGAAACGAAATGTCCGGCAATGAGACTTCTACCGCGATAGAGTAATGCTGGCCCGCGGCATCGCGTACAGACGTAACACGAGAGTCGTTTAATTACTAACATTTTACTTTTCACAGATATGAGACGGGGACTGACGCGTTTCGTATTAAACCTCAGGTTGATAACGTATCCTTTTATTTGAAACCCTAGTTATTGACGGAGAGGACCGAAAATATTTTGGAAATCATGTGTCCTCAACCACTGGATTTTTCGCATGAGAAGTTTTTGCATTTTCTTAGGGTTCTCATGGTATACATAAATAGAATCTTACGGGCTTTTCAATGTCAACAGGTTTATTTAAAAATAATATTTATTTGATTACCGAGAGGTTATTTTGATTCCAAATATTGCAACATAAAAACGATATAAAATAAAAAATGATTATTATCTTGAAATATTATAAATATAAAAGACAAATGAGAGACAAATAATAATGGCGAGGGGAGAATTATTACAATAAGTATTTTAAATTCAGAAGCAATCCGAAGAACAATTCGAGTTAGTTTTGCAAGATTTGTTGTAGCCTCCAAATAAAAACCTATGGGTTTCTATTTGGGAAACAAAATCCGAATGTAGGCCCGGATACGCCTTTTATCGGGAAAACCCGGTGAGTAAAAACCATGGAAACTATCGTTATGAACAAATAAACTGGTTTATAAAAAAAAATATTGTACATACAAGTGTAAGGATATGGAAAGAATAAAAAAGACCTTCTGAAGAGGCTCCGCAGAGAGGGGCGAAACGTAAAAAGAGAATAAAAAAGTTCTTCATGGTTGTCAGTCGCCAAAACCAAAAGAAAACCAAAAAAACCATGGAAGCTACCGACAAATGAGAAAAATGTAATAACGTTATTTATTTGTTTCTCGTCGAGCTTCTGCTTGTCTATCGGTAGATATTATCGACAATAAAATAAACAACAACGTGTTTTTCTATCGGGATAGCACCGGAAGCTCGTCAATATTTTCTTGTAGCATTCTCGCGTACGTGTTCCAGAGTCTCAGGAAGAATCGATTTCGTTCATGCGTTCTCTTACTCCCACAATAAATGAGCTTTCGCCTCCTCTGCCTCCGTGGCTCGTCTCGCTCTCCGCAGGATCTACGATATTATTTACTCGCACGCGACGACAGCCACGGAGTGGTCGATTAATTCGCGATCGATATTACGTGTTAACCACCTGCAGGTTCTATAAAAGTCCTATGTACGTTCTTCGTTCCATTAACTTAATTTCGAAGAGCTAGCTGGGAAAATTAACCTTGAGGTTGTATATAGGTGGATTTTTTAAATTATTAAAGACGTTTTGTTCGTAGATTTGCTGATAAAGAATTAAAAAATAATCGTTCCATTAAGTCTATGCAGTCGGATAATAAAAATTTAAATGAAGGTCTGATTCATGGCCCAACAGAGCTGTAACAGAATAGAATAAAATCTTTCACACTTTTTCAATTGATTCCTCTTTTATTTTTAATTATTTTCAGAATAGAAGACGTAAATACTGAAAACCGGTAAATAAAAATTCTGAAACTCAACAGAACCGTCTTATCAGGTCGATGCAGTCGAATTGAGAAAATTCACAATAAACCTTGGATTGATAGCCAAAAAGAATGACAGCAAAAGAGGGTGAAATATCAGAGAAACGACATCACCGAAAAACTGGGGATTTTTTTGTTCCAAAACCCCCATGATGCGGAAGATATCGAGGGTTTATATTGACACAAGGGGTGTCGGGAACGTATACGTAGGAAACAATAAGAGAGTTTGTTTTCCCCTAAAAATAAATCTTCTCCGTCGTGATGCCACGGTGGATGTCCTTTCGAAGTATTTATCAGTCCTATATATTCCCGGCTTTTTTCTTCGCCGCAAAACTTATCAAAGAAATACCGCTTTGCGGTAAAGAACAAATGCCAAACACGCGAGTGTTTGGTGTCAATTTTAATGTTCCCACGAAATAACGACTATATTTTTTTGCTTTTGCTTCCACCCAAGATCTTTCATCAATATATTTTAACCAAAAAAACCCAAATAATACGACTAACAAAAAAAAGAAGCAATGAGTTAACGTGAACAAAATCAAGCACATAAACGTCGCGTGTATCTATTTATTTGTAAGACAATTACATGCTGACATAAATGTGTTTACTGTTCTGGACGTTCATCCTTTTCCCTTTTCGTAACATTCTCCAACACTGAAAGTGTCGACCTTGTCAGGACGAGCGAGGTGCAATGCTTGCGAGTAATTACGAAGATAAAAAAAGAAATAAAAACCTACAAATGCAAAGCAAGCATTCGGAAGGAGCTTACCATGAAATTACAAAAATTACGATGTGTTTTCGTTCTCGAGGTGCACTCTCTCGTCACATTCTCCACTCTCACCGTTTCTCCTCGTTACGATTGTTTGCAGGAATGCTTTGAGCCAGTTATTTCCGTTCCGTTTGTTCGATACACCTGAGAAATTTCGCGAGCAATGCGGTAACGAATTCACGCGTTTGTTTCAAACTATCGTTCGCTCGTGTCGCATTGAAATTCGGCTGGAACCAAATTCTTCATCGAAAACTAAGCGAGGACGGTTTTCTTCGACGGACATAATATTATTGGTCCTTTGAATTTCGCCCAATTTATTACATTTCATTAACTTTGAATCTTCAATTTTTCACTCATACTTTAGTACAAGAATTACGAAATATTTTTGTATCTTTACCAGTTCTTTTTTTTTCATCTATATATTAGGAAGTCGGCATAAACCAATGTCACTCGATCCGTTTCATTACGTCGAAGCGTTTCACCATCGTGCGAACACTAAATTTAATGAATAATGTCTATTGCTCCAAAATAAATGTTGACCCGGAAAACGCAACCGGATATAAAGAAAAGAAGGTTTTTTCCGGGATATTCGATAAAAAGTGCAGTACTGCCGTAGCTGTCGGGTTGCGGAACGCGACTGAAACCCGCGAGTTCCTATGAGTCGACCACGCTTTGCGATGTACGAGGCGCGCATGTTCGTCACGCCGGGGAACGTGCACGTTGCTTCCATTGCCGCCAGCTTTTGCTCCACTGGGTTAAGCTCGGAAGGTAGATGTTTTTTTTTTCTTCCTCGCATTCGCATGTCCTTTCGTGTGCCAGTGTATGACCTGACAGATCTGAGTGTAGGTATGTTACGATCGCATAAGGAATATGGCGGCTATAAAACTTTGCCACCTTGCGCTTTCTACGTATGTGTATACATTAGAGTGGTCCTTATATGGGGCTCGGACGAATTTTGAACCCCCTCCCCAGATTGGCTCCGAATGATTTTAAAAAAAGTTCCCAAAATTGGCAGCCCGCCATCTTTGAGACCGACCATTACCAGCAGAGGTCATTTTTCCCCTTTGAAATACACAGGATTATTTGACTCTCTAGTAATATGCCTATTTGGGTCTCTTGAAATCATCTGAAAAATCTAAGACTTGAGATACGTCTTGAGTCCGTGGCACCTTTGTGCATGAAAAAAAAATCTTACGGTTTGACTTCGAAATGGTTATGGGTCATTCCACGCCGATGTATAAACATTTTTTTCGGTTTCTTCTTATTTCCGGATAATATTGTCAGAAATTTGTTTAGATTTGTAATATCGATCCTAAAATTAAAAATACTGGTCTTGAAAGCCATATTGGTCATTTCGACGCAACTTGTTTTTTTTTCTTCTTTCGTTTTTCTCCAGTTTCCGAATAATTTTGTCGAAAGAAAATCCAAAATATCCGATCTCATTCTCAAGATTGAAAAATACTGGTCTTGAAATCAGTATGAACCATTCCAACTCGAAACACTATTTATTTTTCGTTTGAAAAATGTTAATAGTAAAAGTACACTCAACTCTTGTTCGTGACTTCTCGTTATTTTCATATCGATTTCAATTGTTTTTCGAAAAATCCTGTGCATTTCAAAGGGGAAAAATGACCCCTGCTGGTAATGGCCGGTTTCAAAGATGGCGGGCTGTCAATTTAGGAAACTTTTAAAAAAAATTTAGAGTCAATCTGGGGGGGGGGGTCAAAATTCGTCCGAGCCCCGTATAAGGACCACTCTAGTGTACATATACATTCGTACATATATTTTCATTTCCCCAACCGGCTGTTTTTTCGTTTCCCTCGATTCGTACTTTCGTGGTTTTTCTCTTCAGTAAGTCGAATACAACTCACGATTATTTCTGTTGCGTGAGTCGCTCCCGCAAGCGAAAAATGTTTTCCAATAAGGTTCAGGTCAAACTTATTTGTATAAAGTCTATAAATTGAAATCTAACATTTTTTATTTGATTCGAACACAAACAGGAAACGAGAAAAAGTGAATGTGTTCAATATCAAACCTTCCCGCTATTTACATCAGACCGTCGGAGCACCCAAGCTCTGATTAAACATCTGCAATTACGCTATAGTTATATTCTATCATTTCGTAAGGACGGCTTAATCGTTCGTTGAATTTCTGGTTCTATTTGAAATATTCTATATTTTCTCAATGCCTCGAGGCTCTTCGAGTATCAAAGAGATCCAGCGGTATTCCTATTCGTTATCACAGAGAGTAAAGTATGCGAGCGGAAAGAGTCAATTCCCGGTTTCTCTGTTATTCCCCATAAAATCATGATTAATGAACATTAATTAAACTATAATGTGCATGGAAATTGAAATTATTTCAAATTGATTTTTTTCAGTTAGTTTCGTGTCTGTTATTGCATATTGAAGTTTATTTTTAACACACGTCTGGCAAGTATATTTGCGATTTCCCAACAATAGTTTCAGATTTATCGTCATTGTTATAGTAAAGAGCCACGGAGTCCAGATCACCCAGCTGAGCTTTTCCAACCCGACAGGTATACGTGCTCTATCGGAATAACGTGAAGCCGCATAATGTGACGCGACTTGCTAGGCTGATCGGTGTGGAGAGAGGCTGCTTCCGATTAATCAGACCACTAGGGTCAAATCCGAACGGTCTATCGAATACCAACTTTTTTCCATTTTTATACATCTATGATATCCAAAAATTCGTAGCTCGGCTTCGAAAACAGATATCCGATGTTTTATAAATTTTGGTTTTTTCTTACTCAAACAATCAAAATATTCGTAAACGATGTTCGATAATTGGACACAATGAGCGAAGAAAACTATGAGATACGAGATTTAACCTGACGCAGTAATTTAATCAAACACTCAGCGAGTTTCGCGTTTTCTCTCAGATGCGTCAGCAACAATAATGCTACCCTCGTCATTAGGACCGTTATATAGCACCTCGCTTATTTGTTGTGTCCAGAAGCTCTTATTCGCTTTGGTTGCTTTGTTTGTGATGAATAATTCACCAGTTCGGTTAATTTCATATACGATAACGCCAATTCGGAGATATCCCAATTCGTCAATCGATCCAGCCCTACCTGCACTACCCTGTTTACTCTCACCTACACTAGTGACTCACCATTCCGAGTAGGTACTGCAACAGAGGGAGGCACACAAGCGTTTCTCATGAGAAAATATATGAGCGGATCCATCGGATTTCGGACAACGTTGGACTTTAATATCTGGGATATTTATGATATTTACCAGTTCTAACTGCACGTTAAAGAACATTATTTGCATTTTTTCAGACTCTTTTCTATTACTTTGGCCGCTGCCAATCAAGATATTTTTCATTTTTACGTTATTCCTTCAAGTATTTTTTGACATGCTTAGGGTACGCGTTTGAAAGAATATATGAAGAATCTATTTTTGACCTGAAAACATCTCAGCTTTTCGAAAAAAATATTACTTCTTTATTTCGACGCTCGAAAATTCATTAAAATCAAATTTTTAACTTAAACTGCTGTTTTTCGTCCATTGCATAAAATTTTGGGATTTTCTTCAATACCTTCCCCGAAAAGATAAGATAATTTCACGTCAAAAACTTCGTGAACTTTAGATTTTCCCTATATTTCCCCAGCCGCGTAAGCGTGTCGAAAAAGCACTTAAAGAACGAAAAAAAAAAGTACCTTACTAATTGACAGCTGCCAAAATAATGAGAAAAAAAATCTGAAAAAATTGTTTTTTAACATGCACTCCAAGCATGTAGATATCGTAAAGATCCCAGATGGTGAAGCCCAAAGTTGTTCGAAATTCAACGGATCCACCTATACATTTTAGTTTAAAACCGCGGAAGTAGCGATTCATCGTAGACTTAAATCAAAAGCATCAACAGTTTTTTTCCTCAAAAGCAAATAACAGATCCCAAAATTGTTTCGTAAGCGCTCTGCGTCTCGTACCGACAGCATAAATTGTGTGTGCGGCCCTTTCCTATAAGTAGACGATTGAAATGAGTGATATGAATCGGTGGCATTAGCACGGTGGTAGAGTGCTCGCGTCGGAAGGGCAATGTCATCGATTCCCGGAATGCATCATATATTTTCCCCCTTCAAAACTTCAGCAGGACGTTATTTCTTCGCACGTCCTACACATCCCGTCAATCGATCGCTCGGTCATCCCACGTGAAATAAACGTAGGTAACCCGTCCTAGCGTGGGTAGCAAGTACCAGCTGTACAACGTCCCGATTAATTATACGCCCTTCTGATAGCGCAGTAATAGAAATCCACAGAGCATTCGTTCTCCCTCCGTCCCGTGAAGCTTTTCTGCTTCGACCCATACAAACATCCCGATGCACTCGTACACCCGATTTCACACGGTGCTGTCTTAACACGAGCTGCTAAAATGATTAATCAGAGCTCATCGCCCTACGCGAAGGTGGTCGACATACTCCTGAAGCCTGCATAATATTACAAACACCGAGTTCCGAGAAATCAATCAATTATAACGGGAACGACTGATGTTTTGTCACGTGCTCGAGTTCTGAATGGGGTTTCGGTTCCTCGTTAGCAGACAATATTGAAACCGATAAATCACTCGAACAAACATTAGTCCAAAGTAGATACCCACCTCTGCAACTCGATGAAACCTATTCAACGAGAGATATCATCGTGCGGTCGTTCGGCATTTGCATTAGTCGACAAACGGGAATTCCAGGTCGGCAAGTGGATGAGCACGGGAGCCGCGGAAATTTGCAATACTCAATCGCGCGGTCCGCGTGGTAACATATACTGGTCGATATGTGGAATTTGTGTGGGCATGCGTGTCGTCTCATTGAATCCGTTTAATTAAACGTCGATATTAAACGTCGTTTGTTATTTATATAACAGATTGCAGGCAACGATTAACTATTTACCGACCATTTAATCTGTTTTGCGTTGATCGTCGAACCTTTTGTATCAATGTGGGGTGTGTGTACAGTGAAATGTGTAATAATAATAATAATTTGAAAAAAAACGCCAAGTTTTCATTGCGAAGCTTAATATTATATGGGATGGCAGAGATAGGACCACACCTGGCGATTTTCTTATCGAATATAAGAATTGCTGGTAATAATATATAGTGATCTTCAATTTAAAAGAATTTCCTAATTTCTTTTCTTTTTTTTTTTTTGAGACCAACATCCCGTATTCGTACCCGCATATTAGGGTCGTATTTCTTCGGAGTTTTTTCGCTGGATGGAGATGGACAAAAAAGCCTCTTGCTTGAAGAATGGTATGGCTGATAACGAAGGACTAGAGTTACGGGACCATTCGTCTCCCTACGACCCTTCACACGGCATCTACTTTTGCCGTGAATGACTAACGATGTCGGTCGAGTGACGTCGTTGACTCCGTATTATTACGTATTGTGGGTTACTCTGCGGGGCGAGGAAAATTTGACGTGTTCAGAACCGAGGAAATTTAATTTTTTTTGTATGTACGATAAGGAATTGCAATTTTATGATATTCCATGATTTTGCTATCGCGCTATGTAGCAGGTATCGAGAATTTTCTGCTCTCGAGTTTTTATTCAAGACGCATTCTAAAACTTTTTCGGGAGGTTTTTTTTTCACGAATATTATTATTTTAATCGACGTGCGCCGTTGCGAGGTAGAAGAAAAATTTCGAGCGTTTCTAGATTTTTAATTCATTACTTGAGCGATGATTTTTTTTCTAGTTGCTTTACAATATCAGTCAAGATGATTGTAGATAATAAATAATTTAAAATCTTAGCCGTGAAAGCTGGTCCCGCACTTGTTTTTCTATTTAAGATTTTGTTATCATACATTGATGCTACAAAAATTATCCCGATAATCAGCTATCGTCAATTATCCCATAAAAAACAATATTACACTTTCAATTGACAAAGAATAAAGTGAACGTCGTTCTCGACAAAACCATGCTAATGCTATACTCAATGCCATCTTTCGGAAGAATTGGCTTTCGAAAGAGTCGCAAATGTTCGACAATGAGTATCGCTGCTTTCTTTAATCGTTCGAGTTATCCGTCGTATGATAAAAAAGGTTGCAAGAGCGATGCGCAGTGAACTCGTCGATAAGTTAGTATTCAGCAAGTTTATGGCGAATTTGCGGACCCATCGGGATATTTTGCTACAGCTCCTTAACTAAATTTATATCTCATCACATTTTGCGAAGAATGCAGCTTACATATATTCCCGGTACAACTTGGACCAAATTTCTGGTAAAGGATGCGATATTTGGCGCGTCCACTTGCTCGTATACGAGAAAGAATTACGATGCCTGGAAGCGAGCACGGAAAGTTGTGGCGAATATTTGACCCCAGCATTACTTCTGTCAACGGGTTTTACAATATTTCATTCTTGTGACATCTCGGGTCAAGCTCTCGGGTCCTCAAATCTCGCCGGCTTGTGCAGAACCAGACTCTTATGCTACAATGCTTCTGGATACAAGATTTCGTTCAAAGCCTGATTTTCCAAGCATTATTTTCTGCCCAAGATTAGCGAAAGCTGAATATAATAATTGGTGTTTCCAATAAGAACGAGCACCGATTGAAGTTGAAAAAGGATGCAAAGTCGAACCTTGCACATTGCTTCTTCATAATGTTTCACATTCGCCAGAGTTTCCTCTATGATTGGCTGAACTTTCACAACTTGAGAACGGCTTGAGATATCAAGCTGAAATTCGTCACACATGTAAAGGGTTCAAGGCGCATAGCACGATTAAATTTTTAGGAAAGTCCATGTAGTTTTCTTGTTTTTACGCGATTTTTAAAAAATTCAAAAATTTATTTTCGGTCTCTATCTCAATTTTGGCTTCCTCCTAGAGGAAGTCTCGGCAAATGTGAAAAATTATGAGGAAGCAATGTGCAAGGTTCGACTTTGCACTCTTGTTTTCATATAAAATTTGTTCGTAAATTGATCTAGTCCAGAATAAATGTATGGTGAGTTTCGTGGTAAATCTAGAAAATTGAAAGGCGCATCAAATTTAAACGCCTAGATGGATTTTACCCAAATTCAATACGATACATCTTCCGATAATAGTGCGACTTTGTACTAAATTTTAGTCCGATAACTGAAAAATTGTTGAAGCTAGTGCGCGCACGTTTATTTTTGAAAAATTTCAAAACGACATAAAACATGAATGGCTCCATGGATTTTGCCCAAATTCAATACGAAACATCTTTTGATAATAGTGCAACTTTGTGTCAAATTTTAGTCAGATATCTCAAAAAATGCACCAGCTAGAGAGCGCACAGCGATTTTTTACACCTTTCAAAATTCTTTAAAACGAAAGCACTGCATGGATTTTTTTCAAATTCAGTAACAAGAGAAATTGTGGGAGCAAGAGACTGAAGATAAATTTTTGAATTTTTAAAAAACCGCGTAAAACCAAAAGACCTACACGGATTTTTCGAAAAATTTAATCATGCTATGCGCCTTGAACCCTTTACATGTGTGACAAATTTCAGCTCCATATCTCAAGCCCTTCTCAAGTTGTGAACGTTCAACCAATATTACACACACACACACACACACATACACACATCCGGACATTTTTTCTGAATGTGATTTTTAGATGTTTTGGGACATTCTGAACACGTTTCCATGAACATGTGGAAAAAAAATGTCCACCAATGCAAAGCTTTCCCTATGAGGAAGCAAAAAACGAACAGAAACAGTTTGTACTCCTTCTACAACTACCGAATAATATTGTTTTTCCAATTACTCAAGCTCGGACGAATCAACGAAGGTTTGACACCTAAAGTGCCAGGAGAAAAAGTAAAAAGCACTTTTGTTTCGAATAATCATTTTTATTTTAATCCTTATCGATATTAAATAACGTAATTACGGTAGGGTATATATTTTACATGGAAAATTCTGAACTCACTCTCTGAACGCCCATAATCATCATATTATTCAAACTCCGATGTGACCGTTCGGTCGTCATAATCCGTATCATCGTTTGTGCTCTTTCTCAACATAGCAAGTTATACATAGCAATTGTCTAACGAAGGGGAGGTACACAGGAGGTGACTTATCCTCAATTACGATAGTTGAAAAATCGTAGATTTTTTAAAAATGTTTGTGTTTGTGTTCGTGTTTTTCATCGGAAAAATTCATCACCATAATCATCATCGTCATCGTCACAGTTTTCTTTCTTATCACGAATACTCATTACCACGAGTAATGTGAATTTATATATTATTAAAGTATGTATAACGCTCTTATGCGAGCCACAGCAATTTAAAAACGCAATTTTTCTTTTTATACAGAATGTTTCTGAGAGCTGTGCCAGGTGTTGAGTAAAATCTCGTTATTCCTATGGACGAAAAAAAAATATCGTTAATACCGCAGCATTTCGGTCCATGTGTTGGGCGTCGGTGAAACAATTAAAGTACCGAAGGTGCAATACAGTTGAAGTAATCGCTGACAAATACCGACTTTTTCCACCATTGGCTTACGCTCGATGACTTGCCGACGACACCCTGTATGCTCACAGTATATTATATAGATATATATATATATTCATGTCTGTATATATATATAGGCCTTTTCCTCCTATCTAAGAATTTGAAAGTCTAACTAAAAAAGCAAAGAATATAATGCACCGCGTTAAAATTGTTTCATTTTATATTCTCTCTCGTTTTTAGTGTGACGTATTTTGGATTCAATAATATTCTAGTTCTGTCTTCTCTTTCATCTTTCTCATCGTCATTCTCTCATTCGCTATTTGTGTTTTTTGTATTATTCGAGAAACATTAAATTATCGAAGGATTTTTTTCTCTTCATCTACCCCCAGTTATACCTTACTTACTTTCTCTCTCTTCCTTTCACTTTGTTGCTCTGTTTGTATGTGTGTGTGTGTATTTAAACTAATTGGTGCAAATATTCGTCGACTAAAGCAGTGACCTTACATGTTTTTTCTTTTGAAAATTATTTTTTATTATATCTCACAGACGTCCGACGATTGCGGCGATCGTAGTGAGAATGACACTTCTTGCCATGGTTTTTTCTAAATTTCAGAATGGAATTGAATCGTACTTTTACGAGAGGTCGAAAGATTGGAGCTTCATTGATCTTGAACAGTCAACCGATTAGTCGGTAGTAAATAATCAATGGAACACGGTAGACACATTCTCATGGAAGTCCGTTGATAAAGCGATCCACCGATTCGCTCTCTACTTCTGCGTGATCGCTAAAATTTTCTTCGTTTACATTATCAATTTTTTTTCCATTTCCCTAACTGGAGTTCTCGTAAATAGAATGGAAGATTCTATGATTCATCTAGCGTCTGGGGGTACAGGCACTGTTCTTTCACAGAGTAATAGTTTTTTTTTTCAGTTTCCCTCTTTACTTTTGTTTGCTGATTTTCGCTTCAGTTTTCTTCCAGCCTCTTTATCCTCCTTACTCGTTACGGACTGATGCGAGCGTGCCTCAAGTCGGCATAGATATGTGTCTGACAATTGCGGCAAGAATTTATTTTGTTTACGTTATAGTTTTGTCTGCTATTTCTTACAATTAAAAATAAATGTATTTCTCATTCGATAGTAATCTTTTCTTCCACATGGTTCTTCTCAATCGAAATTTCATTCGGTTTTCCCGCTCAATTCTTAACATCGAATATAATTGTGATTGTGAATTGAAGAAAACAAAACAAGCAAAACTGAGCTTGAATTGAGAGAACCAAAAAGTCGTATTCTTAGATATTCATCGATGTTACGTCCCGAGTGACATGTCGACGGCCAGAAACAAGTAGCCGAGACATAAATAAAAAGAAAAAGAAAAGAAAAACTTTCGAAAAAACTTAATTGCAATCTCTGGACGACGCGCCGTCGTCCCGGCCGACGGTTTCACGCGCGTTTATCATTTTTCCTCGAGCAACGTACGGTGATTCGGTTTGTTACCGAGTAAGCCTTAATTCAATTAATCACTAGTGTTCGATATTGGAAGGTGCGCGATTATTCGGGGGCAGTATTACAACGTAGATGTATACTTAACGAGTATATAAGCACAGTGGAATTGTAGATAATTACGAGAAGAAACAAGAGCCACGTTTGCCCCGTTACAGTACATATCAATATCACCGAATATTTCTTCATAACATTGAATATACAAATGAAGTTTTGTTCAATCTCCTCGCTTCGTAACTACCATTTTTATTTCTCTTTCTCAGGTAGCGGATTGATTTAACATCGCGGCAAGCGCTCGACCGTCAAAGCTAAAGAATGTACATACATTGGAGTCGAATCAATGATTAATCAATCTTTGAATCGAACACGCAAGTAAACTTCATCACTTAAGCTTAAGTTTCAGATGAATTACAATTTATTATATTTGGAATGTATTTTTTTCTTGTTTGGGAGAAAAACTAGATTTAGGCAAGTTTCTTTTCATCACTGTGTCATTCACATTTCTCGCGTTCTTTCTCTCGCCTACAATTCGACGTTTAATCGTCAACTCACGCTCAATCACTCGTTTTCTCAATTTTCCTTATCTTTTCACGACATAACGCCTGGAAAATTCATCTTACACACGAAAAAGTACTGCGTTCCGGCAATTGGAGTGGTTCCTCGACATTTCAACCGCCCGACAAAATAACCGTGACAAAATATGAGACAAAATAACCGCGACATAATAACCGAGACAAAATAACCAAATCATAAAACAACCAACTGAAAAAATAACCAAAGCATACAACAACCGACAGACGAAACAACCGAACGACAAGATAAAAGCAGCGAACCTAAAAGAAAAAGTAAACGATACAATGAAAAATCATAAAAATACATATATTTTGATACAATACTGCAAAATCGAAATAATCATGAATAACAACAATAAATTACCAATAATCAATAATAATTTACAATTTAAAGACGGATTTCATGAAACATTGCATTGTCGATCAAATAATTAAGGACAATAAATAACAATAAAAAAATGAATAATAAATAACAACGATAAATAATTAATTACAATCTCAATACGCAGGCAATAGTTTTCAAGAAACTCAAAATACTTGCCTATAATCTTTCATTCATTGAAAGCTGACTCATTCATTGACAGCTGATTCATTGTCAGCTGGGTTAATCCTTGCTCCTTCCTCGGTGGCGGTTATTATATATTCCGGTTATTTTGTCGTGCGGTTATTTTGTTTTCGGTTATTTTGTCGCGGTTATTTTGTCCGCGGTTGAAAAGTCGTGTCGCCAACTGGAGTACCGCGATTATTTAAATTAAACGGAACGTCAAAAAAAAAAAAAAAAAAAGCGCAATTTTAAATCTTACAATAATTAATGGTCGTGGTTAATCACTCGTCGCAGTTAATCACGTTGATGTACCGTGTTAATTTATCATTTGCCGGTTCCGGTGAATCGTGGGCTCGGAACTCGGTTGTCTCGTTTATAAATTAGCTTCCAACGAGCGCCTCCGTTTCTTCACTCTCGCTCATCAAAACTCACCCGCCCTGTCAACAGTCGTGTACAACTAGGATAATAATATTGCCGCAATTAATTGCTACATTTGTCCCAGAACGGTTATCAACGAATCGACGTTGCGGACCTTGCAGAACCTAGAACTAGGCAGATAACTGTCTACGTCAATAATTTCGAACACGGTGCTGCTCGTCGCTATTCTCGAATTTATGGTCATCGAGGTTTATTTTTTTTTTTTTCTATCGTCTGGAAGTTCTTGTGATAGGTTTAGCAAATTGCGAATTGTTCGAGTTACTCTGGATGTAGTCTCGTGGATATACCGAAGAGTGTTAAGAATGGAAGTTTAGGTATGCGAATTACGAATTCAACCCCGATGGATGATCTCCCGGCCACGTTTCAACTGGCATTTCCGATTCGACTCGATCGTTACTCATCACGTTTTGATGACAGTGATCCCATTCTATCCAGCGAGTTATTTCAGACATGCAACACCGCATCTCTCTTTAACAACCTTTATTCTTTAGATTTCAATGGAAATAAATTGAAACGAAATTTTTGCCTTTTAACACGTTTCCGGAGTCGCAACAAAAAATTTTTTTTTCCACATTACTGGTGTGCGTGGAATGAAGAATCTCATCGGAAGAGTTCGTACCTCACTCTACGCTTAAAAAGACTATTTGCGGTAAATATAAAAAATAAACAGCCTCGTCGTTTTCTGTTCACGACAATAAATACGTCAACGAACCCAGAAAACCTATCGATTATTGCGAAATTATTTCGTGGAAGTTACACAACCCGCATTGTCAAATATGAATAATCGTAACCAATAGTCGGTTCATTGTAAAAAAAGCAAATAAACCGCAAGGTTGCATGCGCGCTTCGAAGCCTCCGCGTTAAATTTAGTTTCTGCAATATCCGAGACGCTCTGTTGGATCCTCGGTGATCGTCGTCGATGGACTTCAGAACCCTCTTCAGTCGTCCCATGTGGGAAAACTATCTTGAGCGACGAACAATGCTCGAGCCTGCGACTGCGTTGTATCGGTTGTGACGTAACTCGGTGAACCACCGAAATTCGTGCTACCGAAGACCGGTTGACCAAAAGCATCCAACTGTTGATCTTCGTAGATGCTACGATCTTGGGCGACGTAATCCTGCGGCTTGGGATTCGTCGTGTGTTCGGTGATCTTAAGTTCGATATTGCCAGCATTCTCGCCACCGTCCAAGTTATCCGGATTATTTTCTTCGAGACTGCTGTGCTTTATGCCGTAGTAGAAGTACATGAAGAATCCTGAAAATCAAGGGGTAGCCGACGAGAATGGAATTGCGTGAGAAGAAGAATCAAACGTTGGGACAAGATCGTGTGAACGGATGAAGTTGGTCTACTCACCGAGCGTCATCCAAATTGTGAATCTAACAAGAGTCAGGATGCTCAGTTTGAAGATAAGGTAGATGTTGACGGTAACAGCGATTGCCGGGACGAATGGGAGTCCTGGTGTCATGAACATCAGGGTGTTCCTGGGAAAATGTATCAGAAGAAGTTAGATCATTATCGCCTGTAAAACGGAATACAGTGGAACCTCGAAAACTCGAATATCAAGGGATCAAGGAAATAGTTCGACTTAGGGAGGTTTACGAGTTAGTGAGGTTTCGAGGTATCGAGCCAAGAATGTTGAGTTAAAGTTTCACAAAAAATTGCCAACGTCATTGGTAAACAGCACAACCGAAACGTAGGTTCTGATTGGTTCATCGATCACGTGATAGAAATGAAACATCGACCAGGAAACACCTGAATCCATACGGAGCGTAAACAGCTTCGAGTTACTCGAGGCTCAGGGACTAGCAACTTCGAGTTACCAGAGGATCGACGCTCTTAAAATCAATTCGAGTTAATCTACGTTTTTTCCCGAGTTGAACGAGGTTTTCTCCAGGGCCAGGAGAAATGCTTCGAGTTTGGGAGATTTTCGAGTTAGGGAGGTTCGAGTTATCGAGGTTCCACTGTAGATATTTCAATGATGTTGAGATCGGTTATTCACCTGTTTTGCGGCTTTCTGCTAATAGCCAAAAGAACACCGATAATTGCGAACAAACAAATAAAGAGAAGTGTCGTCGTGAAAGTTCCCATATTGCCTGGAAGAGAATGTGAAGTTAAAAACGCTGTCCGGCTTTCCGTATGATTTGCCAGGGCAGAATCGAACTGGAAAATAACTCACCCATTCCACAGACAAATATCAAGTCCAATATTAAAATAAGCAGATACAAGATTCCGACCATCTTCATCACATATCGTCCGGAAGCTTCTGTCGCAGGACCCCTATCGACCCACGGGAATATGGCGGGGCACAAATACTGCGCGGCCTGACAAGAAAAATTAGTTTACAATCAATTAAGCAATTCAATCGAGTTGTTTCAATAAAAAAAACCCCCGCACGTTCGAGTCAGGACGTCGGCCGATATTAATTCGGCTTAAATTAAGTCGGTGTAACGTTTTTCACCTGAAGTCGTCGTTGAAGATAGTTCAATGGAGGCCCAATAATGGGCGTTGCTCCTGGATACTGATGAGTGCTCCCGCAACTGGAAGCCGCGGCAGCGGCGTGTACGCTTCCGTAAAACTTGTTTTCCGTTCTGTCGCTCACTAAATACTGATCGTCTTTGCCTAAACCAACATCGTCTTCCTCACCGCCATAAGTGTCGTCCGATTCGGGCGACGAGCTGTTGGCTCTTCTGACTCGTCGAACCATAACCCTCTGACCGTTGCTGCTCGTCGTGACCTCCGATTGGGCGGCTTGAACCGAATTCAGTGCTGTCGTCAACTGATCGGGTCTCAATTCTTTACCGTAAGTCATCTGACCGTTGATCTGTGGGTCTTTGGTCGGAGTTCTGCAGGGAGTGCGTAGACTCTGAGGTAACAATTCGACGAGATTCGTCGAGTGAGGTTGATAACGGAGAATCAGGACGCAGGTTGACACCAGCGTGTAAGCTAGCAGAGTACCTGGAGTTAAAAAAATATTAACATTAATTTGAGATTGATTTCATATTGTTTAATAAAGATCAAACAAAATATTAATCAGACGGATAGTTTCTGACTTACCGATGGACATCATTTCTACGAGGACCTCGAGCTTAATGAGAAGAGCCGCGACGGCTGCGGCGAGACCAGAGGTAAGTGTTGCCAGGGCAGGAGTCCCGGTAGTGGGCCATATTTGGCTCAGAGTTCTGGAACAAATGTCAATGATTGTTGTTCAATTGTCATCGATGAAGTATAGAAATATTTGGTATCGATAATGCTCACCGAAATATGAGGCCATCTTGAGCCATGGCGTAAACTATTCTAGGCATGGGAAACATACTGCCAAACATGGACACCGTCAATCCAGCTAGAGCACCGACTGCTACAATGTACTTGCACTTGTAAGCACCGACGTAGCCGAACATTTCGACGAGCGCGGAGTCCTGATCGACTTGGTCGTACGGAACTGCAATGGATATTAACAAGAAGGCTTATTCGATAATGAAATTTTCTAATTCTTGTGTTTGTATATCTTTGCTTTGTCGACGATTCGACTGACCGATCAACGTCAACATCATGCTGCTCGTGACATAAGCTATCAGAATGATGGCCAACGAAGACACGATTGCTAGAGGGATGCTTCTTTTTGGATTCGTAGCCTCCTCGCCAGTTGTGGCTATTATATCGAATCCGATAAATGCGTAAAAACAAGTGGCCGCGCCGGTAAAGACCTGTAATCAATAATAAGTACGGCATGAAAAAAGGTAGACTTCAGGGTTGGCATAATGAATGTACAGAAAAAAGAATTTGGGTTAAATTGTCGATCCATTTTACTCGCTACTGTCTTGAGACCGTTGCTGCGGATGCTCTTTGGCATCGGACCAAGCACGAGTAATTCCCAAAAGCCATTTGCAGCAGCGAACCCAATTTCATCACAAACTTAATTGATTGCGGCACTTGAACAATTTTTACGGCCTCGTCGGCACGCGGTAGTTATGGACGACCGCGACATTACCCGAAATTAAATAATATGGGAGCGCACCGACGATGATTAACGACAGTCCGATTCGATAAGACTTCTGTTTGGCAGAACCACATAGATACAACTAATTTAAACCCGGATTATATTACGGAATAGTTCATCTCTCGTAATTACGTAAGATAATGTAAACGAAGCCATCGAAGACTCGAATATGCACGAACGCTCGGGATTAAAATTCAAGAAAATGTCTTGTCCATTCGAGTAGAAAAGAAGGTCGTGTAAGAAAACTTCACGACAATCAGCAAGAATGAAAAGGGGTTGCTTGATTTCAGAATTTCAAGAAGAAAATGAAAAGGAAAAGTCGAGAACGTCAACCCGTTGAAGAGGGCCCTGTCTATGACATCCACCCATTATTCTCAACCTCATTTCCCACTCTGCTCCTTTGCTCTTCGTTTGCGAAACCGCCTGTGACGGTGTTTAATAGCAGGACTGCACAATCGAGCTCACCGTGCTTTCCTACGTCTCGAAAGGTCAAAGGGAAGCAGGCTGACAGCGTTTTCTCTTTCCCCGTGCGAAGTACATTTTCCGAAAGAAAAGCTTGTGCAGATCGAGACAGCTGGAAGCTGCGAGAAGGGTAATCGTCAGTTTATTTATTTTCATAAGGCGTAGAACGAAAACGGACGAACAAGACGAGGATCTTTAGGGAACAAAGAGAATGTCCTACGAATCGTATCTACGACCTACATTCCGCTTCTCCAACCTTATTGTCCTTCCATTAGACAAGACCTGTAATTCCCTATCTTCCGGAATTCCTTGTCGTTGAATAATCTTCTTATGTAGGGTAAGGGTCGAATTCTTTGCCGTTGTATTACGCTCTCATGAAGAGCCGAGAGGTTTTATTTATTTCCAGTTACCCCGACGAGACTTTTTTCCGTAGCTTAGCTCACTTTTCTCAACATTCCATTTTCTTCACAGAAATAACACGGAAAGATGGAAACAGGAAGGCGCAAAATAGGAAAAAAGAACCTAGCCTTACAACTCGAAGGCTGCGCTGGAGAAGGATATCTTTTTTGCACGAACTACGTTATAGCGTCGACTCAACGGAACGCCCACACGATCCGGGCTCACGGTTGAAACACCGCAGCTTGGCTACACCGAGTTCAAACGGTTGAGAGAGGAAGTCGTCTTTTTGTCTCCGTGGGCCACGGTTTCCGGCCCTTCGCTTCCGTTCAGACGACCGGGAATACCGGAACCCATCACGTAATCGGAAAATTGCGATGACAGCCATTTTCTCGTTAACCATCAATACGGTTATCCAATCTGCTGGAACGTCGGTATCTACGCAATTCCAAAGTTCGTATAACTGCAGCAACTCACAATCTAGATGTACAGTTGTGAAGATAACGAAAATAACGTGAATGAAAATGGTCATCCAGAGATTTTTATCGTTGTCTATATTCACGCCGTCAATGTCGATTCTTTCAGGATAAATTATAGGAACAAACTGATGAGTTCTTTGACATTTCCCGTAAGGTGTAGAAATTTTATATAGCAAAGGGCGTTCAAAGCGATGATTAAGCTCGTTTCTCTGAACTTGCGTGTACTCTCAAATTAGCTCGGAATTCTCAAAGTCGCTCGTGCCGTATGCTGTAATCTGCGCGATGAAGGGTACTAAATTGAAGAGACTTTGTCAGATTGAACTTCGACGTTACCTTGATCTAAGCAGTCACGCCTGAATAATGCTTGTTTTCACAAGTGAAACCAGTAATCAATCGCCCAAGTTCTATTCCCCGTCGGGATGAGGAGAACTTGTCGACGCGGTTCAAATATTGGAGCTAGTTCGTCGAGGCGTCCCCATAATCCTCTATAGTCGAAAAGGACGAAGGGACCGAAAATGGTATTGGCGCCCTATGATATCAATCCATTTCCCACATTGTTCATTACACAACTGAAACTGTCTCGTTCGATGCTATTATTTTATCTAAAGTTCAGCTCAGGATGTGAAAACTGATGAAGAAGGACTAAATTAAATATTTATTCATTTACTTAAGATATGTAATATTTGTTTATGATTTTTTAATTATTTACTATTGATCATTTGTTTATTTTTTTATTTATATTTTTTATCTTTGCGTCAAGACGCTACCACATCGCTGGATCACTGAGTCTATGAGCATGTCGCCGTAGATCTCACAGAATCACCATGCAAAAAAAAAACCTAATCGTTGAGAAACCCGACCTGCTGAAGATGCAACCATTTATCGACCGTCGCTTCGTACCGACCGTGAATATTTGTTTCAGGACTCTTTCCGTGTTTGTTACTAAACCATACGATAAATACAACTGACAAGATAGAGTCCAACCTCCCAATAAGAAACCCGGCAATAAGAAACTTTCCCCAGTTTCTCACTCGAGCGCTTCCCCCACTCCGACTCGAACTCCGAACTCAAGAATTTCGTGCGCGGAACCTCTTTGTAGTGAGCGCGGAGCGCGCGCCTGGTGAGGGTATGCGATATATAAGAAAAACTCTTCCCCTTGGGGGCTTTTGGTTTCTTATTGGGAGGTCGGACTGTTGTTTTTTTTAACGATGTTATGACAATTGACGAGCGAAATAATCAGGACGTGGGTTGCACAAACCTCCCTTCTACCTACACGCATATTGAATTAAATTTCGAGAAGGATAAAAAAAAAAAAACTTTCCCCTTCGACCGTCTGGAATTTGTCACGCGTGTTTTCACGCTCGAATGACTCGGGCTTACGAAAGTTACGTAATTTCGAAACGACACCATAATGTTGTTAGAACCTACATTTCACCAAAAGTCGATTCCCGACGGACGAGCCAAAGGGCGTCTCGCGCCGTCGCGCTCAAATACACTCAGAACAACCCCGAACATTCTGGAAGTTCCAGTCATGCCTGGAGAGTTTGCTGCGGCGAAGGCGACAAGCGATGCCGATAGCGATGACGGAAAAAGAACGACAAGCGGTTGTCGATCGAGAGCACGGTGACCTGAACAATTCCGGGACGTTTCGCTCAAAGTACATAATGGATTTTCGGAAGGAAGCGATTCGAAGATTGTGCGCAAGGTATATTTATGACGTTACGAGCGTGATTGGCTGAGCCGAGGATGTGACATTGCGACGGAAAAGGAGCAGCGAGACGAGTTGTCTAACTTTGCCGTCTGACGGTACGGAAAGACGAGGTGCAACCGGATAATAGCTATCTTGATTTCACGGTGTCTCACCTATTCCGGGATAACTCGCGTCTGACGAAACCCTCGTCGAACAAGACTATAGCTCGTTTGTTACGATGACGTAACGATTTCATCAACTCACAACTTCGCGTATACTCCTTTTGACAAAGTCTACAGCGTGGTGTCGATAACGACACCACTGTCGATCGACACTGTCTCGTGCCTTAACGCAGGGATCTCGAGGTCCGACGAAGTTTACCATTTTTATCGAATAGTCGTAAGAAGCAACATTGTAATATTATTAATATTCGAATATTCTATCTGATTCGGAAGGTGAAGGACGATGCGACAACTGACGCATCGAATTGATTTGCATAATTACGAGGTGATAACAAACATAATTGGCTGTATTTATTCTATGAATTTATTCAAACGTTGCATCACGAATTACTGAACTCAATTATATATTCATGAGATATTTGTATTGTTATTTTAATGCATTTGCTTGCAGTCACTGACATTGTAATTTGGTCAGAGCTACGATTGGATTTGGTTTGGGCTACGATGAATTCAATGTTCAAATTTAATCTTGTGATTGTTGAAATATATATGGGGTATTCCATACGAACCGAAGCCTCTTTTCAGCCGATGTTTTTTCATTCCCTCGAAATTGAAAGGAGTTGAAGTATGACTAGAAATAGAGTGGTTGACTCCAAATCTTAGGCCTCTAGGTTTATTTCTCACTATACTTCTGTAATTCTGTAATTCTGTATTTTTACTACTTTCGAAGGTTTCGAGGCGTGGTGAGTCTTTATTTCTTAATTAAATTGATGCTGTCACGAGTGTTTTGGAACGGAATTTACCCGTTCTTTCAGATAAAATTATGAGACCTCAGTATCAAAATTTTTTTCTTATGATTTGAGGCAAAAAAACACAAAAAACTTCATATCTTGAAACGAGCTATTTTTGTTTTGGTCCTAAATTTTTGTAGTCTTTCCATGACTAATCTGAAGCTACTGTATAAATTTCGTGATGGAACTCAGAAATTTACGGTACCCAGAAATTTGGGAATATTATGACAAATCAGAAATACTCGTATTTCTGTATTCCGATTTTTCATAATATTCCTTAATATATAATAATAATTTGGAAATATTATGAAAAATCAGAAATACAGAAATACGGGTATTTCTGATTTTTCATAAAATTCGGAAATTATTATTATATATTAAGGAATATTATAAAAAATCAGAATGCAGAAATACGGGTATTTCTGATTTGTCATAATATTCCCAAATTTCTGGGTACCGTAAATTTCTGAGTTCCATCACGAAATGTATACAGTAGCTTCAGATTAGTCATGGGAAGATTGCAAAAAATTGGGACCAAAACAAAAATATCTCTCTTTGAGATATAAAGTTTTTTGTGTGTTTTTGCCTCAAATCATAAGAAAACATTCTTGATATTGAGGTCTCATAATTTTATCTGAAAGAACGGGTAAATTCCGTTCCAAAACACTCGTGACAGCATCAATTTAATTAAGAAATAAAGACTCACCACGCCTCGAAACCTTCGAAAGTAGTAAAAATACAGAATTACAGAAGTATAGTGAGAAATCAACCTAGAGGCCTAAGATTTGGAGTCAACCACTATTTCTAGTCATACTTCGACTCCTTTCAATTTCGAGGGAATAAAAAAACATCGGCTGAAAAAAGGGTTCGGTTCATATGGAATACCCCATATATATTGTGATTGTTATAATATATATACATATATATATACACACACATCGATGCACATTGAAGTTTTGAATTTATCACATGAATTTATAGTGATTGGAATAACCTTTCAAGCTCGAGTGTTTATTCACCAGCCTCTCTATTATCCTTCCTGACATAGAAATTCGATGTATCGTTTGATATACTCGAGCCACGTGCACGGCACGTTTCTCAATGCTAGAGAGATAGGTCGTACAACTCAGCTCGGCAGCACGTACGTCAAATTTATACTCGAGTGTAAATGAGACGATATCCATTCGTATTATTTATAGAATACGATCCGACGACCTGTAAATAATAAATTACGCGTATCTCTTTCCCCCTATATATACAGGGTGCGCCGTCTTTTATGTCGGTATGCGAATATTGAATAACATTTGAATAACTTTGACATTTATCAACCGATTTTCATATATGAGGTATTTTTATTTAATTTGTCCCTTTACAATTTATTTGGACCAGTTTTAGACTACAACATCAATCAATTGGCCGCCTTTATTGGCCAAAACAAAATGTGCCCTTTTTGCTGCGTTTTCCATCACTTTTTCGAGTATCTCGGGCGGTATAGCGATGATTACGGCACGGATGTTTGCCTTAAGCTCGTCAATGGTCTGAGGCTTGCTGGCGGACACTTTGCTTTTTAAATAACCCCGAAAATAAGTCCGGAGGGGTCAAATCTGGAGATCTGGGTAACCAGTTAATGTCATGGCATGGCGCACCGTCTTGTTGAAACCATTAACCGTCCAGACTTTTTTCACACATTTGTGGGCAAACATAATGAGCCAACATCCACCGATGTTTTGGCGCAAACGCCGGCCCAAACAGTCACTTTTTGGTTATGCAATGGTGTTTCATGGATCTCGTGTGGATTTATCGTTCCCCAAATGCGGCGATTTTGCTTGTTAACGCCGCCTGAGATGCTCGAAAAAGTGATGGAAAACGCAGCAAAAAGGGCACATTTTGCTTTGGCCAATAAAGGCGGCCACTTGATTGATGTATTCCAAAAGTAGTCCAAATAAATTTCAACGGGCCAAATTAGATAAAAATACCTCATTTATGGAAGTCGATTGATAGATGTCGAAGTTATTCAATGTTCACATACATACCGACATAGAAGATGGCGCACCATGTACCAAATAACTCTAACAAAGCTTCTAGACAGCAATACCCCGTTAATGATGAACGGCACTCTATACTTAATTAGAGTGTATGACTATAAAGAGATTCAATCATAACCTCTAATAAATGTATATGGGGGATTCCGATAGATTTTGGCAACTTCGGACAGTTGGGTTTAAATTTTTGCCCCCCAATTTTTTACCTTAATATGTTAATGTCGAAAAAAAAGAGACCCATATTCCGGCGTTTTTCGTTTTAGGCCCCGCTTTTGAGATAAAGTCAAATGAAGTTTTTGAACCATACTCGGTCATTCAAATCGATATATCTCAGTAACGGTTTGTGATAACTTGAAAAACCAAGGGTGTTCCCGTTATAATAGTTTTAATAGTTCAAAAACTTCATTTGACTTGATCTCAAAAGCGGGGCCTAAAACGAAAAACGCCGGAATATGGGTCTCTCCATTTTTGACACATAGTATGAATGTAAAATTCGGTAGTGCACGAAATCCTTCCATGAGGAAGCATCTCTTGATTTATTTTATTTTATTTTTTTTTATCTTCGGCTTCCTCATGAAGGAAGTTCCGTTCACTACCGGAAATACAGGAAAGCAATTTGCAAGTTTCAGCTTGCAACTTGTTTTATACAGGATGTCCGTAGATCCTTCCTACCGTATAAAAGCCGACTCGAACGTATATAAGAATTTAATGTGTCCCAAAATTCGAGCGCGTTGTTTAATTCCTATCGAATCTAGTAACAACTTAAGCTGACGGTTAGTTTAAGCGTGTGTCTGAATTTGAGCACCTTCCGTCGAGTGTTTTTGAATTTGCAAGGGTCGGAACTTAGAAATTTCGAATTGATCTAGATCTTGATCCGTTGGGCCGATCTCGGCCAAATTTGATATGTATTATAGCACAACTACATCCTAAACTTTCAGAGAATTATGGTTCGATTGGTTGAAATGAACGACAAATAGAGCAAAAAAGTTAATTTTTTTTTAAATTCAAAAAATCATAAAATCTAAAGTTATTGATGGATTCGGCTCAAATGAAATACCAAACATTCTTGTACCCAACTCTATACGTGAAAAACTATTTAGCCGAATATCTCGAAATTTGCGGACGCTAGGGTGGTTACAGACATTTTTGAAAAAATTGAAAACGCTTTCAAAGCCGAGCGTATGCGTCAATAATTGCGAAAATCACAGATCACATAGATATTAGAAGGCACCACATGTGCGCAAAATTTGAATACGGTAGCTTGAACCGTTCTCGAGTTATGAACGTTTGAATTTTGGAGGGTGGTTACGCACATACACACACACACACACACACATACATACATTCTGACATTTTCTCCAAATGTGTTTTCTGGATGTTTTAGGACATTTTGAACCTATTGACATCAAAATCCCGAAAAAAAAATTTCGGACCGTCACAAAGCTTCCTTTATGAGGAAGCAAAATTGGGGGGCACAAATGTTGACCCAACTGTCCGAAGTTGCCGAAATCTGGTGGAATTCCCCATATATATATATAAATATGAACCGTTCTCTTTGGACCCGACAGTCGGGAATCTCCAAGTTTGCGACAAAAGTCATGGATTTCTCGTTGAACCGCGAAACGCGTGTTTCACTTTCCGGAGAAAAACATATTCACTCGTGATCATTGAAAGAACATTTCAACTGCGCATTTTTACGCTATATCCATCGCATTACCTCTGCGTGAATTGCTGGACTACAAGAAAAATTAAAGTAGACGTCTCGGTCTTGCCTGATCCATCCTTCTCCCAAAGAACGACGCCAATTCAACGGCTGGGATTTTTTGTCTCTCGAAAATGTCAAGATGTTTTATATTGACCGCTGTAGCATTGCGAGCATTTCCTTGTACAGCGCTTTTTTCTGTAGTATGATGGTCATCAACTTATCCGTTTCTGTCGCAATGGGTAGCATGTAGCAATACGCTTACAGCGACGAAAAAACTGCCATATCTCTAACTCCCTCTGATTAGAAAAAAAAAGAACTCAACAGAGTCGTCTGATTCGTTTTTCAATTATTTGTTCGTTGCTGTATTTTTGTAAATGAAGTATAAATATCTCAGCTGTTTTTCCGACTGGACGGATTATTGTGAATTTATTTATTGCAAAATCATTAATTGAAATCACACCGAGTTCGGATATTTGGTGGGAACCTTGATAAAATGTTCAAGCTTTTGAGTTTTTTTTTCAAATACAGGAATAGTTAACAATTCGTGCCGTTGGAATGAATTTCCGTTAATATTTCATTCAGGAATTGCTGGCCAGCAGTGTGCATGAAATTTTAATGCTGTCAATGCTCGTAGGCGTGCTAGCAATGTGGGAGTAGCTGAGGACAACTGCACCAACCCACGGGTCGCAGCCGCAATGAGCCCGACATAGAAATTTCAACATCTGTCAGGTCGGTCACAGACGAAATTTATGTTTTTTATCATACATTCAGTGAATTGCAATTTAAAAAAAAAATGTACCCAACTTCTTGATACACGAAACGAGGTAACAAAAGTATCAAGAAAAAATGGCTATAATGCTCGCGATCGCATGAAATATCGTGAAAAGTTTAATTTTGGTAACAGCTACGAAATTTTGCCATTCGAAAATTACATCTTCTGTTTTCAGTCCCAGGAATTTTTTATTCTCCTTTCGAATGCGAAAAATCAGCATCGACGTTCTGCATTGTTTTTTTTTTAATTCCGGGTTTCTACGCAAAGATAAATATTCATGCGTCGTATTGGAAATTTTATTGTTCCATCGAAAAGTGGAACGCATAACTCACGCAATGTGCGTCCTCGCTAGCGTGTTTGGTGACCCGGTTAATGATTTTTTTTTATTCCACGAATAAAAGCGTTCATTTCCCAGGATACACATCGTGACTCATCCTGCTGACGTCAGGTGCCCTCACACACGTATCGGCTCACATTTATACACAGGAAGTTTGGACGCAAGCGGGTGAAACGACTATCGTAGTGCTATAGGGCGGAAGTCGTGCAACCGAAAGCTTAATTTATCGCGAGCGGAAGCCTCTTGAGTCTCTCCGTTGTCTCATATCTTTCCCTCACTCGCCTATCCCTCATTCTCCGCGAAACTTTGGCTCGCGGAGATTCATCGTCCGTTGTACAAAACCGTTGCCTCTGCAATTTCGGGTGTCGATCACGTTTCGGGCATAAAGACTCGTCTTAATGGCTCAACCTTATTCGACGAAAACGCCGGCTTCCCGAATCGACTTTCCGTCCCATATCATCAATTTTTATTTTCTCGTACGCATGTATGCGAGAAAATAATGACGATTGCATGAAACTATATCAATACAGCAACAACCAAAACAATAATCGATTCGTCAAAGAAATAGTGATCGAATCCGCAATTCTACTCTGTACAAAATATTTTCGATACATATTTATATTTTTCGTTTACAAAGAATAATTCCAACATTTTGAATTTCCAAAATTTCAATTCTACCCGAGCTCTTTCACACGTGACAGCCCGCGCGAAGGCATATCATAGCATGGTCGTAGAATTTTCGAGACTCATGGGTGACCTTAATTTTCTATTTTTTGTTCCTTTTCCGCTACGAACGGTCGACCCTTTCGCTCTTTCATGCGGCACTTTTCCACACGAAGAACGAGAGCTTTCTCTGCTTCCTATCGATCCCGGGCAGCAGAAGGGTCTCATCCCGTTACAGCATCATCCGATTGTCCTGCTGGGGCCTTCACCGAACCCAGCAGACTCCGTGGAGCCCATGTGGCAACAATCCCCGGTCTCTCGCTCTATCTCCGATTCCCCTCCGCTCCTTCGCGAGTTCTCTCCGGTTTCCCGGCATCTCTTCCCCATCCGTTCTCTTCCTTTCCAGACCAACGGCCACAATCTCATCGGGCTTTTTGCGAACTCCTATACCGACCAACGACGACGTGCAACAAGTTTGCCATTGTTTCACGTTACACCGCGACCGGTACAGCGACGTAGCTACGTCGAGGAAATACTTTCGACCGCGGACGTTGCTTTCTCTCGGCATTACCCAAGCGTTTCTCCCTGCTTCGCGTGTTATATACACGCGACAACGTCCGACGCCCCCTTGAAGCTTGCTCCCTCGTTTTAAGCTCAACCTCGGGGCTCACATTCATCACTTTTCTCAACATCTCACGCTGAGTGTCTTTTGTTTCGACGTGTTTGAAATGAAGAAGCGTAAAAAAAAATGCACCGGCCTTATTGTCGCACGTTGCGCAGACGATCCTGGGGCAAAACGGGACACCTGAGTTGAAAAAACGCCTCTGAATACCAAACGTGTTGATATACTGTTTGCTGCTAAAATGGAGATGGATAGATAAATGAATTACCAAAAAACCGAGAACAAAATTGAAACGATAGTGGAACCACCGGAACCTACATAACCTAAGTAAAATATTCAACGATGATAAAGTGCATTGGAAAAAAACAGTTGCGGGAAAAACGGACCCACGAGTTACAAATTCGTTCAGAGCCGTTGGGGAGATTTCTACAGTCATACTGTACGGAGAGTTTGGATGATTTAAGTCGGTAGTTCTAACGAATCCTGATTTGCTATGGTTCCTTTCACTGTTTTCGCAAATCAGTGGATTTAAAAAAATGTAGGCCATGCCATTTTTCTCTGTTTTCGAATCGCGTTTAGCTCCGTTTTTCCCCGGTGAGCTATTTTTCCCCGGCATGGTTTACCATCCTCTGTTTTCCTTTATTTCCGGCAAATGCCAACGGAAAATAGCGCAACATCCAATCGAACTGACGTTATTACACGAACCAGCAGAATTACCGTGAAAGCTCGACGGTCACACTTGACCCAGACGGAACAATTTCGGTCGTAAGTCATCCAACGTAGCCCCAATCGCGCGAGTTTCTCATGAGTCACATAATAATTTGAAACAATGACGGGTACGAGCGATCTGGATTTTCAATTTTATACAGGAAAAAGTTGTTTCATCCATTTCCGTTTCTTCCGTTACAGTTTCCGTGCTCTGAAAAGGTACGAACGTGACGAGCGAACCCACACGACCCACACGCGGAGAACCTCACCGAAGTAGCGACTGACGCAAGATGCTCTCGAAATTGTTGCAATAAAACCTCTTCTTTATGTGGCCGAAGTGTGCAGTAACTTCGACGCTGTCTACTCCGTTAAGGGACAATACTTGGATACTCTCTCGGAACTCCAGAGGTCCCCAGAGAGAAAAATAAGAATGGAATGAACATCTGTCCGAACGATTGCGTTTCAAATTCGAAATCACTGTCATCCCGGCACAAACAGTTTCGAAACGAGAAAATTCAACGAAACAAAAAATAAAATGAAATCGTTCTTCCAACGACGTTAAGGACGACGCGTTATCGGCACGAAATGTGATAAATTCGAATTTTTCTACTCCGAAAAAAATTAGGATTTACTCTGTGCTATCTCGAGCACGTTCATTTTTTTATCGCTAATAGCAAATTGGCCCCGGTACCGTTGGGTTCAGTCGAATACGCGTTCAGTGGAGCGATTCCGTGCCGCGCAAGTGCAGATGGAATTTTACCAGGAATATTTGTACAAGGAACCAGGGTTTAATAGCCCGGAAGCTCGAGCATAACCGAGAGTCGGATCGCACAAACGTGCGAACGTTCGGGTACATACTCTCGTCGGTACACTTGCTCACTCTGGCTTGTTCCTTCACAGTGCTAGAGGAACTTATTAACTCGGGATTAAAGGTGAGACAGAACGTTGGGAGGGTTTGAAGTAAGAAGCTTGAGAAGGTAAAGGTGCGCGTAGCATCAACCCGCTTATGGATTTGCCGGGTAAAAGCTCACTCTAGCTTTCGGACTTGGCTTACGAGGAGAAACGAGCGTGATATAAGCATTCAACTGTATTTCGATCGAGCTATATAGTTAATGGACCATAAAACACACCCGACGGCAAGTGATGGAAGATCAACGTCGGAACTAATATTTAACTTGACTTGAACTTCGCCGGTTACACAACCTTTGAACTCGTGTTTGGGGTTTATGAAACGGATTAATTTATATTTTTCTTTAATGAATTATTAACTGTTAACGCAATTCACCTGAATCGTGATTTAATATATTAAATCGAGTTATGTGAAATCATTATTCGAGATTAGGTTCGAAATTGCACAATGTACATTTTTGTGAAGAACTCTAATTCAAACTTATAATATTTTATGATTTTTTACTGGCATCAATAAAACGATAAGAAAGAGGAAAAAAAAATTATTTCTCATTGACTATTGTCGAAGTTTCGAACCCGTGTTTGACGTTAACAAAACGTATTGATAAATTATTATTCCAAATGAATAAAGATCGGTTACCGTAATTCAACTGAATTGTTATTGAATCTACCGAATCCAGTAATGATTATATAATTATTCACGATCACATACATTTCAAAACGATCTGAACTCAAACTCATTACATATTGCGATTTCAATTCTTATCAAGAAAATATATTTAATAGTGAAAAAAATTGTTGCAGTCGACTCGTAACCGTGCTGTTTACTAAATATTAAAAAATCAATGATCGTTGATTGATTTCATAGATACTTGGTATAAAATACGACTTACCCCACTCCAGCCGTTGGGTAGGAAGCCCTCGTGCTCGGTCCAATTACTCGAGTCGACGTAAAACATCCCGGCTGCCATAATGAAGACCCAAACCGCAAGATTTATGGCGTTTAACACGTTGTTGAAAACGAGAGACTTCTTTACCCCAGCTGCCATCAGTAGCATCATTAATATCGTGATAACGAAGGCCAGAAAATCCGGTGGTCGGCCTGTAACGGTGAGGAGCAAAAAAAAAGAAGACAAAGAAAAAACAAGTCATTAACACCGCATGTCATATAGAACGATAGTTATATTATGATGGATAGAAACAATTAATAGGGTGCTATAATAATGCTCGGCCATGTGCTGTCGAGTTAGCGGTGCACGGTAACGCGCATAACGTAATTCCCGGACTTTTCTTTCTACCCTCCAGATTGACTAGAAGCACTCGGAAGTTCGCAAGATACGTGTATCTCAATACACGCTTAGTTAAACATATGCACGTGTGAGTGAGAGATTCCTGGGGCTTATACTGTCGCCATTCAAGCCTAAAAGTAGGATTTTGTACGCTCTTATCAAAATATTGGGGTTAATTCACGTTAATATCGGAGTTTAGCCACTAGGGATTAGCGTGTAGAAACATTTAGTACGCAAACGAAGTCTTTTGAGTACATTTTAATTGAGTAAGCTATGGGTTTCTGCCATTCCCGTGTGACGAGTGACAAGTGAAATATTAAAACGCAAGTAGTCGGAGTTAGAATTAAGGAACACGAGAGCTCGGTAACAGTACGAGTCGTGTAACGGTCGAAAAATATTTATATCCTCGGGGAAAAATCCAAGATCCGAGTTCGTTAGGGGAATGAAGCCGTAATCCCGACGTCAACGAGTCGGGTAGAGCGACCCTACCGGTATCTGTAATTCAAATCAGCAATCCGCACGTTATAAATAACGCAAGGACCACTTTAGGAAGACCTTTCGACGTCGTATACTGCTGCTGCTACTTCAACCTCACTGCTACCGTCTTCTCTTTTCCCACTCATTCGTTTTTTTTTTTATTTTCGATTGCGACCTTAGCAGGTACCTTGAATACCTTGCTGACTCTTCATCTCTCGTGCACAATTTATTTTTATTTATATTTTTTCTCATCTTCGTTTCGTGACAATTCTGCTCGAGTGTCTCTGGACTTCTACGGACTGCATACGTTGTTGGGATCGTTGTTGACGAACCTCGTGAGAGAAAGAGTATATTGATGGAAGGAGAATAGCGTCGGTTTGCGTTTCTACAACTTGATGAAACTCGTTTACGTGCCCTTGCCACGACGAGGATGACGACGACGATCTTTGAATTTCTTCCGACCCAGCAGTGCGAGCAGCCAAGAGACGACACTTGCTTTTGGACTGTAAGTTCGGTTGACCCCAATTTACTTACAGACATTTACGCTCGCGACGTGCGTTCACGTATATATAGACGTACGTCACTGATGCTGAATCATATGCCCTACGTGCACCCCACTACGGCGTACGTGAGCGTCGATTCTCAGACTACAGTCATTCAGGGATACACCAACGTCACCGAATTAGGGTCAAAGGTAGATACCGGGGGTAGATGGGTTGTAAGAACCATCAACCCCGAGTGGATGGAATAAGAAGCGAACGATGGCGTCGCTTTCTCGAAATGAAGGTTTCACGCGAGAAGACGTTTTTTTCATGATTAGAAAACACCTAACACGCGCAGATAAAGTCATATAATTTAAACACTCGCATCATTTGCCAAAATTTATTTCCTTTTTTATTTTTGTTTGATTTATATTTCTTTCTGGGAGGGTTTAATTTTTTCACAGAGAGAACTCCGACTCGCGAGGCATGAGGAATTAAGGTGTCAAGAACTGCACAAAATATTGTCGATATGATATATTTCATTCTAATCATTTCCAACAATATTTCTGTCTGTATCCTCAAATATTTTGTATCGAATGTAATTTTGGGTTCCTTTCTTTTTCCCTCATCCAACAATAATCATCACAATCCTTTTTTGTTTTATTCGGATGGCAACCTCACTTTTGTGGACTTGACGCGCCTTACGGCCATCTTGTGAAGCGTACGAAGCCGCCACAGGCACTTGTATTATGCAATTCGACTAATTTATAGATCACACGGCCAAACCCTGGAAACGGAGCTTGCGGTCTAAACGGCAACTAATGACTCCAGGCCTTTCCACACGATTGGATAGATTTCGGATAAAAAAACAGGCAAAAAATTTTATCCCAATAGACACGCGCAATGTTCATTTCCACCAGAAAGCCTTCGCGTTAACTTCTCGGCCATTGTACCTTCGCCATCGCTTAACCGCACAATCTTCGGAGCATGCTCCAAGTTCGGAGTGCTAGCGGGTTCGCCAATTGAACCTTTGAAATTAGAGTGAGGTTAACGATCCGACGGTTATCTCGATAACGTATACACAGCTCTATCCAGTAACTTGGGCAGCCACAATCGGAGATCAGAGAACACGAGAAACCCCAAATTTTAACGGCAAACCAAAATAACCCGCTCAAAGAGTTTTGCAAGGTAAACCTGACTGATTTACCGAACATTTTGTCGGATTTCGTGTAAAATAAATCGTTGGTAAATCGTCAGTCTCACCGTGCCTCGACTACGTAGCAAGGGCTACATAGCAATGGCCGATCGAATTCACCACAAAAACATCTCGGGATAGGTGAATTGATGGCGTGCCAGGAAAAGCAGGATGGAGATAAAATTGGTCGAAACGGAGTGAGGAGAAGAATGGAAACGACGAAAGTTTTACCTCGACAAGAGTAAATTTCCTGGCTTCTTTAACTTTGGATGTAGGTACCGATTTACCCTCTCTTTGTCTCGACCGACGTCGAAATCTGTCGACTTTTCCTGAAAGTCGGTTTCGGCCTTTTTTACATCTTTCACTTCATTCGTTTCCTTCGTTTTCCGCATAAGCCGGGAGTTCAAGAATTCATCGATTGTCAAGATATTATTATCATCATTTTACCTTAAATTCAAAATCTCGAATTCTCCGCGGTCCGAAGCTGCGACGTTTACAGTAATTTTACAGCACGCGCAATTCGGTTCCCGTTACGTCGAGAGATAAATGTAATAAATTAAAGATAAATGCATCGCATGTGCTACAAAGGCAATCGTAAAAGGAATCATTGAATACTTCTAACATTGGGAATAGAATTGAACATCACTTGCGATATTTCTTCGTCGACGACTGTCGAAAATATTATCACAAAAATAAAACGCGATTTTATCGAATTTTTTGTATACTTTTATCACGTTCCGAAGAAATATCGATGAAGACGTGGACATTTTTTTCGAATAACCGATTCGAAACTAAATACCGATTTAGCTTAATTGTACGACGCTTTAGTGCCCGTTTGGCATAATCAAGAAATAAGTTTAATCGTTGGTAATGGTTTTTCAACAAGGATAAGCAAATGCCAAAACGATTGTGAAATCGTACTACCCGATATTGGCGAGGTTTGCAGTGGATCCATAAACAAAACGTGATCTGGTTTTCTGATGAACCAACGTTCGGGCGAATAACAACGGCTATCAAGTTGCGAGCCGTGTCACACGCGAAACATATAGGAACCAGTTACTGGGTCACGAAGACATATAGCCCGACGCTAATCCCCGAGTTGATTCGGCTCAGCCGGCTCGAAAGGTGCCACGTTAGCCTTTTGGGTCAGCAAACTCGGTCTGCCGTCGAGAAAAAAGAATAAAAACTAAAATACCGTAGACCCTGGACGGACTAAAAACTAACAGCCGAAACGGAATGTTCGTCTCGTGTTTCCATTTGTACATACGTGACGGAGAAAAAGAAAATCGTCAGCCTTGAAACGCCTGAAATCGATATATTTGCCATCAACGTTACGACGAATGTCCAGCGAATGATGAATGTGTCTGGACGGGTAAATCGAGACCCAGGAGCGAGTCTCGAAGGACGCCCTGCGTCGAGATTGATTTTCCCCTTGCTCCTCGGTTTTCACTTCTTCCTTCCCACGCTATTCGCGAAAACGACGGAATTGAATGAATTCGAGCGTGCAGGTATACATAGTGTGAGACGAACTACGACCATGGCAAAGCTTCACCAGTCAGCTTTTAGAGCACCGACGAATGAGTATCATAGAAAACAATAGTAAATCCCTTTTCTTCGTTTTGTAGAGTTGATTATAAAAGATTCTGAAGGAAACAGTTTGCGAAAATAATCCGATATTGACTACATTCCTTTTAAAAAAAAACAAAAAAAACGTATCTAAATTGTTTTCAGTTGCGCGAAAACGTGTCGTAAAGTTCTCCAGGGAGACGGCGGTGGTAACGTGCGTAGAGTGTTTTCGCATTCGATGAATGCTTGAATTTCGATTGGCATTGCTCGAACAACGAGACTAGCTGGTTGACTCGTGAGAACTGACTGTGCTGCGAAATAGTCGTGCCGACGGGATTCGAACGCGTTCCGTCGATGCACAGCAAATGCACTGCATTGGTTTGATGTCCGTACCAGTCGAGAATAAAGTTCACAATACATATTGCTCGCTGGGTCCCATTGACTGGCTCCTATTCAATGGGAATCCTCGTTCCACGGAAAATCGACGATCGGCAAACAAAAACGTTTCTTTTATTTTTATTTGCTTTATTAATATGCATATTTGGTCTGCCACTACGCAACGCGCGAGTCAGTGAATCGATCGACTTTACTAGCTGGGGTATACCTCGTTTCGTTCGTCGTTATTGCGTGCGTTAAAACAAGCGGGCGAACAAAACGATAGCGGTATTCGCTCGTGAAATCGTGGAGTGGAAAATTTCACAAGTTTACTTCGTCCCCGGAATGAAATACGATGGTGCGTACCTACAGGGGTGGCTTTGATAACTGAGCGATCTACATCTAGAATCTCTATACAAAAAAAGGTCAACACATGATTTCTTTACTCTTATCAGGTATGACCATTCATGGAATGGAAACGTAATTAAAATAGTTTTCTTAAACGAATGACTATGATTGATTGTTATGGAACAATAAAAATTTCAACATTTTTACAATGATAATGAATAATTGGAATGAATTATTGTTATCACAATGGGTTAGAATTTTCAATAGACATTATAACTAATGATAAAATTATACGATTAGAGTTATTTTAACCATTACTGACTTCTTATCGTTGAAATTGATTTAAAAGAAGAAAAGCAAATTTATTAAAATATTTTTCAAGTTCTTGGAAAGTGTATCAAAAGCAGAAAAATTAAAAAAACAAATCATCTGACTGGGCATTGTAATGACCCAGAAAGCAGACTGACAGAAATTTACGCTGTGAATTATTCAGAACCAAAAGTGTATCGATGCATTATTTTCGTCACTTGAAACTTCACATTCTGCCCAAGACATTCTGATAATTCGGTTTTTCGTTCTAAACCCATCGGAAATCGATTAATCGACGTAGACGGCCAAAGCGAGACGAAATTGGTGTACCAGTTTATCCGGCTCAAGTTCTCTCCAATAAAGCTAAAATTACCAAAAGAATTCATAGCACTCGCGAAATGTTTCCAATGCAGCAGAGCTTCGAAAAAATCTAACGATTTTGCTTCAAAGAAAACCTCTCGTTCCGATTAGAGCAATTACCACTACTCGGATGCATAGCGACCGCTAAACATGGAATTCGATAAATGTCTGTCTGTTTCGCGTGTTCGTACTGGAATGGATTGAGGTGCGTGGTAATAAGGTCTGCTATAAATTGATCGCCAGTAGTAGTGGTCAGACATCGGTCAGGCGAACACAGCGAGTATTCGTCCTGTATTGTACGTGACGATCGAACCCTCAATCGGTTAATCCACAGTATATTCCTATCGGACAGGACGAATTACACGGTGCAGGGGTGTTAGCGGGATTTGACTGGCCGAATTTGGATCGTCGAACTAAAATGGATTGATGGTTTCTCGACCGCCGAAAATCTGTCGACGTACAAATCGAACAAGGTCCCACGCACTACATCCGTTGTTTATATATAGCCCAGCAGTTGAATGAAAATAGTAAATCTTGCTAGGCGGAGAAACATTTTTTCCCCCTAGAAATGCGCGTTGACTGTCTCCCCGTCCGCTATCACGTTCGTACACCTAATCCAGCGTGAAAACTAAACGAGAAAAAAAAAATTCGCGTGACACTACGACCCGAAGCAAGAGCTTTGCTTTCGTACTTCGAATGCAGCCCGAGTCAAACAAGCCTTGGCCTATTGCCTGGTAATCCTACCCTCATTCCGATTATTTAATCGACCGATCGCACGTTCTTCTCCGGAGCTGCAAATAAATTATCACCGGCTCTGGCACACAGTCGTCACATAACAAATGACTCTCGTGCGGGTGACCATGCGCGGAGCCTGACAATAACGGATCGTTTTCACTGGGGACGGAATCGGTGTTACGGGAGATCCGACAGCGAAGAAGACTTGGCGGAGAAAAAATGGGAAAAGACGATGGGACAGTCTTGAAGGGAACAAATGAAAACGGGAGCGGAGGGTCTGGCCTAAGGACGCGCGAGACCGAACTGTAAAATGGATAGAAAAGGTAATGAGCTATGAGCAGGAAACGAAAGGAACGGTGAAAAAAAAACGGTGCTGGAAGGTGGTCGGTACACGACAGACCCCGAACGTGAGACGCAGGTGGGCATTTCGGCCTAAAATACGGTTCGTTGGTTAATCCGTCCTCGTCGTTATCATCGCCGCCGTCGTCGTCGTCAGCCTCGTCGTCGTCGTGACGGTGTGCACTGGCTCACTCGCTTGCCAGCCGTTGGCGTGTTCGATCGATGGAGTCCACAGGTGCCACCTAAGCTCCAGGGTTCATCCGCGCAAGCGCTACTACCCTCTATAGTATGTTTACCCTTGCATATACCCACACGTACCAGCAAATATCTGCCCACCATTTCACCTTTATTTTTCATCCCGCTTCATTCTCTCACTATTTCCACCCACGCTATTTCTTTCTTACACACGCATGATACAAGAAAGTATACGTAGCATCGTAGGTTGTATCATAGCCAAGGAAATCCCGCGTTCGCCGGCAACGCGCTTATCGCGCGTCTACAGAGGCGTGTGGATACAAGCGGAACGAATAGAGGGAAGACCACAAAGAAAAATAATAAGCTGAATTATCTGAAGTAAACATAGTGAACGGGCGAGATAACGACAAAAAATATTGCGGTTCCGTGGAGCTGAACATTGTTTGTTGTTTCGCGTGGGAAAGCGGTGCTCGTTTTTTGATATTGAAAGAATAAAAAGATTTTTTATTTTATTGAATCATCAGAACAACCAACCTTGCTAGATAACAAAAATAATAACAGGGCTATCAAATTTGTTAACGACGATATTAAGCAGCGTGGGACCGACAGGTAACGGCGTATTCGTTCAATTCTAGTATTGATTATTCTGAAAATTTTGCATAAAACACCGCAGACGAATTTCCTATATCTTGTGGAATTATAGTTTTTTGTGTCGGTATAGGGTTATTCGAAAAACCGAGAGACCGGAACTCCAACGATTAATTAGATGATGAGTTGGTATCGCTACAGTGCAAATTCCAAACAGAAACTTCGAAGAACTTGTGGAAACGTGATACGCAAGAAACAGGGTTAAAGGGGGGGGGGGGGTTCACGTTCAAACGTGGTGACGTCTCATTTTGCACCACGCATTCGGTTATTCAGTGACGAAAGTTTTGAACTTTTTAAATTACGGCGGTATACGTGACCCATCAAGAAAGTTCAACTAATGACGAGAACATTTAGGTAGCAGAAGTGCGATGCAATTGCGGTTCGCGGTGAACCACGTGAGCTTGGCACCCGCAGAGCCCAACTGTGTTGCCCGCATATAACGCCCTATCTGCCTTCTCAATCAGATCCCGCTTCGCGTCAACAGTTCTTGGAGATTATGCGTGTGTGCGGACACCTATCAAGTCGAGTCTGCGAATTTTAATGTTTCCAGGAGCACGTAACTCGCATTCGAAAATAGCGAGGTTGCGAACGATTGTTTTAAAACTGTGGTTTGACAAAACTTGTTTGCTTTCGAGTGGATAAACCGAAATAATCGGATTTTTTCGCTGCCGTAATAGTAAAGCATGTACTTCCGGATAAAAGAATTCTTTTGTTCATGGATTTCTTAATCTTTAATGGGGCTTTCTTTTTTGTTTCGCGGTAAACTGGTCCTCCGGGGAAAAAAATTCCGCCGTTTCTTTCCCCTGTAGGTACGTAAATTTCAGATTTCCGTACCTCTGAATGGTAGAAACAAAACTCTTATTACACGCTTATCTGTTCGTACCCCGTTGGACCATGAAAAGATACAGGGTACTTTCCGTCTATTTAGAATGTTGAAATGTGGCACGGAGAAAGGTTTCATACCAAAAGCGAAGGGAAAAATTCTAAAATCTTATATTTCTTATTCTATGTACAATTATCATTATTCTTTTTATTTATCCACTGAATCAAAACCTATCGGGTACTTCAGGCTGACCTAAAATCTAAAAATTTGGTTCAGAGAAAGGTATCATAGAACAAGGAGAGGAAAGAGTCCGAAAATCATAAATGTCTCATCCATTGTAGAATTATTATTATTTATCAATTTTTCACTAAATTATCATCAAAGTGTATAGGGTACTTCCGGTTGACCCAGAATCTTAAAACTTGGCAGCGATATATGGAGAGTTATCCATCCTTTTTTTAGTCGTCACTAACAAACATGGTTCAAGCTTAATCGATGGTTATAAAGTAACTAGTTATTAAAGTTTTCGATAATATAACGCTACGGAACTTTTACGGCGCCAGTCAGACTCGCTTTTGACCAGGTGTGTTTTAATTGGTTAGGAAAAACTTTTATATGTACAACTCTTCCTGTTTTTCAATGACAAAGAGAATGGTCTGGACTACATTTTATTTCGTGAGAACGAAAGTGGTAAGAAACTCGTTGAGACAAAAGCGAATTTTCCTCAAAAGCATAGTGAAACAATCTTAATTTAATTTGTCTTGCTGCGATGCTTGGTGCATAAATACAAACAACAACTACATTAGTTCTATTGTGCTTGTCGCTGTTGACAACTCAGCTGACCTCTGTCCAGGTTAGACGGAGGCACCTCGGCCGGCACTGTATCTTATATTTGATGACATTGCATTATCTGCGATCTCTTATTGACTAAAAGCAGATCTACACGTACCGTCTTTTCGTCAGTCGCGCATGATCAGACAAGACGGAGCAAAATACTGACACAAATCGTGTGTCTACACGACTTAAACTTTCGCTCAGTCTTTCGCTCAGTCGTTCCGAAATTGTCATGAAGGAAGAACGACGTCACATAGTGACGATAATGGCAATATGTCCCAAAAATCGAAGAAAGAACGAAAGTCTGTTGCAATCTTTTGATTTCACTCGCCAGAGGCAAGAAAAATTTTGGTACAGCTCAAGAAAGTCAGTAAAAAATGCTCTAAACCAATGCCTCAAAACTGCTGCCATTTTTTTTTGTGCACTAGATGGATTGACAGTTTTTTAAATTGACCAAAAAAAATTGAACAAATTCTCAGTTTTTTATCGTAAGTCCACCATCGAGAGAATGAACGACTCAGACGTACAACCCAGACAATGGCATCAATAACAAAAGAATATACAAAAACAATCTTCAGCGTCGCCGAAAACATAATAGGAGGGGGCGAAGTTCAACCGACTAGACTGAAGTGCGTCTACAAGCACCGACTTCTCTGCTGTCTTGTTTGTACACAAAGCTTCAGTCCATCAGTCTTTTGCAAGCTCGTCAAGCTTCGTTCAGTTCATGCAAAACGTCAAACTTGCGGTCCATACGTAATGTTTTGTTTGACAAATCTGGCATGATCATGCAGGACTGACGACAAGACGGTACGTGTAGACCAGGCTGTAGTAATATCCGCGGATCAATGGGACTCGTTTCGATGAAAAAAGATAGCGATAAAAAGAGCAAATCATTGAGGGGAGAAAAACGTTAGCGATAATCAAATTATTAAATCGATTCTCAGTTGCATTCTTTAGCACACAATCTGAATGTATCGATTCAACTCATTTTGATTAATTTAAAAATTGTATGATCAATGGCACAAAGAAGATCAGAAACTGAAGGGGAGACGTAAGAATTCAAAATGTAAACGAAACAGATTTTTGTATGCAGGCTCAGTAAGAAAGTGTTTCACGTGGTGTAAAGAACCTGTGCATGGATTTTGAATGTTTAATGCTCGTGAATCTTCACACGCACAGACAGGGTGGGAAAAGCGAGGGCATTTGAATGGGTAGTGCCACGCGCCGTACTTTGGCCCCTCTATGGTTAAGTGGCCACGATGGATGTGAGTTGGGAGGAGACGTATGATATACGAGTACGTAAATAGCCACATCGGCCCAAAAATAATGGGTACTAGACCGTGAACTTATGGGCGGGACAGTACACTGGAAAAGAAAAAAAAAACCCCCCTGGATCGATATCAAATGTGTAAACAAACTGCTGGTTACTCGAGAATTACGCTTCCAGCGATTACTCATAGCTTGAAAAAAATGTGAGGGGCTCTATGGACTATTCTATAGTTCCTCAACGCGGGGCAGTACACTGGAAAAGTAGGAAAAATACCTTCAGAACGATATGAAACGTGTGAATAAACAGCTGGTTACTCGAGAATTACGCTTCGAGCGATTACTCATAGCTTAATAAAATATCGGGTGCTGAATGGACTATTCTATAGTTCCTCAAATGTGTATAAATACAGTGTGACTCTAAGTCTATAACTTTGAATGACTGACTCCAGGTTTCTTTATTGCTTACGTTTATTGTTAAATCATACCATTCGCCCCTGTCATTCATTTACATCAGATAGGACATCAGGTAGAAAGACTTTTTCATACCAGTAGAATATAAGCTCTATACGAGATGAAAAAAAAAGTCAATCCAAGCAAAAGCATTTCACGCACAGGATGGTATCCGCACCTTACACACTTGTATACCTTCTAATTTATAAACTATGTACATGAAATTCGTACGGTTTTAAAGGTTGCGTTATGTGGTGCATAATGCTCGTTTATTAATCGGCGCCCCTCGGAGATTTCGAGGTCAACCTCGTGTTTGTAAATGGAATGCAGCATTCATCACACCAAATTCTGAATGAGCGTAAAATTCGAAGTAAAAAATATCCGGAACGATGATAGCTGCAACACTGACAAATCACGAGTATACTTATAGTTTCTTGAAAATTTTCTTCACGTAATATCAAGTTGGAGATTTAACCTTATCACAGATCTCCGCGAGATGTTGACGTTGAAAAGTTTTTCAACATGAATGTTTCTCTGTGAATTTGTCACGTAAACATCTTGTTTCTTAGTCCGTACACCGGCCTGTACAATGTACTACATGTACTACGTATAAAGTCCACGTAAGATCCACACGCGCCGAGTCCCCAACCTTCCACCAGCGTTCTATCTTTTCGTTTCTATTGGCCTCTGAGGATTCACCGTGAGTCGTATGAAACGCGAAACGTGCCCGGAAAATACAATCATATTTTCGGCAACCACTCATCTCGCTGGTGGGCATGAGGGTTGGCAGTAACGAAACGCGAGTAATTACACGCTAAAACGACCAATAAGGAAGAGTTAAGGATTCAGGGATAAAATGGGTTGACGTCGCTGTCCCTTGTTCCGCCACTACTTCTATATTTCATTTTCTTCTCATTTGCCGCAATGAAGCAGCCGTACTCTGGATAACCCCCAAGAGACAGCACCGCAATTGAATTGCGAATTTCCACTCGGTCCTGTTGCACCGGAACTCCACTCTTATTTGCCCCGTACCTAAAGCCTTTCGTTAAGAAACGGTATGAACTCTGGTACCGAGTTGAGTGGTGCCCTCTGCGAAGTAATCCTCGAGCTGCTGGAATCGGGGATATGACTTAAATTGCATCAGTCGGATCTTGCTGTTGAAGCTTTCTTGAGTGCTTGAAATCCTCAGAAACTCCGGACACGGAGAATATATTTTGCTACCAAGATCAAGGCATCAAGTGATTGAACGTCAAAACCTTTTATCTCGAATGTTTGAATATTCCTCGTACGACAGTCCGTCCGTGAGAAATCTTTTTATTTCCGCTTTTCAACTTCGTTTTATCTCACTGTCTCGCGGATGTTGATTCAAAATATCGAGGAAATTTCGAAGTTCAAGAGACATTCGGTCTTGCGATATCGTCCACCGCTTTTTTCGAGCTATGTGAAGTCACCGGTTGAATCAGCGAGTTCACTATGTGAAAGGAAAAAAAATTTGCCGGCGGAATCTTTGCTGTCAGCTGATCGATATGTACTACGAAAATATGTTATATCAGTATCACGTGATCGCATCGCGAATGATGATGACACGCGATAAAATAGAGACGTCGACAAATCGATGGCGACACTTCCATGTTTAACCCGTTGAACGCCCAATTTTATTTAGCCATATATTCAGCTGATGAGTGTCACCCAGATATGGGTGACGTGACGTTCAACGTGTTAAGGGATATATTACGATAACGGAGAGTGCAAATCATCGTTGTTTGAACTAAAACAGTAGAGAGCTCTGTGTTTTTACCGTCGAATTGAGGACTAACAGAATTTGTATGAAGCGTAAGCCGGAAGTGGGGAAAAGGACGATTAAAAGCAGGGTTCGGCAGGTCCGTGAAGGTAATGGGGAAAATCGACTCTCGTATTGGCTGTTGTCGTACTACATAGCTCGTCTCATTGTCATGTATATAAACCATTATTATATACATTTCTACGCTCGTGACCGACTGAATAATTCATGAATCTATCCAATTTCCTACGCCTGTTCAGACACTTCCCTCGAGTATTCTCGAGGTAGATTTGATATTCTCGATTGATACAACTATCCGCGTCATCTTACATCTATCGTACACCTTGAATTTAACACCGTACACACAGAAATGGGATGAAATTTTCACGATATTTTGAAAGATTTCCTCTTAATTCTCTCATTTTTTATTCTTAAAATTATTTTTTCATTTTTATTGTTAATAAGAATTCTCATTATTTTAATTCTTATTTTCGTTCGGTTATTTTCTTCTTAATAAGTATTATAATTATTTTCGCGTTATTATTAAATTTTTTGTCACAATAAATTCTACCTTGGAATAACTGAAAAAAGTTTAATCAAATTGTCATAGCTCGACGAATTGCGATCCTCGATGAATAGGCCTAGAACTTGCAGACGCGACAAAGACTCACTATGATAGACGGAAGGTCAGATTGATTGATCGAATGTCGTACTAATCGAAGAAATATCATTTATCAATATCCAACTCATTCGCGGGCTGCCAGAAATCGTTATTAATTTTACTATAGTTGGAACTGTCTTAGTTTTCAATAAAATGGCTCAATGTAACATGCGCATTATTTCTCTGTTATTATCGTTATTTTTTTGTTATTTTCTCAATATTTCCTCTCAAGTTATTTTCTGCCAGTTGTCGCAAATGCTGTGAGACTTATGAGATAATGCGCCGCCGATCGCACCAATCATCGGCAAACTCTGTTGCAGCCTTGGTGCTGTCATTCGTCTAATCATTTATTACGACGACAGAATTTAATGCAAAGAGAAGCATCGTCGGATAAGCATGTCAGAAGTGCCCCCAACGGGTTTGGAAATTGCTCTCCGCTTATTGTATCTCCACTAATGAAAACAATTACCTAAAAATATCAGCTCCCTCACCCAATTACTTCCAGAGCAATCGAGTGAAATCCGATTTGTAGTTTTTTTTTTCAAACGTGGATATTTATGATGGACTTTTGTAGATTTTTTATCAAATATTTATTGATAATAACTATGAAACGAATAGATTTTCAAATATTTTGGGAAAAAACTTAAGAAAAATATGACATTAAATTGACAACGGCCGTTTGAGTGTTCCTTTTAGAGTACAATTATCGAACTTTCACAAAATACTGATTTTTTATGTTCCTCAATTCTCTATTTTTTTTTCAATCTTATCGATCTGCTAGACCATTGTGAGAAAAAATACAGACTATTTATTTTTTCAGTTTTTCTCCACTAGCTCGACTTTGGTCACATTTGTTTTATAGTTCAAATAACATGGTTAACTACTCCGACACTTTTTAAAATGATACATCTGCCAAGTAAAATAATTTACATCGTAAAAAGTAATATTGTTTATAAACCGTATGAAGGTTAACACGAGTATTCTACCCGGGCATTTTAGTATAGATGCTATTCCGAGAGACACCATTTTGAATAAATGTACAGAAATTGCGAACGAATTATATGAGTTAAATAATTAGCTCATGACGGAACTTATATCCGCCATCAAAAAAGCTCCAACAACAAATACCAACGTAAACTATATTTTGGTACGAAAAAAGTTCCATTGTGTGAGCTATTCGCAATTGGCACAACGAATGGATACGTAATAGACATGCCGGGGTAATTCAAGACTAATTAAAACGATGCTGCAATAATGAAAATTTTCATGCAAGCTTCGTATAGTCTTATTGAATTGATCAAAATGGATGATAATTTCGTTCTTGATCATGGTTTCCGTGATGCAAAGAATTATTTGGAACAACTTGGATTCCAAATACCCATGCCAGCTTTCAAAGTCAAAAGGCATCAAGTAACGACTATCGAATCAAATGAATCTCGGTTTGTTTCGGAAGTTCGTTGGCCAGTAGAAGCTGTACATGGAGTGATTAACCCTCCAATGCCACCGACCAACTTTCGGCAGGGTATAACTTACGAGTCATCATACTAAATACGGAATGAGAAGATTGACGAAACTTCTTGACGCCAGGGAGGGTTTAAGCTACATATCGGAGGTTTGAATTTTTACGTTCGTTTTTTGCAATCGGAATATCTCACTCACATTGAACGACGTTCTGGCAATTCAAACGTACATCATTAAAAAATCAACGCTGTTGATATTTTTTGTTATTTTTTAAACCCAACGAAATTTACGCGTTTGAGAATCGACCGGACCACATAATATATGTGACAAAAAGAGGAAGGTAAAAACGTGTAAAAACAGATTTTGCCACTCCTGACCGAGACAATATTATAAAAGCAACACAGACCCATTGGCAGTCGAGGATACGAGATAAAGAACGTGAGGTGGATGGAAAGTTGGACCTGTGGAGGCAAAAAATGAAAACCATTGTAAATTCCAAGGAGCATCATGTGGTCTACCGCCACAGCAACGTCCATTTACGAGCGGGCTGAGAGGATCCGTACATGACGTTAAAAGGGTTGCTGCGTGGAGTGGTACGCGATATAACGTTGCAAAGGGGAGCCCGACATAGAGAATGGCTCTCGTTTCCTTGTTCTTTGTGGGCCAATCCGGTCGTTAAGGATACAACGTGCACGTTTTTATGATCGAAAGTTCAAGGTGCGGTGTGAGGAAGTTATAACATCCATTGCTGCAGTGAAGCATGGAGTTTTATGTGTTATCTACGAAGTTGTCGCACGGTCTCATATCACTGAGACATTTTAACATCGTTGAGAAAAAATCTATATAAGTTTATTTATGGAATTGAAATTATAGATTCTGTATTTAGACTGTATATAATCTATATGAAATTCATACATAATAAATCGAACGGTATCCAATATTCATTGTTAATATACGATATATATGAATACATGATCAGTATGCCGTCTATATACAATATATGAATAATTAATCGAATAATAATAACTGTACCATTATTATTAGTATTATTATTATTACTATTCACGTAGATATTATCAGTTTATGCACAATTTATATGTAGACGTCATAAATTGCATATAGTCTGTATACAGAATATTCACGTCCGATTCCATAATATTTGACATCCATATATTCTTCATATACTTTTTATATTTTTTGCACTCGGGTTTAGACATGAATTAAATAAGTTGCAATTGCATCCGGCTTTATAATAGTGCCCCTCCTCACCCCTGTTGGGTCTGGTAATTTGGAAATTCGTAAAAAAAAAAACGTTTGAACGTTCGTGCGATTTGACTTACCGAAAAAGGTGCCGACGCTGTTGCCTATCGCTTCGGAAACAGCCCCATTGGCTAGGGCATCGAGACATGCGCTAAGGGCGCACGCACACGCACTCGTACCTATGAGGTACTCCAGCACCATGTTCCATCCAATAATGAATGCTATTAATTCGCCTACGGTGACGTAACTGTACATGTAAGCACTGCCAGTCGTGTGAGGCACTCTGACGCCGAATTCGGCGTAGCACGCTCCTGTAAAAATACAATCACAATGCACATGATTTATTATGATTCGAATATATATGTATATTGATGATAGACGAAGAAAAAAAAATAATGGAGAAGGTCATGAGATTTTTTATTAGCCATACGGTGGAACTCTGACGGCAGTTTAATCGTGATTCCAACTATGTCATAGGAATGCTTCAGAGCAAACGGATGGGCATTCGGGCAATTTCGACTTATTGCATTTTTCGCAAACTCAACAACAGGCACATCCAAAAGTAACGTCATCAATTCAGTCATTCGACCAATCGAAAATTCCAAAAAAAAGGTATCATAATAATTTTTTTCTGCAGTATACATTAATCTCTCATGTACCAGGAATTAGACTAAAAATAACGCACGATTAAGATATTAGAACTAGGCTTTGGAACGCGTAAATTTAACGTATTTCGGATTTCACTAAGAGAAACAAATTGCAGACGTCATTATCATAACTTCCCACCCATTCTCGTTCACTTTATACGTATATCATTCGTATAATTCTACTAATAAAAATCAGCAATGAATGTAAAAACGTTATTTCCCTCTTATTATTTTTGTGTCATTCTTCGCGAAATCCGAAACTCGTCGAAACGACAGATTCCGTGATCCCAGTGTCAAGCAAGGCCCCTTATTCGCACTTTGCCCAGTCTCGTAACTCATCTACACCTGATCAGGCCTCCGACCGTTGCCCCTCGTGTATACCGGCTGCCTCGTTCGCTGCCTCGACTAATTAATTGGAGATCTATGTGGTACGACGCGGTCGGTAACTAATTAATTACGAACGGCGCGAGGGACAGCCGCGGGAGAGGGTAGGTACCAGCGACAGCCGCGGCTAACTGCGGCAACGTCGTCATAACCAGTTTAACAAGATAAACGCGCGTTGCCGAGTCCCATCACATCGTTCTCGCCTGTCGATAAATGAAAGAAATATATACAGCAATAACGAGAACCCAATCGATGCACCCAAATGTGATCATTATCGATTTAAAAACACACCCAAACGCATAAAAGCACTCACACGAACACACGATTATTAATATATCTCTGTCTTTGACGGCAGATTGGACAAATTTATTTATTTCTCGTCGCGATTGGGTTTACAGGATCACATTGTTGTTGTATTATTGGATGTATTACAAACATTAATCTACGAAAAATTTGATCAATGTTCACTGTTCACTTTGTTACATTTCGTTTTAGAATACTATCACGCCACATAATTCGAAGCGTTTATCGAGACACTAACCCCACCGTATAGAACACGGTGTATGTGATGTTATTGCATCGGTCGATAACCGCCCCTCGTTATATCCGCCGGTGTACGATACACACGGATTCTCGAGATTCTAGCACATAGTATGTTCCGGCGTGACTGAGGCATTCTCTATGTTTAGATTAATTAACGTGGATGAATAAGTTATTCGTAGCGCCGAATCTGCTGGTCAATGTCGACCAGAGGCGAAAACGTGGGCCACGTGAAATTCCGAAAAGGGTACTCTCCAGGGCCAATAATTCCGCGAGATGTAAAACATGGTGGGTCGATGATTGTGCCAATTATCGAAAAATTCTGGTGCAACCTTGGTGATATTGTTGATTTGATTTTTCATGTCGGAGACAGAGTTTAAGGTAAATTCCGAGGATTATGTTCGCAAACAATATTATTGTTATATTTAGCGTTTGAAGAATATCATCAATCCACTGTTCAGTGGGTATAGGAGTTTGAACTTTACTGTTTACGCAACAGCAGAGAAATGTCGTTCGTTTTCAGCACTAAATTTACAAAGCTCGAACATTTCCAAGAGCACCATACATCTCACGAAGACACGTAATTAAACATAAACGACTTTTGCAGACTTTGATGAAATTGACTAATTACGCACTGCGTCTCTGTTCTCCGGGGAAACTCGAACAATCTTCCGAGCCAAATTGTTTTATCGATTTTTCATCGATCTCGCGAAACGACAAACGTTGGTGAACAGTTCAGTGAGCTATCTATAGACTTGGTACGATTTTTTGAACTCAAAAGATAGTTTTTGTTGAAGGAACCGAAAAATATTGTTTTTTTGTCACGAAAGCATTTGCGGTACAGCAAAACACCCTCAAACTTAGCTTTTTGCGTCATCAACTCGCCTCGTTCGCTTTCATCTGTTTTTGCACAGACAAGGGTGTCCCTGGTTTTTTTTTGTCTCTTGCTTCAAAGTCCTATCGGGGCCGCTGTCAAGGAAATCGTCTCTGGGAAACTGGTCCTCAGACCGTTATCGTTAGAAACGAGGACTGAGATGTTAGACTTGGGAAAATCAACGTGTTTCTCTACTACCGCTTGGTTACAGAGCGAGCGTGCGTTGGTAGGTTGGACATCCATAAAGCTTCCTAGTGTAAGCGATTACGTTGGAGTATTACGTTTACGTAGGAGGTGAGCAAGACGTGGTCGCCGTCGTGCCCGTCGTCGTCGTCGTCGTCGTCGTCGTTGTCGTCGTCGTCGTCGTCGTCGTCGTCGTCGTCGTCGTCGTCGTCCTGGTGTGGATTACTGAACCCTACGGTGAGAAACCGGCAGCGGCAATGGTACTTACGGTCACACAAATTGCTGGTCGTTATCTTTAATGTCTGATCTGCACGGACTGTAAGCCGCTTTCGCAGCACAAGATGGCGTCGGGGTCGAATAATTATTTCAGAATAATAATTATTCGTAAAGAAGGTTAAGGACGGGATGAATTTCGTCGGAACTATTAACATTAACATACATTTGACAGGCGTGAAAGGTGTCTAGGGCACTCGTACGGCACAATAAAAAATTATTTAATGAAGATTGAATGTAATATAAAAAACGCCTGCCTCAAGAAAAAGAGAAACAATAAGCAGAATTGACTTCAAAGTTTCAGTCTACATTTAGCTTCGTGTGGTTCAACTTAACCACAGACGAATCAACGATTTAGCAATCACTCGATTCTACTTCTCTTCTGAACTAAATAATGCAACGGTATTGAACGCACATAAAAAAGTTGGATATTGTAGAAATGCTCGTTTTTAGCAATGCAGTAGATTTCAAATCCGTGTTAATTTAAATCACCTTCGTTATCTCCGGTATGGAAATACCGAGCAAGCTACAATCTCGCATTCGCTATCGCTTTGAAGCACCAATTATAACCTCAAAGTTAGCCCTTTAAATGTTACGGAAAAACGTTCGATATCGCAAAAGAGGGAGAGATTTCATTATCAAAGGGATATTCGGCGAGCTCTCAAGGGGGAGTCTTCCCATTATCCTCATTATTACATGGAGTTTACGAAAGAAGAGCGATCTCAGAAACAAAAACAGCTTAATACCGAATTTTCCAAGACGACGACGGGACTTGATTGTGCCAAAATTGTTCAGGCCGAAACCTTTATCAAACTTTTTAACATTTATTCGATCTGAAATTAGCAACCGAGTAGACGAAAAAATAATTATACAAGATCTATCTCAAATGGGTTAAATCTATTTTCATCGTTATAGGCTACATGTAATTATACCAACCAGAGAAAATGGAAGCAATGGCTGCGATAATGAAGGAGATGACGACACCGGGCCCAGCGACGCCCCGCGCCACCATACCCGCGACCAAGTACATCCCCGTTCCGACGCAGGAGCCAACCCCGAGGGACGTCAGATCCAGAGTCGTCAGGCACTTCTGCAAACGAAAAAACAAAGATGGATGAGGAAAAAAAAACGACATTCGCGCGAACGTTCATCGCATCTCCTATATACCGGCACATTCCATAAACCATATCCTTTTTGATCCGTGCGGTGGATGAGAAAATGCCGACACCCACACAACGTTCGCCCACCCGACGAGCTTATGCGCCTCGCCGCACAGCTTTTGTGGAAAGGCGTCAAAGGGTAAACTCGCACGCGATTCATTCATCGTGAGCGATTAACATGCCTCACGTGCCTTCTAGCGGCGTTTCGCACGAGTTTCTCTCGCTTTTCAGCGGTTTGACGATATAGTAATAAAGTCGTCGAAAAAGTACTTTCGCCGACACGTGCGTTCCACTCGATCGACGCTACGCTACGTACCAAAGATTCGAGGCATGCCACCCGCTGCTGCTGTAACAATAATTATTACGTGACGAGGGGGAAACGAATTTTCCTCCCTGGCTGCCCTAGTAGTCGCCCTTTGTTTCCATCCTCGTAGCGGCTCGAAATATACCAGCTCTGCCCACCATGGACCTACAGCATCATAGACTGGGGTATTCGGCAAGTTTCTCGTTGTTTCGTTCTTTCTTTTTGCCATGTTTCAAGTTTGAACGAGAATTTATTTAGTAACGATACAATATGGCTAACTCTGACGTTTGATGGTTTATTAGAAACAAGTGTAAATTTTGTGATAAAAATGTAAATATTCGTCAACAGCTGCCGAATCAATTCTAAAAGATGAGCGTTCCGAACAAATATTTGTGGCTGTTTTTGCCATTACCGTGGTCATTGTGTTCGTTGATACGATAGAAACGTCGTGGAATTTTCTATCTAAGTCGCAACGCGAAAGTGACGGACGAGATACTTTCGGTAAGTAGTCAGAGCGACTTCGCTTCGCTTAAGCAAGATATTGCCGAGTTTGTTCGAGCAAAATGGGTGAGGCACAATAACCTAGAGAATCTTCGCACGAATGGGAATTGGATCAGCGTGGGGGCGGGGGAGGGGGGGGGGCGAAGGAAGGATGTGTTCGAGTATTGGCAAAGTTCGAGACGTCAGCTGCAAGTTGCTTGAGCTAGGGGCCAACTAGTGCATCTTCAAGTAGCTTCGGTGTACGTACACGGAGCATACAATAAGACGCAGGTTCCGACGGAATAGTTTCTCGTGGCAGCTTTTGCGACGAAGTTGTGCACGTGGGAAGAATGGAGGGGGCCTTTTTGCTGGGTAAAAAGAAGAGAACAACATTACGGAGACTTTTCTCTGTGGCACTGAGCTACTGTAGCTTAGCAATAGCGTGATGTACGGCAAACAATACTTTCTCGAGAGTTTCCAGAAGCGGAACGAACAAGAGGGAGATTGAAAATGCGATGGGCAATAATGCGTAATTGCACCATGAAAAGTCTAGATATGGAAAAATGTCTTTTATTCTCCTTGAGTTAGCGTATTTGTAGCATACGGAATTTTATACTCGAGCCAAACGAAGCTATTCAGTAGATCAGTGTTTTGATCAACTTTTGAACGAATTTTGAACTTTTTACCGAATGTGAAACGGTAGTGAAATCTCCTCTCGTTAGTTAACCGGATGAAGCATTGGCAAAAAACAGAGGTAAACCATGGCTCGTTAAGGCAATCGAGGATAAGATGTTATTTTATTTCGAGTGATGGAGTCGACGTGAAGCTTTTAACCTATTTGTTATCAGAATTAGCATAACGACGCTCGAACTGATGTCACAGAGGACGTTTGGTCGTGCTGCCGACGTAGGGGATCCTGTTGCGAGCCCATACCGTGTTTTTCCTGTAAGAGGCCCACATGACAACAGGCCAGTCTGGGCCTATATTCGGACTTTGTTTTCCAAACAGAAACACATGGGCTTTTTTGGGTGCGACGACATTTCTTCCAAAACAATCTCTGATTGGTCTTTGGATCGCTTCTGAATGAAAATAACTCCCACCTGTAATTTCTGCTTCGAATCGGCCGAATGTGCAGGCTCAGGACCGGATCTCGTCTGGTCACCCTGCATATTACCGATCTTCTTCGTTCGGATCAGTTTTCCGAACAGCTCCAGCCCCTTTTCACGGTCCATCATGTCGAACTTCATTTTGAATACTGAAACAATAAAAATAATTTGTTATGAAGATATTGATGATTCAAAATTTAGCGTTGCACAAAACATTATATGCAAATGTCATACGTATAATGAGACTGAATATTCAATCCTAACTTCAGTCATCAAAGTTACGGTTGTTTAGTCTGTTCGAACAGGGACAGAGCGACAGTCCAATGGATGTTATAGATAACATCGGCGGAGGTAAAACGATAAACATATCTATTCTCACATTGCTTCACATTAGGGCACATCTCAATTTCTTGCGCCAATAACCAAATAATCTATTCCTGCTTGCTCATGGATGAAACTACGCGCGTATGTAATATCAATATTACTCTTCTGTCTGCTGTTCATCCTTTTCTGTGTATCTGTCTGCGTGTTTGTTGGTCCTATTCATCAATCCATCCACTTGTCGTTCTGTCAGCCGTCCGAACAATCGTAGTACCCTGCGCGTGATTATGTCAACGAAATTTAAATTTGTTGAGAAAGTCTAACGAGTATGAAAGGAGAAACAAGAATAAATGATTAAGCCCACAACGATTATTCAGTTGATTCAGCGTTATCAGCAATACATCGACCGTACATTTCAACATTAGATGTTGCTGATAGAAGCTATTCTAAACAAGAGTAATAAAGTATTTAAACTTCTATTCATTATCCTTTGCGTGGTGGATTATAACGCAATATTATAATTCTACTCGTCTTGAATTCTTGGATAGACTAGCGATGGTGGAGACCTCACGATTAATAGCTACGCAGCTGCCGCCCGAGCCGATGTTGGACCTGGGTTAAATAGATCATACCAAAAAGGAAGGAACCGAGCTTCTGCAATAAGCGAACTTTTCTGTTCGAAAAAACCTGCCCTACTGCAATAAACCCTCAGCTAACAGCCCAATGGGCGAACAACTCTTGTTACGACTCCGTACCGAGTCAGGCCATTCCGTTTCTCCACGACATATATCTTTCTCTCAAGAGCCATGCCTAATAGCGAGCGGCTCATACCATGAAGTGCGGTTACGGGCTCTCATACTTTTCGAAAGTCGATCATATTTCACGATATAAGAGTACGTGAATATGATTAAAATACTTCATGTGGAGCGATGGAAGAAGTTACGTATTCTGCACAAAACAAGTTGAGGGAAAGAATCCTACGTTTCGGGAATGTTGCAGGAAAAGTCATCGAGGTCAAAATCATGATAACATTTCCAATGGAAGCGAACGGTCTGTTCGAATGATACACTCTTGAATTTGATATAATTAACTTGAACAGGAGTATCGCATTATACGAGCAGATCAGTATCTCCTCAGATACACGAAGCAGCCCTGCGGAGATTATGATGAAGGATTTGCATATTTCTCGTCATATACTCGTTCTTCCTCTCTTGACAAAAAGCGTCGAGTGGAAGCAACGCGCGAGCAAAGCACCGAATGCAAAGAAAAAGGCAAAAATGTTGAATGGCATGCCGGAAGGTTTCGCTGAAAACAACTGCGCCACTGTCGGTGGCAGAACAGTGGCCGCAGGCCAGTGAGCTTAAAAGCTTGACGTATGACAGAGGCGCCAGCTCGGAGGCAAGCCACGGAATTACACGTCGTAGGTAAAACCAAACCCATTTCCATCACCCCAGCGTCGGCATGCCGTTGTTTTTGTATTATTTTTTTAACGCGATGTTTTACAAATATTTTCGTTTGCATATGCACCGAATGGTTGTCATGGAATTAACACCTGCACCAATATTATCACTCATTATGACAATTTGACTATCTGTCTGACATTTCATCGCACTCAGTACTGGTATTGGCAATGAATTCGATTTCACATAGGAGTACTTGAACCAATGCGACGAACTTGCCGTTGACTTTAGCTTTCGAAAAAGTTTCTTCACAAGTTTCGAACACCAATGGAATTGTACTCGTGGTAGCAACGTCTTACTCCCTAGCCCATTGAGAATTAATCATAGTTAAGTTAGTTTATCTAGTCAGATGGTTATTGATTACTTATTGATTAGTTAGTGAATATTATCAGTTAGTTGAGAATAACTTTAGGTTATTTCTATAGGTTAGTCAGTTGGTTATAGATTACTCATTCTTTAGTTTTTTAATATCATTAGTTAGTTTAGAATGATCTTCTTAATTGAATTTTTTTTAAAGAAAGGAGCGTAATTCTATTGCGGGGTTTTTCTGATGCATGAATACTTGTGTTTGTGTCTATGCGTAATTCAAGCGTAAGTAAAACTACCAGTTCCGGGAAACCACCGACCCTGCAAGTAACAAAACTCACTCGAAAAACCTCTGACGCCATGGAAATTTTATTCGGAAACACGTTCCACTTTACATTACCGGGGAGAACAGTTTTTCAACAGCCATCTGCTATAAGAGCAGATCTACCTCGGTGTGCTTCAAGCGTCGAGCGAGGGAAAAATGTAAAATTGTAGGGTTTAACCTGTGAATTTTCGCGATTCTTGCGATAGAGCTCACCACGAGCTTGTGAAATACTTTCATAGTATAAGTACAGAATTCTCACGAACAGAAGAATCTTCTGAATGCTCTTCGCGTTCCATTTACCATTCTCTACATTTTTCTTATATTTTTCTACCAGTACCCTATACACTCCGATGAGCTTAGTTTTTCCAAATGCGTTGTTTCGATTCCTCGTAACGTCTTCCCACGCTAGCCTTCATTGACTAACGAATCATTGAATCACCGTTGCTAGATTTCTTTTTCATTTTTACATTCCGTATTTACGACTGAGAAGCATAATCTCAATAAATATAAAAAATCGAACCTAAACTATGAAGAACGTCAAATCCTAACAAAAATCGTCGATCCAACATGACCGTTGATAATTATCAAGAATAAAGCACAATTGACGACAGTAACAGCGTTCGATTATCATAATTTCGTTGGAATTATTATTCCAAGGAAATGATTAAAACTGAACCTGCGTCCTCAATAAATTGCTTTCATTGCAATAAAAAATGCACAATGTTTAAATTAACACGGAAATTCGTGTTTCGTTGTACTATCGCACCATCGTTTTATTCAGAGGTGTTCCTATTCGTTGTACTGATATTATCGTCTCATCCGCGCGTACGACATTCGTGTGAGCTGACAACGGTCGAAAGTGAACGCACGAGAAATGACGGAGCCAAAGAGACAGACGAAACTTTAACGACTGACGAAACGACCGTGGTAACTAGATTTGTGAAGTTTCCGGGGCTACGAACTCGTTTTGCTCCAGGTTGTGCTGGCAGCGCTAGAATAAGGGAAGTCCCTTTTGCGTCTCTCGAGTGAAACGAACGAGACCGGGAATAGAAGGCAAAAGCGTACCATGGCGGTCGACAACTCGATACGTTCTGCGCATACCGCGTGCACATAAATGAGAACCCGTGCTACTGACTTCGTGTACAAATTCACTTTAGCGAACGTGTTTGGTGCGAGACCTTGCCAACACGCACCATAGAGGTGTCACGAGCTCACATAGTTGCAAGGTAACGCTTGCGCAATTCAATATGAAATTACCAATCCACATAAATACTTCGTTCGTCCGTTTCCACTCGTGTACAACCCGTAACGGTTGATGGTACAGAGCCAATTAGTCGAACCAATAGAAATCCGTTCGACAACGATTAATCTGTGTTCGTTTCGGCGAAATAACGAGCTAGCAGCAGCATTCGTATGCACACACAGATGGGTGCAATACTATTTTTCAAAATGTTCAACACGAAGCACGACAACGGACATTCCTCACTCACCCGAAAGAGTTATATTGTAATTAAAAATCGCAAATATGCAGGTGAAGTCGGTCATTCTGCCAGTCAACGACTCGTAAACATCGAAAGAACAATAAACGCATTGTAATTTCTTTTTACTAATTAACGTCGAGAAGCTACGGCTTCTTTCGGCAATATTTTCTTTCGTTAATAATCGTCTTTTTTATCGTATTGTCCTTAATATTATAGTTATATTTTTCGTTTTCTTATCTTATTATCTTCTTGATTGAGTTGTTAACGCTCGCGATTAATAAAATTCATTCATTTTGACTCGCCGGGTGACCGAGCGGAGCTTTTGGGCGAGCGTGTCTTGTAGCTTTATTCGCTCGATCGTATGCGGCCCAGGACTGTAGGCCTAACCACCGTGGGTCGTTCTTGCTTGCGTATAATTCATTCACGAATGAATTACGGTCAAGTCGCGAGAAACGTGCTCGGTTGACTCGGAACCGACCCTAGCGTCTAACTGGCCAATACGCCAGCGCTGTATAGTCACACGAGTACACAGACAACGTACAAGTCTATGTATCTGGGGGACGGAAATTCAGCCATCCAGGTTAGTCGTCCCTACCGGAACGAGTGACGATCGATCAATCGTCATTTCCATCATCGACAACCATCAACACCTAGTACATGCCTGCAGATCGTCGATTCGAGACGTGAATGTTCGTAACGAGTTGTATCTCCTCCGTGCCCGAGCGAAGCTGATTTCCTTTCACGCTCGCATCCCACAATTCTTGGTCCGCACGGCGACAGCCAGATGAACGGATCAATTTGCATGAGAAATAAAGTTCGAAACGACGAATATCGCATGCCATCGACGGAATATCTTTTAAAAATGCGGATCGAGGGAGGAAAGGATGAGGCGTTTAAATCTGAAAAGAGTGATTGGCGTGACGGCGGTGACAACGTGACAACACTGCCAGTACGGCTGTCACAGCGTTTCGCGTGTAATCACCACGGTCGCAGTATAGTTACGGCTTTCAGAGAGCACAGCACGGGTGAAGTATCGTACAATATACGCCAATGGAACAAGCAGCGGTAAAAACGAAACTGGAACGAAGTGAATAAAATGATCGAGCTTCTAGAATTTTCGGAAATATTATTATTTTATTCATTTGCTACATTTGAATACTCAGGAATGCTTAATGTTGTAACATTATTTGTACAATATAATTGGATGTTTGTATGTATTTCGAAGTGTTGTAGCGAGGGAGAGAATAGATTTTTTAATAACTTATACTACGTGTATTTCGTGTGAATAATTTATTCAAGCAAGACCCGAGGAAGCAAGGTGCTGGATAATTAGAGGGTGAAACCAACTGGACTATAATGTTAATGGCGCTGGTGTCAATAGTCATTACGGCTTTATTATGCACCCTTCGTCCTTTCCTTCTATTTTTCGCTCGACTCGTCCATTTCCAGCAAAATTAACGGTCTCTTGGCTGAAACCAAAAGTCACGTTGAATCGCCTGTCGAGAGCCTCAACCATTATTCATTACGCATGATATAACGAATAGAAACGTGAGAAGAGAGGAAAGAACGAAGCGGACAAGCCCGTGCAACCGAGAGGCGTTTTTCTCCGGAAAATCGGAATATTTTTTGTTATTAAACGGTGCTGTTTTCTATACATGCGAAAAAAGTGGGTCGATCATTTTTCCGAGCCTTTTGAACCACTTGAATCGTCATTGTACGGTTTGTTCCTTTTTTCCGGGTCAAATGAAAGCTCTGCTAGCTCAGCAGGTTTGGTACGAGAGAAAAACAGGTCAGCTCGAAAGAGGAGTTTTGATGTTTCTCCACTCGTTTGAAGATCATTGTTCTAATTAGTCATTCATTTGCGGGACCAGCCGGAGCCATGTGGTGGACAACGGCGGGGGTCTCACAGCCGAAAGCCAGTAGAAAGGAACAGCGATGGTCGGACCTTAAGAGCCGCCACCACAGAAAGATTCTCCAGCACACTCTGGTAGAATCCTCGCACGCGATAATTCCCTAGAAGGACGTGCTTTCATCACGGCTTTTTTCACGGTGCAATTCTATAATCTAGGATTTCTTTAGGCTTATGATTCGCCCTAGCGACAATGATGTTCCATTTTATTGGATAATTTATCGGTGCCAAAAAGATTTAATTTCCGAAAAGATCAAATTAATAATTATCTCGAATCCAATTTTTTCTGTAACGCAGCCATGTTTTCCTCCTTTTTCGTGCATGTTTGTGGAAGGCAAATTTTGCGTTTTCACGGGAGTCAACCGTCGGTACGGTAGACGGGACGGAAATATTTCATAAGACCACTAGGACGTAAATAAGCATGAATCATCCTTGTTAAGCGGTCGGAGAAATTCTTTTTTTTAATAATTTTTGCGCTCTAAGAACAGGACACGGTCACGAACAGCGACGGTAGCGCCATCAAGTGGCAGCTTTGTGTAGCCCTACCCGGAAACATCGGCTTCTAACAGATGATGTCCCCATGGAATCATATTCTTATGTTCAGTTGAGATCAAAGTGTCGGAACGTTTACTACAGTGTGCAATATGAATTCCGAAATCAACAAGACTGAAAACAATAGCAGTGATTAGTGGATGCTATCCACGCCACCCGATGTACAGGACACAGCCGATAATATGCGGAATCTATTAACTATTCGTGACGAAATCAAGAAACAGAGAAAAAATCAACGTACAATCAACATATGTTTTGTTTCAATTGTTTTTCATATAATTAGGAGAGATTCATCAATCGTCATAATTTTCTATTCTTCAACAAATTTTATTTCATTTCTCCTTGCGGGGGGGGGGGGGGGGGGCTTTGCCCCGCGCGAAGTCGTGTTACCGCTTGGTGAACAATACAGTAGAACCCCTCGAATCGAAACAAGTCGGGTCTCCTAATATGATTGCAGGGGTTACAGACAAAATTTGAACCACACCTACTGACAGAGCTGCATTTCAAAATGTCCCAAGCCTACAATGATTTACAAGATAAACGTCAAACGTTCCAAAAAAACAGTCGGGGGTGCATTGTCGGTCGGAACTGACTTTTGTCTCACGTCCCTTATTTATACCATTACGTCGGAGAAATGTAGGAATGGGGTATGGTTCTCCTTTGCGCGATCCGATTCGAGGGGTTCGAATTCGACGGGTCCTACTGTATACTATTTCCATCTCAGACACGAAAATTGTGGTTCGAATGCCCGAGTCATAATTCATGAGTTGAGAAAAGTCGGGTGCAGTAACGAGGAATAAGAAAGAATTCCAGTTTATCTGTGGCATTAATTAGAATGTAGTTTATCATGTCGCCACTCGTCATGCACACCGACTTAATTCGCAGTAAAAGAAAATTTCATTAACCTTTAAATTAACTCTTTTTTTTATTGTTTTGTTCTTGTTGCTATATTTTACTTCATTTATTCAGAATGTCCAAGACCGTAGACGCACTTCTTAGACGAATAACGTGGAAATGCAACGGCTAAGAGGTGTATAAATGTTTGTGGAGAATCGCAAAACGATGTAATTTTATTTTCGTCTAAAAAGACATTCCGATCGTTTTCAATTCTCGCCCCTCGCGTCAGAACTGTCTCTCTCGAGATGATTTTTCCGAGATTTCTGCCAATTTACTCATTTTATCCCTCATGGAGATAAATCACGATCGACAGATTGACGTTGACGGGATGGATACGGAGAATAGAGAGGTCGCTCGAATGAAGAACGAAATCAAATCGATCCAAAGTCTCCGTGTACCTTCGGTCAAGGATACTTGGCACCTAAATAAACATGATGATACTTCGTTTATCGAGGCTAGATCGTGATAAAATGTCTTCTTACATTGTATCAAAATCGTAACATTATCCTTTGATTCGTTACGAGCGTTATAGACGCAGCAAATTTCGCAGGAAATAGAAAATCTTGAAAACACTCGAAATTATCGATTTTTTAAATGAAACAACACCTAGGTTAACTAATCTAAGAGTAAACTATCGCAAACCAACTACATATTATCAGTTTGGACTACGGAAAACGACTGTGACTCGTTTATCAACGGCACATCCCCTAATCATCGACAGAGACGCATTCTAAATAACATGATTGCTCTCGTCCTCGTCACTTTTACCGAATTGCTTTTCCACTCCCTAAAAAAATCGTAGGTAACGTTCAAAATGAAAGGAACAATAAATTATTCAAATTAAAGTTTACCCGAAATTCCACTGTCTGTTAAATATGTCGCCCTAGGCTTCAACCTATATTTCTCATGGGCAAATCCACCCATGACTATCGATCTTCCCGAAGACCCTATAAAGGTTGGTTAAGCCCTGCGCCGTGCTCTCCACGACCCGAAATAATCGGGAAGCGTGACAAATCGCTTTACCGCGGCTTACCCCAGTAATCACGAGTATTAAAAAGTATTCTCATGTGCTCCCTCCAATTCCGAGGACGTTTTTTCCATTGCGGTAGTTTACACCGACCACACGATTTCCTGAATATTCATCAGGATTACAGCTCACCGATGTTCCGTGTCTCGAAATGTGAAATTAATGTACGAGAATCGCAACTATCCGACGAATCAACGAGAAAAAAAAATATTCCGGGCAACGAAAACGCTTACGAGGGCAGGGAATATCGCGAAGACGATCTTTAGCAGGGGAAACAAAACGCCGCTATCTCAGCTCCCTGGTATGTGACGTCCTCGGTGTGTTCAAGGATGAAGGGGAATTTGGCCGATGGAACAAATTCCCGAGTTTGCTCGAGACTTTCTCACTCGATATATCCCGGCGTACCTCTGGCCGTATCGTCGACTATTTGTCAAAGAGCTATCTTTACGATGATACGCTGTCAAAAGAACTATCTGATAATATCGATTGGCCTCGATCACATTCATCGCTGGAACCCCACATCTGCCAAAATTGATGAGCAATCCATTAGTGATCCACCGGGATCCGTCGAGTTACAAATAATTAATTTAAAAAAACACTTTACCATATTTCTGTATTTTATTTCGATCGATTTCCAATAAAGACAATTGACGATTTTTTCAACGGAAATATGTCCAGAAATTGAGTCAAATGGGCCGAAAAGACTGAAAAAAAAAAAATAATTGTATGTTTATTCGCAGAGAACATTTTTCATGTTCTCTGGTTTCTCACTACGATGTTCTCTGAACCTCTTGTTCGGACCTGTAATTTGCACGACGAATCAGACCATTTGACAAGCGCAGCATCCCCAATCAACGAACCAGGGCTTACATCGGTCGCTAATCGAGGCTTTGGCCACACTGTAATCTCCTCCAAATCCAGATTATTCAAATCCCCTTTTGTTTTCGTTTTCCCTTGTCATTGCATCCATTAATACAAACTTCTATCCGCGCTCGAACAATTCATCGCCGCAGTCACACGTCGCAGCGAATATTTCATTGGTCAGATTATAGTTTAAATCCGAATTAAACGAATTTCATTATGAACGATAAAATTTATCGTTGTGTATTCTGTGAAAGGCGCGAGCGGAACAGATTGAACGGACGGAGGTTGCGAGGAGATTGCGCTGGTGCTCTGCGCGAAGGATGTGGGTGGAACAATGATCATTTGCTCGACGCAGCCGTGTTATATCGAGAATCCCGCTCGGCTCAACGGGAGAATGCTCGACGGTGGAGAGAAATTCATTACCGGGAGCGTAATAATAACGAACAATGTGTCGCTCGGCCTCGCGGTAATGGTCGAACAGTTGGTAATCGAAGCCCCGGAATCTCATGGATAATAGTGCACCGCGTGCGCTCTATCACTGTACACAACTATTTGTGTTGGTATAGATGCATGCTCGTGAACCCACGCAGGCACAAATTACTGCGTTAATTTTCTCAAAAGCAACAGAGATCGGCCGGGAATGCTCCGCTCTCGTGGAGCAATAACGCTCGATGACCCCTCGCGGAATTCACGCAAAAGTCACAATTGGAGGAGAATTTTTCGGAATACTTTCGATGTACACGGTACAATATCGTTCAAACCTCATGGCGAAGGTCATCGAGCCACGGAGCTTATTCGACAAATTGGATAAATTGAAGCCAGAGGCAAATTAACGCGATCGGGTTATTTGCCCGAAAAATGTTTGTCGACGTATTTCGATGAAAAACAAAAACGATAACAGTCGTTTGGTCGGAAAACTTTTTAGTCATCCGGCTTGGATAATTATTTTATTTTTATCGTTTATGCCGTTAGCGGTATAACAAACTGGTTCAAGAGAAACAGAAGTTTTTTGTTTTGTTTTTGTATCAGAATTTACAGAAAAGATAATAGTTTGCATCGTTCGTTGTACTGATAAAATGCTACGATGGTACTAAATTGATATCGCAATTTCTCAATCGCAATCGATGGACGAAATGGAATTAAATTTTAACTAATAATAAATTTAATCAATTTCATTTAATGAATTAAATCTTGGGAAAATACAGATTGTAAGTTGTTGCCGTCGGAAAAACTTTCCTGGTATATCGTATCGCCTTAATTAGAGACCGTACGTCAAAATCACGAGCGTGGCTCGAACTTTCCCGGAAGAGGATCAAATCCTGCCGTGTCGACGTATCGGCCATCGGATTATTTTACAACGTTCTACGTCAGGAAATCGAAGGCTTGTCAAGCGGGTATCACGTGAATCGACTTACTATCGAAGCACTTTCCGCAAGGACCATCCGATTCGATGAATAATTGCATTCCCTGCCAGCTGCTCATATTTTTATCGAAAAAAGATTGATATCCCGTGAGACGAGAAAATGAATAACTGAAATATCCAAATACTAGCAATTTGAAAAAAATTGTTTTTTGGTTGGCCTTCGAGGTAAGGTCGTTCAATTTTTTATTTCCAGATACTTAGGGTAGGAAAAGCTATTTCACGTCGCTTGGACACACGACTCCTACATATATAGTAGGGTGTTCAAAAGAAAAAGCTTATTTTTTCAATTTTGAACCATAAAAATCTTTCAATATACATTAAAACAAAAATTTTGGTACAAAATTGAGCTCTTAATATTCATATTTGAAGCTTCTCATCGCCTTTGAAGATTTTGCGTAATGTATATTGAAAGATTTTCATGGTTCAAAGTAAAAAAAAAGCTTTTGTTTAAAACTCTCTAATATATACGTTCTAAAGGCAACCGCAATTGTTTCCTTTAAAAATTGACTGTGGTTTTATTATTCCTTCAATTTTAAAACAGCTCAACAACTCGAAACCATTTATTCCTCTTCGAGTTAAGATGAGAGAAATACTGCTGCTTAAATAAAAAATGCAACCCCTCCCATAAGAAATGCCACTCTTACCAGTAAATGATATGCAGAGTTGTGGCGCAACTTTAAATACTACAATAAATCTCTTCTTTATGGAAAATGTAAAAGACCTTGGTCTTTTCCTTCCACCGACGCATGTCTGCGTGAATATTTTCATCATGAGAAAAAAAGCGTATAAAACGTCCGAGTCGGGCGAAAGATCGAGAGAAAAAGTAGGGAAAAAATTGTAAGTGTCAAACATAATGATCCGAACTGAAGTTACGCTTGCACATAAATTTGTGAAAAAATATTCCAACCTCAGCACGGTCATGAAATCGATCATCCGAGCGTGGCACGTATCTTACCGCGCTTCAGCACGAAATCATTCCGTATTATATCAAAGCGATTTGAGCTAACGAGAGACGACTACGAGCTGTTGCTACTCATGTTTGCAGATATACAGCTAACGCCTTGGAGTGGCTCCCTAAAGCTCAGTGCCGCTGGTCCGCTCTCACATTGGCGGTTCAAAGGATATTCGATACGTGAAGAGACGCAACGGGTTGTTTGCTATCTGAATACCCCGGCTTCGATCGGGATGAAACGAGATCGACCGAGACAGGATAGCAAATCTCGCAACCAAACTCCTAGATTGTATTCGATATACGTCTGGCTCGCGAGAGGAACAGGCGAACCAAATACGATTATTAAAATTGCCAAAGCATTTATTCCGACAAATTGAGCGACAGCCAACCCGCTGATGCGCCATCATTCGAATATTTATTTGACTTTACAGTAATCATATTTTTAATGATAATTCCGAAATTATAATCAAGTACATATGGGGTATTCCTGGGAATTTCAGCAACTTCGGACAGTTGGATCAAAATTTTTGCCCCCCAATTTTTTACATGAATATGTGTCGAAAATAAAGAGACACGTATTTCGGCGTTTTTCATTTTGAGCCCCCGCTTTTGAGATACAGTCAAATGAAGTTTTTGAAGTATCGACCACATTCGGTCATTCAAATCGATATATCTGAGCAACGGTTAGTGATAACTCAAAAAAACACGGGTCTTTTTTTTTGTTTTTGAACGCTCTATACAATGAAAACATTTTCGATTATGTTGCACAAATTCAACAATTATTTATAAACAATTCAAAATTGAAAATGAAATTAAACAAAAAATGTACCCTTAATTTTTGAAATGTATTTTTTTTTTCAATTCTTTGAACGAAAACAAAAATTTAGCCACCTTGAACTTTTTGGGCCGACGCTTCGTTCGGAAGTTATAGCTTTTTTTATCATAAAAAGCCCGTAAATGTTTTCCCGGTTGTGAAGAAAAAAAGCTATAACTTTCGAACGAAGCGTCGGCCCAAGTCCGGTAGAGTCTCAAAATTTTCGTTTTCGTTCAAGGAATTAAAAAAAAAAAAATATTTCAATAATTAAGGGTACTTTTTCTTCATGCAATTTTTTACTAATAAAATCCGTATATTTACCGGTTTGTTATGACAAAAAAAGCTATAACTTTCGAACGAAACGTCGGCCCAAGTCGGGCCGGGTCTCAAAATTTTTCTTTTCGTCCAAAGAATTTGAAAAAAAAATCAATTTCAATAATTATTGGTACTTTTTTTTTCATGCAAATTTTTACTAATAAAATACGTAGATTTACGGGTTTTTTGTGACAAAAAAATGTATAACTCCCGAACGAAGCGTCGGCCCAAAAAGTTCAAGGTGGCTAAATTTTTGTTTTTGTTCAAGGAATTTAAAAAAAAATACATTTCAAAAATTAAAAGTGCGTTTTTTGTTTTATTTCTTTTTTAATTTTGAATTGTTTATAACTTATTGTTGAATTTGTGCAACATAATCGTAAATGTTTTCATTGTATAGACCGTTCAAAAACAAAACAAAAAAAGACCCGTGGTTTTTTGAGTTATCACTAACCGTTGCTGAGATATATCGATTTGAATGATCAAATGTGGTCAATACTTCAAAAACTTTATTTGACTGTATCTCAAAAGCGGGGGCTCAAAATGAAAAACGCTGAAATGCGTCTCTTTATTTTCGACACATATTCATGTAAAAATTGGAGGGCAAAAATTTTGACCCAACTGTCCGAAGTTGCTGAAATTCCCACTAATACCCCATATGGATTTAGGTATGATAAATATGTTCTCACGCGTAACTCCACATTTACTCTCTTTGCAGGATGATGACAACCAATGATCTCAAAACTTTTTCAAGAATATTATCAGAACTCGTGAAAAGTCGACACGAGCTGTTAGCTTTGGGAAAATAACTGGCGATCGTCAAAGGTACTTCCGTCGTATCGAGTAAGAACTTCCGTAAAAGATTATGACGGGGCTTTTTATCCATCCGTGTGAAGTACCTTTCGCACCTGGTAGTCTCTTAAGGCCCAATAACATCGACAATGCCATTCGCGCAATTACAAAACGAATTTCCATCCAAATGTTTGATGTAAATTAATTGAGTTAATTTACCAATCATCGTGGGTCCGGACATTCGTGACGGGGAACGAGTTAGTGTTCCCAAGTGCTGTTCCGAATTCAAGGGACTTGTACACATGACAGTTGTTGAACTGGGAAAATGACGTCCGAGTGTTTATACAGGACAGAAAGGCCGAACTTGGTACTTCCAGCTCTCGACGTTCGGCCGACATAGGTTTCCCGGTAGACGGAGAAGTGATATTTGCACAGTTTTACTCGTTTATTTATTGTTTCCTTTTTCTATTACCACGTGTAGGACCCGGTAACAGGCTGTGGGGGCTCGACAGCGTTCGATTCGTAAATTTCGTTGGCAAACTTCCAAACTGAGAAGCACCCTCGGCGCCAGTTGCAGTGCCGCATCATAAGCAGCTACCGAGCTAGCCAAAAAACAAAACTAACGACGCGCTCGAGGGATATGCAGCGAGAACGAGAGAAAAATATAGGGGACAAAAGACCTTCGAATCTGTAACGGTAGGCCCTTCGCTCTGAGGCTTATCACCATCACCACAACTCGCAGCAGCAGTCTGCTTCCATTCGGAAATTCTGCTTTGGATAGGCATTTTTGATATAACTAATCTTTATCAAATAAATTTCATTTTCCTGTATTTTCAACGTCTTTGGCTAACGTGACCCATGTCAGGGACTGTTTGCGACTCGAGTGGCAAATTATTTATGGATTTTATGTCGAGTTCGACTCACACATGTTATCAATTAGTCGATATGGCAGGATTTTAAACGGTCCAGGGAGACCCAATTAGGGATGACCCGAGCAAATAAAAGGAGCAAAAGTTAATAGACCAGAAAAGCATCTAAGCGACACACAAGTGTACTCGAGTTTATAAGACCGCAATTATATTTCCGAAGACTTCCGCCGTGATGCGGAAGACATCTGTGGGAATGGAAGCGAGTGGCCTACTACCATATCACGGATGTCGCGTGCCCCCTCTAATTGCTCGAGTCAGCGTCCGAGGATCGCCGGGCAAATCGGTCTCCTCTCTGGGGATGCCGACAGCCTCGAACGAACTGACATCTCAGAGATACGATCCATTTGCAACGGGTAAAGTCGACTCACCGCCACGTGGACGTCTACTCAATCCCGACGATACGAGTACACCATTGGGAGCGAATTTCGACCCTAGAGAGAAATTGAGCCAACTATTATTGCGACGTCGTGTGTAAACATCAATCAGATGGATTTCAATGATATTATCATATGATTTGATGATATACATTAGACTGTGTCAAGAAACAGTTTTTTTGACACATTTCACTTTTTTGTTTCTTGGATTGCATGGTCTTCATAGCTGGTGGTTGGCCTAAAAAAATTCTTCCGAAGATCACACTCGCAAAAGTTTTTTTTTGGCCCGTCGCAAAGGTGGGTCCCCTTTCCCATTTGAATAACATGAAAGTTCATTATACGAGGTAAAAAAATTATTTTTATTTTTATTTATTTTTTTCCGCGTATGATGAACTTCTGAACGAGCTGTAAATTGTAAATTATTGGTTTAAAGCTATTTTCACTGGATATCTTTTTTTGTAGAGAATTTAATTGTCTCCAAGATGTATGCCCACATTTTTCGTGTAGAACGAAGAGTTTGCCTGTGAAACTCATTTGAAGACGAATTTTTGTCAAAAATTGGGTTAAAATGCCTGTATGTATTGAAGATATTAAATTTTTTCACTTGAGGCTCTGATACTTTTTTAAGAAAATTCAATTCCCTAAAGAATGGTATACGGTGGACTCAGATTCCAATAGTTTTTATTGGCTTACGCGTTAAATGAAACCAAAATATGTACATTGTGAATCAAGGGCGGAAAGTAGGCGATTCCGCCGAGTGTGAAGTTACCAGCCGAGCAAAGCGAGGGTGGCGCTACACGAGGGAAAATCGACTTCCGCCCATGGTGCACACCGTACTTTTTGTCCTACCCTTGTTAAAAACAAGGGGTTTCAAGGGGTTGAAGCCCCCTTGACTGGACCAAATGCAACTTTTGATTTTGTATGCACAAGAAGGAAAGCAAACATGGAATTTTTTATTTTCTCGGAAAAATTTATTTAGTAATCTCTTCTGAAATAAAATGGAAGAATTTTTGACACCGGTGACGTAAATTTGAATTACAATTATACACTCGGATCTTTTCCGCCCGCTGGCGGAGTGCGTTGGAAACGGCCACTCTCCGCCGGTAGCACATGCGCGAAACGCCGTGTTTTCAACGGGGGTCGGACAAAAATGTATTTTTCCTGTTATTTAAATGGGAAAGGGGACCCTTCTTTGCGGCGGGCCAAAAAAAAACGTTTGTGAGTGTGCTTTTCGGGAGAATTTTTTTAGGCCAATCACTAGCTACGAAGACCATGCAATCCAAGAAAAAAAAATTTTTTTTTACTCAGTCTAATATACATATGATATTAGTCTATATCGCTTTCGAAAAGGTGTCAAAATTTGGCACACGTGTGCATCGCTATGAAAGTACATGTGCGTGAAATATAGGTGTATGGCTTATGTTAGAACGAGGCTGTCGGGATGAGGCCGAAATAATTGAAGTTAAATTCATCCTGTCTCATCCAATTAAGACTGACTAGCAGTAGCCCTTGTATTGCAGTAGAAGTGTATTTAGTATACCCACTCTGTAGCATATCCACTGTATACAGTATGCCAATCTTGTATGCCACCCGATGTATTCTGTTTGCTCGAGTGTCCACAGAGAATAGCTGATTGCGTAAACGGGCATCTCAATTTCACCACGTTTCACCGAAACGGAATTAGTTAGCACAGTCACAATAGTAGCTGCTTCCGGTCCATGTATATCTTTCTATTTGTAAACAGCATGATAAGCTTCCGAAAACTGTTTTGATCATCGTACAATCCCGACATATGTCTGAATCGATATCTAGTTATTGGATATCTCGCAAGATGGTCAATATCAATGTAGCCTGATCGACGAAATTTTTTTTTTCCGGAACCTCAAACGATATGGCTCCAAAAAATTGCCCAATAACGTTAAAAAACATGTCAATAATATTTTGCTTGCCCTCTTTTTTACATTTTTTGCGACATAAACGTGGAATATGTAAAAAAAAAGTTGAATGAATTGTAAGCAAGACAGAAAGCTCGATAAGAATTCTTGCACCGCGTAGATAAAATTGGAGTGAGATAGATGAAGACATCAATATTAATACATAGAGCTGTTGTCATTCCACAATAGCGCATGTAACAGCGAATCAATGTTCTTGTTATGACATTCGTATCATTGGTATTATGTTATTGAATCGATCAACGCATTGCAATGACGAAAATTGACGAGCCCAAGTGATGTGGAACAATCTATGTTTGCATATCCATCGGCGACGGTAAAATGGCATCTAAAAACAAAACCGATGAGTCTCTCTTATCCAGCCCCCGGTTATACGCGACCAAACTTATCGATTCTCTGGCGCTCACAATAGCAGAGTCCCAAAATAATTTACCTCGCTAATTAAATGATTTCCATCAACCATTGTGCCATCCAAAGTCGTTACACCTTCCGAGCCGGTGCGCCTGCTCAAAAGCTCGGTTCTGGGTCTTGTCTGGCGCCGACGAACAATCAGTTCTTTTACCGGTCGATGGCGGGTAGATCGTTAACGCACGGGGGAAACTATACCGATGCCACGAAGAAAATAATAAAAAGAATAAAAAAGCGTTATCCGTATAATCTCGCCAAGGGCGCATAATTTGCTTCGGATGAAAAAGCTTCCGCTATACACGCTGCTCGCTGCTCGCCTTCTATCAGCACTTGAACGTACGTTGCGCGCCATGAACGCATTATAGAAAAGCCATTTATTATTAAATTCCCCGTCGGGTTACTTACCGACTGCATTCTCTCCGTGTTTTCCACACTTGGATAAACAGGAAGGGCTATCTATGGCTTGCCTTGAAACGTAATTCATGATCCATTTGCACGCATCCGTAACTTGAAATACGAATAAAAAAACCGTCGCTATCTCAACGGACATTAACGATGTACCGTAAAATGTTTAGCTGCAAAATGGGTCAATGCCATTATTTACTCAGAGCCTCGAAAAATAAAAAAAAATTACCTGGCTGTTTGTCCTTTACTATCCTCCTTTTTCTTTATTTATAGCTTATCTAGTGTGCGAAACATCGAGCAGAGCAGAAAATAATATGCGTCGACGAAGCGACGAAATGCGTTTCGGTTTGTCGATTAACCTGGCTCGAGTGACGAAAATTGAAACCCTTGATGTGGTTTATGATCGAATATCCCGGTTGAAAAGGGATAACCATTGTGGCTGACCATAACCGAACGATTTCCTTGAACGGTACGCTTCGTTTCGCGAATGGTCTGACCACATATAGATATTTCCACTGGCCTCCCGTATAGCAGCCTATCTTCTCTCATAACCGACTCATAATCATTGTGCATTAACTCGTACTGCAATGTTACGCAATGCAGGCTTGATAGACAGTTGAAAGCTGAATTTCTACTTGACCAGTTCATCACTTATGCAACCTCTTCATCAATTATCACATTCATCATCATTGCCAAATTTTCTGCACTAGCTGGTAACATCTATCAATAACGAAAGATTAGTTGACGCAATTTTTCGGTCTAATCTGCATTCAGTTCTTACTCAACGTCGAGAGAATCGCCTGCTAGTTTCCAATACAATTTTTCTTGTTTGGTAAAAAAAATGACGGAGTGCCCGGAGGAAATAATCGTTCAAGTGAACACGTCGAGAGTCGGTGAGACGAGTCCTTGCCTAATCGAATTCATCGTTTGATTGCAATGATTGAGAGATGGGGGTGAGGACCTATCCTTCGTTCGGCCGCGGATCGATGAGAGAATGAGCGGACGAGGTGAGTGGTATTGTACGTGTACGCTGCTCCGTATGTGCCCCGATCGAGCCCCGTTCCCGTGCACGCACGAAGCGGGAGAGAATCAGTGAACACGGGATTTGCTCGATGTCGTGTGCGAGACACACGAAGCACTCGTTGAAACGGACGTCCCGGATCGCGGATAATAGAGTGAGACGTCGAAATGATTCCCTGCGGATCTACAATCGTGAACAAAGTGGCTCACTGGGAAAGACTGCGGGAGTTCGATTTTAACGATTGTTTGTAATCGATTTTCCGGTTAATCGAGCCAAAGCTCTCAGGAAAACGCGATAAGTATTTTCGTTTTGGCGATTATAAGGTTTTTTCAATGGAAGATGATTGATTTTTTTTATTCACCAAATTTCCACGTACTTCCTACCATCACCATTATCCGTAGTTTGAAGGCCGAAAAGGTCCATTTGTTAAAAAAATTAAATTGAATAACTTTTTGTAAGAAACAGAAAAAAAATACTTGATCGATTAAATTTTGTATTTTTGTTATTCTTTAGGTTGACCTAAAAAAATAAGTCCATATTGTCGGAAGACCCGAATGAGGCAAGGGTTTTCCCGTAAAAATATGTCATGTTAAATTTCAGCGAAACAATTCTATAGATGAAATGAAAATTTCGTTATTTGGCAACGCATATGAATTATCAATTGTCTCGAATCAGTAACCAGATAATGATTTGTGGGCAAAACCGAATGAGCTCAATACCAGTTTCTCTTTATCCGTAAGTTACAAATTATTTAAATTGTACCGAATCCTACCTTGAATGGTACCAAAAACCAACATAAGTGTATTAATTCGGATGAACATCATTTTCAAAATCGATTTGTCCGCTGTGATAAGGCGTACGCAACGTAAATCTTTATTCCTTGCAAACTCTTTCCATGGACTCATTCGATTCTGCCACCAAGCCACATATGCTATCACTGCATATTCGATATATCTGGTTCGGCGACAAAGGGTTGGTTGCCAGTCAATTTCCATCGACTCAAGTTTCACTACAACAAGATTTAAAAAAATTTGGTAGTGCCATATGCTCTGTGACGATTGTATAATAAGGATGATAGCGAAGAGTCCGTTTGCATTTACCCTACAAACCCTGTAAACGCATTACCCCTGTTACATGGAAACCATAAAAAAAAAATGCATCGCATATATGTTCCTGACATCGCGAGGATGACATACTGAACGCGACGTATCCGGAGATGGCTGTCGCTTGCATCCAGCCTCCGCATCGAAGCTTCCGATCGAAGATAGAAATACTCGGGCGGGAGTATAGATGTAACTACCTCGAACATTGCGGACATCCTCGTCCGTGTTCTCCGGTGAAACTAATCAACGTGTCCAATCACGATTTATCCGGCTGTCGACAAGTTACTGCGAATCATGACGGTAACAATTATTATCGCCGGAATTTATTCCCCGTCGGACTGTAATGCGTGCATGGTCTTTTTGAATTGAACTAGAATGCACGACAACGCGAGAAGACGATCTGAATGGGACCATGGATATCACGGGTAAGCGTAGATTGTACTCATCGCGCCAGGTAAAGGCGTAATTTCGTTCGGTGTTCCATTGTACCATCGGAAGCGCACGAAGTTTCCAAAAGCGATTTTCGATATCTGATAAGGTCGTAAAACGCTACGAGCCATCTTCGACCGTTCTTCCTACCTTCTCTCTTCGACATGGCTCCTCATCTCGCTCCATACGCCGTTCTACGTAACGGTTACAACGACGTCGAAGCTTCGAGTTGTGCAACAGGCAAGAAATTTCTTTATTCATGCAACCACGATTTTTGTTCGTCACACGATGACCCTTAACGTGTTTATCGACCTAACTTAGGACGTCGAAGATGCCACCAATGGTTCGAGAGTAACGCCAAGTTGATGAGAAAAGTGTGGAGAGTATAGAGGGCAGAAGGGCGACATACTCCCACGTAATCAACCAGAGTACACGGAATAGTCGATCGAGAAACATTTCAAGCGCTTGTAATCTATTTTCAGTCCCTCAAGGCGAAAAGAAGAAAATAGACCGAACAGTGAAATTCCGATCGATAGAGATTTCCTTCCATCTCTCGCCCTTATTTGTGTCTGCGCGGTTTATCGCGTAAAGAAGCTAGGCAGAAATAATGCACGGTAAATTTACCGATAACCATGGAAAAATGTCTGCGGTCTATATTTTTCGCATAAAAGTGTCTTAAGCCAGTAAAGGTGAGTCTGCTCAGACGAGCCATTGAGTTATGATTCAGTTGGAAATTCGTGTTTTAATGTTTGGTAAGATACGAAACGTTTGGCCGAGACTTTGGCATTGGTGCGAAAAAAAACTTTATTGATCCAAAAGCGTATTTCTAGTTCGCAGTGGGGGCGGGGGTTAATTGCCCGTTCGGCGAAGGATTAATCTACTTCGAAGTGGGGACTATTAACCGCTTGTTCAGCGAAAGCTTTTTCCCACATTGTAGTGGAAGAGTTTGCAAACAATTTCCAGTGAATCGTTTATATTTTCGTTTGGTAAAAGGTTTTTATTCTTTTGCTTTTAGTAGAGACTAAAGGTCGTCATACTTTTCTGCGAAGACCGAGTTCTCGTCCGTTATAAGTCAACGAGTTTGCAGTGCTGATCGGAATTTTCGTCGTTAGAGCTGAATCACTCTTCACTGAAGACTGGAATTTTCAGAGTTGCTTTTAGCCGGGGGGTTTCAATTGTGAGAGACTGAGCGCGCAAATACGATCGCCCGGCAGCTTCGATAACTGTCATCGCGCGAAACTATAATTTCTATCCGTGTCTTGAATGCTCGGACCTCGTTAAGTGTTTTTTTAGAGGTTCGAAGCGCAAACGCTTGTCATTATCGGAGTCTTACACTTCATTTCTCTCAAGTGTTTTTTCCAAAGATCGTCGAAGATGATCGAAATGAAAAAAGAAAAACAGTAAGACATTACTTGTAAGGTGACGAAGTTTTCTATTATTCTTCACTAACAACATCCTCCAAACGGAATCCACAAGCGTAAACGATTGTTGATTTACAATTTTCAGCAGTGATGTTGTCATTTATGGAAAAAGATTGATTGCCAATTCGCTCCAATTTGGGGCGTATTTTTCCAAACTGGATTATTCAAAGCTCTCGAAATATTTTGAATCACCCGAAAAACCGCGTACGTCATTATGTGCGTAAAAAGTTCGACATGAATGTTTGTAGCTGACATACATTTCTCAGCGATGCGTCAATAAATACCTTGAAGCCGTGCTTGAATCTGTTTTGACCTGTCTACTACCATTTCGGAACCGCACAACGATGAAGAACGTGTGTTAATCGTCAGAATTGCAAAAGTAGCGATATTAACGCCGCCACTTGGCGATATTACCGCGATAAGTCGGCCGAAGGCCAAAAATTCACGGTCGAAAATCTCGTGCAACCAGTAAAGTGTGTCGGAAGTTCAAGCCAACAGCGACCGTACCTGACTCGACCGTAAATCTTTTGGGTGCGAACGAAAGCATCCCGAGGATAAATTTTACCGCACGTTCAACCGACAAACGGCCGCACACAGGCTGACACAATCACTCGGCATATATGTATATAAGTGTTTTGCTCTGCAACGGCAAAATCGCGGAAAGCTCTGTGGGCCTTCATTCGAACAATACAACAAACGCATGATGGATGTACGAATAAATAGTATAGAAATAGATGGTGGAAAAAAGAAGAATCTAAGTGCTATGAAGATTAGAGACCATGAGAGAGAGTATGGATATCGGAAGAAACGAGAGTGTGAGACCTTGCCAACGGTTGGTTAGCATTTTTTTCTGGCTATAGGGGAAAGGGGGGAAGGGGGGTAATTGCACTCTAGTTTTTTATTTTTTTCCATCCTTTTTCTGTTCGTTCTTTCCCGATAAACGATTTTTTGGCGCCATAAATTTCAGAAAAAGCGGTGGATCAATTTTATCTCAGGGCCAAGGACCATACTTTTAATATCATTTTAACAGCGCGAGCATGAAAATCTCTTTTGGTTTACGCAATTAAAAACGTTTTATGGGTCTTTAATTTCAAGCGAGTTAATGCTCTGCATCATTTGCCATTTTTGCTAAATTTAATGAAGCTGAACTCATTGAAATTGCTCGGATTTTTATTTTTCTGACTCCAGCTCAAATCACAATGACGTTCACTCCCGCAAGGTATAGAAGAACCAATGCAGTCGTACCGCGTTCATCGCGGTCTTCGACAACCAGAGGTGCCGCGTGCCAAGTACGAGAACAGGGACAGCCTTCACCCCGCAAGCGAAGCAAAACACCAAGCCCGTCGTTCGCCTGCTCGACAATCGATAGCCCCTTGCGTTGGAAATTGAGCCGTAAAAAAAACTGGCGCTAGTTGCACCGCACTTCGGTTTTAAATAATAGTAAAACCTCGATATTGGAAAACCATTTTCCAACGGGTATACATTTTTTTTTTCATCGCAATAACGTAACAAACGGCAGAGGTTCGACGATAATGCAATGTTAATATAATTAAGAAGTGATAAAGATAAAAAATGCTCGCCAACGTGCGAGTTTATCGAAAACCTTGTAGCTAGTAGAAACGTCGAGTCATAGCACGGTGCGAACCGCACACCGATCAATACAGCTTCCGGTCGGAGTTTCTCGCAATTCTCTTTTACCAGCTCACACTCTCAGCGACAAACTGCATTCCATACCATACCGACAAACTGATGCCGTACCATTTTTCCTACAGTACAATCATGTCGAAATTTTAATTCAATAAAAATAATTTTTTCGTTCAATCGAACTATTGGGAATTCGAGTGAAAAAACATTTCGACAATCAACGTGAAAAAAACACAATTTTAACGTTGCGGTGCAACGAAATTATTCCTACTGCATATTGGCTAAGCGATAACGATAAAATTCAATAAAGAAAGTAGTTCAACGATGGAAACAGCGAAAGCCACACCTCTACTGCGAATCTCGTATTCCTCGTATAGCGCCGTTAAGTGTGCCGTTGATCCACGTTGAAGCATGGATTCGGCTTAACGTTTCACGGTTTTCGGAATCGGGTAACAAAGCCACGGCCCCAAGCCGAAGCTTTGAAGCTGGCATAGCAAGCGACGAGTGAGCCAACCCAGCCAACTAGACAGTCGGCCGGCTACTCGTAACAACCGGCGTTCCCTCGCCCGATAACAGATATGGCTTGTGCAAAGCAGCCGCAGGCACCGGTGCCACAGTAGTGGAGGTAAACGCGATGCCGGATCCCATGAAACGCCATGATGACGACTACGACTACAACGACAACGACGACGACCTCTCCTCGCAATTACCGACGCACATGCGACGCTTTCGTTCGCTCCGACAGTACTCTCCGGTCTCGTTTTCCCGTTATTTTTTCTTCCCCTAGCATTCGGATGATCCTTCACAATCCCCGCGGGGATGAGAATGTTTCAGCTCTTCGTACTCGCTCGTTCTACGCCGTTCTGTGCCAGTGACCCTACTCGTACAACTTTCATACCCGTATGCATTATGTATATGCTATAAATATGGATATTTCGGTACATTGTGCGTACGGTGGGGCTCACATGATACATATGTGTTGCTCGATGGTTTACATGAGTCACGTTGAGTTGGAATATTTGAATAACATCTCTGAAATTCCATCTCCTGGATTGTACTTTCAAGCATCAGCCATCAGAAACGGAAAATTCGGATGGTGAAGGACCGAGAATTCGTGGAGTTTGCTCATTAACATTATTCTCTGCCAAAAGCGAAATATTTCAGGAACGTAGACGTGACCACCATACACATAGTTGCCGTAATTCAGGGAATCTTAATCTTGAGCTCTGATCAAAAGTTCGACAATTTCATTCTAAATAGTAACAATCAATGTAGTCCTTTCGATCTTTCTTGAAATTTTTGCTTTTGGACATGAAATTAGAACTGACGCAAACCCTGTTGTTCAACATTTTTAAATGACATTTCATAAAGATGGCCCACGACCAAGTCGTCAAAACCCTTATTTCCCTATTTCTCTTTCAAGCGAATACTTGCACTTCGCTACCACGCACCCACGTTCCTTGCTATTAAATATGGGCAATTACCGTTGAATCGGTCTAGAGGTTGGCTACCTCATTCCACCTCTTCAAGTCCATTCTCAACGACCCACGCATATGTCGACCCACGTTCATCCCCTAGAAATCGACTAGCGTCCTACGCACAGGGTCATAACCTCTACAAAGTGGAGCGAGAGGGTTCAATCTTTTTTACGAGGGTCACGATACCCCGCGGCTTCGAAATGTCGGAGACGGGAAAAATTTCCATTACATATCCGAGACGTGGGTGGGTTATTTATATTACATTTTCAATGCACAATTTTTGTAAACCATTTATCTTAAGCCGTTGCCAAAGTCCTTCAATAAACCTAATCAATAACATATTCTCATTCTCCACTTTAAATCCGTTCTTCGGATCTATCTAGAATATCATGGATTTTATTTGGTTGATTTGTCATAGATTTGAATTTTTTTTTTCGCATTCGTTTCAATCATAATCTTCGCTCCAATTAATTTTTTCCGAGTGCGGAAAAACCATTGTTGCTGTTGTGCGGACTCTTAACGGCTGTGCAATTCCGAGATCGAGTCGACGTACAACAGAACTACTCGAAGATTGAAACTGGTATTGTTTTTTCCGTTGGGTCGAATCTAAAAATAAAACACAAGTGCCAGAATCGAGTAACTTCGATCGATTGCTTTCAGCAAGTTTTCCTCCTGCTGTAGCAAGTTTCAACGGGTCCAGTGCGGTTTAGCCTGAAGAATGGTTGCAGGGGCTCAATTCTCCTCGGGGAGATAGGACATGAAGCGACCTTTTCTCGCGTCGAAATAATAAGGGCCGCTCGCTCAGTTTCGACTCACCATTGGATAGAGAAAAACGACGTTCGGAGAGTACTCTTTAATGTATTCCTAGTGGAGGAAAACCTGGACGCGGGACAGAAATGTTTTATCGACTTTTTTCCTCTCATCATTCTATCGCAATCCATCAATTCCCCACTCGAGCCAAAGTGACTCGTTTCGATTTCTTGAAAAGCAGTCTCGACGATATCGTTTCACGCAATTTTTCTTTTCAAATGATCGATGAATCAATACAAATACGTCAGTACAAATGGACGAAATCCTGGCATCGAATGAGAGAAAACACCCGAATCATGGATGGTAAAAAAAATACATGAATGAATAAACAACTAATTTTATACGGCGACCCCATCGATCAATTTGCAATATCATCAGATTCGTCGATGTCGATCAGGGTCATAGCTAACAAGAATTTCACTCACGCAATACGTCATTGTGTACATCGTAACAACTACATACACAAACTAAAGGAAAGATGTGCTTGGATAATTACAAAGAAAGTATAAAAAACGGACAAACAATTTTCGTTTATCCCCAAAAAGAGTTGTATATTATTCGACATCAGTATAAATAATTTTGGAACAAAGAAAGGTATTTTAAAAATAGTTTAAACAAACTCACCCTGTCCTATATAGCACAAACGAATTTGTTTACGCTCTTCGTTCTCACGTTCCAATCTCTTTTATTTTTTTTCGTTCACTATCACTCTCAGACTCGCGCACGTCCCGGGACTATTTTTATCGTTATCGTTCCGTCGCGTTTATCGGCTGCTCACGGTACCCCTTCGTGTATTTATAATATAGATCGTACATGTGGAATATTCGTGGCACATCCCTCGCACGCTACCCCTTTATTCCACGGTTATAGACAAATAAATCCCCCGGCCGAGCTTTTCACGACTCGACACGCATTCAACCAGACGTTAAAGTCAGACGGGCAATCACACTTTGCCTTATTCCCGACTTCGGATGACTGGATAATAGGACGAAAAAATAATAATAATATAACTAGTCACCGTCGGACTCGGTCATGGTTGCAGCGTCGGCGACGGCGCGACGTCGTCTCAGATCTCACTCTCACTGGCACATCGGCCGAGTCGCTCCGTTCGTTCGTTCAAAGGGAAACGAAACTCGGTCGTCACCACCGACAAAGACGACGGGATTGCGTGGCGTAGCTTTTTTTCGTATGCACACCCACGCCAGACAAAATTCTCTCGTGAAAGCTTTTGCGTGCGTGCTTACACCGGAAGTTGAGATCCGATACACGCACAAACACACTTGCACACATATACATGCACGCACTGTACAACACTGCCTTCTGGCGTCTTCGTAGCGTCTAGAGTCGGGACTCGGCAGCCCACCCTCTTAATTTCTCACCCTTGTTCCCTCCACGCCTCCGTACTCGCGTTGTACAATTATCTTCACTCGATTTTCTACCTCAAGGCCTCATTTATCGTGTCTTAAAAATTTTTCCACTTGCTTCTCTCTACCTCACCCCACTTAACTACATTGATATGTATTTTCAGGTAGATACGGAACAATTTTGTCACTGTTGTGTCGCCTCGCTGTCAAAGGAACAGCATTCAGTCGAGACGTTTTGGTTTCTCTTCCACGAAACCAATCACCTTATTTCTCTTTTCTATCTAGCTTCTATTATTCATTATACGAGTTGACGATGTGAATTAATTTATACGGTCGAATTTCTTTTTTCTTGTTACTTCATTTTTCACCCCGTAATTTTTAAGGTTAATTTTAACATTTATTCGAAGAGTCTTCTAAACTAATGGAATTTCGTGTGGCGCACGGTGTTGTACGGCTCCCGGTCTGCCTCGAGTCACATTTTAGTCGGGACACGGGTGGCGGTGCGCCGTGGTGCACGCTCGTACGTTCTTATCCGCGTTCCTACCACCCCTATCGTGGCGTCGGACCAGCTCGGAATCACCCTCTCTGCTTCTCACCCTTCGCAGGCTTCCCCACCGATCTTCCCACTCGCTCACCACCGTTCTCTTCCCCTGATCGACCCCTCCATCGACGATCCTACCAGGGACGCGAACTTCCACCCCTTAACGTGTTTCTATCGCGGCGCTGTGGAAGGGGCGAGAGTTTTGGCGTGTGACGCAGAAGCGGGAACCACCACGAGGTTCGGAATGTTAAAATGAAAAAAGCACACACACACGGTATGTAAACCTAAAATTTTTCATTAAGGCATCATTACCGTGCAAAATAGACGTCGACTTCACGATTTTCGTACCAAATGCAACTTTTATCCCCCTGTCAGCATACATTTCCATTTTCCATTCAACTTCTACCGCGAGCCGTCAATTTATTGAAAAAAATACGAATTCATTTGTTACTCCGAAAATTTTAACAAATTATATGATATTTCTACGAACAGATCTTCAATATTTTATTTTACCCGGGCCTCAGTGCGAATCATACGAAGATTTTTATCCAACGCTACAAAATTACTATCTCCAACGTGACAACCCTGAAACCCTGCTGATTTAAAAAATTCTGGCCTCGGAAAGCCGAAGACTTGTCCGAAGGCGAAGTTTTTATCCCTTGCAATATGATATCATCGTTTCCGGACGTTTGAGAACGTCGTAAAGTCGTTTTTCCACCGATACATCGATAGTGAAGTTACGCATGTGTCGAAAATTCTGCATTCTGTGCGCGTAGCTTTTCGCGCACCCCTCACTGTTTTCAAACTTCTCCTATCCCGTCTCAATTCTCGGCCGACCCTCGCAGTCACCGCATCCCCTCGGGAAAATCACCACTGGCAACCATCCCCCGATGTTTCGTCGCTCGACTTTGCCTTCAACCCTCCCCGACGTTCGAACCACCGCCACCTCAGCGGCGTCTCTCCTATTGACGTTCCACCCTTGGCCAACCCCTCCCCCGACCGTCCTCGAAAAGCTCATCGCGCGTTCAGCCCTCCCTTGCCGCACTTTGCTTCATTCGATTTCCCCTTCCTCTTGCACTTTGTCACGCTGCCAGCGCGTTTTACACCAAGATCCTTGTGCGGCTAGCAGTCACCGCTGTGACGTAACGAGGAGGGCACGCGTTACGTCAGAGAAACGTAGGACGCCGACGCGCTGTGAGCGCCTGGTCCGATTGTAGACGCTCCTACGCTTGTATCTACGGTAGCGGGTGTTTCTCGCCTGGTTAAGGCGATGGGCTACCTCGGTGAGTGCGAGAGAGATTACTGCAATCATGGCCAACCGTTAGTTGTCGCAACAATTAACATCTCGGATCAAAGATGAGAACGGTTGACCGCAAAATTCCGAGCCGTATTATTACCATATCGTGTTTTATTCGACAGAACAATTGGGGCCCCAAACAATAGATTACAGTTTTCTGTTACCGACCGAGCAGTAGCCCTTCTTCTTAAGAATCGATACGCACCCATGGGTGGGCCCGAATCGAATCGATATTCTTCATTTCTTAAATACGATTTTCGATAGTACTCGAACGTGGTTTATCACAATGTAGAACTTTCGTTTGTACTCGTAACCGCTTCGATCGAGAATCCGTTGTTACCGACATCGGTGCTGAATCGAGCGGTAACTCCCTGTTTTGGTTCGTCATGTACCGACAGTGCGTAGCGCTGTAGCTCCGGTATGGCGAAAAGTGACCTTTGGTAAAGTGGGCCCGTGTCAGTTTGCCCCAAGCCAACGGTTTGCCACCGTTTTTTTCGAACTCACCCAAAAGCGAATCGAGCAGTGGATCTCAATCTGCGGTTTGTCGTCGAAATTTCAGAGCCCGTAATTATCGCGATTTTCGAATCATCGCAGACGGACATGATCATTAAAATTGGATATCCATTAAACATTCAACAGAAAAATTATGCGCGACTGATCATATTCGATTTTTATACATCGCTTGTGTTAAAAATAAATTGTTTTCATCCTGCTGCTTGAGCTTTGGCGACAAAAGACCGTATCTTTATTTTTTATATTTTCTATATCATTTTAAAAGGAATATTTTTTGGATATAGTGGATATTTATGAATGGGGGCTGGCGAAATAGTATATCAAGGATTGAGACCCACCGGTCGATTCGCCTTCGGGCAAGTTGGACAAAGGGCAAGAGACTTAAGGCAAACTGACACGGGTCGACTTTCCCAAATCTTCTCAATCTACGGTTCGTCGTCCAAATTTCATGATGGACATGATTATTAATATTGGATATCCATTCGACAAAAACATTATCGCGCCAACTACTGGCTCTGAAATTTGGACGACGAACCGCAGATTGAGACCCACTGGTGGCGTCGCCGTCGGGCGAACTCGGTAATAGGGAAGGAGGCTCGAGGCAAACTGACACGGAGCCATAATCACGGAGGCCATCGTCACAGAGGCCATCATACGCCATCACGCAATTCCGTGTAAACCTATCGTCGGCATTTCGCATAGTGCATCGACGCATGGCTATCGAGATTTCGAAATTTTCAGATATGGATAGTCATTAACCGTCGGAGCAGGATAGAATTTTCTTGATCATTCTCTCAGGATCCTAAAACGATCCAAATAAAATATAAGATTTTCATTTAATTTGATTTCCTATTTACTTTACTTCTCCGTGGATTTGCCTTTATGAATCTCAAGCGATCCTTATTCAAAAAAATTGTGAAATCACATTGTCGTACAATAATAAACCTTTTTTATTTTCTCACGATACATCACGTGGCACATTTTATCAATTGTTTGGTCAACGAATTTCTCTAAGCTTCCCGTAGTCAGGGGCGTGGAGGAAACTAAGGGAGACAGCCCGCGATCATAAAACATTATCTTTGTTTTTTCTTTTCTTTTTTTTCATTGTTCTCATTGGGAAAAAAAAATTATACATCTTCCGTCGAAAGGCGGTCATTATTGCCAAGTCCTCATCGACCCGCATGAATATCGAAGGGCCGATGCAGCAAGAATCAATTGACATTTAATCGGCTGAAATATCGGCAGCTGATCGCATAGACCCGGAACCGCAGCGAGAACTATGCAACAAAAACAACTTCAAGTACCGCCGCCGTTTGGGTTTAATTATTTGTCGTTTATCACTCGCTCCGAAGTCCGTTTTACACGTAACACTTGTATATACGTACAAATATGCGTGAACGTATATATATATATATATATATATATATATATGTATAGAATATACTGATATACACATAACATATTCATCGACGTTAAAAAAAATACGCCATGCCCCCCCGACGGCTGAGCGAATTATGTATTAAAAAAAAGGAAAGGGGTAAACGTTCGTTTGATCAAATACAAGTTTCGATTGTCAGTTTCGCTCGTTAATCAGTCACCCCGTTTTTCTCATCAAACATTTTTGGAAGCTTTTACAATTGATAACGCTTAACATAATCGTGAGAAGTATTACAGTACCCCTGGCCTATTAAACAATTGATCATTCGACGCGTCGACGCGCTTACTTTTGCAACACCCCGGCCATTTCTTAGCCAAAAGATTATTACGTAGTAACACGTTAAATATATGTACAAGAGCCGCGTCTAAGAAAAAAGAAAGTGCCCGCAAACTTGGCCTTTCGTTCGTTCTATATAAATTAAACAAATTAATTGATCAGAAGAGGGAGTCGACGCGGGTGTTGATCGCGCTACTTCTGCTGCAGTTGAACGATCGCGAGCTTGGCCTCGCGATTGCCCTGCGGTTTTCAGTCGCGGACGCTCGTTGTGTTTATATATTTTTGGCTTCATGTCTGTGTATGTGCATGGGTAAGTGTGCGTGTGCGTGTGTGTATGTGTGTGTGTGTGTGCGCGCGTGCGCGTGTGAGTGTGCGTGTATGCGTGTGCGTGTGTGTGTGTGTGTGTGCGCGCGCGTGCGCGTGTGTGTGTGTGCGTGTGTGTGTGTGCGCGTGCGCGTGCGCGTGTGTGTATGCGTGCGCGCGCGCGCGTGTGTGTGTGCGTGTGCGTGTGTGCGTGCGTGTATGTGTTTTGTGTCTGTGCCTCGTGCCTTCCCACTCGGTCTCGTCTCGCATTCATTTATTATTTAATTGCTTATTATTTTATTGTTTTTGCTTTATTCACGATAGTACAAAACTATTCTACCTATGTACAGGTTGTGTCGTGGCCTTTAACCCGTACCCAGGAAAACGTTTAATCACGCCGGGTGCGTATGCGTGTTTACACACCCGCGAAAAAACCTTTTCCTCGATTCCAGGATAGACATCCGATGTCGATTATGCCCGTCATTCGATGATCGACCACGTATCTTTATGTACAACGCTCGTTTAAATCCGCGCTCTGGCGTTCGGCCTCTTTTAGTGAATCACTATTGTCATTATAATTATTGAGTTTAATAACGCGTGTAACACTGGAAATTGCGTGCGGATTTTTCGATCGTAAGTGCTCGGTTGTTCATTATGAAAGAAAAAATATACTACGTGAGAGAAAGAGGTGTTAAAATGTAAGAGCGAGAAAAAAAAAAATGAACTATAGTCGTGTTAGAAGTGGACATTTTGTTACCGGCAAGTACTTGGAAGAAAAACGGAGGGGAAAAATTTGAAATATTGAAAATATAAATAGTGGATGAGGGGACGAGTGAATTACTGGTCAATTGACGATACACGCGCCTTGAAACATTTTTTAACGACGGTTATTGCAGAGCGGTCGATGATTTAGCGCAACGTTCAAGCTCCACCTGATTTCAAAATCAGACAATACGCGGTATTCGCCTTTTACGATAATTCTCAACACCCGAAAAACGATCGATCACATTCTTGTATGCCTTACGTTTTTGTTGCGCTTGTTGCGTGTGTCTGTTAGCGTGCGTGTGCGCGTGCGTGTGCGCGTGCGTGTGCGTGTGCGTGTGCGTGTGCGCGTGCGTGTGCGTGTGCGTGTGCGTGTTCGTGTGCGTGTGCGTGTTTGTGTGCGTGCGCGTGAGCGTGTGCGCGTGCGTGTGTATGCAGGTATTCGTAGATGGGCATATTGTGGGGGTAAGTGCGTTGTATACGTAAATTAGTTTTGTCTTTGTTCATGTCACCGACAATTGTAAAATAGAGTCATACACGCAGCTGAATGTCTACTTCAACGATTCTGCGACAATACAAAGCTATTTCTTGATCGTGTTTTCGGTTTGCACTTCGTTGTCTCGTCACATTCGTGCTTCATATTTTGCTGTTTTTCTTCAAAGTTTTTTGTTTTTTCTCTTCGTAAAAAAGCTTCGAAATTTGTGGAGCTTCGCAAAAAAAAAATTTGACCTACTTTACTCGGTCGCTTTGTAAGGTTTTCTCACGTTCAATTCGCTCGGCGCTAGACTGTCGCCCTTGACGTAATAATCGGCTGCGTCTCTCCTACCCGAATGAATCGCGCTTCCGTTTGCGCTACCGTTTTCTTTGCCGTTCGCGACGCTTCCGTTCGACTGCTTGGCCGCGGCTTTAGCCCGATCTTTCGATTCTGTCTTCTTGGTGTAGCTCTGCTTGTAGAATTCTCTGAAGAGGAAGAAAAAGAGAAATCCGTGACTGCCGATCCACCAGCCAAATGCTTTCGGATAATCGCATTCGATGAAGAGGAGTTGGAAGGAGTGGGTCATTATTCCGATGAACTGCACCATCTGGAAAACCGTGAGGTACTTCTTCCACCAGAGGTACGGCTGCACCGCTGGTCCCAATGCGGATAGGAAGTAATACGCGTACATTACAATGTGTACAAAGGTATTCAACAACCCGAAGAAGGTTGAGTGACCACCTGGGGAATAAAAATACGTTTGCATAAATTTATATTCATGAATCAACGTTTCAGTATTAATCCAATGGTTTTCGACGGATGATTATTGTCGGATGTTTTCATGGAATAGTTCAAAAAAGATTATACTTCTTTTTTTTAATATATATATATCGAAATGCAGTGTTTGCTGGATGCAACGTTTTAAATAAAAAATACGAACCGGGCGTAAACTTGACTCCGAACCATACAGACATGGGCATGATTCCGTGATGAATCACGTGGAGAGTCGAGACATGGTTATTCTTCTTTCTCAGCACAAAGAAGAACTGAACATACGAATGACGCAAATTATTATAATAATAAATGAGCAACGACAAACCGTGTTTCCATATTTTGATGAGAACTCACCGTGTCGAAGAATTCCGTGAACTTGGAAAAATAATACCACCAGCTGGCGTGGACCATCTACGTTGGGCATAAAACTGTATTAGTCGAATCGAAATGTGTCTCCGATCGTTGATTAATTGTTTTGTTTGTTTGTTTGTTCGTTTGTAAGAATAAAACCGTGGAAGTGCAGTTTGTGCTGTAGTGGTAATAGTATTGAAGTTCATTCGTTTTCGTGCGAGTCTGACGTTCGTGTTATGGTGTCAACGAATGTATCTACGGAACGTGTCAGTGAAATTATGTTTCGTGAGAAATTCGTAAAGATTTTTGTCTGTGGAACTATGAGGATCGTGGAAAATGGCCGATGCTGAATATTTCGAAACTAAAAAATGTCGAATATCTCGCTGTTCAGAGCTTTGTTCATTCAAATATTGATTTTTCCGTAACACGGATCGTGTTAATGGCAAGAAGCAATTATTTAAACTATTTTTGTGTTAATCCAGCGAAGAAAGTGTAAAAATGTCGATTTTGGTGAATATGTACAATGTTTCATATTTTCAATCTACAGAGGTATGTTTAGTGACTATCGAGGCGTCTGGTCTGCACCTGCTCGACATACCCAACGTCAGAAAGATCGCGTTCTTGAGTATGAGTTAAATACAGAAGGAAAATTAGATTTTTTTTTGTACAAAAAGAAGAAATGGCCGATGCAACATGGCAATTACGTGCAACCCATCTTACGAACGACTACTTTGAATAATTGTTCAATGGACAAATAGAAATAAGCGAAATTTTACAAAGTACCAATAAAATCTAAGCGACCACCTTGAATATCGTTTCACCGGCTGCCATGCAAAAAAACAGATGCAGCAATCAAAATCTGTCATTGCACACTGAACAAATGCAATGCATTAAATATTAAATCGTTCTGACGCGATTCAAGCAGAGCAGTTTCATTGAAATCTGTCAGTCTTCAAAGACCAAATGGATAATCTAAAATTGTAACAATGTTTTTAGTTTGGTATAACGAGTGCTTTGATATTAAAAATATATGTATTTTTTTCAGATATATATATATATATTTTTTTCAATTCTTGATTTTTTTTTTATAGCACCCACCCTTATAGTTGTGGGGTTGTCGCTGTAGTCTACCGGTTGACACCTAAAAGAATAGTCTCCCGTCAGCCATCCGCCCATTCCTATCTGTAACCACAACCGCCCAAAGGCCATTCTCTAATCAGTTAATGATTAACTACCATCACCGATTCTCCCCCGCCCTCTTTATATCAATCATTACTTGCTCTTTTCCGTTCAATCAATTTATGCCTAGAGATAGATTTGCGGTATATTGTAATCAGTACATGAGAAAATAAAGACGAGTTATTCCACCAGGCCTTCACGAACACCTCCGAGTACATCTAACCCATTCATATTTATGATACTCGTTTATCACGGTTTGTCGGACTTTCCAAGGTCTCATGGGCCTCGGTACGTTATAAATTGTTGCTACCGTGACGATCTGTCGCGCTCACGACAAACCACATCGCGATAATTCATCAAATTCCTGATCGTTAAAAATAAATAAAATAAAAAAATTTATTACCAAAATAATAATTAACGATTAATAAGTCCAGGCGTGTTAAGCGGCAGCCGTGTTTCTCTAGAAAAATCCATGTTAGTGATAAAAGTCGGAGCATTTTTAGACGAAAAATAAAATTAAGATAAATTACAAAGTGGGTGGAAAGACAAAGTGAGATGGTAAGAATGACGAAAAGCGATAGAATATAACTACGAAACTATGTAAAATTAATTTCCATCATCCACGATCCAAGCCTCGGAAATAGATGATGACCAGTCACGTACGGTCGCTGGAGTAATTAAGTCGATGAACGTCGTCTCGTGATCACGGAACGTCCTGTCGAAACGAAGAAGAGAAAAACAACGCCAACTTACCCTTATCGCGGTCGGACTGTTCGAATAGTCCACCGGCTGGCAACGGAAGCTATAATGGCCCCACCAACCGCCCATCAGGCACTGCATTTCGAAAATTAAAGTTTATCCGGTCTCGAAAATTTCGCTGAACGTCCATGCGAATAATTTAATTCTTCGACTGACAACTGAGCGTTATAAAAATATTTGCGCTATGTCCGAGCGAATTATTGGCTGTACTTGAATTTATTTATTCGACTGGACATTCGCACGATTAAAATTATTACCTTATAAGTACTTATTGAACACAAGAAGTAGTACATCTTTGCCGTGAACGAATTTTTGTATTTCATTCACTTATCCAAAGCAAATACGATTATTCATTCGTCAAGAAAAAGTGCTTGCTTAATTTAGACCCTTTTATTTGATGTATTTATGCATTCGCAACATATAAAAATCGAAAATACTTCAAATTTGTTCCCGGCAAAATGGACAATTGACGAAGAACCCGTTGTTGATGCTGCTCAAAAATATGAATTTTTTTAAAAATGAATAATAATACGCAAAAGCGTAAAAAATCATATGCCAGTGTAATTAAATAAAAACAACATTCTTACCTGATAGAAGAGCCACGCCGAAAATATGACTTGGAATAGATTGTAAGCTATCAATACGTTTTTGAGCTGGAAAGGTTTTCGATTTTCCATGAACTTGGGTCCCGCAACTTTTACGATATACACGTATGCCATACACGTGAATAACGTCGGAAACGGTGAGGACATGAGGAACCAACGTGTCGTCCGAGGGTCTGAAATAATAATGCAATGAAATAAATAAAACAACGGTAGATAATAAATCTTCGAATACACGTTCAAGATCGACATTATCTACGTTTCGCCGCGACGGCAAGAGCTAATCATCGTCGATAGACGATTTAAAAAAAACGTCGATCAATGATGCTGGGTGGTCGTTTTGATTCCCGTAGAATGAAATTCAAATAGTTCGAACGAGTACGAGCTCGGCGCGGCGCACCACCGGGTGTGGAATAAATTATTAAAAGTGCAGAAGTCTCGCTATGAATACGAGAATCGAACGAGGGACTCGTCGCGATCGACGTCGCTATTTCTAGAAGTGATGGGAGACAACGTACTAGCATGCAATGTACTCTAGTGCTCTCGAGATATCCTTACCAGGCCCACTTCTATTATCGTCGCGACGAGCGACCAAGATAGTTGTTTGCTCGATCAAATTCTGGTTTAACGACTAGCGATTCACTATATCTGCGTACCATTTTTTTATTTAAATGTTTGTTTTTTTTTTGGTAGCTGATGACAATTAAAATACATAGATGTATGATGTCTACAAAAAAAAAAGCTTTAAAGAAAATCGCTTGAAGCATTGCCCAAAATTTGTCAACCTAAATGAGAAGCAAATATGCGTGAAAGTACAGAAAATTAATTTCGATCAATTTTTGACTCTATTACGGTCATGCGAATCGATTGGTTACACTCCGATATCAAGGATCTTAAGAACGTCAGCCAAGTTTGGTCTTCGAAAAACGTTTTACCGAAGACTGCATTGGCAATGCGTAGGCCAATGTCCTGTTAAAAATTCTCAAGGACGAGCTGATTACGACGACTGAAATAGCCGTGTGATCGCTGTCGTGTGGTCTTCGGCATCGGAATCGTTGTACAATGTACAACCTCCACGCCCATAACTTTCCACTCTTTCACAACCATCCTCCAATCTTTTCCGCTCGTGGGATCATTAAAGTACTCGAAAAAAAAATACCGGTGGTACATGCACGCGGTAAATCATCGATCATCCATTCGAGGTGTTTTTTTTTCTCAATACTGCAACCCCGAGATGACTTCGACGTGCTATTTAACGCACAAATACACACAAATAGCAATTATTTCTCAATTACAAAATCAGGGAAACCTAGAATCGATAATCAATACTCATTCGGTCATACGTTCATGATCGTTTATCAAACTCACGTCTCGGATTTATTGTTGGCTAATAAAAATTCTATTCATAATTAACATATGATCATAATTTACCGACTTGATTGAACGGCCACCGGAATAGCCGGGGTAATAGTTACCCAGCGTTTTCCAACGGTCAACCACAGGTTTTCCGATTTTCCCGTGATATACAGCCGGTGGAAATTATATTCACAAACGTGGCTACGAGAACGATTAAATCTTGCGTAACTGGCGATAAAACACTTTGTCTTTGCGTACCTAACGTGTGTATTACAATTCTCGTATCTCGCATCGCGACGATATTTTTATCGACTATAAAAATCGGATGCTTCGAAGATTAATTAACCCTTTTTTAATCGAAAAATTGTGAATCTTGATTTTACAAATGAAAAAAATCACGCATAAATCGTATTTTATCGTAATAAATTAGAATATGAATATTTTTTTCTACCCAAAGAAGAATTGTTATTGATTCGATGGGATCTAACCGGGTGAACCAGTTTTTGCAGAATTAACATGGGCAAAGAATCTCGGTCTACAATGTTACGCTTCTACCGCTTCAATGTAATTACAATTTCCGCGCCGCTGGCCATGAAAATGTGTCTAAAATTTTTTTCTCTCATCTTTCCGCACGTTAGCCTTCAGGATACGCGAAAGCATCGTCGAGAAAGATCCTGTTTCATTATTGACGCGCAAATGGCGAAGCTTCCACGATGGGATGAAGATTCCCGGCCGAGAATCAAAGCTGCGGACTTTCCGGTTACGTTGAAAACCATGAAATGCATCCAGATCGTAGCATGGAAATAATAAGACGTCCGCAAAATGAAAAAAAAAAAATAAAAAAACAAGAAACGAGACGCGATGCACAAAAATATTGTGTCGGTTACTTTGCAACGTAGATGGCATAAAAATCGTCTCTTATATTCAGGGTCGCGGATGTGTTGCCCGCGACTGGTATTCAGGGCCGGTTGCAAACGAGCGAGCGGCACGGGGCGATCAACCTTGCCAAGTTTTCTCTCTTTCGTTTCTTCGACGTTCTTTCCCAACGTCAACCACCGCCCCGAACGCGCACAATTCAACTCCATCTCGCATCCGCTTATTGTCATATATTTTCAACGCCACGACATCTGTTGCCAGACGTTTTCTTTTTTTTTCCTCTTCGAACATTTTGCGAACGGTCCCTCGGCCTCGAGCCATTAAATTAAAAATTCCGGTGAAATTGGAGAAAGAGTTCAAAAGTGAAATAAAAAAATTTTTATCCAGGTGATAAAGAACGAAATGTTTGTAGGAAAGACTTTTGAAAGATTTAAAATATGTCTACTTATAAACGTGAGCTAAGATCGATGAAAAATGTACGATTAAATAAAAATATTTTGCTTTCCGAGTACTCATCGAGGTGTACTTTGCTTCTGCATAATGAGAAGGAAGTTCATTATTCATAAGTGTAACGAGCCTCTTCGCACCGATAACACGCGACTCGCGATAACCTCGTCATCGCGTCACCGGTAGCACCATACCTCGACGTATGTTATACCCGACTTGCGTCAATCAAGCCGCAGGTGAATATTGAAAAATAACGTTTGACGATTGGAAAATCAATTGGATGATTCGAGACCCCGGAAAGGTCCGGATTATTGACCAATGAGTCAGTTAACGCGAGATTTGATTGTTCGAAAAAATGGTATTGTCTATTTTACTGGATGATTGTGTTCTTAGTTTTTCATTTTTTCTGAGGATTAGTAGAAATTGAAAACTGTCACACGGGAGATCCATCGACGTATGACGTACTAGAAAAAAATGAAATGGAAGAGAAATTGAATTTTCAAATTTTCCATATTACTCTTTTTTCGTTTGTCAGCAATCGTTGGTCATTTAACTGGGGCCATTGAGACCGATTATGACCCGAGTGAAGGACCCGAGTTTATCGAACGATTCGTCCTCGAAAGTCGGGCCCTGCGAAACGCGAAGCAGACTGGGTGGCCAGACGACCGTGACTCTGCCGTCTGCATCGACGTGACGATATCTCCATGGGATTCCGGTATCGTTTTGCCTTAAGAAGCGTTAAAACGTCGTTTCCGAGTCGCACCGGGCACAAGGTCTCGGGACTCGTGCATCCAAATCATCGGCATCGAAAAATCAAAAGATTATTGTAAAACTCACCTGCGTTTTCGTGCAACATGTCGTGGAACCGATCCACGTACTCCATTATGACCGACATTTTGTTTCTTTTTTTTTTCGAGGAGTTAGATCCTCGATTATTAGTTGCGTGAATTTGTAGTTGTCACTTTTGAACGTTAATCACGAGGCGATTGACGACTCTGCAATCAAAAGGAGAAAAATCGGAATTAGACAAATTATTATGGATTTGTCGACTCCGGTGAATGACAAAAACATCATGATCATCCAGACCTATTTGATGAGCCCGACGTATCCATCGATCATTCTTTTAAGACATACACGCTATTTTAATGACCGAGGCTCAAAGCGACAATGCCGTGAATTACTGAAAATTGCTATTGCTGTTTTCCATCGAATTGAACAATATTCCGTTTTTCGCCCTATTATTTTTATTATTATTATTTTTATTATTATTATTAATACTTTTATTGTTCAAACGCTCGGTATAATAGTTGAAAATTCGATTTTTCAGTTTAAAAGATATGCATGGGGCATTACGTCCCAAATCACGAGATTCAAACACTTCTATTTCCCGATGTGGTCAATGATTTTTTTAGTATCTTTTGAATCCTACGACCTTACTATTTTTTTTAAAGATTTTTCAGACCATCCCCCTCCCCACTCTGGCCCATCTGTTTATCAAGAGGGAACTACTATTTTGCCCATTTTTTATTTAATAACATTTTTCTCCAGATACTTTATCGAAATTTAGGAACTTTTTTTACACAATTTGAGTGACCGACGCCAGTGGGTGTGCGGTCGGAGTGCGACTTCGGCGGTCCCACGAGTTAAGCAGCAATTCTGCCGGCCAGTACTTGGATGGGTGACCGCCTAGTCGTTCGCCGGCTGGCGCATCAATTGTGGAGCGGGAGAGGAGAGCCTTTGGGGCCCCGGTGTTGCATTCGAGGTGGAGTACTATGTGCTCCTACATGCATCACTGGAGAACCAGAGAGACGTAGGGTCGACTGTACCGGCACGGGTTTTCTGCAGTTTCCCCGTGCCCACGGCAAATGCGGTACAGCGGTATGTAAAGTCGTCTGCAGACGCGCGGGAGATAACAGGAGAACACGTTGAAAAGGGAAAATCGGGAGAATACCTTGTAAAAAAACTAATTAAAGTTGTGCAAGTAAAACTCTCACCTACCTACACAATTTGAGTGCGATTCATGTTTCTAATCTGTATGGCCCATTCCATTAAATATTGGACAACTTATGTCTTCACTATTCCGAATCTTTTTTATATTTACACAGCTTGAAATGCATGTTGAATAACAAATTTAATTACGGTCTTTTTCATTTTTTACCTTTTTCTTTGATTTTAAGTATTTTTTTTAATGCTTGAACTGTTGAAAAATATATTTCGGAACAGGTTTTGACGTGAAATTGTCCAAGCCTTACGAAAAAATATCATTTTTTTTTTTACCCCCGGAAATTGATTAAAATCGAATTTGGAACTTAAAAAGATGTTTTTCGGCCGTTGTCCACATTTTTGGGATTTCTTACAATACTTTTGTCGGAAAGCTGAGAGAATTTTACACAACATGTGTATTTTCCGAGTTAAGTTCTCCTTAAGTTTTCTTATAGTTAATTCATTAAAGAACAAAAATTCATTACCAAAGATTCCAGAACTGTAGCTTTCCAATTTATTTTTAGATTTTTTAGATCCCTTCTTCCCCTCCCCCCGCCGCCATTTTCTTTTATCAAGAGGTAACTGCTATTTTGCCCCTTTTTTTATTTGGATCAAATTTTTTTCCCAGTTACTCTATTGAAATTGAAGAACTTTTTTATAAAATTGGAGTAAGTAGCGGGTTAATAATATTATTTTTTTTTCAATTTCGAAAAAAATTCGAGTTTTTTCGAAATTTTAATATGATGGTTTACGATCTAATAAAAAATTAATCTATCGTACCAAAAATCGATATTTCGATTGTTTTTGATAGAAAATCGATTTTTTAATTATTTTTTTCGTAATCAAATCGGTTCATACTCAAAGAATCGATTTCTTATCGAAATAATCAAAATATCGATTCTTCGCTAGATAGATTTTATTTTTATTTTTTTTTGTTCAAATGGGAAACCATTATCATATAATGAGATTTCGGAAAAACTGGAATTTTTGCAAAATTGCAAACAAACCAAAAATATGAGGCACCCACTCCAATCTTATGAACAAAAATTCTTCAATTTTAATAGAGTATCTGGGGAAAAAAATTCATCCAAATAAAAAAAAGGAAAACAGCAGTTACCTCTTAATCAAAAAAATTGCGGTGGAGGAAGGGGAAGAAAGGGTCTAAAAAAACTGTCACCATCGATTTATCTCAAAAAATTTCAGAAAATACTCCGAAGTGTGCACAATAGACACGTATTTTTTTTTAGACGGCTCGATTAGTTATTCCAAAGCTATGCTTTATTTTATTAATAAAATTTTTTTGTTATTTTAGAAAAATCAATTATTATCGAAAATCATAATCTCCCAAATTGTTTCTCTCAAATTTGTAGATAAAAGAACATCGACAATAATAATATTAATGTTTCGGCGCTTATTGGAGCATAGTTCATCAGTAACGTAGATAAAACTCCATTGATCTCGTTCGAAAGCTACGCTCTATAATCACTCGTTCAAAAGATTCAATGATTAAATTAATAATTTTCGGTCGTAACAATATATTTTTCCCTTATTGTTGTAAACATTAATCCAAATGTCAGAACTGGGAAAAAGTGAAGCATCTATGCTTTTTTCCCAGTTCTGACATTGGGATTAATGTTTACAACAATAAGGAAAAAATATAATGTTACGACGGAAAATTATTAATTTAATCATCGAATTTTTTGAACGAGTGATTATAGAGCGTAGCTTTCGAACGAGATCAATGGAGTTCCATCTACATTACCGATGAACTACGCTCCAACAAGCGCCGAAACATTGATATTATTATTTTCGATGTTCTTTTATCTAAAAATTTGAGAGAAACAATTTGGAAGAGTATGATTTTCGATTATAATTGATTTTTCTGAAAAAAAAAATATATATTATTAATAAAATAAAGCATAGCTTTGAAACAACTAATCGACCCATTTAAAAAAAATATGTGTCTATTGTGCACATTTTAGAGTATTTTCTGAAATTTTTTGAGATAAATCGAAAGTGATGATTTTTTAGACACGAAAAATGTATTAAAAAAAATTTTCACGAAGCTTATGTGAAAATGCAACTTTTTCGCCTGAAACATTTTTTTGCTCAATCGTATGCTCTCAAGATATAACGGTACTTAGAAAATTTAGAAATTTAAAAAAACCCAACAAAATGCGATCCAAAAATTTGAAAAAATGTACACTACTCTCTTTCACATAATTAAATAATTTAACAAAATTTCAATTTTTTTGCGAGTGGACAACTTTTTGACCGTTCGAAACCGCATGGAACGCATCATATGTAATGTATAAGTGTGTGTATATGTATACGATAACTCTCTATATGGGCGTTCTAGTTCTAGTTGTAGCGAACTAAAGGAATTTTCTACTGAACACCGGACATAAATTCCATTAAATTCAAAAATTAAGAAAATGTAATTTTTTAAGTTGAACGAATAATCGAAAATGTGTCGTTATAAATCGGAGATTGCAACTTAAACTCACACATTTAAATTCGATTTACAGCACATCGTCCTCGCTGACACCATTGAACAGCTGTCTGACGATCATATCGTACAATCGTGTTATATAGATCACGCAACAATTGCTAAGTATCGATTAGCGAGAGCTCACCTACGCGACAAGCTCCAGTCACCAAGCCTCGCCGAGCCTCGCTAAGACTCGCGAGAGTCTTGCTACATACGTGATCGAGGGCGTATTACTTAACGCATGTAGGCCTCTGACAGTCAGTGGCTGTCGATGTGACCGGTATTAGCAGTAGCTGCATAGCATGCCTCGCCTAGACGACACAAACACCATAGCCCGCTATCTATATTTTATGTGGACGTTATTTCAGCTCCCGCATGCTGCAGCTCGCGTGTTCGAATTGTGAAAAATCTTGAGCAAAACGATCTTTCCCGGAGAATAATTAATACATTTGATTTCAGTTTAAAGAAAAATCCATGATGGAGAAGTTTCTTCCGATAACAACGAAAAAAAAGATTATCAATCCGATTATTCGTTCCAATTTGTTTTTATTTCTGTTTTTCTAATCTTTTTTATTTATTTCCTCTTTTGAATAAAAAAAAATTGTCATATTAATGTGTTAGATGATACAATCTCCACAAAAAAAAGAGCTTAGAGAAATTAGAGATTTCCTGAATGTCCTTCGATTTCATCATCAAAGTTAACGCAGACATATTTGCCATTAAAAATCTCTATTGACCCGAACTTTCATGATTTTCAATATGAAAAATGTAATATTGACTCTAGAAATAATCGTAAAATTATCTCGCCCACCGGTAGGTGCACCGTCGTCTAGCATCGCATTAAATCCATCGCACATTTGTACATACGAAGCGACGACATTCGATAAAGATACAAGCGGCGTCCCGAATTAACGATGTGAGGAAGTCGCGAGGCGTACGAAGAAAACAAAAAAAAAAAAAAAAAGATTTGGTAACATCAGGTACAACGGGGTTTCGCTTTCGTTGCACCCAACAGCGAGACATTCGCGTCAAGGCCAATCGCGCAGCTCTAAACGAACGCAGACATCGGGGGACCATCGAGCGGATAAGCGATGCGGTAGCGTCGGTACACCGATAGTTTTTCGACGCAAAGTCCACCCGAGCCAAAGACCACTTCGATTCGAATATGTGTCATCATAGTGCCGCGTTAACGCACATACATCTTCAAGGCGTACCGCCGCGAATAAAAAAGTACGTCCACGCACGTGTCGTTACGCTGATTTGTACGCATTACGAACTAAACTCCGGTACACGTCGTCGTTTTCGTCTCATTCTCACGCGTTCCGTAACGATGACTCTCAACGCGAAACAATTTACTGGCTTCGAAATATAATGGATAATATGTAACATCTGTAACGAATTATCGTGTCAAGGTGTTTGCCGATATGTCGCGCCGATCAATCGAACTTTGAGAAATCGTTCGTTTTAACGATACCCGATCTAGTGAGGGAGCGATTAAAATTTGGGAAAAACGAAAAACTGTTAATTTTTGTATATTTAAATGATTCATCAGCGTGGATAGCTTATTGACGAAACAACTCGAACGAATGGACAAATGATTGATATCTGCTTCTGTAAAAAAAAAGTTAGGTACACTGAGGAACTATGAATCTGAGAAATTTCGAAACAGCAGCCCCCCTCTGACCTTTACACCAGGTCATTGAATTTTGCTCTGAACGAAAAAGACCCAGGTTTCCAGAGAACGTTGATCAAAACTGTAGGTAATTTTTATTCGATTTTCTGTTTAAAATGGTCATTGTGAGCGTAAAAGTGCCACAAAAATATGTGACCACGGAAAAAAAATTACAAAAATTTTTTTGTACAGTTTTATGAGAAAATGTTGTGATGTGTTATTGAAATCAATAATTGGATAATGTCATTTTGCTTCCTCATAAGGGAAGCTTTGTGACGGTCCGAACATTTTTTTTCGGGATTTTGATGTTGATAGGTTCAAAATGTTCTAAAATATCCAGAAAACACATTCGGAAAAAATGTCCGGATGTATGTATGTGTGTGTGTGTGTGTGTGTGTGTGTGTGCACCACCCTCCAAAATTCAAACGTTCATAACTCGAGAACGGTTGAAACTACCGTACTCAAATTTTGCACACATTTGGTGCCTTCTAATATCTATGTAATCTGTGATTTTCGCAATTATTGACGCATGCCCTCGGCTTTGACAGCGTTTTGAATTTCTTCAAAAATGTCTGTAACCACCCTAGCGTCCGCAAATTTCGAGATATTCGGCTAAATAGTTTTTCACATATAGAGTCGGGTACAAGGATGTTTGGTATTGCATTTGAGCCGAATCCATCAATAACTTTAGATTTTATGATTTTTTGAATTTTTCAAAAAATTAACTTTTTCGCTTTATTTGTCGTTCACTTCAACCAATCGAACCATAATTCCCTGCGAGCTTAGGATGTAGTTGTGATATAATACATATCAAATTTGGCCGAGATCGGCCGAACCGATCAAGATCTAGAGCAATTCGAAATTTCTAAGTTCCAACCCCTGCAAATTAAAACTAGCTGCAAGTGGAAACTTGCAAAGTGCTTCTTCCGTAAACGTCCGCACTTGAGCGAATGGACGAAATCCTTTATGAGGAAGCCAGAATTAATAAAGAAAAAGGTACTCATGAGCATCCTCATAAAAGACTTCGTCCATTCGCTCAAGTGCGGAGGATTACGGAGGGAGAACTTTGCAAGTTTCCACTTGCAGCTAGTTTTACTTTTTCATAATAAAAATTATAAAAATTGAATTATTATTGATTGCATTTGTATAGTTTTGAAGTAATAAAAAATTTCCCCAACAAAATTCCAAATGCATGCATTTCTCCGTATAAAATTCGATTGCGATGCGACAGTTGTTAGGCTTATCGGACAAATTCTCGCTTGCGCCCAATTTTTTTTCTATTTATGTTGATTACTTGTGTGGGCGGAAACCACGGAAATTCCGACATCACCCGATTAAGAACCACCCTAGTGTGTATGTGTGTATGTAACATTGGTTGAACGTTCACAACTTGAGAACGGCTTGAGATATCAAGCTGAAATTTGTCACACATGTGGAGGGTTCGAGGCGCATAGCATAATTAAATTTTTAGAAAAATCTATGTAGTTCTTTTGTTTTTACGCGATTTTTAAAACATTCAAAAATTTATTATTGGTCTCTAGCTCCCACAATTTTGGAGATATCGAGCTTAAATTCAGTAAAATGTTGTACGACTACGGGGAGATGCTTGTTACTGAATTTGAAAAAAAATTCATGCAGTGCTTTTGTTTTAAAGAATTTTGAAAGGTATAAAAAATCGCTGTGCGCTCTCTAGCTGGTGCAATTTTCGTGATATCGGACTAAAATTTGGCACAAAAATGGACTATTATTAAACGATGGTTCGTATAGAATTTGAGCAAAATCCATGGAATCCATCCATGAAAATCGATTCATATGTAATGTCGTTTTCAAATTTTTCAAAAATAGACGTGCGCGCTCTAGCTTCCACATTTTCAAAATATCTGACTAAAATTCTGGCATAAAGTCGCACTATTATCGAAAGATGTTTCGTATTAAATTTGGACAAAATCCATCTAGGCGTTCAGATGTAATGCGACTTTTAGTTTTTTGGATTTGACATGGAATTCACCATATATTAATTCCAGACTAGATAGATTTACGATCGGAACTTATATGGAAACAAGGGAGCAAAGTCGAAGCTTGCACATTGCTTCTTCATAATTTTTCACATTTGCCAAAGCTTCCTCTATGAGGAAGCCAGAATTGATGGACCCATAGTTCCTCATAGAGGAAACTCTGGCAAATGTAAAAAATTATGAGGAAGCAATGTGCAACGTTCGACTTTGCACCCTTTTTTAATTATCATACATCTTTCACTGTTTTTTCTACGAAATATGGGGCTAATTTATTACCAATTTGGAGATAGCAAAATGAAGCATTTAATTTCAAAATAATTGAATGTCATATTCCTTTTATAAAAGCCACCCTATTCCCCTTCAATATCCATTTTGAATAATTTCGAAATCATTATTTTTCATAAAGTTATGATTTTTCAAGTAAACCAATGACTTTGTCCTTAGTTGCCTCATGTTCTGTATAAAAAATATATTAAAAAAATTTATTTCTCACAATTTCATAATTGAGACTTCAAATTCAAGGTTTGAAGAGCTTCGTGAATTTTTTCAGATTTTTCGCAGCACTTTAACAATTAAAAAAAACGTCAGGACAGAAACGACCCAGGTTTCCAGGCTAAAAGTGCCAAAAAAAGATTCCAGACTACGGTTTAAAGTTCTATCAATTGATTATAACTCAATAAATTTCTCCCCCATAATTAAATAATTTCGTTTGTTTTGATTATTTTTGTTCTCTTACGTAGACAAAGCGAAACGCCGAAGAATAAGAGTGACGCGCTACAATCGAGTACACGCGCGGCATCGAACGATGCGCAGCGCGCGTTTCAAAGTCCCGATTAAGTAATCGATCTTACAGCACAACGTGTATGGAGGTCGATTAGATGGGTAACTCCCGTTGATCGTTGCGCTCGCGAACGAGCGTACGAGTTACATTGTCGACAACGACGATTATTACATCGCGGAAAAACGACCCACTGACCCACTGTCACAACTACTACACCTTTATTAATTCCATTCAATTGTTTACGTCGATCAAACAACGTCATAATCGTGGTGACACCACGAGGCGCAACGAACTCGCGCGTTTCGATAAAAATCCGTCACAAATTATCGCTCCAAGGAGAAAAATTATGAAAAAATTATTCATTCCGACGGATATTCGCAACCGTGGCATATTATAGAAGCGGCACGACGGACGCGAAAAATTTCATAAGATTCCGAGTAATCGGGATTCGAAGTCAAAGTCACGAGTGTGCAATAAATCACGATTTTATGAGCACCGACGAAAGTGAAGAGAGGGAAGTTGATCAATAATTCGAGCATTTAATTTAAAATTCGTCCATTGTCATTCGGGGGTCAGCGTTATTTGCACCGCATTACGTTGCATCGCGATCGAATGTGATGTCTTTCTGCGCAATAGAATATGTGCCAAGTCATCGCTATCATCGTTTGCAAAAAGAATTGGAAAATTTTTCGCTTATTTTGTTTTCGTTCTTTCTTCTTCTTCTTTTTTTTTTTTTTTTTTTTTTTTTTGCCTCGCGTCAAGTGCAGAAGCCACATGAAGGATAGGTCGGCTAACGTCTTCGTCGAAGTGCATTTCGAGAGGTGTTCGACGTTAACTGAAAACCGGTTGTCCTCGAATGGCCCGCTGAGAACTGCCCTGACGTACTCGAGGGTAACTAGCCTTCACCGCGCACATTCGAGACCGGGGCTAAATGGGATGGACTTCATTTTTTTTCTGATATTCAGTTATTCTCAGAATTTCGAGAAAAATTTTAACTTTATCATTTTATTACTTTGAATAATGCAATTTTCATCAATCAATGTGTTTGGTAATAATTTTTTTCGGAGCAGAAGAACGAAAAAGTATCATATAAGTGTAATCAAGTATGTTTCTATGAAGAAAAATTTGATAATCAGAACTATTATTCGATATTTGTTTAAGATCGAAATTCGAATGATTTTTCCATTTGTTTGATACGAGATCGATTTTCAACGTGGATTTATCCAAACCACCCCGGTCACCGCTGTGGAGCAACCACCGCTACGATCGCCCCCTTCGAGGAGATCACGAATTCCTTTTCTTGACATACTCGTTTCTGTTTCAATCGGGTACGAAAAATTGCAAGTTATCATTACCAATTTTTAATGCGCAATAAAACGCTATGTAATAGTTAATGACCGAGAATAAGTATTTTCTATTTCAGAATAAATAAAAAATGGGTTGAAATTACGACGTTTACACGGCTTGTCTCGAGAAAATCATTCACGCGGAGATGAAAAAAATAAGCTGGATATCCGAGACACAGATGCACGATTTCAGAATTGAAGTTCCAACTACTCGACGAATTCTCGGATAACAAACGGCGCTCGAATAATTATCATATTTTTTCCGTCGCGACGAACAAATCACAATGGTCATCCCACTCGTCGGCTACGTGGACGTAAGTCACGCTCCGCACAATTTCTAGATAATCGAAAGAAAAAAAAAACAATATTGTGGAAAATTACGACAGGCACGAGAAATTGTTTGCGCGATTGTTTCAAGAATTTTTATGTTACACGTCTTCATCAACACTCTACGTGAATTAAGAAAAATAGAATTTTCTCTTCTATGACTTGAATAAACTTGAACTTTTTAAGGGGGCTTTGCCTAATCAGTTTTAAAAAAAATCAGCACCTCCCCGATTTCCGCCAAGTTTTCTAAAAATAATTTTCACCGGGTGTTCTCATAAATAAAATTCATTTTTTCGTGAGATTTCGATTCAACACGATCGGAAGAAAAACGATGCAATTTGAATGGTTCGAGGGTGTGTTATCATCGCGGAGTTTGGCGAGTGCCAACGAAGATAGTTGCAAAATAGTTGAGCAGCCGCGTATTTTTTTTTTCCTTCTTTTTCGTTTTTTTTTTTTTTTTCGGCGACGAGCGAATCGTCCGAAACGCGCGAAGCAAGCGAAATGCTCGAGAATTGCGAAAACCGTATATATTAGCCGAGACGAATGAAAAAGGCGGCTGGCCGTGTGCGATCCCGCGATCGGCCGGTGAGCTGGAGCTCGCGCTCGTGAAGTTACGCAACGAGACACTTCGCGACCAAGAGTGCAATCCATCGAGAGTCTAATCATTTTCCGCCGCATTGCCGCGCGGCTCATGAAACTATAACGTTGTGCCGAGCAATGAATAAATAAATTAATGAATAAATGAATAAATAATAACCCATCGACCGAGATGTTGAGAAGAAATGGAAGATATGGAAAATGATACGTGGATCATTCGATAGAGGGCGGAAGATGAAAGGAATCATTCGGATTCGAGAAGGGGGGCTTCGACTGCGCGAAAACCATTGCCAATAACGTGCCGCTATTTGCTTGAAATATTTGCAACACTTGCGATTGTATAAGAACAGATTGAGCACAAGTTGCTAAATATCAAGCGACTGAAATCAGATTTTTTCGTCTCTGAACGTGCTATGGATCGATTTAACTGCACATACGCGTCTCAACGAACTTTGATAAATCGACATTGACGTACGGAAAAGGAGTTTCGTAGAAAAATAATCGATTAAACTTTTAGGGAAGTCGAAAATTAAATATCAATGGTTCTCTTCTGCTCAACCGTGAACGCCTGTTACATCTCTTTGTCTCTCGCACTCGCGAATGTTTCGCCTCTCAACAAGGCGCAATTCGCGTTGAACTATTATAACAGATACATATTATCTGTAGCTTGCATTCATTCGCGTGTAAAATTATGAATCACATATTTTTGGATAGCCTTGTACCGCAAAGCTTTCACTTCGTAATTGGCTCGTTCATTAATTTTTTAATTCAAAGCTACAACATTGACTGCACAATATTTGTTACTATGAGGAATTAAACATTTGAAAAATTGCGTTCGAACTGTTTCATAATTTTTCTTATTACGATATATCATTTAGTACATTTTAAATTGAATTTTTTTATTATGAACAAAAAATAATAAAAATTTTCTTGCGCGGCTTTTAACATTAATGACCACGTGGTAGCGACTGACCTGGATATCTGAGGAAGAGAGGCGAGCGATTGGTCTGAAGCGTGAGAGTGAAAGAGCGCGATGTAGTAACAGATTATTGAGTCATGCTGTTTGATATAATTGCCGAATAATCTTAAACCGCGGATATCATTTGAGATCATCGTGTATAGACAAGCGAGAAGCTAAATGTCGGTCACTTAGTGACCAATTAAAACCTCCAGCGTATTGAGTGTGCCGCTATGAGTGAAGATTTCCTAAAAAAAACAGCAAACGAAAATTATTGTACCGTAATCTACGAAATTTTGCCAATTCACTAAGAAATGACGTTACGAGAAAATCGTTTTTCCTTTGGATTATCGTTATTATGATTATTATTTTTATCGTTGTTATTATTATTATTATTATTACACTCACAATCCGCCTTGAATCTCTCCCCTGTATTCTTTGACTGAGATCAAATTGAAAAGAAAGACCGAACAGAAAATGTATGTTCTTTCAAGCTCGATGGGATGGAGAGTTTTTTTACAATTTACTGTAGATAACGAGGGGCTCATCGGTCGGCAGCAGTAGACCAACTCGATTGTGAAAGTATCTTTAGCCCTGGGGATCGAAAAGAGTGGCGAAAATGAGCCCGTACGCTGCACGTACAGAACGTCGAACGCGGCACGAGTACCGACAGCGCACCTGTAATAACCCTCTCCCCTCTGCCCCTCCAACCCCTACTCTCACTACGATCCCCCTCCCCACACGCATTTCACGATTTTGTAGTAGCGATTACACACGTGGAGACTTTCTGTTTGTGTCTCTCGTCATCGCGCTTGTTTTCACGCTGCGGGTAGAGTAACCAGCGAATTCGAAAGACCAAGCGGGGACCGCGTGGACTGACCAGTTCTAATGCCAATTGAAAGTGCGACTATGTTTACGCATGTAATAACTACGTGCCGGGGTCATAAGCATCGACCGACGCGGGTGTACACGGGATACATGGGGAAAATCGAAGAGACAAGGGAGACAACCATATGACCATGCCTGCATAGTCACTAGTTCGAAAAAATAGCCCGGACCGTCATCTGAAGCCTATTTAATTCAGATTCTGATATAAATTGCCGCTCTATT
>OZ020166.1:10086332-10175590 GCA_963971145.1 Sussaba pulchella
ATGTATGTGTGTGTGTGTGTGTGTGTGTGTGTGTGTGTGTGTGTGTGTGTGTGTGTGTGTGTGTGTGTGTGTGTGTGTGTGTGTGTGTGTGTGTGTGTGTGTGTGTGTGTGTGTGTGTGTGTGTGTGTGTGTGTGTGTGTGTGTGTGTGTGTGTGGGTGTGTGTGTGTGTGTGGGTATGGGTGTGTGTGTGTGTGCGTGTGTGTGTGTGTGTGTGTGTGTGTGTGTGTGTGTGTGTGTGTGTGTGTGTGTGTGTGTGTGTGTGTGCGTGTGCGTGTGCGTGTGCGTGTGCGTGTGCGTGTGCGTGTGCGTGTGCGTGTGCGTGTGCGTGTGCGTGTGCGTGTGCGTGTGCGTGTGCGTGTGCGTGTGCGTGTGCGTGTGCGTGTGCGTGTGCGTGTGCGTGTGCGTGTGCGTGTGCGTGTGCGTGTGCGTGTGTGTGTGTGTGTGTGTGTGTGTGTGTGTGTGTGTGTGTGTGTGTGTGTGTGTGTGTGTGTGTGTGTGTGTGTGTGTGTGTGTGTGTGTGTGTGTGTGTGTGTGTGTGTGTGTGTGTGTGTGTGTGTGTGTGTGTGTGTGTGTGTGTGTGTGTGTGTGTCTGTGTGTGTGTGGGTGTGTAGTATGTATGTGTGTGTTTATGTAACATTGGTTGAACGTTTACAACTTGAGAACGGCTCGAGATATGAAGCTGAAGTTTGTCACACATGTAAAGGGTTCAAGGCGCATAGCACGATAAATTTTTGAGAAAAATCCATGTAGTTCTCTGGTTTTTACGCGATTTTTAAAACATTCAAAAAATAAATTTCGGTCTCTAGCACCCACAATTTTAGAGATATTGAGCTCAAATTCAGTAGAATATTGTACAACTACGGGGAGATGCTCGTTACTGAATTTGAAAAAAATCCATGAAGTGCTTTTGTTTTAAAGAATTGAAAGGTGTGAAAAATCGCTGTGCGCTCTCTAGCTCGTGCCATTTTCGAGATATCTGACTAAAATTAGGCACAAAGTTGCACTATTATCAAAAGATGTTTCGTATTGAATTTGGTCGAAATCCATCGAGCCATTCATATTTTATGTCGTTTTGAAGTTTTTCGAAAATAAACGTGCCTGCTCTAGCTTCCACAATTTTCCAGATATCGGACTAAAATTTGGTACAAAGTCGCAGTATTATCGAAAGATGTTTCGTATTGAATTTCGGCAAAAACCATATAGGCGTTTAAATTTGATGCGACTTTAAATTTTTTAGATCTGACATGGAATTAACCATATATTTATTCTGGACTATATCGATTTACGAACGGATTTTATATGAAAACAAGGGTGCAAAGTCGAAGTTTGCACATTGCTCCCTCATAATTTTTTACATTTTTTTACAAAGCCCTGATGGATTTTGTCAAAATTCAATACGATCTTCCGATAATAGTGCAACTCTGTACTAATTTTGAGACCGATACCTCAAAAACTGCGGAGGCTAGAGCACGTAACTCGATTTTTGAAAAATGTCAACACGCCATAAAATATGAATGGCTTGACGGATTTTGCCCAAATTCAATACGAAATGTCTTTGGATACTGCAACTTTGTGCTAAATTTTAGTCCGATGTCTCGAAAATTGCGCGAGCTAGAGAGCCCACAACGATTTTTGACACCTTTCAAAATTCTTTAAAACAACAGCTGTCCATGGATTTCTCTCAAACTAAGTAACAACTATTTCCCTGTAATGGTTCAATATTCTACTCAATTTGAGCTCGATATCTTCAGAATTGGGCGAGCTAGAAACCGAAAATAGATTTTTGAAGAATTTAAAAATCGCGTAAAAACAAAAGAACTTCATGGATTTTGCCGAAAATTAAATCAAGCAAGGCGCCATGAACTCTTCACATGTGTGATAAATTTCAGCTTGATATCTCAAGCCGTTCTCAAGTTATGAACGATAAACGAATGTTACACACATACACACAGACACACAGACATACATACAGATACATACATAGAGACGGACGTTTTTTCTAAATGTTATTTCTCCACATTTTGGGACACTCTGAACACGTCTACATAAAAATCTGGACAAAATTTTTTTCACGAAAACAAAGCTTCCTCTATGAGGAAGCAAATAATTATGAGTCAAGAATGTGCAAGGTTCGACTTTTTCAAAAATTCCAATTACTCATTTAATTACTCAATTTTTCATTGTACCATTGCGTTCTTGAGCCTTTGATAAGCGCTCTGAACTTTTCATGTAACGCGTGTCCGGACTGCGTGTTTCCGCCAATAATATGCCTTACGGTTAAACTCGTGTATTATATAATGAAAGATGATGTAAGGGATGTGGGAAGCTTTGATGCACCGAGAGAACTCGAGAATGAGGGAAAGCGATGGAGAAGATAATGGAGCCGTATTAACGTTGACGTTTCGTGCTGATGGCTGGGACCGAACGAGGTTACTGAACGCCGATGGCAACAAAGCGGTACAAATCATTAGACGACAGATAACATTCACGCTCGGGTGTGTATGCGTCGGTTTGATACAAAGATGTATTATCAACCAGTCAACGTGAACACACAAAAAAAAAGACACACAAACACACACGGAGATCGAGTGAGTGAACAAGATTCGTATCAGTGGTTTGCGAACATTGACATTTTTGGTAAGGAACATCAAGAAAGTGCAACGCGAACTGCAAAACGTAACGAGTCGATCGAGCACGAGTGCAACGGCACAAGATCGTATTGGACGGCTGTATAAATCGAGTTATACCGCGGACGAAACGTCGAACACGTATTTTTGTCATTGCGCAAGGAAAAGTTCGAATCAAGTAACGCGACAATCGTACGACCTAACTACTGCCCACGAAAACAATGACTCTCGTACATTTGCGGTCACGGGGGTCTCCGTTACGTGCGCTAATTGAAAAATTCGCACACGCGGCCTCGTAAGTCCCGGCAAAATTCTTCTTCTGCGCGCGATGTTGCACCGTCGCGATAATCGTGAGTTAACCTTGAGACTGGAATCGGTAATCACGGGCGACGGAGGGCAAGCGCATCCGACCGATCGCCGATCGATAATTCAATCGATCGATGCAACTGTGGCAACGGTTTTCGATAATTCATTCCATCGACGAATGGACTAAACGAATTTACAAACTTTTTTCTCTCATTCTTTTTCTTGCTTTATAAACAGCCGGAATACAATGAGATAATGACGTTTTTCATGAAAGTTCAAGTATTTAAATGCGACGAAATGAATTATTAACCGTTTCGGAGCAGTGACGTAGATGCACTTTTTTACGGACGGATGATTTTTTCACCAATGGTAACGAAAATTTTGCGAGAGATCCGACAACGCTAAAGGCGACGGAAGAAAGTTGTCAACGTTATCTTTTTTTATTTTATTTTTTGGTTTGACGAGGTTTCGTATTCTCATTGAGGTTCTACAAGTATTAGAATAAGTGAGGCATCATTTAATTGGTCCTGGAGTCTCTATACTTTTATAGGATAGATTAAATTATCCCATAATTATGATTAGAGGATTATTGGATTTATGTGCTGATACGGAATCGGTATTTTATTGCCTCATCGATCGTTTTTATTTTTGTTTGTTCAACCCATTTTATTAGTTGTTTTCTTTTAACTATCTAATCTGCTTTCTCCCCTTTCGTTTTTTGAAGTAAGGAACAAAAATTTGAGAAAAAAAATGTATTTGTGCTCAAACTAAACTTAGTTTTCAAGACTACGGTCGTCCTCATGTAGTTTGGTCTAAATGCATTTCCCATGCATGCATTCAATTGTGTGTATGTCGAGACCTAGTTCCGTGTAAAGTTGTACCGCCAGTGAGATAACGCCCTCGGCTCTGCTCGGCTCGTTATCTTCACTGATTTGCTGTGTAATCAACGTTTATTCACTTCACAAGTTTCATATTTTACTTAACATCATCGGTTGGAACGGAAAAAAGGTTCTGGCTTTTTTAACAAACGAAAAACAATAATAATCCCATTTGAGAATTATTCCATTGAGGAGAATTCGGATAAATAAATTATATTAACGACTCGTGGACCAGCCAAAGATTTTCTAAATAGATTATTTCGATAGATACCGCAAACACCCTCAATTTTCACAAGCGTCAGCATCATAGACGAGAAGGAATTTTAGACTCAGAAATATTTAGAATTTAGAAATAGAAACCTAGACGTAGCAATAGGAATTTTTGAGAATCTAGAGAAATACGTTATATCAATAAACTAATTACTCATTGATATGAGCTAAAGATTTTTTAATTTTGACAGATAACGCAAATAGCCTCAATTTCCACGAGTATTTAGTAGATTTAGAAACATTTATAATTTAGAAATATAAATCTAGACGTAGAAATCGAATTTAGATTTTTTTTAATTTTAATTTTCTAAGAACCTCGAGAAATAAGTTATATCAATAGTCTAATTACTCATAAATGAACCAAAAATCCTTTTACCATCATCACTCAGAACGAGTTTTCTTTCGATTTCCGTCAACGATAAAAATAAAATTCAGTAATCTTCAAGAATTTCGAGCGGCAAATTCCATCAAGGGTTCACGAATGACCCAAAGACAAACTAATTTCGAAAAAATAACGCAAACAGCCACAATTTCCACGAGTAGGTATCACGTGGACTCATTCGTGTGTGCCACGATGACGTTGCGTTCGATCGATAAACATCGGACGCAGGTCCGTTGACTCGGACGACTCGCGTTGGTCGAACGACGTCAGTGGTTTGGCGAGTCCGTAGGTATAACACAACCGGGGAAAGTGTGGGATAGCTCTGTGCAAAACCTGCAACTTGTCTTGTGAGCTATGCGTGGAGAGTCGATGGTCGGCATTGGAAACGATTCCACGGCACGGCCATAAGGAGAACCCGAATGGTTTCCGATAGGAGCCCCACTGAAACAGAGCGGATCCTGGTTGTAACGAACCACGTAGAATCAGTCCGACGACTCAGGGTGGGATGGAATCCCATTGCGTAAGCGCGCGCTATCTCCAAGTTCTTTCTTAACTTCGTCCGCGTGCACAGCGCGTAATATCGACGCGTGGTTGACGAGACGAAGCGTAAGATCGAAGGAAAGTGAAAAAAGAACGCGATCGACCGACAGACCGAGAGACCCAGAAAAGAAAGAAGGAGAAACGTTGACCGCATCGTGTGACGTCAGGATCGACCGAGACAACGACGGTTGCAAATTTTCTTCTTGGACACAAAACCTTATTGTACAGTTAATTCCGATTTTCTAATCCGAACGCATCGACACGCCCTGAATTATTTTTCATTGGAAGAAACATTTCCAATCCAACGCCGTAAGCCGATTTCCTGAGCAGAGAAAAATTTATGTAATCCCCGGTTCGATTTCTGCAACTGTTACGGCTGCTGTGGTGGAGTTATGCCGGGAAATTGTTTCAATTGAAGTTTCTTTTGCTGAAGCTAGGATCTGTACGGTTGCAATGGAGTTTGGATAATTTTCTAGGAAAAGAAAAAAATTAACAATGATGACCGAAATTTTTGTGAAGTACAGAGAGAAAATAATTAACATTCCGTCGATTTCCTTTGCAAGATTATGTACGATGGGGAACAACTGACGGATTGAAAAAAAAAAACAGTTTCCCACGCTTTGTCTCTGAATTCCAAAATAATCAACGATTGAGGTTTTCTAATTCGTCTGTGAAAAAAGGATTGAATCTTGTCGTTGCATTTCTAAAGAAAGAATATTGATATATTTCAGTCAGACGGTAAATACGATATTTGGTGTAAGACATTGTTAAAAAATTTCATCGCTATCCTTTTGAAACAATGAAACACGTGTATTGTATAATAATAGAATTTTACTGAATTTCAGAATTCTCCTTTAGAAATAGTTTTGTCCATCGAATCGCAATCCATTTTTGTACGCGATGTTGTAGTAACTCTTCTCGTTACAATAACTGCCACGCTACTCATGCCGAGTCAATAAATAAATTCCGATAGCTGGGTAATAAAATCTTTACGATTGTTTTTGATCGTGCGTCGCGTACGTGTGTTCTTCACGCGGTAACGTCGTAAACGTCGGAGTTTACAAACACACAACTTTATCTAGTCAGATCAATTCAATTAAAATTCGGCGAGCGGGTAATAAACGCAATTTACATGACTCAAAAGTGCCGTAAAGACCAAGCGACGAAAATGCTGAGAAGCAGCGAACACGAGGAATTGTAAGATCAATTAAGGGCAATTGATTTTGATACAAATGATAAATTACATACATAAAATTGTAAAAAGATCATTATTTCAATTTTTTTTTTTCCATCGACACGGAAGAGATATCCGACTGAAGTTTCATTGGAAATATCTGTAAGGTCAGGTGACGTACGCCTGTAAGATGTAATACTCAATGAATATTCATCGAAGATTGCTTGCCGATAAAATTAAGTAGATACAAATCTTGTCAATGAAAAGATTAATATACTGAGAATTTCTAATTATCGTCATGACCGTAGTCATTATAACCGTACTAATGAGAAATGAACAACAGTATTAAACCATAATAATCTATGAATTTTTAATTTACGTGTATCAAAACGAAAATTTTGATGAATGAAATAAACCTGCTGTTATATTTTTTATCGTTTATCCAATCATTTCGACATCCATAATAATACGTAGATGCACAGAGATTGTTGTTTCCATTACTATGCCATTCAAATCCACACAAGCCTTTCCTTTTATCTCAAATTGAAGGGCAAAAAATCTTCAAGTTCGATCAATCCTCGTCAAAATAAAGATTCAAACGAATTACTTTCGATTGGCACGTATGAATCGTTTCCTCGCCGGTGACGATCATTTATGGAAACAGCTCTCGATGAATACGAAATAAATTTAGCTCGTATACGGGGGAACAGCAGTAGCAATAGCCCCGTAGTACCGACACATGCATTCGAGTAGATAATAAAGCGATACCTAGACGTCCTTCTCCGTGAACGACGCCGCACGTTAATTTGCAAAACGACTTCCGCCGTTTCCAAGGATAACGCGCTCGGTGTCCAATATGCAGCAACATCATAGCGAATTTTTCAATGATTCAATTCGCCGAACAATTAAACGAATCGTGACGTGAAATTCGCGAAAATAAGAAAGCCATCGCTTGGTAAACAAGATAATATTGAATTAATAATCATTTACGCACGATTTAATCGTCGAATCAACGTGCAATTATTCATTGTCAGATTCGTGGTTCTTCGGCAACGACCGAAGATCCTTGTGACGAAGAAAGAACCGTTTCGCGTAAACTCACACGTTGTACAAAGTCGATCATCGATGCGGCAAACAAACGCGGGCTCGTGCGAAATTACACGGAGGACGCTTAAACATCGTCGGGCTTGATCAACACGCTACCTTATACAGTTTGTGCGATCTCCGACACACGTATACGCTTATCCCGAGTCAACTTTTGTCTGGTCGTTGGCGGTGCAAACGGGAGTCAGTTGCATAATCCGTTGATTGTTAACCACCGGCTTGCCAAAGAGCTCGACCTCGGATTACTCGGTTTGGAAAAATAGGAAATAATCGACAGCCGTGGAACTAGCGAGCCAGTGCTCGGAGCATATATTTATCGCTGAAACAACGTTCTTTTGACAGATCGTAAGACCTTTGTTTCAAATAAATCCGTGCTTGAACATTTTTTCTTTTTATTATTTCACTTAACCATTGTAGGATTTACTTTTCTTGTATAAAATAGGAAATTCTGACGAATGCACAAGTCTTGCGATAAAGAAATATCTTAAGCGTTTATCAGCTATAACGTCCACCACGTTGGACACAATTTCGACAATTAGACGATTTATCATTTAATTTTCTATCAAAAACAAAATTTTTAACATCGGGCGTGGATGTTTTTTTAATTTTTTATTTCAGAGCTTTTTATAAACATTGTTGACGGACATCCTTCCCCCTCTCTCCATATATCCATGACGCTAGGGGAACAGATTTCCAGTACTTCGAAAACGTAGTTCGTGCATTCCAAAATCAATTTTCGCAACATTGTCATTAACGCCGGAGGTTCATGAGAGAGATCAATAATTCCGAGATTACGTTCATCAGCCAGTTACGCGATGCGTGCAAAAATATCTCATTAAAAATCCATCAATTCCACGGCAACGATATTCGAACATTCGAAAATCCGCGACAATTAGTGATCTTCGTCTTCGCTCGTGACGCGAACTCGTGTATGCCAAATTCATAAACACCTGTGTAATATTCGCGACAACTCGATTATCGCAGGCGTTAATTTTTTTCTTCTCTCAACTAGCAAACGTATAAATTTATGATGCGTGTGATCCGCACAATTGACCGTAAGTTGAATGGACCTGTCACCGATCACGCGTCTACCAGTGCGAAATAAATATAATTACCAAAAATTACAAAAAACACAAAAAGAAAAGGAAAAAAAAACGTGTCTTAAGCGAATTACGTTGGGTGGAAAATCAATGGATACTGCATTTAATTAGTTTCACAATTTTCAAAAAGCTCCGAAACTATGTCGAAATTTGATTACGGAATAAAAATAGCCTCGAAACGATCCAATACACTTACCGATTGTCACTTCCTCAAACCCGTTGTTTAAAACCCACTGAAAAATCACTTTTACCGTCTGAAATAACGTTGATAAATGCACTACCGGCGTTTCCTTCGACGCGGATCAACAATCCCGCCGTTTATTTCCCCGATGGCGGGATGACAGTTATACCAGATCACGTTCGCGATAGCCCGTTTATCCTTCCCGTCTCTCAAACGATTCGTATTATTCTTACGTTCTCTTATCCAAATCCAAAATCAATTATTTCGGAGACTCCTCTCACTCGGAGATGTAATGAAAAAAAATAAAATAAAATAAAATAAAATAATAAATGTTAAAAAAAAAAAAAATTTATAAAAAAATAACGAGCGAAGAAAGATTGAGATTGTGGAAAAAAAAAGGTGCGAATACCGACGTGCCGTTGTCCTCTCGGCAACTACGGACTGACATACGGTAGGCCGGAGCATTGCTTTTAACCGTGCGCCATGTTGGTACCCGCCACCGGGACGCCGCTTCCCCTCACCTTTGCCACTCGCGATCGTGTCCGCCACGTCCTTCTCCCGCTCGCCACAACCTCCGCTTGTCCACGCGGGCCCGATCGCCGTCGTTGATCAACAAGACGACAACGTTGATCGCCAACCTCAGTGCGTCAACTAGCCCATCGAACTACAACGACGACGTTGCAACGTTTCGATATCGAAAAGAAAGCAAAACTAATAACTGCAGTTATTATTATCGTTATTTTTATTATTATTATTATTATTTTCAACCTTATCACGCAGTATAAATGAAAAAACGAACGAATTTTTCGAATTTTTCGAGAAAAAAAATCAATCTCAATCGGTAAGGTAGAACCGTTACGACTATCTAAAAATTATGATAGATCAGTGATTGTAATTGCGAAAAATTCTCACGGATTGAATTAAAATTGATTCAATCATTCAACAATGATAAGTATGTAACTTCAGCATTTTTTTCAATAGCGCGATGATAACGTCAAGCCACTTGCGACACTTCGGCCGCACGAACCTATTTCTGTAGATAAAAATGTCATTAGAAAAAAGTTCTACATTGCTTAACAACCTCATGGCCGGCAGTCGACCCGCAATCATCCTCGTCGTTCTGCAACGAAATAAAGATATTCGTGGCAACAACGGTAGTTAACGGTTTGGTCGATGAATTTTGTCGGAAATATGTAATACGAATGTCATTGAAAGACATTGCGAACGGATTATTGTCGTAGAACAACAGGTATCCGAGCCGAATATGACGGAGCGATAAGCGAGTAATGTTCAAAGCGTTAAATGTTCCCGGCGCGAACATTAAAATATATCTATATACATAAAACACGATCGAAGATGAGATAATTGCTCGGATGTATTGTCGTTTATGTATCAGACCCCGTTCCGAGCCATTGACCTTATTACGTACAATCCACAACCGCATGTGCGTTGACAATCTGGGTGGAGTCGTAATTGGACGGAAAATTCATAGTCGCGTGCCGAGACTAATCGATAAAGAGACGCGCTTAATCGCACATTTTATTCTCGCCTAATCGTCCTTACGACGTGCAATGGCGATGTTAGACCACGCACGTGTCAACAACGAAAAAACTAATTCTTATTTCTTATTTATCAAAGCTGCGAATTATCTACGAAATATTCCGTGAATAAGCCGATTTAGGGAATCGAAATCGATTAATTTCTTATCTGCCTTGACACACGACCTTATGACCTTGACCGCGTATCGTTGCATTTGTACAACGCCTCTCACGCTGTCTCTTCTTCCGCGCAACCATCGTGAACAATCGAATGCTAATGAAAGACGCCGGAAACCGATACGGCGGTGCGCCTAGCAAGTTGAATTATATCACTGCTCCGATTCTACGCGTGAAACACTATAAAATTCCTAACTATCGCAGTGCCTACGGTAATTAGTTATGCATTGACTTTCTTTCGACCAATGTGTCACTTGACAAATTCAATCATCGGTTTACCCGATCATGAAAATTGTGAAAGAACTGGACTGTAAACGAAAAAAAAAAAAAAAAAAAAAAAAAAAAAAAAAAACATATCACGATACATAATAAATTTTATGTATTTCGTATTTGAATGTGGAAAAAGATTTTTATGAGATTGAAAAGATGCGAAAATTGTTGTTTCATGCGTCGGTGCAGAGGAAGAGCACAAATAGTTTGTGGACGAACGTATATTCTTGAACCCGAAAGGTACTTCAACGTCCATTGGTGTATCGAACAATTTATCGTGAATATTGGCAAATTATCGAAGGTCTGAATGAATTTGGTAATGATAAAATCAATATGAATGGGTCCAACGAGCGCGTCGTTGGACAATGAGAACGGGGACCAGTTGGGTTCCTCGACGAGCTTTGACGAAGCGCCGTGTTACCCCCACATCGGGCGTTCAGGTCTCCTATTCGCTTCATGCGAGAGAGCTCTATCCCTCTCCCGTTAATTCATTCATAACTCCTCGTATCCGCTGCACTCCCACCACTTGAACCCACATTTCCACCCTCCGCGGCGTACCAAGTCAACATTTTCCACACATCAACGATGAACTTATATTTCCTCGACGTGTTGCATTTATGTCAGCGTTCATGAAATATTTACTTTTGAAAGAAAAAAAATTATAAAACAAAAATACGTACATTCTACGTATCCAACCTTGAATGAACATCAAACGCGAAAATCAAAATTCCAAATTCCTGATTTTAAATTCGAATCTCAATTCAATTATGAATTGCGGATTTAAATCGAAATCCAAAGATCCAATTCAAGAATCAGATAAAAAAATTTTAACCCCTAGTCCAGCAAGACGAGGTTATAAACTCGAGTTATTATTTTCTTGGGACAAACGCCAGCGTAAAACTACGGAATAATGATTTTGCGTAAGAACTAACGAATTTTTATTGCGGACTGTCGCGGTCTCGTAAATTCGCAGAACCTTATAGTTTTAGAGAAAAAATTCTGAGAAAAAAATTATCCCGTTCGCAGATAAAAGTATGGAAACTTCCGAACACAACGAATGAATGTAAAATTATTATTATTATTGCGAACCTTCTGTTACATTTTTCCGTGATGATGGTGCAATAACGCTGCTTCGTTACATATAACGAACATGTAACTGCACCGAATGAATGATAATAACGACAATGATAACAATGATGTTTTCACAGGACAATTTATGTTAATAAATGCATCACCGTTCGTTCAATAATCGTCCATTGAAAGAGACTCGATTATTCTCGATGTATTCATCGAAAATTCGCGAATTCTCGAGAGAATCATCATAAAAACGTGCAAATTCACTCGACTTACAACAATTGTGAAACAAATAAGTATATAAAACCGAAAATAAAAATCAATTGAATTAAATCTTTACCCTTAAAATTAATGATCTCACAGTGGGCGACTAAAGCTTAAGGACGTTTGACTATTTCTGTTTTAAGTCCGGGCGTTCAGTGTCAACGTCTTCCGATCGTCGACCACGTGTAGTTATGAAGAAGGCAGTTAAACAAACCAAAATAATTTACGAATATATCGCAAGAGTTTGCAAACGCTCGGCACACGGCTCAAAGCTGAGATGGAAAACTGGTCGAACCTCAGACGGAAAAAAACTGTCGACAGAAGAAAAAAAAATTATAATAAAAAAATAATATTAGCACCACAATTAAAAACTCGTCGACTGGAAATTTGGTCCTTCGAAGTTCGAAGATTTGTCGTTACGAAGATGCGAACCTCGCAATTCCTCCGAGAATTATACATAAGTACACTGTCAGAAAAAATTGATAGCTGTATGTAAAATAATGTACCTGAGAGCAATTTGCTTTAATTTGAAAAAAACTATTAAACGAGCAACGACAGAGTTGCATATACGTTCAGAGGGAAATATCTTTCGTGACCCTCGCGTTGCTGCGGCCATTCACGGAAATTTCCTATATTTTCATAGTCGCATCTCGAACGACGGTCTCAATCGTTATTATTATTTTCTTTCTTCGTTGGATTCATAGAATTTCCGTTCAAGGACGGCTTTCTCGAGCAAAAGCAGCCGCAGCATCAGACGGTAACAATTAGCATAGGAGGTGTACGTCCGATTTCTCGACTGTTCGATGTGATACTGCTACGAACGGTACGAGGTGTCAATGTTTGCGTTAGAAACACACATGATCCTCGATTTAGACATTTTTTTGTTTTTTTTTTAAATTTATTTTTTCTGTTTTTGCGAAATCTGCGATCCGAGAGATAGATAAGCTCACGATTGACCGTAGGGTGTCATCGTTTTAATCGCTTTCGACGATCTTTATCCAATATTTACGGATTTTCAGGATATTGTTGTCCTTGGAAGATTGATTGAGATAATATGAGATTGATATTCGACCATCGTCACAAATATTGAATGTCATTCTAATAATTATTATTTAAAAAATAAAATAAACAAGTGTGTTCGAGCAAATTTCAAGAATTGCTCATTGACATTAAACAAAAAAAAAAAATAAGTTTCAATGGTGCCATTATTAAAATGTGGCGTTACCCCTTTCAAAAGTGATATAATGTCAAGGCGAGCAACGTCCGAAATTGCTAGAGGGGTGCTCGAGTGACTGTTTACTCCAAACTTTGATCCACAAAGCCCCGGTTTCCCCTGTAGATGCGTTCTCTGTGAACATTATACAGCCCGGGGTCATGCCCGAATCGTCAGCAATGATCTCGGTCACTCAAAAATAAAAAATAAATCACAACGACGAGATTCGAACTATCGAAAAGGCGAACGGCCTTCGAAATAAAGGCGCGACTATTGCGCAACGAAAAAAAAGGTGAACAAGAGAAATTGTTTTGCGATAAAAAAAATATGCGTATTTAGGTCAAAAACGCCGACCCACCTGTTCGAACACCTTAACCCCAATTCTTTGAGTGATGAATAATAAACTCATGTGCTTCAAAACGGAAACTAGACGAACGACATACGTGACGATAAATAATCACAAAACAAGGGACGAGATTTTGCATCGGACTTTGTACATTCCATTACATCGAGAAATAAAAAAAAAAAAAAAACGGGTGTCGAAACTTCGTGAAATTTCAATTGCGAGACAATATTTCTCGTATCGAGTACAAACCCGTCGAACAGCGAGAAACTTCGTCGGACGTCTTATAAAATTGCTGAAGCAAAAAAAAAAAAAAAAATTCATTGGTTCATCGGTCACAGAGTTTGCATATCGACGATTGGGACAATTCACTCTTGGAAAATTCTGCACGAACACGGTGACGAGAGCGTTCTGCGTTAGACTCATTCTTTTACTTTTTTTTCATTCCTCTTCTTATTTAATATCTTCAGCAAAACATGGCAGCACGTTTGTACCTGCAGCGAGGCATGAATTGCGTCTGTACGGTAAAATTGTCCGACTTGGTTCGCGTAAATACACGGAGACTCGTCGATTCGATTATTAACTCCATCGTGTCTTAATTATGGTCTTGAGTATCGGTGGACGGTTATAGTTATGAAATTTGCCGTTGGCAAAGGAAAATTTGCCGGTCATGACGCCGACACGAACATTAAAGAGCCACACACGTGGACGAGAGTACATCGAAATATCCGGACTGTACTCGGTAACAGTTTATCAAATGTCGTCGTCGCGGAGGGCGATTTCGAGCGACGTGACAACCACGAATAATCACGCGAAGGTGAACGAAACGTTACAATTTGATACATAATAACATCGCAATAAGGTTCGAAAGTTCAGAATTTTAATGACAATATTAAAACGCACATCCGGCAAACGGAAACAAAAAATTATCCATATTTCACGAAGTTTTTCCGACGCCTCGTTTGCGTCGGCTATCGATGAAAATATGAAGACGAGAAAAAATACGGCCGGCACGTGACTAAATGGATGTGCGATGTACGAGAATCGCGGAGCCTTGAGAAAACCAACAATCACGTGTAATAATCGGCGGTTGCAACCGGTCGTTGCCGAGAGATCAATCAACTAATAAGCTCGAGACTCTTTCGTTTCACACTTCTGCCACAAGCTCGTCGAAACAGGATTCTCAATAAGCTAATTAGTAAACTTCGAAACGGACGCATGGGAATTGATGATCGAGCTGATAAAATTCAGTCAAGGTGGAGTCGTTGATCACAGTTCAAAGGAAGCTACTCCATTGGGATTTTCCCATTCACTTTCCTCGGGATTTTTTCGTTTCCAATTCCCGAATGATTTTCATCACATCCAATCTGACTTTATATATTTTTTTTTCCCCCCCGTCACAATTAACGTTAACTACAACGAAGTCGCAATAAGTCTCGTTACTTCACGTGCTAACTTTTAGATCCCGATGTCCTTGACTCGGTTTTTTTTTTCACACCTCGAACGCTAGTCCGAGCGATGATTTCAGAGTTTGCGGGGACCTCAGTCGAGAATGCCCACTCATAGAATTCGGCGTGTATTGTGCGAAACTTTTTTGTATTTTTATTTTTATTACAAGTCACTATTTCGTATTTTATTTGCAGATATAGCGATGGTTAAGGACCGGAGACCTTGGGCCATAAAGAAAAAATAATCACCTTTATAATTGGCCAATATTTTCGTGAAAAAAATTTGCTTCGAGATTGTCGAAATGATAATGTGTACCTAAATTTGGAAATATTTGCATTAGGTTTTTATCACGTGCGGTCAAATATTTTGCAATCCTCGTGGAAGAATCTTTTCAACGGTCCAATGGAAGATTCCGTTCATCCTTGCGAATTTCGGAATTCATATTATTTGATAACAAAAAGATAAATAACGAGAAAAAAAAATTATATCCGGATGTTCGTCTCAATGATAAATATGTCACAGCTATGTCCTACGACAACTTGGAAGGGGTTGATCGCTTCTCGCGCGGGCAAGGAAAATCCCCGTTTGCGTCATGGCAAACGGTTTTTTTTTTTTTTTTTTTTTTCGTTTTTGTTTTTTATTTCAATCTCGTTCGAAACGGGATGCTCAAAGCGAATTCAACTCGTTTGGCTGGCGGTGTTGTTGACGTAGGTAGAAAAACCATTTTGCGTTTGTGATCCTACTGCCCCAAGGTATTCTCACCTTTGGAGGATGGACTCCTTCGCCCCTGGTTCGGGCTTGGTCCTGCCGTCAAACTGGTTTCCCTCGCAATATCCGCATTCGACGGAAAGATCGAGAAGCAATGAAGAAAATGAACTTTGAAACATGATAATTATCAACGTTAAAAACAAATAGACGCAAGCTTCTAGGATTTATATTTTTACGCAGTTACGTCCGAACACAAACTCGTCTCGCTATAAAAACAAATAAATAAATAAAAACAAAACGAAGAAACACAATTATTGTACATTGTAATCCGAATAACGCCCCGTCGAGAATTCTCTCGATCATTGAAAATCCGATTTGCATCCACGATTCAGCATCGGCTTTTTCCGTCATATTATTTTTTCAATTCCCAGATATGACGAGGAAATAATTATTCCACGCAAACTGGAAAATTACAAATATCGACTCTCAGAAGAAATTAATTAACGTTATTGAAGTCGTCTGGTAAACTGCCGGCTCTGTGAATCGTCGTGCTTGTTTTTTTTTTTCTTCTCGTGTATTGAACGCTCGGTACCAGTGACGCACAATTCGATCACAAGCGACACCGGTGAAGTGGGAAGACATCTTTTTGCGATTACCAATGACTGATATGCCAATCACTTTGTCTACTACGACACAGGTCGGTTACGTTCGAGGATTAGCCTTGGCCTACTGTCTCGCAACGACTTCTTTATACTCCGTCATACGCCCGATGAGAACGCAAAAAAAATATAAATAAAGAATAAGAAGCGAGAAAAAAAAAATAAACAAAACGTTCAACCTAGCTAAATACGAATTCCATTCGCATGGACGCGGTATGGAGTTCAACCATCGCCCGTAGATTGGGAAAATTACGATTCAGATCCGATTACAGTTTGCCATGACGGCGGAAGCAATTGGCCACGTGGATGGTCTTTACCTAGATTTCTACCTGTCCGGTGCGACAGTCACGAGAGTCAATGTCGTGGGAGAAGCTCGCACTTTGTCAATCGACGAAAAATAACCGATGGTCAAAGACGCCATGACAGGTGTAAAATGATACGATCGACACACGAACTGACGTTCGTGGTTCTTCGTGCGGACTTGGTCCGAAAAAATGCAACGTTATGTATATAGATATCTATCATCCCGCCGAACTGTTATTATGACAATTACATTTTCATCAGCGCGATAATAACGATCTGCATGTAGAGCAGACTCACGGGTTTATCGTTGAGGCGTCGTAACGTCGGTGGCCCATTGATTAACCCACCGTCATTATCTCTTTACGTCTACCCGATGACAACCGTGATTCATTTTCTGTTCCTTCTTATTCTTGTTTTCTTGTGCGAACGTCTTTATTCTCACTCGATAGCGTGCGGAAATGTTGGTTAAATACATCTTAGTCGGACGCGACATCGACTGATTATTATGTTTATCGTGCTAGGTTCTAATATACTTTGAGGAATTTTTAACACACTGATTCGCCAAACGGATAAGTATTACGTTACGTTTTCAACTGTCGATCGACAATCGGTTTGCGCGGCTGGTGAAGTTTGCGCATCGAAGTTGAAATTACGACAAACGTGGGGACCAAATTTGGCTGCGGGGTTATTCTTCACCACTCAAAGAGTCTCGGGGTAAAATGAATATCATTGATTTAAAGAAAAACAAATCGATCGCGAACCGCCATATAAGATTTCACGAATAATCAAGAAATCTGCGAAAGAATATATTTAATCATTTCAATCTAATATGAAATCAATGGATTTTTTGCGAGCGATTTATTTAGGTTATTTATTCATGTTAACACAAATTTTTTTATAAATGACGTATTTTTTCCGGGCACTTCTCGTTATGTTATTATCGTTATTATCAAATCTTCGATTTGTCCGAATAAGCGGTCTTTCAAGCACGAAGACATCGGCGTATAATCTCGACTTTTGATTCTCACTACGTGAGCATCTCATACGTCTGATTTTTTATATTTCTTTCTAATTTCTTTATTGTGCTGCAAAATTTCATAGCCTCACGTTTATCACCGTCTATAGTCGTTTGACGGCTAAATTTCTGCCGAAAATTTCACGGTCTTAATTATGCAAACACATTCTTCCTGATGAAATTACGAAACCTATAGATTTTTATCAATGCCTGGACTACTTGAGTTATATGAATGGCGATAGTCACTTTTTCGACGATCCGATCCAATAGGACCACCGAAAAAAAGTCTACCTTTATCACTACCGTCCAAGATGAGAAAAAAAACTCCAAGGATTCCCGACGTGCACACTAGGGTGTTTCGCAAGAAAAATAAAATTCCGATTTTCGCGGTAGTCGGCTATTTTAAAGTATCTTGCTGCCGTAGAATCGTGTAGAAAGATAAGACCTATTCGGCGATTTTTAGGGGTAACGTCGATTTATTGTAGTGTTCAAGCGTGCAAACTTCAAAAAATCGGCTCCACCCTTAAAAATCGTCGGGCTCATTCTTCTACACGATTCTACGGAAGGAAGATACTTTAAAATAGCCGACTGCCGCAAAAATCGGAACTATATTATTTTTTCCCGAAACACCCTAATGCACAAGCCCGGATCTCCTTCCAAAGTCAAACGAGTTTTCGATCAAACTAAACTTTAAATCAAACATTATCGCTCATTTATTTTCAACGAAGAGTTCAGTGCTCTCCGAGTTACGAAGAATTTTGCAAGGGGATCGCCTTGAAGAATAACCGTCGACCGAACGAATCGCTATTCTCATCCCGTAAATCCGCTCTACGTGAGACTCTTCGTGATTTCGATCGGTTTGAAATGCAAAAAATTTCAACATAATTCACGCATTTGCTTACAAGAAAAATCCATATAACTTCGGTACAAAGGTCGCAATTGTATAAACGTCATCAACGAACAGAACTTACGTTCAATCGCGCAATTAACGCTTCCCAATATTCCTTCGACGGAATGCGTCGAGAGTTTGCATCGACGTGGAAAGAAATCAATCGCCCGTTTGACCCCGTCCGATGTTATGCGATCGAATTGTGACGATTGAAAAAAATATGCGTTATGATTGTTCGCCTCATGATACCGTTATGCATAGTGTATGATAATGTCAATTTTTCTTTCGAAATACCCGCAAATACCACGCAAGTTCAGTCCTAGCACGTTGATTTTATTAACATCGGTCGTTCGGCAGTTACGTGAAAAATCGATTAAACGTCAATCGTACGACGTTGGATTTCCGTGGATCAACCAAAATTCACGATCGTCAGTGAACTTATTTCATTTCATTTTATTACCATTCTTTTTACGTTATTTTATTTTTTTAATTCTTAAGTTTTAAATATAATGAATCGAAATATTTAATAGCTGTATTATCAGACAGACGGATCCGTCGTGAATGTCAATTGACGTTTTTAATATTTAATTATTCGTCCTGTGACGTATTTTACGCATTGTTCGCCTCCGGATCTTAATTCATTATTTGCATTGAAGATGGCATATAACCACGTTCGCGCGTCGCAGCCTTTAGCCTTCTTTCACCGGCTATCAATGGGTGTATCGTATACGCCAGTTATTCAATGAATACTTGCACAAAGTTTACATTCAATAACATGCGGAAAGCTCTGGAACACGCACGTGTGCACCCTTGAGCTGTAAACAACGTGCAAAACGAACGTGATGAACTATCGTACAATCTAAAGAAGCGATGGAAAAAAACGAGAAAAAAGTAGTCATTTTTTTTCTTAATAAGCGTCAGTTGGTAGAAAACGCTGCGGGGTCCAGTGTCACGCGTAATAAGCTAGTCTGACCTGACCTCGGCGCGTGGTCGGGTCTAATTTTTCAACGTCGATGTAATCTTCTTCGATGGAAAAATTTGTGGAATTTATCTGGAAGCGCGCGTTTCGAGTTAGCAATTGTAATGAGCGTTCGGTACTTCGAAGCTGTAACAAGCGCTCAACATACTCGCCGTGTATCGAAGCGATACGTCTCTTTGCACCGTCGTGTCTACGCAACGACGAGAGCGACGAGTACATTCGAGTAACGTCGACGGTTTTGCTACAGTTTGATACGCATATGGTTGGCTTTTCCGTGGTACAATGATGATGAATCCAAACCTGAGTAGAGAGATTGCACTCACATAGGTTGCTCGAAAAAGGTTACACGTTATACCATAAACGGCTCAGCCGGTATTCGAAATCAATTGCCACACTGAACAAATAGTTTGTACGATTATTAATGTCGTAGACTCGAGCGAAATAATTTTTTTTTCTATCGCAATTATTATAGATTATTTCGAGTTAAGTATGCATTGAGTTAGTAAGTGAAGTAAGTAAGTTCGGTAGTAAGCGTTTCGTTTTTTTTTTCGAAATGTAATAAATTCAACGATACGGAAAACCGGATTTTCCGTACTCGTGACTCCGCCGAATGCGCTTCGGTGCAGAATTATTCTTTCGCTGAAGTTCAGGTCAAATTCGACCGTCACGCGAACGCGTTCGAAGCTATTTGTACGGCAATCACTCGAAACGCGAATGAAATCGATGTATAGCGTTTCGGTATTTCATTAATTTTCGATGTATGACTTCGTGTTTTCAGAGTTCAAATTAATTCTCATTAAAATGGAAAATGCGAAAAACCGTGATGTCAGACGTATTTGTTGGGATTGTAGTCTAGAAATTACGAAACTAGAAAAAATTGAACAAAGCACAAACTGAATAATGTTTACTTCACAAATGCGCTGCAAATGACTTCCGCGCTTCTTCGTAACCCTCGAGCGAAGAAAAAAAAAAGGCTTACCGTCCGTTGTTTTCGACCCCGCGACCCCAGAAGCATATTAATGCTTCCGTTGAACATAAGAAAGACCCAATTTGACTTTGGATATGCTTCTCAACCGAATGCACAGCAAGCTTGCATAGTTCCGTTCGATAACGATACCCTTGAAAACATTTACGCGTCTCGATGTTTATCGATATTTTCATGAATAATGTTTTGAAGTAAATTTTGAAAATTTATTCGAAAATCCAATTGACGGAATAACCCAAATCTAAATGCTGCCCACCGAGAAGAAATGTTCAAAATTCTGTTTGAATTTGTTCGTAACAACCGTCACAAACTCTTCGAATTTTTGTCAGCTTTAGTGAAACCATTGCAACGATGTTCAAAATATTGTCAGAAAATTTTAAAGAATCTATTAATTAACGTTTGTAACTTATCGTCGTTTTAACATTGCATGATATAGCTTTCATCAAAACGCGTTCAAAGTTCGAACTAACGTTTTAATCAGCCAATCTCGGTGCATTAATTGTATACCCTTCGGAGCTGCATCAGCATTCTTCTCTTGCTCTCCCTCTTCCTCTCCTTCTCTCTCTCTCTCTCTCTCTCTCTCTCTCTCTCTCTCTCTCTCTCTCTCTCTCTCTCTCTCTCTCTCTCTCTCTCTCTCTCTCTCTCTCTCTCTCTCTCTCTCTCTCTCTCTCTCTCTCTCTCTCTCTCTCTCTCTCTCTCTCTCTCTCTCTCTCTCTCTCTCTCTCTCTCTTCCTCCCGCCCTTTCTCTCGCTTCTCTTCTTCCTTGTCTCCAGCTCGGCACATTCGGCGCTGTTAGCGCTGCTGCACTCGCATCGAAAATTCCCTGCACCGAAACTACGCACCCGTTTTCACCGAGATTATATAATGCGCTAGAATCTCCGACATTTATTAATATTTTCCATTCCACGAAGACTCAATATTATTCAAAAATAAGATTAACTGCAACAATAGTGAAACAAAGCGAGAGAATAGACTTTATTTTCAATTTTAATACTACTTCCTCATAAATTTGTAATTCCCACATTCATTCCCGAAGGCCGTGTAAGAGTTTCAAAGTCTACAGCCCCTGAAAACGAGCAACCCGGCTTGCACCGGTGCACGTGGTCAGACTGCGCCCGGGCGCCGCTGTCGTTCCACGCGTACTAATTAAACAGAAATTCGGAGCACTTATACAATCGTTCACTGCTACTCTACAGTCGAACATTTGTTCGCCCGTTCGGAAGCCGCACTCTTCTTCTTCTCTCTCTCTCTCTCTCTCTCTCTTCCACACACACAAACCAAACAAATCAGCTACTCCCAAAAAAAAATGTTGTTCAATAAGAAAAGAAAACACCGTCACGAACGTTGATTCAAACAAGCTTATTACGAAATCACATCCCAGTGTGTTACCTCACCTGACTCACTGATGCACTCGATTCACGTGTATCCCGCTGGCCGCACTTACTACTGACAGTCCTCCTGGCAACGGGCGAACAACTTAACGCAGCCTCTTCGGTATTAAGCCTGTGTACACGCAAAAACGTTGGGGCTTAACCGCGCGCGGAAACGCGCGGGTGAGAGACGGAGTTATGGGAATCGTTCGCTATTGAAACGGGAAAACGCAAAATTTTCGCGCACAACGATGAGAGTTCGTAGAGTCCAGGTTAAAAATAAATTCTCGAACAAGCCGGTGTATCCCCGTCTTTCTCGGCGTCTCGGTTATCGCGTTAACCCGGGTGTCTCGTTCTTCGTTCGTTACTTGGCTCCGAGCTACGGACTTCGTACAAACCGCGATCCCGAATGAATATACCACGCTGTGAGTAACGTACTATCGAGCCAAACCTGCTGTACGATATAGTACATCGAACACGTGCGGCGACAGCTGGCACGATAATTCGAATTCGCGTTGTCGGTCCACGGGCTCAACGTAACGATTGATTCTGCACTTCGGAGATCGTCTCGTGTCCGCAGCATGGTTCAACCATATCGATGATATGATGTACAATGACGAATATCGCGACTCGCGAATCGTAATCTTGGCTCGACGACGGGAGCATTCACCGCGTCGATCGCTTTGGATACAAGTGCCGTACACTTTGCGGGAGCAAGTCAGTGTATAATTTTCAAATAAAAAAATGATTTTTTCGTTCTCTTACTTGTATATATTTTGAAAGATATATGTATCGGGAATTTTTTTTTTAAAGTATCGTAGAAAAATTTATGGAATTTGCACGAGTTGCAACTCGGTCGGATTTATAACATTGGATAAGTTACAATGTATCGTCTGGGTCGTTGCACTATTTGTGACGTTTGGCAAGAATGGTATTGCAAAATTTTCAGGTTTTTATGATGAATTTGAATTGTTATTACGGTGCGAAGTGAGGCGTGAATCGCTTATCTCCGACGTGTCCTCGCGGCCTGAGAACTTCGAACGAGTTTATCTCGGAATGACGTTTTTCGAACCTGGTTGACAGTAAATCACCGACACTATGTATTCGATTAATATGATCAAGGTCTCATTTTTTTCGTGAAGCCCGTCTCTATCACTCCTCGTGGGATGCTTTTATAACGCTTACTCCAGTTTTTATCCACGGCAAAAAGCCTTAAAAACGTTCGGATTCAAAGGAAAAATTTCTAGAGTTTGCCGTTTTATTATTTTTGTAGAAGAAAATGTCCAACTACGTGCACGTACAGCCACTACTACGAAAATGATAAATCTTCCTGATTTTTCGATTTCGAATAGACCGTATTAGCTAATTGCTGCCAACCAGGTTGGACATTTTTTTTTTGCAGTGCTAACTTCTGAGGGTAAGAGTAAGGAGGGTAAAGAGTGGACAAAATAGTTTTGAATCATTTTTCTTATGTTGTAGTTATATAAAAAACTGTGGTCAATATTTTAGAAAGATCAAGTGATAAAACTTTCTTCCAAAACAATCGTAAAAATACCTTTACTTTTCAGCGCGTTACATTGGTTCGCTCCCTTAAGATGACGTCCCGAGTGCTCGATCGGTAACAAGGACTGTAAATCATTGTTCTCAGCTGCAATTCGTCTCTCGGACTAAAAACGATAACGGTTGACTCCGTCCTAAAATCTTGCAGCTTGTCGTTCTCGTTTTCAATCCGAGTGATCAACGGTGACGAAAAAAAATTTACAATCATTCGGCTATCTTTCTCGCAGTAATAGCAGTCCGAGAGAGATGGCACGACATGCAGCACATGTTGCTCTCGTTCTATCTCGATCCATTGCAATCGTTGATAGCGCTATCTCACTTGCGTGTGAGATAACGAGAGAGAGAGAGAGAGCCAGAACGACGTAAATGTGTAGCACAGTCCCTTAAGTAGCGTACTTTCGCCGGCAATCCGATACCTGGACTTCTGCCAGGTAGATCTGGTGCAACACCTTCGATACGCCAATATTTTACGAACTACGAGATTCGTTCATTGTCTAACGTCGTATCTCGTGAAAGCTTTTGCAAGAACACGTAACTCGAGCAATTTGACTCTCTCGAGAGCGATATTATATTTGCCGGAGAGAATTGCAACGAGGCTCGTATTATTTTCCACTGTAATATACTATAGATTGTCATCGGTAAGATAAAACGAGATTGTCATGTTCGTTGAAGGCGCAGCGTTACGTCCTGGAATTTATAACGACTACGAGAGAAATATCTGTAAAAACGAGATACGTAATTTTTCCGAAACATTAAGGATTGATAATAAAAGTAAAGGCTTTGGTTAATTTTCTCGCCGTAATCCTGGATAGCCAACAAAATTATCGATCACCTGGAATTCGCCTGGAATCAATCAAATGTTAAATCGATTCTAGTTGCCACGTATTTAGTGACGAGAAAAGAGGGAGAAGAATTTTTTTGGAAAAAAAAATACTGATAAGAAATTACTCGGTAAAGTAAATATTTCGTTCCGCTATATAAAAATTAACGGTTTAACGCAACATTGGTAGGTTTCGTATGATTGTGTATTCAATAAAGTCAAGCAACAAAGAAACGAGTTGTCGGAAAAATTTTGCAATGAACTATCGCAATAGACTGAAAATATCGTTTCTCAATATAAGAAAGACCGATAAGTGCGATCAGAACACGCGGTTTGATGGTTCTGTACCGTTGTATTATCGTAAAGCTTAGTGGGTAGTTCCTTTATAGTCGCGAAGCGTCTATATTATGTATTATATTGTTAGGCCATCGAAAATTTGACAATTGAAAAAGCTTAATGACCAACAATGCAACCGTGGTTTTTGTGTGCAACCGTCGTTACGTGGACGCTGTGTGATAAAACTGCAAAATTAAGTCACTTAATTATTCTACCTAAAATAAATGAGCCCGATTATCGCATCGACGCATGGCTTTAAGAAAATGAAAAATATCATCCTGAAAATCTGAAAAAATTCATGAATGAAGCTCAGTTTTTCTACTTTACGATGAAATTTTTAGATATGAAGTTTCCGGAATTTATTGATTATAAAAATAACAATAAACGAATGAACTGCGGGAATTTTTAAATTTTCGACTCGGTCAAATCTACCCCACAAACTTTCGGATTTTTTTACTAATGTTATAAGACCCTCCTTCGTGCCAAATTTCAAGATCCTACGTCATCGAGTACCCTATAGGACAACAACGACTACAGGACAACAAAGTGATCCTATAATGCGTCCGTTTTTTCATTCAGAGATACGTAAAAATCAAGGCTGAATGGAATATTGATATATTAATAATATATCAATTAATATATAAATATTAATTAATATTAATATTGGAATATTGATTATTATTATATGCTCATGAGTTGCGTTAAATTGAATAGTGACTAAAAAATCGATCAATATTTAAGATCTTCAAATGAAGCTAGCAAGTGAATTCAATTACACGACGGCGGCTCTGGCGACAACAATAACAACTAAATATTAATCATAGTCTGGGGGTTTTCCGTTCCAATGCGAGAACGAGGAAGTGGGCAAAATGACAATACAGAGAATGCATGTAAGCAATCTAGCGCACCATTACGCCATGCGTGTGTATTAAGAAGATCGTTCGACTCCCCGGGACATTCCAAAATACGAATTATAATTTTTGATATAAGTAGTATTATCAACGCGTATGCATATTTGAGAAAGGCCAGTAACAAATACGATTCCAGTCTAAAATACCACTTTGTGTTCCAATGAAATCACATTTTTGTCGATAAGACTTAGAAATGTCAATAATAGGGTTCTTCTATGGTCTTTTTAATTTCCAAGCAAGATATTCGATGTCCTTATTCTTCTAGAATATTTTAAACGAGATATAATGCACTGCACGCATTACGTAGTAAGCCGCATATTTTTATTATTGTTTTCGATCGGTGAAGACGATAAATATGGAAGAAATAAAAATTACGCGAAGATCGACGATGATTTATCACATGCGTCGAGTCGACCGTCGATTTTGTAATAAATTGTCTTGAAATAGAATAAATATATATATATCCCCAAATAGCACTCAATCTGGCTGTCGTGGTGCTGCGATAAGTTTCGCGCATTAAATACACACTGGTCGTATCGACTTTATCGCTAAGTTTTTCTTATCATTACAGTCACCTGCACATCTCAAGCTTTTTAAATAAACCGTAAATTTAAGGAGCCGAATCAAATGTTTCAAATGATTATATCTTGGACTCCAGTGAGCGTAAAAAAATTACGACATAAAAGATGGAATTAACGCGTCGTAATTCGCATGAAATAATCCACGCCACATGGCTTATAACGACAACGTATATTAGGGTGGTTCTTATTTGGATCATTTTCGAATTTTCATTGCGACAATGACTCAATCGATTCCAAAAAACAACAAGAAAGATCTTAAGCCCAATTTGACTTTTCTCGTCTAATTTTTAGTACGCACTGATTCGAAGTAAAGTTTCCGTACGAAGAATTTGACTAGAAATGTCAAATTGGGCTTAACATTTTTCTTTAAATCGATTGAGATCTTGTCGTAATCAGAACTCAAAAATAGCCCAATCGAGAATCAATCTAATAGTTTGAATATATTTGATTACTTCAAAAGCTCGCACCCGGCATCTATCGGCGATGCAATTAACGTTGTGGACTGAACAACCGTTATCGCGCAAACCTCCAAATTCGACAGTACTCAATATAAATAAACACGGGTGCTCAAAAGCACCGCTGTGAATATTACGAGACAACGCCGCAATGCCCGCAATTTACGTATACAACGTTCATATTATAAACATGAGAATCTCGACTCACCTGATTAAAATCGCCTCGTCGTATAGTTTGAATTTCATGGAGCAATACAACGACGATTGCCGGGTTGTTCCCGGTTTCGATGATAAATAAAACGAACCATTGACACCAAATCCTTCGTCACTAAATTTTGTTCTGCAACTATGTTGCAAAGATTCTTTCAAATGTAATCGAAGTACACACGTTCAAACGTACGCGTTTACATATCCGTGGACTTTACGCATTGAATTTGCATAAGAAAAGATAAAAGCAGATGTTTAGCTGTAGATGCGTACATTTTATAACGTACACGAGAGGTCAACCAGATCGAGAGGAGGATGAAGGACGGAAAGAAGGAGTGAAAAAATGATAATGAAGAAAGGAAGAAAAATTTGATTAATGGAGATTCGTGTATGCAGAAATAACGCGGGTGACGCGTTCGGAAAAGACGTTCAAGCCCAACTACGAAGTCCGGGGGGGTCAGGAACTTCAAAATCAGCAACGCGGGCGATAACGATTGCTACAATCTCGACGACAGAACACACGCACGCACGCACGCAAACACGATGTGATAACGGAACGTATCGTCAGGACGCCCCCTTAATAATTCACGTGCGCATACGTTACCTCAATTCTCATACGCTTTGAGCATTTTTCGCCGTTTTTTTTTTTTTTTTTGCTATCTTCGACTTGTTGAATCATATTCGATTGTACGGGCACGCGGGATAATGTCGATTCACGGGACAGACCGTCTGGGCTCCGGTCGAGGGCGCTGCGGTCGGTGGGAAACTCGAATACGTAATTGTTATTTTTATAGTTTATTTATTACTGCACTGCTGCCACTATTGAAATAGAATCCGGTATTTAATAAATTATCAGAATTTAGCGCGATACGGCAATTTTAAACATAGTTTCATATGCTTATTTATTATTAGCCATAGTCATGAGAATACTGATAATTAATTATTTATGATAATTATTGAGGCTTGTTTTTGATAATTTATTACCTTGGATTACCATTTATTTGAGGTAAGAAAGATTAGCAACGAATTCGTGTGCAGAACTTCGAACAAGCCCTCCGTTATGGGGAGCTCTTATTCTTTCACTAAATGTTTCGATAGAGGATCCCGAGGATTATGGCAGCAGACACGCGTAGCTTTTAGCTCCATGGAACTTTCGGTATTGATGAATTAATTAATTAATTTTGTTGATGATAGTACTGGGTAATAGGGAAACGCAACTTCTATGGTTGCATATTATACATTACTCGTTGAAAAAAATGTATTTTTTTCAGTGCTATCCTCTTAAATGTTAGTTTGAGTTTAAAAAAGTTCCCACCTAATATTTAAGAAGCCTAGCTCGTGTGTGAAAAATCCCACCGATAGATTTTTTCTTATTTTTTACAGTTCTCGCAATATCTCTTGAACAGTGTATTTTTATGAATGAATATTTACAAGAAAAATTCGGAGAACTTGTCTTATTCAGAGTTCAGTGTCCAAAAGAAAGGTTCATATCAATTGTCGCAACTATAAAATTTATTCAGTCTTTTGCAATATCGATGTGAAACATTAACAATAGAATATGGATTATTATTTTCATAACAAATAAATGTTGTCGATTTTAGTTTTTTTATGACAAGGACGAAAGTGAACAAGAAGAGAATACGATTAACGTAGAGTACGATACTGTCTTCTCTTAATTTAAATCGTTATTGAGCATTTCGTGAATATCTGAATAAATGTTCTGCTTTCGACGAAATCGATATAAACCTTTTTTTAAAATTAAACTCTCAATAAAACAAGTTCTCTAACATTTTCTCGTGATTCGCATGGTTCAGGAGCTCTTACACATGAGTTAGGCTGCTCAAATTTCAAGGTGAAACTTTCTAGGACCCAAACTAACGTTTAAAAGGATAGCACCGAAAAAAATAGAAAAAACATTTCCTAAAAAAATATACGTACCGTATTCAGTCGACTGTGCGCGGCAAAAAAATTGAGACACAGATAAAACGTTCCAAGTGCAATATTTACACGAAAATTCGCCAATTACATTCAACCGTCTCGAGAAAAATTACTGCAATTGGTTCATGCATCTCGGAACGTTACTCGAGCAAACGATCCTATTTTCAATACAATATTCAATTACGACGTGCTGTTGATTTACGTGCCGTGGTCGCTTCGATTTTAGTATTCAGTCAACAATCTTTACAACCTCACAATAGTCATGAATTTTATTGTGACAATCATTCTTCAGATAACAGGACGTCCTCGAACTACAAACAAAATCTCAATAATACAGAAAAAAAAGTGTTTTTAACATCGAAGATTTGTCCATTTGTTTCTAATTAAATGAATAAAATTCTTCAAACAATCACACGGAACTAGTTGATAATCTCTCCGTCAATGCGTTATCTTTACACCTTCCGAGCGATGGGCGTTCCCCTAGCAGATTTGAACACCGACGAGAGCACTGAAAAACGTTCGAAAAGCACTGAGGGCTTTTCAAACATCAAATCACCAGAATTTTGAGCGAAAGCACCAAAGAAGCAATGAATTTTTTTTTCCGGTGCTTTTCGAACATTAAAAGCACGGGAATTTTGGTCCACAGAACCGAAAAATACCGGAGAAAAATGTATTCGGTGCTTTTTCAGCGCTTGCGACGAAAATTTCGGTGCTTTTAATGTTCGAAGAGCACTCAGTGCTCATCGTTGCTTTTTCAGTGGCCGCTTTTGTTGTTTCCGTGTTTTTTTTCGGTGCGCGAACCTGCTAGGGTCGTTGCGAGATCGTTATCATCGAATAGCGAAAAAGCCCTGGTAAGAAACCACCCATTCCCGCAGTATTTCGTCGATAAAAAATTCCCTCCGGACTTTGCACGTTCCGAAAAAATATCCGAAGTTCAGCAACATCACGTTTATCGTTTCGCTAATGCCAAACATCGAAGACTTCTCGATGGTATTCGTTCGTTTTTCTTTCATCGGAGTCAGACCCTTCTTTTAATAAGCGACGAAAAGAATGCATCGTTCGAAGCGATGGGGGTTTTTCGCCTAATCACCCGACCGATTTCGATAAAACGAGCCTCGAGAAACGCATTAACGTGGCACAAAGTGCCTCTAAACTTCGTCTCGTCCAATGATCTTCAACCATTACGGCTGAATCACGAAATCTCGTTTTGCAACCATCTCACTCGCACTTGTTGATTCATCCATAATAATTCCATAATCCACGCGACGGCTATTAAAAGACCGGGACGCGAGATCGAGGGACCGGTATACGGATTCCGGTAGATTCAGGAATGCGATGCAGCAAATGTTCTATTTAACCTCGTGATTCCGACGGGTTAAGGACGTGCAAGGCCAGAACCAGTTGCTTACAATCTCGCCGCTGTTAATTCACGATTTGTTCCAATTATAAAATCTCATCTGCCCCAAGAGAGCCGCTCTTTCTATACGAGAACAACCCGTATCACCGTCTCAAATACTTTTCGTTGATTTCGTTTTTTTTTTCTCACGACGATCAACGAATATCTTCACAAATCTACGAAACACAACGAATTAAAAAAAAAATTACAATTACCCGTTTTTTGATGTTTTTATTATAATTATTTTCTCGGTGTAATTCTCCCCAATTATGTACAAAAATATAATGAGAATCGATAATCATTACAGAGTTTAACATTAGGTACATGAACGATGCGTGAGTTCCCAACAGTCTCCTCGTGGAAATAGCGTCACCGTTTTGTTAAGTCACCGTCTCAAACCAAATTTGAGACTCGTTCTTCAGCAATCTGACAATCGACGAATAAAGTTATTGAAACACGTGATTAATCGCACTGGTATGTGTAACGACCAAATTAAATCTTTTTTGCAATCGTTATTCGCTGTAGACTTTATTCGAAGAGCGTAGATCATTATATATATATATATATTTTTTTTTCTTGTTCTGCTTTATTTTTTTCCAATTGTTGTTTTCTTTTTATCATTTTCACTTTGCAATAATCATTACCGCCTCTCTCCTTCGCGTCGATCGACAGCTAACGATATTTACAGTCATCGATGAGCTTTCGACGTGGACAATCCTCTTTTATCGATGGTTTTACGATTAAATCAGGCGTTGAGTTGGACAATTACACACGACGAAACAATGAGATAGCACGTCGATGAAATGCGAAAAATCACATTATCTTTTCGCGTGTGTTGCCGAATGCCCGCTGCTACGTTAATTAGCGATTTCTTCGTTTGATTTAGTTTCAGGCATCAAATAAAGATGCTCCGGTGCATCGAAAAATCGTCGTTTCGTTGATCGCGCGTTATCACGGTGCATCGATATTTATTGTCTTCGTCGGTTGTGCCGAGTTCGAGATTCTTTGAGGTTTCGTATTTTGTTTATTCTTCGATTTGTTTTAATTCGTTTTAGTCTTTTTCATTAGCATTAGCATTAGCGTTGTGATGAAAAAATAATTGAGAAACAAAATAATAATTAATGACACAGCCGAGCGCATACTTTCGATTGGGACGTTTCTATCGATCCCGATAAAAATTTTCTATCGGCGCGCTATCGCGCCGGTTTGGTTCACGAGTCTAGATCGAACGTAGAATTGACACGAAGAACCTAAAAAATATTCGTTGGTCCCTTCAGCGGTGATTGCACGAGGCACGAGGGATCCCGTGGTAGGAAGATGTCAATGTCCCGGGTTTAAGGGGGGCGGTAAGGTTAATTCGGCGTAAAAGAAGCATGTTTTTAAGATTTTTTTCTGGCGATACAAATAGTGTAAATTGATTTAATCAATTTGTATATAATGATACAACATTTGAACAATATTTTCTTAAATTTTCATTCCAAAATATTGAAAATTAAGCGGGTGACAGTGAATCTCCGGAGGTGCCTCGAAATAGTCCGTGTTCACGATAACGCAAAATCTACTGGACCAATCGTTTTGAAATTTTGCACACTACTTCTTCACATAATTCACCAGGTATTGTCGAAAGCTTTTTTTTTTTTTTTTATAATTATTAATTTAACAGCAAGAAATTAGCTGATTTTTACAGCGAAAATCGGATTTTTTGCTTCCAAGTGCTGTGAAAAAATAAAAAATAATTTTAAAAAAAAAAATCCTTTCGTGATTACCTCGAGAAACATCTCCTTTAACGAATGCATTTTGATTTTTTTGTTTCGGATGATTCTTTTGCGAGTTATGAGAAACACCGCGAAGCAACTTTTTTTCGAGGCGCTTCCGGAGATTCACTGTCACCCGCTCGATTTTCAATATTTTGTAATGAAAATTTCGGAAAATATTGTTTAAATGTTGTATTATTATATGGAAATTGATTGAATAAATTTACACTATTCGTATCGCCAGAAAAAAATCTTTAAAACATGCTTCTTTTTCGCCGAATTAACCTCAACCCCTTTATTCAACGAACTGAATCTTTCGTCCACAATTCTGATGCAAACGAACGAGACAATCGCATCAAGTTCCGCTGAATTTTACTGTGAAAAACAGTTCAATCGTCAGAATCGTTGGTATGAAAACTTTTTCATTGCCTCTCAATCCTTCGATGATCAATGGAATGAATGCTATTTGTTATTTTTTCCTTTCTTTTCCTCAATTAACGTACAATAAAAATGTTACAACAAAAATTTGAATGTAAAAAAAATTGAGCGGTAAAAGAGATTGTTTAAAAAAAAATTCATTGATTCGAGAAATAAATAATTTCGTGAACTTGGAAAATTTGAAAACAGTTCAATCGTCGATATTTTCGCACATTCCAGCCGTAAAGAAAGTTACTCGTGGATTTCTTGTTCATTCTCGAATCGCAACGAGTGGATAATCATCGGTGTACCATAGATATTCTGAAAAATGTAACAAACCACGAAGACGTCCGTCCAAACGAGCGAAACGCGGCCACTTCGAGAAAATCCTTCGAGCACCTTTCGATGCAACGACAATTCGTCAATGAATATTTCCCGATAAAGAATAAATTTTTTCGACAGAGTTCAAACATCACAAACGATAACTTAAGCTCCGCAATTCGATAAAACAGCGAAGCAATTTCAAGATGAATTAAATTATTCCACAAGAAAAAAAAAACAACGTAATTCGATCGATGAACAAATGGGAAAATCAACTGCTTACACATTTTTTTTAAACGTCTCACGTTCTTCGATATTACGATAAACGAAAAAAAAACTCAAACTCTCAGCATTGCACTCGCATTGAACAAACGATCGGTAAAAAAATTAAATAACGAACGAATCTTACCTATAAGTTTGCTCATTTCCAATTTTTTTTTTTTTTTCTTCTTCTTTCGCTTCGTTAATTGCGATTACGAGCGCCTACGACGTTTTGCACTGCGAGAACTCGCGGTTAAAAGGTGATGAGGCTTCGTTCTAGGATTCTCATCGCATCGGAATGATAATAGAATCAAAGTGCACATTCGTTTTGTAATTCAAGCACCATGTTGCGGAACGATGTGAAAATTTCGAAACAAATTTAAGATTTTGTACCGTATCGCGAAATAATTCACGGACGATTCAATTATCATCGTGAATTGTCAATATTATCCGTCATTGGCATTCCGGGGAATTAGGCACCGTGCGATACTTTCAAATAGCCATTCTTCGTACAACAATTGAATCAACGCGACATTAAGAAAATAACGTAAAATTTTTAATTATCATCTCAATTATTCAATGATAAATGTTTGATGAATTTTTTTTTTTTTTTTTTTTTCACGATGAACACGTGAAGAATGTCTATTTTATTAAATAACCACAGGGTGCGACGTTGCCAAAATGCGTCACAAAAAAAAAAAACGAAAAAAAAAAAAAAAAAAACCGATAAAAGCTGTAGATTATGAAACTGGTAAGAATACCGAGTTCCATTTTGCCCTTTCAATTCCGCCAACATTAAGATCCCGGCAAAAGCTTTTTGACACGAAAAAAGCATGCGACGTTGCACGATTGACAAACAAACGATTAATTCTCCAACGAAATTCCATACAATCAGCGTTCGTTCCAACGTGTCGACGATTAACAATCAATAGCGAAACGAACGATTCGAAGAAGTCGCGTACGCGACAACGTGAGCTTCTCCGAGGCAACTTAAAACAATCCGACAACGCTCTCGGTCTGTCAAAAAAAACTATAATCCAAATTTTCGCGCCACGATCGATCTCTCGATTGAGGAAAAAAAAAAAAAAAAATTACAAAACAAAAAACAAAACGAGGGATCAACCGCGACGAAAAAAAAAATTTTATCCATCTCCATCGACGCGTTTAACGGTCAGAACAAAAACCAACAACGTAGAATCGTGTAGTCACAAATGTAAACGGAGGCACGGTATTACAGATGTTGCGGTTAATTTTCGTAATCGGAACAAACGTTGATCGGTTTTTTCGTTTCCACAATTATCTCATTTCCATCATCGTGGAAACGTTTAATATCACGAAACGTTAAAATTATCGGCAACCGTCTCACAAAACGTCGCGTTCGTACGACGGTCGAAATCATCATCGTCGGCCAATGTCGCACCGCGATACATCGATCTTCGATCCGTTCTTCTTCAATCATTTTTGTTTTTTTTTGTTTTTTTTTTTGTTTTTTTCACCTTCACCGAACTTCGACGGATCCAAACGTGCGGATTAAATCCCCCGAAGCGAAATTCGCTCACGCTCGGTACATCAATCGTTTAATTCGCGCACGCGTCTATACGACAACACCGAAGCTTTGAACACATTCGGGGCAATGAAGAGATGAGGTGCGAAAAACGACGAAAAACGACGTTTAAGCGTTTTGTTTTGTTTTGTTTTTTTTTTTCCCGCCCTTTTTTTGGTCACCCGCAAAGTTCGGCGCGATTATCCGCGTGTTCTCCCGCCTTTTTTTGATCACAATATCTCTCTTGCCTTTGCTTCTCATCTAAAAGGTATAAATACTATCCTCTTTCCAAAAGATTTTGTCTATATTATTATTCATAGATGTACAAGCGCGAGTTCACGCGAGGTCGCCCTTTTTTTTTTTTTTTTATCCGCCCTTTCTCGCTCCCAAACGCGCGGAGAGACGCGAAACCGTCAATTTTCCACATCGTACAATGATTTTTCCCGCGCTTCGTCGCCCTTCCAATGCGATCTTTCGGTCAAAACCGAGAGAAATTTCACAATTAGGGAAACGAATGCACGTATTTTCGAGCTTCGACAATTGCGCGATTGTGCCAATTGTGGCTACGACGATTTGTTTGTTTGTTTGTTTGTTTTTTTTTTTTTTTTCGTTTTTTTTTCTTCTTCTCGTTATTCCCCAAACTTTATGTCTCGATTATTTCTATCGTGTATTGTTCTCCTTCGCGTGTTGTTTGATTCTATTTTGTTTGTTGAATTTTTTGTTTCTCGAAAGTTTACGATGCTCGGCCATCGATGAAGATTCTCGTTAAGCGAGTTTTTTCTCGGTATTGTTGTTCGCCACGTAACCGTTGTTCGTGCCGTTGCTGTAACAATTGTTGTATTCCTTGTTGTATATCGTTGCGTACGAGGAAACCCCGTTTTGACGAATTTTCGATGGTTCGTCTTCGAGTACGGGCATGCAAGCACCGCCGTTTTGTTGGGATCGACGAGAAGACGTCTTCGACGTGCCCGAGGTGTACTTGGCTTTGTAAAAATCGGAGAAAAGACCGAGGAACAGAACACCGTGGAGACCGATCCAAATCATGAAACTGCGAGGATAGTCGCATTCGGTGAACAGCAATTGGAACTGGTGGCTCATGATCATTACGAATTGTACCTGCAAGACGAATTAAAATTGTTATAAAATCGAATCATAAATATCGCGATGAAAGGGAATTTTTTGCGAATCGTTTTGTTCGTCTAGGGTTTTGATATCTGCGTGGATTCTGTGATTCTGTGAGTCGGATGGATTTTTGGAGAGATCTCGTTTAACACGATTAGTGTGAAGTACTTTTACGCACCCTGAAAGTGTGTCGTGGGGTCGAATCGATTCAAGGTTAGAAAAAAATAGAAAATGTCATAGTAGAAATCTGGAAAAAATCACGACTGAAGGTTTTTCAAGGTTTCTGCTTTACGATGGAATTTTTAAATATTAAGTTTCCGGAATTTTTCATTGTGAAAATAACAATTAACGAATGAACTGCGGCAAGTTAAAAAATGTTGCCTGGGTCAAATCGACCCCATGATAATACTAATCGGGTTGAAAAAAATTCAACAGATTATTTGAGAATCAATGAACACAGTCTTGAATGAGTAGATATAGATAAGTGTTCGAAATCAGTATTTTCATAACATCTTCAGGCCTTTCATCTAAGCTTTCCCATACCAGAAACAAAAAAAAATAACGACTAAGATGTAACGAGCGGTTTACGCGAGACTATTACATTTAATCGCAAGTAACGTGAAAAAATCAAATTTTTATGAAAATTGATCAGACGATTTAATTTTGCTCGCCCATCGTTTCAATAGCTACATTAGGGCGACTTGAAAAAAAAACTTTTTTTTCTTCTTTCAATCAAAATACATTCACGCCAAAGTTTTTTCAATCAAGAAAATCGTGTCCAAAGATGAGCCCGATCGGACCATTTTTAGGGGTCGCGCAAGATTTTTCTAGTTTTCCCATTTGATTAACATGGGAAGAACGAAAAGTTTCCATAAAAAAAATCGTAGCTCCGCCAATTTTATAGGTACATTGATGGGGTTAGTTCCATTTGAAAGCTCTTGAAAAACCGCTTAAAATGACGTGCGGACCTTTGAAATCCGATTGCAACTTCCGTCGATAATTTCTTACGAAACAACAAAATTATTGATGGAAGTTGCAATGGGATCCCAAAGGTCCGCACGCCGTTTTAAGCGGTTTTTCAATAGCTTTCAAATGGTACTAACCGGATCAATGTACCTATAGAATTGGCGGAGCTACGATTTTTTGAATGGAAACTTTTCGTTCTTCCCATGTTAATCAAATGGGAAAACTAGAAAAATCTTGCGCGACCCCTAAAAATGGTCCAATCGGGCTCATTTTTGGACACGATTCTCTTGATGGAAGATACTTTGGCGTAAGTGTATTTCGATTGAAAGAAAAAAAAAAGTTTTTTTTTCAAGCCGCCCTAATCTACATATATTCTACAATTATATAATTCGATTTAATTATCTTGTAGACTCGAAGGGAAAAAAGAAAAAAAAGTACGACGAATTATTTGAAAGTTAATCGTCGACCCAGTTTTGAAACTACTAAAGATAAAATGTGAAATTCAGTCTTCGCATCATATCTCCAGTTATTTCCTGAAATCTTCTCCACCCTGGAGAAAAGAGGTTTACCATTTGGAAGCTCGTGAGATACTTCTTCCACCAAATGTATTTCTGGAACCTGGGACCCATCGCAGCGACCATGTAGTAGAAGTACATGATGATGTGAACAAAGGTGTTGATAAGGGCGAAGAACGTGCTGTGTCCTCCGGGAGCAAACTTCATTCCCATCCACACCGAGAAAGGCATTACTCCGTGATGTATCACGTGGAGCGTCGATACGTGCTGATTTTTCTTTCGCAGGATGAAGAAAAGCTGGAAACATCGAACGAATGATAATAAATATTCTTCGGTTAATGTAATTCGTAATTTAACAATCGTGATTATGTTTTATTTTTTTTTTATTGTTTTTTTTTTTAACTAAATAACTACTGTACCAAATTGGACCAAAATCTAATCAGCTCTAAGTTACAGCAGAACACATCAATTGCATCATCGATCGGTCTGGCTGCGTTATTATTTTTAGAGAAAACGTTAACGAAAAGCTTTTTCAATCATGTTTCTTTCAAAAATTAAAAAAAAACTACTGGACCAAATTGAACCTTAATCTCATCAGCTCTAAGTTACAGCGCAACACATCGATTGCATCTTCGATCAGTCTGATCACGATATTATTTTTAGAGAAAATGTTAACGAAAATGTTGACGAATTATTATTTTTTTTTTAAATAAAAAACGACTTATCCAAATTGGACCAAAGTCTAATCAGCTCTACGTTACAACGGAACACATCGATTGCATCATCGATCAGTCTGATCGCGTAATTAGTTTTAGAGAAAACGTTAACGAAAGAATTTTTGAATAATGTTTCAAAAATTCAATCACGAATAAAACTAAAAAACTACTGAACCGAATTGTACCAAAATCCAATCAGCTCTAAGTTACAGCAGAACACATCGATTGCATCATTAATCATTCTGATCGCGTTATTAGTTTTCGAAAAATCGTTAACGAAAAATTTAATCACATAGGTACGTACTCACGCACACACACACAAACGTTTTGCTAAAAATAGGCTAAAATGATCCCAATGACTTTAAAACGTGAAGATCTGCCAAAAAATCGATTTTCCATTTTCGGGGTCATTACAATAACTTCCCTATACAATCGGGAAGTAAAAAATGAAAATAAAAATAAAGATAAAAATAAAAATAAAAATAAAAATAAAAATAAAAATAAAAATAAAAATAAAAATAAAAATAAAAATAAAAATAAAAATAAAAATAAAAATAAAAATAAAAATAAAAATAAAAATAAAAATAAAAACTGAAGTGGTTCAATTAGTCGATCTGCACTTCATCGAAATAAGCAATGGATCGATAGGTACCGCTTAATACTGCACAGCTCATTTCGTTAGCATCGTCTCCTACCAGGACAGGTCGAACTTGTACCTAACGCTGTTCATTACGAACTCGCTAATTATTCATTCTGCAAGGAAACTAAGCTCCTTCACGGGCAGCAAACTGCGACAACGCTTCCCGAAATAAATTGGTTCTTCCCGAACTCTCCCAAAGTTAACTCAGCGGGGTGCTTTGAAGATTTGATTAGCAGCCTCATGAGAGGCTCAGAATTCGAGAGTGCGCAAACTTTGGATGGAGTTTATTTATTTTCTCTCTCTATTTTTTTTTTTTTTTTTTCATGCCGCTAACCGAACCGAATGATTTTAATTATCTTTCTTACCGTGTCGAAGAACTCGGTGAACTTGCTGAAATAGTACCACCAACACGTGTTCGCCATCCTGAGGGCCATCGGGGAGTTCGAGTAGTCGACTGGCTGACATCGGAAGCTGTAACCTCTCGCCCAACCGCTCATCATGTACTGCGAATACAATGAAAAAAATATATATCGAACGGTTGTTACGATGCATCTGCATCCAAAAATTACGTTTAAAATATATTGTTTCTCAATTAATGGGTTATACGCAGTTGGAAATATCAAAAAAAATTTCGTTTATTGCATTTTCGGAATGAACATGTATTTGAGTATATTCTCTGAAAATTTCAAATCGACCCGGCGAATATTCTTGTAGATACATGCATATTTGTAAAAAAATTTAATGAGGTGTAAACGACTTTTGAAACTTTAAACGCGTTTTTCTCAAAACGGTGTTTTCAAAGACGGTGAGCACGATTTCGCAAAAACGGCTCAACCGATCGGTCTGCAATTTTTACACAACCTTTTCAGATATATTCTTCAGGTGTTGATCGAAGGAATAAGATTTCCGATAATTATTTCTATTTTTTTTAAACAGTTAAACAAAAAAATTTCCGTCGAAAATTGAAATTTTGTCTTTTAGGAGCCGCCATTTTGTCAAAAATCAAAATTTCGACCATTCCTTCGATCGATACCTGGATTCATCTATCCACTAATAGAATCTTTTTGGTTTTTCCATTTTACATAATCCAAACCGGAGATATCGTGCTCACCGCCAGACACTTTTTTTTTTGGAGGACCTCCAGGAGATCGTCTATAGGAGCCGAAAAAGTCAATATTTTTTGAAAATAAAAAATGCTGATATAAAGTTAAAAGTAACCACTACATTTTCCAATACACCTCGTATTTGTTAAATGAAAACCCTTATCAGAAAAAAATGGTAAAAAGCGACGTTTTTTTGGCCTTGCAACTGCGTATAACCCCTTAATGAAAGGTATACAAGGAAACTGAATTCCATTTCTAAAAAAATTAATCAAATTTTCACTCGAATAAGCAACTTGTTATCACATTGCCATCACTCGTGAACGAATCTATCGCCGACCTTTGGAACCTTTGTAACATCATTACTACCGTGATAATTTTCATCGATAATCATCGATAATATTTTCTGCAATCCAGGGAAAATGTAAAACTTTTCAAATCGCGAGATAGTGTACGTGTCACGGTCCGCAGTCGGAGATCGCAAAAATTTGAATTGCAAATTCTCGAGGGAGTCACGAGGAAGGGATACAGCAGCGCTTGTGACGCAGATGAATTCGCTGCGTGACCAATATTTCCATTGCCATTCGGTTTGCATTTCGCGATTGTCTCGAATATTCCCCAGAACAGAGACAATTTCTGCTGCAACAAAAATTGGATTCCATGGCCGGAGCGTTGCACAATTATCATCACTGACAGAAGTCCCACAAAATGATCGAAGTTCATTGATTAGCCTATCGACACAAGTACCAAACGTGTTGCTTTGATATTTGCTCGTAGCTCAATGTCAGAATTACCGACGAGTGGAGAAACAATCGACGAGGTCGGTTGGAAAGTCAACACCGTAAATGTGGAAATGACCATCTATTTGAAAAAAAAAACTTATCGTTTTTTCGTCTTTTTAAATGGGATAGTTTGAATAAATGACGGAAGCGCGTTGGGTGAAAAATAGGTCAATGAAAGTCATGTTTTCATTTTTTTTTGCGACCACGAATAGATTTGGCTGATGAGGTTTATTATAATTAAGGGTTTACGGCACGAGATACGCAAAGAGCAGAAAATCATTGAGGCAAACACGTGGCACGTGATAATCTCCACGACATCTAGAGGAAGTCCGGCTAATTAGCTTAATACGCCGAAATTAGCCGGACGACGTGTTTTATCTCGAAAGACAACAGGACTGATCGTACAGTCCTGCCTTTTCATTACTCTCAATTTTTTTTTCGCTCCGCAGGGAGATTGTGTCGTGTCAACACAATGTAATACACTCGCACGTTATCCGGACGTGAGTGTTGAGTGATTACAAAATTTAATAATTACGTCACATTTTTCGCAAACGCGTTGAAAAAAAAAAGACGGACAAGTGCGAGTAGGAATTGCGCCCTGGGGGTTTCCTGCCGTTATATTTTAATAAAGAGATATTTAATGAATAACCCGAAGGTTGAAGACGTAATTTTTACGTATTTCGAAAACGTGGGAAAATAGAATTAGAAATTAACGATTTGAAGATTTTTCTCCACACTTGTGCTGTGAAATCTTTATTCATCTTAAATTTCTAGGTCAACGGGAAGTACCTGATAAATGTTGATGATTAGTCAGTGAGTCAACTGATGGACAACAAATTAATAACATCGATTCTACATACAATTAGAAGTTAATGATTTTAGGACATTTTTTTTGTTTTTTTTTGCCGTCTTTCATGCCAAATTCCTATATTCTTGTTAAGTAGCAGGTGCCCTATAAATTCTAATGTTCAATCGGTGAGTCGACCGATAGATCACTAATAAATAATAATAATTCTATGCAAAATTATAAATTAATGATTTTAGAGTTTTTCTTTTGCTTGTGCTATAAAACCTGCCTCCATGCCAAATTTCTGGATTCTAGGTCAACGGACATAGCAGCCTATACATTTTTAAGATCAGTGAGTGAATCGGCTGACGGACGACAAATAAATAATAATAACTCTCCATAGAATTAGAAATTAATGATTCTAGAGTTTTTTCCTTCGCTTGAGCTATCAAATCTTCCTTCATGTCAAATTTCTGGATTTTAGGTCAACGTCAAGTAGCCTATACATTTTAATGATCAGTGAGTAAATCGTCTGACGAACAACAAAGTGATCCCAAAAGGGTTCTGCTCAGAGATACCAAACCCTAAACCAAAAAAAAAAAAAAGTAAAACAACAAATCAATTCACAATTGGAAGTATTGTGTCGTACGAATCCTTCACCGTGGACCAACGTCGACGGTTATTTGATAAAGCCGATACTGAACTACATTACGGAGAGAATCAGGCGACCGCGGTTGCGTGTCGAGGCCGTCTGTGCCCGCGTAATAAACGTTCGACGTATATGCAAGACCGAACACCGTACACTTATGTGCTCTCCGTATAGTAATCCGAAGCAATTTATTTCGCGACGGACGGTGTCAGCGCGTGTCTTTCGTGAACCTCAAAGCCATTATCGATAATCACGATTCAATTATTAACCATTCGCGATGTATATATTACTTTTTTCATCTTATTGGCGTCTCGATAGCGTCGTCATACGATGACCCTTTCGGTCACATAATGTTCTGTGATATTCCAGTTTACTTCGCAGTCGTTTATATTATTCGCGTTCATTGACACAAACACCCAGAGACTGTGAAACTTCAACAACGACGACTGTCAATGACGTAACGCAACGATGTATTTGAGAAAAAAAATTGCTTCCCAATTATGACGATAGGCTACATCTCGGGTGAATATAATACACCTGAGTCGAATGGATTTAAGATTTTAAGTTACGTGCAGATATAACTGCAAATTAAACGGTATGTTTCCAGTGTTGTTCTTATTTTCGTTTAGTTATTTGTTTACGAAAACTCTTTTGAAGCAATCGTTAACCCACGTGCCCTTAAAAATTCGAGTCAAGGAACATTTCGAAGTGCAACGTTTATTCTTGAAAGTGCATTGGTAAATAAACATACAACGGCAAATTGCAGATACGTAATTAACCCTGCTCGATAGAATAAACTCTAATCGATATTAACCTTCATTCAATCTGAAGTGAAAAAAGTTTTTCTTTTTCTCAACTTTTGAAATGTGGAATATTCGTGAAAAAAACTGACAGACCAGGCGGGGGTTGGGCGACAGAGAGGTCATACGACATCGCCTTAATTTCCTACGGCGTGGTAACGTTAATTGTCAGTGCAAAAAATAAAAAGCTTCATCGTTGTTGTTGCTGGACGAAAACGATTATGGACTATAATGATCAGATAACACGCAAAGTGTGTCGTACAAAAATTATGATACTCGACCGTTCTTCAGTTTGTTTCAAAAAGTTACGCTAAATTTTCCGTCTCTCTCATTATTTATATTGTTTTTTTCTCGAATATTACAGATACATATTTTTTGGGTGCTTCCTTACTCGGTACGTTGAGAATAATTAAAAAAAAAAAAAAAACGCTGATTGTTTTATATTCTCCCATTGATTTGAATGGAACGATAATATTTTTCGATGGAATGAATTTATTTGCATCTGATTAATCCTGTGTATCGCCGATGATAATTGTCCGAAGGTAAATGACGCAAAGGCAAATGATTTACGCGCAAGTGTGTTGACTTCTAAGGAGTTGAGACTGTCGTCAGTACTATAAGAAGGTTGCCAGAGGCAATTCGAGAATCACCGTCGTAGATATTGCGATGCGTTTCAAAGTGAATTCCTCGGAAAACGAGGATCCGTCGTGGTTACACTCAGCGTTAACGTGTAGCTCAATATTTTATGTACTCAGCTATTACGCAAGTACGTTTGCGGTATGCATATTACGAGCTTCCTTTTTACGTTGGAAATAGTAGCGAATATGTAGATATATAGTAACGACGCACGCGCTGCGCAGTCATTACGTTCGCGTGTTTCGTGCGCTTGCAGCGCGAAATGTGCTCTTTAACCTGTGACGCTGGGTAAATAAGACCGGAAAAACGCTCAACCTTAAACGGAAGTACACGAATAAACTTTCCATTTCGTTTTTTTTTCACCTTCAATCGTTCATGAGCCATTGATAATGTTGTTACTGTAAGTGAACTTTGATCGTTCAAATCTTTTGACTATTAAATGTTTTTTTTTTGCGTTTGATATTTGGAGAATTTGGTGGATAAGATCGGAAAACGATCTACCTTAGACTGAAGTACACAAATAAACTTTTCGTTTGGTTTTTTTCACCTCCAATCGTTCATGAGCCATTGATAATGTTGTTACTGTAAGTGAACTTTGATCGTTCAAATTATTTGATTATTAAATATTTTTTTGTGTTTGATATTTGAAGAATTTGGTGGATAAGACCGGAAAAACGCTCAACCTTAAATGGAAGTACACAAATAAACTTTCCATTTCGTTTTTTCCACTTTCAATCGTTCATGAGCCATTGATAATGTTGTTACTGTAAGTGAACTTTGATCGTTTAAATCTTTTGACTATTAAATGTTTTTTTGCGTTTCATATTTGGAGAATTTGGTGGATAAGATCGAAAAAAACAATCTACATTAAACAGAAGTACACCAATAAACTTTCTATTCTTTTGATTTTTTTCTGTCATGAACTATTGATATTGTAGTTACCATAATTGAAATTTGATCGTTCAAAACTTTTAACGATTGAGTGTTTTTTTCTTATTATGCGTTTGATATTTGAAAAATTTCAGAGTCACGTTCAATTTAATAGCCGGATAATAAGGGCATACGACGCTCGAATCAGCTCGAATTGGACAATACTTTTTCCAAAACGGGTGACAATCTCAAAGTTGTCGAAATAAAAAATAAAAAAATATATAGTGTTGTAAGGCTCAATGTCGCCCATGTTTTTGATATGTAAAACTTTATCGTATGATCGGTTTTTTAAGAGGTAATAATTAAAAACCACAAAAATTGCAAACATGGAAAATCAATGTTTTTCAAAATATAAATTGCGGAATCTTCGTTGTTTTTCAATCGATTCACTCCGGATTTCTTTTATATTACTCTTGATACTCCAGCGTCGCTGTCGAGCAAAAAAGAATTGCGAAAAAAATTATTCGTCTAATTGATTTTTAATATCAAAGCCGTGACGCTTAGTACTGCTGTATTGCGAGCTTCTCGAAGAAAAAGAGTTGAGGAAAGTTTAAGACTCAAAATCTTTTAGAGGGGAAGCTGTTCCATAAAGTTCAATGTTCAAAATTCGAGCCGCTTCGAGCGTCGTATGCCCTTTTCGCATCCGGCCATTGATGAATTGACCTATAATAATACGATAAATGACGGCAAACATTCAGTAGAATGCACAATTTTTACTAATACCTACACGTGGCCACCTCAAGAAAAAAAATTTTCAAAACCACTTCGATCCAACAAACTTTTATTCCAAAATACATATTTCAATTTCAGCACTTTCGGCTGCCGTTGTGTCCTACATGTTTCAGGTAAAAACGGGAAAAAGAAGTGAGGTAGGTCAACACGGAAAACATTTTGAGAATAGGTACTAAAAGCAGCTTCGAAGGGCTTTTCGGAGACTTAGCTTGATGAGAAAAAAGACACAGCTTCAAAAGCTCGATAAAAGCAGTCGCAGCGCGACAAAAAAAAAATAACAAAAGAGTCTGATGAGAGCTTGAGCTACCGCCGAGGAGATTCAGTACGAAACCCGGCCAACAACGGCTTAGTTTTCAATCCTCCTCAACGACGCTGCTGGGGCTGGCTCAATTGCCACAAAAGACTTTCTCTCCCCTCGAAGAAAATCGCGATCGATTAAATTTCTTCTGTTTCCGCGGTTCGCGTCACGCTCACGTGCCAGACGAGCTAAACAGATTAACCGAAGGTGAAGCTCGGTTGAACGGAAAGAGAGGTTGTCTGTGGTCGGTAATCTTCTACCCTTTGAACTAAATCGTTTCGAGTTGGAAAATCTCGATAACTAAATAAAACTTTTGTAAAATAAATAATCAACCCGTATATTGTCTTTCACCTAGATTAATCGATAGTTTTGATATTTCGGTAAATTACATAAATCTTATTGCATCATACATCGAACGAGGTACATTTGAACGATGGATAATAATGCGTTTATAATAATAATAAGTTTATAATCATAATAAATTAATATAGTAATGCGTTTGAAAATTCAACAATTATTCGTTCGAAGTAATGAATTAAAAAAATAAATAAATTGTTTCCAGCTGTGCAATGTAATTCGATTCCAGTAGATTGAGACATAGCCATGAAATTAGATCATTACCCCCTGTCGCCAATAGATTTCAGACATGTTAATATTTGAAATTCAAATTTCGATCGTTTCCGGAGGGAAGAGAAACGTTTAGCTTCGGTCGGAGTTACCCGACAGTCAAATAATTAAATGCCTAGCCTCTTCGCTTCGAGATTAGTATGTAACGGGGTTATTGAAACGTTCTCTTGCCAGGCTCGTCGTCAAAGCGAAAACGAATTTTTCAAAACGTGTGGAGTGGGATCGATCGCGATGAGGAATCTCTGAGAATCGTCGTTGTCGGAACGATGGTGTCGATGACTCTGATAAATTAAATAGACAGCCTTGCTGACCTGCCCGAAGAGTCGGATCGGGATTCTATTTTAATCTGCGACCGTGTGCACGAGGACCAGCACCGTGAGTACCGTCATCGGAGTAACGGGAAAAAAAATTATGCAATCGATAAAAGTTATTCTTACGTATAATTCGCGGGCTTGTATCTTTTAATCTATCGAGGGGTCAAAACAGACGTTAAAAATAATCATCGTTGAATAAGTCAAAGTTTAATTAGCGATGTTAATTTTAATGTATTTGTCGCAATGGGCTATATCCGGATATAAACTTGTCGTATATGTACAATTCTCTTATTTCCTCATGAATTTACATCTTCATCGCAGAATGGACTTTGATCGATTAATTTGTTGTCACTATTTGCAATATACAAATTTTCTCGTAACGCGCTAACTATTTTTCAGGTCATACTACAAAGTTTCTCGATCATCGTGAAGTCATGCGTGCTGTGAAACGTTATAAAAGCAACACCGTGCGAAAAATTACGTGTCGATGAGCGAGTTATGTAGCTGGGCTCGACTCTATTTTAATCGATCCACGCTCCCATTACCGATTTCATTGAAATTCGATTAGTCGCTTGGAAGATCCGAGCGTAAGGAGATGAGACGTGTTATCGAGCGCGCTGGACCGACTATGCACAGTAGGGTCTTGTTAAATCACACTGGTGAAGCTAACGGTACGATATAATTTTGTCGTGAAACTGTAAAGACCCCGTGTTGGGTGCGGATCGAAATTCCGAATATTCAATGTTCCGACAGGTCAAGAAATCGAATTTAAATGGTTCGAAAATAAACGTACCGAATCGAAATAGTTTCGAAAAACAATATTTGAAAAGATCGAAATTCCGAAACCATATATGGGTATTAGGGTGGTTCTTATTTGGGTCATTTTTTAAATGTGATAGGGGAGTGGTGTCAATGAATGGCAAAAAAAATGTTTGAGAGTTACGGGACCCTACATTGATTGTGATCGTTCGGGAAGGTTGAGTTGGATATTTTTCGTCAATTTTGTCCCTCTTGGCTCAGGTTTTATGCAGATTCATCAATTTTTAACTTAAAAGAGAGTGAAAAATATAAAAATAACCCATACATGTGTTATATTTTTTTCCTGAAAGTAGGGTAATTAGTCCTCCCACCAATATAATTACCAGGATGGAGAAAAATTGCGTATATTTTGAACGGGAAACTTCACCTGCTTCTCGGAAGGTGAAGAAGTTGGACTAAGGGGTTCAAATTAGGCTCAACATTTTTTATGACACGCTGCGCGTAAAAGTGCGGTTTTACGCTCACTTCGTTCGCGTCAAACCGCATTTACGCACCTTGTGACATAAAAATTCGTACGATACTTGTACGAAAAACGTTTTCTGGACTCATGTGATTGCAACACTCGGCTTCGGCTCGTTCTGCAAACTCACACTCGTCAGAAATTTTTTTTTCGTACTAGTGTCATAATGTACTATTTTTGCCATTGATTGACACCACTCCCCAATCACATTTCAAAAATGACCCAAATAAAAACCACCCTAATAGGTATAGTGGCGTGGTTGTTCGACCGCGTAGCCAGCTGCACGAGGTCGAACGAACTACGCAACTATATCTATTCGCTCCACACCCGTACATTTCACTCCTCATTGATAACATCTCGTCTGTAACGGTACGATCCTAAAAAAAATGATTTTCACACTGATTTGACTTTAAGTTTGGTGAATAAAACATTTTTCAAATTAAAAAAAAAATTTTTTTCAAATAAAACGACTACAAACAACAATAGCGAAAACTGCAGATCACTTCTATGCAACATCAATTCACAAAATTTAAAAATCATATCGAAATAAAAATCCCAAGTATTTTTTCAAGTAGGAGAACATAACCCAGCCATCTTCTTCCGTATCGATAAAATTCTACTTGAAAAACTATTCTCGCCTCGTTCTACTTTCCCTCGCACCAAATTTCCGATGCTTCGATTGTTCCGGAAAACACATTGTTAATAATCGTCGATGAAGCAAACCCGGATAGTCCACCGCGAGGCTCGAAAACATTTCGCGTCAGCGATATTCGAAAATAGTTCGCGCAGTGAATATCGGAGTCTGAAGATGTCGAGTGATCTCTCGTGAAAAATGGCCGAATAACGATCGGACTAAGTCGCAACCGAGGAAGGGACTTTCTTCCGATGGCCCTTGCCGAAGATTTTGCCGAAGACCCATCGACCCATCGTCGCGGCATTGTCGTATCGGCGGTGCATCGACGAGTGGCCGATCGGCCTACTTTTTCGGTCGCCTGCACACCTACGTAACAGACGTTGGCTGTCCGTCGTAATGACAAAACCCGGGAAAATATTTCACGTTGTTCGCGCTCGTGTCGCATACCTGTGGCGCGTTAAATGCTGACGTTGCATTACACACACCCGGTATATAACCGACCGATTCCCGCGACGTATAAACCTTCTCTCAGCCCCTTCGCGACGAACGTTTCGTATATATACAGACGTGTACGACGAACACGAAGCACGTGTAACTGTATCGTTAAGTGCGCACCCGACATACTAAACGTGTACCGAATGCGATTGGTATGCAACTAAATATTTCGTAGCGACGCGGTGCGCGTCACATACCCCGGTGATCAGATCGAATTCCGATCGTTGATACAGACACTACGAACTCAATCGAGAGTCTGCGAAAAATCTCTGAATATGGTAAAAAAAAATTGATATATCGTCGAACGAACGAATAACAAACATGAACAAAACAAAAAAGTAGTCAAGTAGCGTGTTGGGTACGCACATGGTTTCGTAGTGTAAAAGCTATATTCTGAATTTTTTTCAGATTTTTTGCATCGACAGTTTGAAAGTTAGAGGGGGGGGGATATTCTAATAACGACTTTGAAAGCTAATATCTCGTGAGTAAAGGGTTAAAATGAAAAAGTCTTGAAACATTATTTGTTGCATTTGAGGAGACCTATCCGAGGACACCTCACTCAATGGCGTGAGCAAAAAAAAATTCGAGTACACGTTTTAATCTGCGTGAGAATTGTAAAAATTGTTTTTTTTTTTTCAAAAATATTTTTTTTTGTTTCAATTTTATCTCAATCGGTACGTAATTGAGAGAATGGGAGGACTGTGAAATACAGACAGGCGGACGGACGGACGGACGGACTTGGCGAAACCATAAGGGTTCCTAGATTTCTACGGAACCCTAAAAATGAGACCAACTGGACCCCGTAAACATCAATTTTCCGAGGTATGGTAAAAGTTTGCCCAAGTTGTCGCACGTAGTGGTTAAGGGTGATTGCGGTTCGCAGCAAAGGGGTTTGGGATTGACTCACCTCGTAGAAGATCCACGTCGAGAAGACGGTCTGTATTAAGTTGTACACTATCAGAACCCATCTGAGGTCAAAGGGTTTTCTGTTCTCCATGAGTTTCGGACCTAGAACTTTGCTGAAGTAGCCGTACGACAGGCATATCAACAGCGTGGGGAATGGACTGCTCATCATCGTCCAATCGTTGACTCTGGGATCTGTAGAATTAAACAGAAAAAATATGACCGACTGAGAAATTGCTATCAATTGTGCACATCGATGAGTCGGAACTTCGCCATACGACGATTTAATGTATCGATTGTATAAAAAATGAAACAGGAATATTGACATTTTTACGACTGCGGGGATATCGCTGGGACAACGAGTCATTTTTTTTTTTTTTCATTCCGAACAACGCCGTAACGATGACGATGACATTGCGACAATTTTTTTTTTTTTGTTGTAAAAATGTTTTTAGTTCATCGCACAATGGCGTAATTAGGAATATTGCGGACGTAGAAGATGGAACAATGGGCCGATATAACAATGCTTTTCTGTCTCCTCCGCGCCATTGTCGAGTGTCGAAAGGAAAAAGTGCAACGGAAAAAAAGCAACGAATGTTATAATAACAAAAACTTATGAAAAAAAATAATCATTTTTTGAACTACTGGTGGCTTTGAAAAAACTCATCGTTGTGGTATCAAAAAAGCCGTCCAATTTAGTTCTTTCTATACCACGTTGAGAATCAGACCTACGAAACGAACAAATAAATCTCGCCTGCTTTTTCGATTATTATTTCAAAAAAATGCCCCAAATTCTCCGGCCTCAGGCGAATTTGGAAATCGACGAAACCCGTGAATTATTTCCAGCATCAACGTTGGAGAGAAACGAATTTGTTCAACGAGATCATTTTTCTCTCGGCGTTTATTGAAAAATTCTCTAAATAATTCGCGAAACAAGGTTTCAGTTCAAGCAGAGCTTGCGAGAGTACTCGACTTTGTCGTAGAATGTTTATAACAAAGTTGAACGGCCCGAAACGATGGGGAAACGTGGTTGGGTTCGGGGCGACGTTCATTTGCGTCGAGAAGGACGGCGGAAATAATGAGGAGAGTACAAAAGCTTCGCGAGTGAAGCATGCTCGGAAGCTCGAAGAGGGTTAAAACGCTTTGTAAAGGGTACACTGCGGTGAGTGCTCTCGCTGCTCGGTGGGGATGTGCAAAAGTCGGAGAACAAGAGAGTACGTGAAAGAGGTACAAACTCACAACCGCACGAAGAAGATCGAGCTTCAAAATCCTAGATTTGTGAATCCTAAATTCGCGTTTATGAAAATGGCTCGAGTTGTATACAATAGCGAACGATGTTCCGGGCGTCAACCTTTTGCTGAACATCCGCAGAGTTTTCGTCATCGGTTTTCGAGGTACACGACCAGAAGGGAAAAGGGCTGAGGGCGGGGAAGGGGAGTGGGGATCGTAAAGCCAACCACAGAGTTTTATATCGCGTTGAAGCGACGAAATTGTATCTTCTACAATAATGAATCGTAGATCTGGACCTCTCATCATGAGAGCGCAATCACACTTTTTCATTTCTTTCTTGTGTTTATCAATAACATTTCACGAGTGTTTTTGGTTTGAGACAGGACAGACACGTCACAAGTCAATTTTGGTACAGAATACCATCTTTAATTCATTTTACTTTGATATTTCATAATTAATTTACTAAGATTTAGTTACTAAGATACTAATTTAATAAGATCGCAATCAAATTTTTTTATTTCTTTCTTGTGTTTATCAATAATATTTCATGAGTGTTTTTGGTTTGAGACAGGACAGACACGTCACAATTCAATTTTGGTACAGAATCCCATCTTCAATTTATTTTACTTTGATATTTCATAATTAATTTACTAAGATTTAATTACTAAGATACTAATTTAATAAGATCGCAATCAAATTTTTTTATTTTTTTCTTGTGTTTATCAATAACATTTCACGAGTGTTTTTGATTTGAGCCAGGACAGACACGACACAAGTCAATTTTGGTACAGAATCCCATCTTCAATTTATTTTACTTTGATATTTCATAATTAATTTACTAAGATTTAATTACTAAGATACTGATTTAATAAGATCGCAATCACACTTTTTCATTTCTTTCTTGTGTTTATCAATAACATTTCATGAGTGTTTTTGATTTGAGCCAGGACAGACACGACACAAGTCAATTTTGGTACAGAATCCCATCTTCAATTTATTTTACTTTGATATTTCATAATTAATTTACTAAGATTTAATTACTAAGATACTAATTTAATAAGATCGCAATCAAATTTTTTTATTTCTTTCTTGTGTTTATCAATAACATTTCGTATTTTTTATTTGAGCCAGGACAGCCACGACACAAGTCAATTTTCGTACAGAATCCCATCTTCAATTTATTTTACTCCGATATTTTATGATTAATTCACTGTATCTATGAGTTTTCAGTTATATTTTCAAATCAATTATTTGATTTTGAATATCAGGACTCAAACTCTCGAACTTTTAGCATTAAACAAATACTCACGACAATATCAATTCAACTGTTGCATTTTTAACGACCTATCCCATGAATTCCTCAACCATTTATTTGGCTTATTACTCTTTAATTAACATTTTTTATTCTTTTTCCCCCGTTCGAGTTTCGGTAACCTAACGATGCTCGACAGGCGGAATTTCGATGACGAAATTTCGTCGTCCTCGGATTACACGTGCCGCTGACCGCGGTCTTCTTCCGATTCGGCACCCGTCGTTAGTCTCGCGTCCTTCACAATTGTGTACCCATACTCGTTCTCTTTCTCAGTACGTCTGTCTTTTTTTTTTCATCGTCACGTCGTGCCACTTTCACGCGAAGCGCGCGATTTCGAATACACGCCCGACGTTCGACTCGACCGATTGAATGAGCTAACACACGTACGTACACACAAACATTTTTAAGTAGCGTAATCGAATCCGAAGCCGAAAATCATCAGCGTACTTGCGCATAACGGCTGCTATGTAGAAAGTGAAAAGTAATGCGAAGGCAAAGCTCCATTCTTCATCTTTTTTTTTTTCGTACGTTATCGGCTAAAGTCCGGCCGTTGTAATTATTATATAAATGAATATTTATTGCTACGACAAGTACGATCATTTGCAGCTACCTATTAAAATAATTACCCAATTGATGACAACTAGACAGTGAAATACATAATAATTGCCGGATTATCATTAAACCTTGTTTGATATAAAATTCTAGTCTTCGGGAAGCTGTGATAACTCGTGATAAAAACAGCGACCCTAAGGAAAAACAGGTAGCAGTAGGTAGTAGATGTAGAGTGTGCGAAGGAATTACTCAATCTTCGTGTGGTTTGTATGTCATAGTGCGTGGGTCACCCGCAAATGCGTATGGTAAATAAAGTTAAAAAAAAAAAAAGGTAAGAGAACACGTGCAGTGTTGAGAAATCTGGGGACCGAAAAATGTTGAGAGGGTTCGGTATTGAAGTTGCGAGAAAAAACCTGTATGAACGATATGAAAGGATAATAAGAAATTCTTTGCTGGAAAGTCATTGGAAGAGTTGCCACAGCATCGAGGATCGAAAATAAAGATCTTGCATGAGGGACCAACGATCGAAAAAACCTAAATGCGCGGAAGTAAAATCGACAATTAAAAAATCTAAAACGTTTCAGCAAACGAATGAATTAACAATCGGAAATTATTTGACAGCGCCGCCATGTTCATTGCACTGTAACCTATCGTAATAATCGTAAAAATAAGTACAACGATTTCTCGTGTGGATTCTCAAAAGTTTCTGCTCGAAAAGAAGCGTCGAATTCGTTGTGGAACCAACTCGAAGGAAAATAACCGGAAATTAAAAACAAAATTTGTTTTCTCGTTCTTTTTAAAATATAGATAGGTAGACGATTCAGGAAAGACGTAAGAATTTAGGATGTTACTCACCGGACTTGTTGTCCATGAGATCCCTGTAGCCATCTACCAGATTTGTTACTATACTCGTCATCTTTATTCAGTTCTGAAACATATAGAGAAAAAAAACCGTAATTAATAATGGCGTCGGTTATGTAAGATCCAGCTTCAATGTCAAGGAGAATATATGTATGGGTAGTAGAAGATGAATAGTAGAATGAAATACGCACGGTCGTTGACGCGATAAACCAGGAGCGATGTAACAACATTAATCTACGTGTCTGTTGTTTGGAGGCGAAACCGGATATGTCAATTTTTTTTCTTCCAAAATTACATCATTTTTCAACACAGATTTGTCGGACGTTTCCCATACAAGGAGAAATAAGCGAGATTAACCGAACCAAAAAAAAAATCCATCGAAACCGCCGGGTCCGTTGTTTTCTCGTTAAAGGAAACAGCAAGACTATCGTTTCTATCGATTAAATACAATTTAGTTGGACATTGTATATCGATTATTAATTGTCTCGGATCGGTAGGCAAAACCAGATAAGTCCATGATTTCTAGGCGAAACGGAATAAGTCGAGCGCAATTTTTTTTTTATCCATAAGTGACAAATATTTAAATCTCACCCAATGCTACCTTGAATATAAACTAAGTGTAACCCGATAAGGAGGTCTTATTTTCATTTTGGAAACCGATCATTGCGCCGATCATAGGGGGTTCACAACATAAAATCGTTATTTATCGAAAACTATTTTCATGTACTTACGTCGACAATTTTGCGACCAAGAAAGCTAAAAACTTTTTTCAAGCACCATTGAAAAACTTACGAATATTTCAATTTAATAATATTTGTTGATAATCTTCACATTACTGAGCACTAAGATAATGCGTGAAATGGATTGGAAAAAAATCGGCTTTTTCCGAAATTTTTTATCTTGACTTCATCTTATGGCCAGAGTTGGGAAATTTTTTTTAGCGAATTGAAATTTTTAGCGCCTAATCTCTGATGATTTATCTGTGATTCGAGCCCGAATACTATGGAAAATCTTTACGGGTTTGAGTTATGAAAAATGTGCAGCCCATTGCGTGACTCGAGCGCATGCCATCGATCGCATGAGTCGACCGGCTCGCTCGCTTCTTCTCTCGTAGAGGCAGGGCCGCAGTGGATTATGCGTGTGGCTAGCGTTCGCATGGTGTGCGCTTTGCTTCGCGCATGACTCATGCAGCCCTGGTTCCGCGAGAAAACACGCTAGGATGACCGTCGACTCGTGCAATCGATGGCCCGCGATCGATTCACCCACGCCTGCACCAATTTTTTGATAACTCAAGAACACGCTATCTCAGTGCTTAGTGGTGGAAATATTATTTTAAATATATCAATGAATTGAAATATTCATAAGCTTTCCAATGGTGATAAAAAAAAAGATTCGTCGTTTCAACACAGAAGTGATGTTTGCGAGCGCCTCGTTAGTGGCCTGATAATTTTCGCCGGTAGTTTATATACATTAGGCCGGCTTAAAAAAAAAAACTTTTTATTTTCTTTCAATCAAAATACATTCACGCCAAAGTATCTTCCATCAAGAAAATCGTGTCCAAATATGAGCACGATCGGACCATTTTTAGGGGTCGCGCAAGATTTTTCTAGTTTTCCCATTTGATTAACATGGGAAGAACGAAAAGTTTCCATTAAAAAAATCATAGCTCCGCCAATTTTATAGGTACATTGATCCGGTTAGTTCCATTTGAAAGCTCTTGGAAAACCGCTTAAAATGACGTGCGGATCTTTCAAATCCGATTGCAACTTCCGTCGATAATTTCGTACGAAACAGCAAAATTATTGATGGAAGTTGCAATGGGATCCCAAAGGTCCGCACGCCATTTTGAGCGGTTTTTCAAGAGCTTTCAAATGGAACTAATCGGATCAATGTGCCTATAAAATTGGCGGAGCTACGATTTTTTGAATGGAAACTTTTCGTTCTTCCCATGTTAATCAGATGGGAAAACTAGAAAAATCTTGCGCGACCCCTCAAAATGGTCCAATCGGGCTCATTTTTGCACACGATTCTCTTGATAGAAAATACTTTGGCGTGAATGTATTTTGATTGAAAGAAAAAAAAAAGTTTTTTTTTCAAGCCACCCTAATATACATATGTATATGCGCATATCCGCGTAGATCCGAATTGTTTCTGGTTTATTGCGTCCGGGACTAGCCATCTGCATTTTTTCCTAACTACTCACGAATTTAACAGTTGTTTTATTTGCACGAAATGCGACGCGTCAAGGGCGAAAGCAACGTTAAAATTCTAACGCAATGATGGTTTTACACATTCGCAGACCAGCCGAATTGTTTCGTTGGTCAGGAAACGCGAGTTTCCCAACCTGGCCTGTCACACACCGCACACATGGATCCACCTGTTCGCGCATCAAAAAACTTTTACAGCGTTCAAACGTTCAATAATTAATCGTCGTTCTCGATAATAGCGACTGCAGAAATTTCGCTCATGCGAGAGCGTAGCGGCCTTTAACTTTCGTAGAGAAGACTGTTATCAGTGGCAATCAGATTATTCGACACAGATCTCCAACTAGGAATGATTAGATTGACCTTAGATGTAGCGTTCACAGATTGGTAAACGCAACTTGATCAAGTGTAAAAGAATTCGAACATGGTATAAACAATGTTATAACGTACAGTATTTTTCTCGCAATAATAATGACATAATTTTTGTACAATTAAAACAATTATATAAATATAAAACAATTTCCATGCACGTTTTCCAAATTCACAATTTTCCTTTCCCCGTCTTCGTAGACGTTCGATCGGAACTTCGCCTTAAAGCCATAACACGTTGTCCCATTGCCGAACGAAAGGATGGCGGGACGGAAATATATGTGCCGGGAGTATAACGACGAGGGGACAAGCGTTTGGGGCGCGTTGGCCTACTTTTGAGTTTTCGTGTGGGGCGTCATTCCCCCGCAGCCAGCCACGATCGAAGCGACTGCTCATCCTCAATTTTTCCCGCGATTCGGCAGTGTTGGCGCCCCGCCGGGGGTCGCATACCCCGAGGAAAACGCTTATACGAGAGTCAAATGTGAGAAGCCCGAGACAAATACACGGTATTTCCTGAACATTCTACGGGGGTTGGCGTGCGTGGGTTGGTGGGCGTGCGAGCATCCGGAAAAATGGAAAGCTCGGAAAGCACAGTCATCCCGTCGCCCATATCCATCGATCGTGGGGTTGAACTCGCGTGGGGCACAACGCGCGGCTAGTTTGTCGGGGATGATTCCAAACTCCCCTCGCTTCGGGGAGGAGTCTTCTCATCGTTTTTCGGTCTCAAGTGCCATTAGTCCCAACGTCTCACACTTCAACTGCCAACCTCAACTTCCCTCTGTTTCAAGTGTCATCAGTCTCAACTTTCCTCGAGTTCAACCGCTAACCTCAACTTCTGTATATGATGTTTGGTATGAGTCTCAACTTTCTTGAGTTCAACTGCTTATTTTATCCACGCTTATTTCATCCTCAACTGCGATCTGTCTCAATTTCGATCGATGCAACGGCTACCTACTCTTATTTTCGATCGACCTTATCAGCCATCAGTTACAACTTACCTTATTTTAAATATTCTCTTCATGTTCCCTCGGTCTCAAGTGCCGTTATAGTCTCAACGTCTGTCACTTCCACGGCTAACCCGAATCGTTCCTCGATTTCAAGTACCATCAGTATCAACTTCCTTGAATTCAACTGGTAATTCAATGTGCACTCGAGATCAACTGCGATCTGTCACAATTTCACTCGATGCAACGGCTATTCTCATTTTCGATCGACCTTATAAGCCTTCAGTCTCAACTTCCCTCATTTAATATATTTTTCTCGTGTTCCCTCGGTTTCAAGTGCCTTTAGTCTCAACGCCTTCCGATTTAGAAGCTCACCTCAATCTTTCCTCGATTTCAAGTACCATCAATGTCAACTTCTCTTAGTCCAACCGCTAATCGCATCCGCCCTCGAGCTTGACTGCGATCGGTCTCAACGCCTCGCACTTCAAATGCTATTCTCATATTCGATCTTATCTGCCATCGGCTTCAACTTTCCTCGATATCGTCGGATACTCTGTGTTACCTGTCGATCTAGAGGAAAGACGCGTCTAATTTGAACTTTCTACTGAATATCAACAATATCGATCTTATTAATCTGATAATACGACGTTTTTTCTGACGTTCTCCACGTATCAAGCGTCATCAGTCCCAATTATCCTCGATCTCAACTGTCCACAACGAGATGTCAAGCTCCATCGCGTCCGGACGTTCGTCTCTCCCCGACCGCAGATAAGATCGAAGGAAACCTCCGAATACCGCTCGCAAAGTTAAACCAATAACGATTACGCGAGATAAACCGACGCTCGAAATTGACCGCGACGGTTGAGCACACAAGCGGGTTTTGTTCTCACGATTAGTTCAAATCCAGAAATTTTGAGGCTGACAATACTTTAAGTCAAATTAAAATAAGATGAACGATTGCATCATAACGTCGTTTCTCTCGAAGCAGAGTAATCTACCATTGTGTTACTTGGAAACTACGATAAATCGCGAAGAACGTCAGCAATTTCGTTCAAAGCGTGGTCTTACGTGGCATTTTAGTGGAACAGCAATAACGTCATCGAGAAAGAAACGACGGGTTACAGCAGAATAGACGAAGATGAGAAACAATCGGAACTGCGATGAAGACGTTGTCGTTTGCCTGGCAACTTTCTCGCGGCGGATTCTCGCGTGTTTCGCTCGGCGATTAACGGAAAAGAGAGAAACGCAGAAATCGTTGAGACTCAATGGGCTTTACGCAAGACTCGGTATCGGTGTACGAGCGAACCCCGCGGCGTTTGCCTTAAGACGATGTAAAACGTATTTTCAGTGTTTCGCCCTCACTTTTCTGTAAGCGATGTTAATTCTACGTTATTCGTACCTGTATTATAGAAGTTTTGCATCATCTTCAGAGAGATGCTGAGAAATAGTTTCCAGAGACCCGTCAACGCATTCTATAGTCGGATTCCTTGCATTCTCCGTTGTCCCGCTACTGTATTCCGTCGGAACACAGAATATCGCATTTAATTTATGTCTGCCATGTATTTGGCCATTCGCGTTATGGTCATTGTGAGCTTATTGGTTTTTACGAATGATAATATGAGTTTACGCAGCTGTCCGTATGCATCAGTTTATGCATGAATTTCGCGAAGGGAGGACGGAAGGATATTCAATTTATAGTTACATACACCTGTTACATTGAAACGGCTCGTCTACCGCTCCTACCAACTCGGTGCGATTGCGACCGCTTCGTTGTGATCCGTGAGTGCACGAGCCGAGCCGAAAACAACGGACAACAAGGCAACTCCCCGACACCGATCGATTACCGTTCGACAATCGCGTCGTCACGTTGACGTCAATATATCTGTGGTGTGGAAGCAAAACCAAGTCAATATGTTCAAAAAATTGGTTGAGATGAAAAGATTAAGTGAGATTCTTGGAATTTAGATTGTAAACGTCGTTTTTAAACACAGAGTTGCTGAAAATAGCTCACACAGCATTAAATGAACGAGAATATCGTAATAACCTGATAAATTTATTTTGTCGGAAAACCCGAATAAGTCCATCGATTTTCCCTTAAAGAAAATAGCAATACTCATGTTATATATTTTTCTAAGTTGTCATGGATATTTTTTATCGGTAAAGTAAAATTGCGTTATTTGACAGAGCATATCGATTATTAATTGTCTTGTACCGGTAGGCAAGGGAATAAGTTCAACACTTTTTTTTCAATCTTTGGGTTACGGACTATTCGAATTTAACCGAATGCTACCTTTAATGGTACCAAAAACTGAGGGTAACCTTATAAATATTATTTTACCAACCGCTTTGTCCGCTATGGTAGAGCTTTTTCGTTTGTTTAACAACTTTTTTTATGGACCCATTCGATTTAGTCTCCAAATCACAGATGGCTGATATAAAAAAATAACACGATTTTTCGACAACTGCGGAGCAGCCTCTGCGTCGCTTACTTCAGTCATCTCCTAAGTAGGTTGAAAAAAACCCCAAAGTTTCGTCACATGTGTCTAAAAAAATAAAATTGACGAAATAAAAATGAATGTAAAAACTTCAAGTTCATCAGAATTTTGCAATTGCTGCTACGACAAATCTCATTTTTCTTCCTCGAGATAATTCAAATTTGATTGCATACAATTCCCAATTTTTTCGACCCCGCGGGATATTAAAAATTTTCCGCCTGTATTCGTGCGAGAGTTGAATTCATGAAGATATATGTAGGTAATCACGAGAACGAAGAATGAGCGCGAAACTCATATCGTTAAAAACTACCCATCTGGGTCGTGGAGTTTATTTCGTGCACAATATCACGTGCGGCGACGATACGCCAACGTCGTCGTGGTCGCGGTATATTGATGTATACGTATATATACTTGCGGAACGAGTGGTCATTTCTATATTGATTTTCTTTTATTAAGCGTTAACGCGTTCGTGCCACCCTAACCTCGCGCTCCCTCACTTCGCTCAGTTCGCTCGAACCCTTTTTTCCTCGTCGTCCTTACCGCGCGCCACTTCTTCCCCTCCGCCTTCAACATAATCCCCTCTCGCGCCATTCAGTCGGTAAATCTGCGATGATTAGACGCTATCGCGTATGCGGAAGTCTGCAAGCTTGCACGGCTATTCACTTGTTCGCTTACGCGAGCTTGCCTTCTCACGGCACGAGATAATCGGGCGACTGTTAGATCTCCTGACCAGTCTGGTTGAAATATTCCCACCACGCTGATATTAGCAGATTCTACATAATACTAATTGTCCAATCAGTCACAAATTAATCCGCAACCGTTAAATATCGCTGGCTCAAACGATCGAACTCTCAAATCTTGAATGTCGTTATTACTGTTTGAAGAATGAATGTATGATTTGCAAATGAAAAACAGAGAAAAATGCTCATGAAAAAAAGTTCCAATTAATTAAAAACTTACAGCGTCTCAGAAAGCATTAAAAGAATTCCCAGAAAAACGATAAAACCAAAAAAATAAAGGAATTTGTACTAAATATCGACAACATTGGTCTTATTCATCCGATAATACAACGATTTGCCATTACAACCTAGTGATTGAATCATCGAGATACAGATTAAACTCACACAGCGCCGGCTTGTGCCGATCGTTCGATATATTTTGTTGGAATCCAGCGCTTCAACGGGAAACGGATGAGAAAGTATCGGCTCGAATGACTCATCGATGCCATCATCGGTTAATCGCAATCAGCTATCCGACGAGAATGAGCATTATATGTATGAGAGCGGTCGAACCAGACGTTCGTTATCACGAATTTCGTGGCCTTGCGTCTTAGCCGCCGGTGTTGGCGATGTGCTTGCATGCGGACTCGCGAGTTTTTTTTTTACCACCAAGATCGATGAACGATTTACTGCTCGATGAGCGCGTCGTCACGCCGTAACTTTTAATAGCCATTCGAACGGGTTTTTGGCTTCGAGTAAAACATGAATGAATAATGCGAGCGCGCTCACGCGCGTGTGTTGCCTTTCGGCATTACTCATGAATGTATTTCCAACCGGTCGGGTCGCAAAGCCACTTCTCAAATAAATATATACAAAGAATAACAAAACGAAATCGTCTTGCTCGCTTCGAGTCATGCAAGTCGGGTCCGGGAGTAGAATTAGAAGAACGATATTTATATCACGATGATAAAACAGCTGACAAATGTTAAATAAAATCAAACAAAAATATATTAAGCTTATAATAATTAGTTGAATTACAATTATTATTCTTCGTTTATTAATCAGGTCTTTAATTTGATGGGAAATCTATGGCTTCTTGTTTCATTTTCTGATCAAAAACTAAGATTCGTAAAAAAATATTAGTGGCTTAATTAACAATAGATTTTTCAGTTTACTATTATGATTCTGCAAATGTGTTTATTTCGCAAACATGTTCGCAAGTTGCTCCGAAATTCTCTTGCACAAAGAAATGTTATTTAGAAATAATATTATTCCGTTCTTCGTGCAGCTAATTTCACTGAGCCTTTCTCATACGGATAACTGAAAGTCGACGACCATTCCAGACCCCTCGACGGCACTTTTCATGTTTTCAAAAATGTTTGACTTGATTTTTTACTTATTTTTCTTGTACTCCAATTTAGATGTAGTTTGCGATAAAATCGAATGGATTCTGTGTCGATTAGTTTCTAGCCTGAACATTTAGTATTTTTATCGATAATGCATCAAGAGAATGTCTTCTCTTGATGAGTCTGAGTCAACGATCGCACCGACGAACTTCTGGACAATGCTGAAAGCGCGTGCGAATTGTCGGAGGGACAAACCCGCGCGGTGAAAGTGTCGAATGACTATGCTGAATCTCCTTCATCGCCGGAAGCTATGCCGGATAATCGACAACCGCACCGTACGGGAAGTTTTTATCGCGTTATGCAACGGTTACGTTCACGTCAGGTCCGTGATGTACATCGATACCTCCGATTATCCGACCCTTATTTTTTTCTATTCGTCCTTTCAATTTCTAGTGCCGACAGAGAAGATCATGCGTGACGAAGGAAAGCCGCGAGTGCCATTGAACACGAATGCAGGAACTTGCGTCAATTATCTATTTTACTCAATCGCACCGTAGAGAATTTTTTTTTTCCCGCAGGCCGGAGACGTGAATTTATTTGGATAATCACGAGGCACGGCAGTTTGTGGGAGTTTTTCAGGTACGAAATTAAATTCTTGTGACAGCGATGCTCATGTATACTCATGATTGTATTGTAATTCGACGACGAATGACATGAAACGATTTTTATAAACGATCCTGACTGTAGGCGGATTTTGTTTGAAAAAGAAAGTCGATTCACCGACGAAATATATATACCCGTACCGTCGGGGTTTACTCCTCAAGACTGTAACCGGAAGTCACGCGGACTCGGCGCGATTGCGATTCTAACGGGATAACTATGGGTTCCGGTACGAATACCGCAGTACCTCGGCACGGCTGCTGAAGCGCGAGTTCATTAAGAAATCATTATCGACCTCGGGCTTCATCATACTTGTCTTCCAATCAACGTTGCATCATTCGATTAAGACAATGAAGATTTATCACTGCATTACTACACAAAAACAATTATTCAAGCGTCTCGTGTATCATTATTTCATCGTTAATTTCTTTTATAAATTGATTATTATGGGTGATTCGATAGATTGATCTTCCGTGGACGGTCATGTCTGGCCACGATTTTTACTCATCGGGTTTTTCCGGCATGGTTACATCATCTATCTGCCATTGACAATACTCTGGTCGATTCTTACGAGGAAAATTGAGAATACGCCTCTTAAACCTTCTTTCGGAAAATATTGAATTAAAAAGTTTTAATGAATAATTGACAATTGTCAATTTATTTGAATTGACTACATTAGTAGTGCACTGAAAATTTGACCGTGTACAAATAAGAATCTCTGAGGTCGAAAGTCACGTATTTTGTTCATGCACCCCGTTATTATTAAATTCGTGGTTAGTAGTAGTTAACTCGATCGATAGTCGCCCTATCAACGAAGAGTTTTGACAAGTATTGACGAATAGTCAATCGAACAAGTGCAAACGACGAGGAACCAAATTCTGCCCCCGGAAGTGACTTAAAAAAATGAAATTAAATTTAATTAAGTTCAATTAAATTGAAAAAGAGCAATTGGAAAGCAATTAGGTACTAAACCATCGCTAGTGCAAGCAAGTACTAAATAGAAACGATAAAAAATTGCTTTCCGCTTTTATTTTATTCACACTCGTGTAATTACTGACTTTTCGAGATTTATAAAACACGCGAAAAAACGTCCACGATCTTTGGGACGCGCGCATTCCTTAAAAAAATTAATGACACTTTTTTCTTTGGTTTTAGTACGTCTTATAAATCATTCATCGGTACGATTGATTATGACATGAGCGTAAAAAAAAATTGGCAGCAAAAAATTGAAATATGCACATTTTCCATCCACGAGTCCATCGATGCAGCATGTTTTTCTAATAACGAGTTGCCAATAAGTAGAATCGCAAACTTTTCCACAAGCCGTATGCAGAAAAATCGGATAACAAGATGGGAAACTATTAGTCGTCAATAATTAGAATCGCAAACATTTCCGCGAGTTGGATACACAAATATCAGATAAGAACAGGGAAAAATTATTATTAGACAAGCCCGAAGCTTTTTGACGACCAGAGATAGACATTTATTCAATAAAAAAGTATTTAAAATACTTTTATCCCTAAATCATCATAGATTATAATTGCTATTAAATATTAGAATCAAACTGCAAAACAATAATTCATTCAAATTATTTATCATTGCAAAAATGTTAACATTTCAATTATTTTATAATAATTAATCATAGTCATTTGTTCGAAGAAATATTAAAAATACATTTTCATTGAATGAATGCCCATCCCTGTTCACGACTGACACAGCCGCTCTCATGCATATTTAATTTATACAGACGCCGATAAACATCACCGAACAAAACCGAAGAATTTGTCAGACCGTTCCGAAATAGAATATATCTCGGTAAATCGTGTGAAACTGTGGTATGGGTTGTCGACTGGCTGTTTGAATTCATTCATGCGCCTGTGAGTAATGTTACCGATAGTAGGTGTCGTCGCCTCGCTTCAACGTTCTCAATCCCATTCATTCTTCGTCTCCGAAAACTCACTGCCTACAATATCGTAGAGCCACGTGCCACAGTGATTGACAGGGCAAAATACGAGAGAGAATATTACATGCATAATCCGCGTCCGTGGATTAGAATAAAGCAGCGAGTTGAAACTTGTTAAGTGTTTCCTTCGAATTTAAGTTAATTCACGAGAAGAGAATTTCTATAAGTAGGTAATTATTTTTATCAATAATGGCTTCGTTATAGAGAATTTCGTACATTATTTTAAATTTAGGGAAGTAGCTTGCAAGTTTCAAATTGCAACTTAATACTCATCTAAAATTTGATCCCTTCGACCAATCTTCACGGAATATCGTGCAGAGTACGGCTGAAAGTGATATTTCCTACCTGTAGTGAATTAGGCGATTAATTGGTCGAAGGTGACGTGATCTAGAACGATGTGAATTTTTCGAAGCCTTGATTCAAAATCCTACAAAATCCGAAACATTTGACAGATCTTAACCAAATTATATGAATAAAACGGGAAAAAGTAAATTTATTAAAAATCTTATAAAATCTGAACTTCTCGAAGGAATCGGAAAATTCGATACCAAACACCCGTTAGCTTTATTCTATTTGTAAATAACTATTTAGAATGATAACTTAAAACTTGCGACGGTTTAAGTGATAACCGACGTTCTTTAGGAGTTTAAATATGCTGTCAAATCCGAGTATCTGCGGAAATTGTTGCAAAAAATTCACGTAAGATAGAGAATTTGCGGCACCACATGGGTGCAAAATTTGAGAGATGTAGCGATGTAACTCGAGGGATTCGCGAATTATAAACGTTTGATTTTTGGAATACCTTCTTACACGCTCAAAAACACGCGTACATCTTGGTTTTTTTCTACAAATGTGAGTTTTGGATGTTTTAAGACATTTTGAACACGTTAACACCAAAATCCCAATAAAAATGTTTGGCACCATCACATAACTCTTTCGATAAAAAGCAAAAAAAAAAGCTTAGGAAACCCAAAAAGGTTGCCTGTATACAAGAGATACGAAAGTGTCACGTAAGTGTTATTTTGTAATACACTTGAATCTAAAGAGGTGTTGAAGACCCTCGGATCAGTCAATAGCTCGTTATCATACAATTCACATTGATCGACAAACTCAAATAAAAATCTCAAATGATAATCTCCATAACAATTCCCGGGAATAAGATGTGACCGGATTGAAGTGATACGAGAATGCCCGCCTTAGCGAAAGCCAATGAAAAAACTGTTTCGCTCAGTGATTACATTAAGAAAACGATTTTCCCATGTTATGGCGTTGGCTATGAGCTTGCGTGGGCGGAAAAATTCGGAATTATCATTGGCCGGATAAACTATTGGCCGGTAGCGGCAATGCAGCATGCAACTAATCGTATTTTCGAATTTTGCATATGCGCTTCCGTCGGAGCAACTGCCGCTGACGTTTACTTATAGAGCGTACTTTTTTTAATTCAGTTGATAAATTTCGTTACTTTCATCCCTTGAATAATGTTCGAACCGTAGAGGCTAATTTAATACACGCTCCGTCGATTACCGCCTACATTTCCTCGACTAATGCGCTTTTCGAGGTGTTCACCTGCTCGAGTCTCGAGAGACAAGTCGCCTTTCCACTCCCCGCGTTTCCATCCGCGCTTGTTGCTCGTCGCACAGGACTGCCAACTGCTGCCCAGCTTTCGGTTACCGGAAAAGGTGCACCCTCGAATAATAAATTTTTGCGATCGATGTCGGTCAATAAATCATGCCATGAATTAACGTATATTTCGTTCAATTAACTATCTAACGTCGGGTTACTAACGTCAAATTCGTGAAATAAAGGTTTTTACGTTACTTGATACACGTTTGTCTATTTGCAACTTTTTACAAATCGTGCGATACACATTGAATAAACGTGTATTGCATTCAGTTCACTATCTAACACTATCTAAGCGAATTAACTGACGTAAAATTCATGTAACAAATATTTTCTAGTTATTTGGGAAATGTTTATGTCATTTCGTGAGTTTTGTTAAATCTCTTGAAACTTCACGACATTAGTTAAATGTTAATCTAGAATTAAAGAAACTACTATGTATTTCTAGGCCATCAAGCACTTTGCGTGCTCAACCCAACGTGCCACCTTTGTGCTGAGCGATGCAAATCTCGACACGTAATTATTCTTTGCAGTTCTTAGTTTGATTTAAAATAAAAATGTTGAAAAGTAGCAGCACGACGGATTCTCGTGCGACTGTCGCGCCAGAGTTCTGCGACAGGGTCTTTGCCTTCGTTCTGGCACGATCAATCTGGGAATTCTTAACCGAAAAATTTAAACATGATATTTTTTGACGCAGTTAGGTTCCAATGATAGAGTAGAATATGAATTCACAGTTTTAGACCAAAATTTTATATGGCTTGTGCCCGGAATTTTGGATTTTGGGTTTTTTCAATTTGCAGGCGTAATTTGCAGTCCTCGCTAAAAATGGTGATAACCAAATTTATAGAAAATTACATTCTCTACCTGTTTATGCAAACAATTGTTTTGTAAAATGATAATAAGAAAACTGTATGAAAAATTACCAGATTGGTCCGGTTTTTTTAATTTTTGGACCATTTTTATTAAAAATAAGTGACACATTGAAATGGCAAAATTGTAGAGGACTAAATTCCCTACAACTTTCGTAGGAACAACTTTTTCGTACGACGAACAGATCACGGCCGGGAACACGGTCAACACAGAGGCATGGCGGAGGCGACACAACTCATTTCCACACCACCGCTGTCTACAGCGTGTTCCCGGCCGTGATCTATTCGTCGTACAAAAAACTCGTTTTTACAAAAGTTGTAGGGAATTTAGTCCTCTACAACTTTGGCATTTGAATGTGTCACTTATTTTTAATAAAAATTGTCCAAAAGTTGAAAAAACTCGGCCAATCTCCCAATTTTTCACACATTTTGCTTATTATTAGCAATAAATAATCATTTTGCAACAAAACTGTTCGCATGAAAAAGGTAAAGAATTGCATTTTCTATAAATTCGGTTATTACTATTTTTAGAAAGAAATGCAAATTATGCCTGCAAATCGACAAAACACAAAATCCAAAATCCCGGGCACAAGCCACATCAAATTTTCGTCTAAAACTGTGAATTCATATTCTAGTCCATCATTGGAACCTAACTGCGTCAAAAAATGTCATGTTTAAATTTGGTTACCACTATTTTTAACGAGAAATGCAAATTACGCCTGCAAATCGACAAACCACAAAATCCAAAATTCCGGGCACAAGCCATATCAAATTTTGGTCTGAAACGGTGAATGCATGTTTAATTTTTCGGTTTGAATCGTCAAATTTGGTCTTGGATGATCAGGCTATTCGTAATTTTCTTCTCTCTCGTCGTTCCGCTCGCGATCGAGAGAGACGGAAAATAGAATCGATCGCGCTGGGTTACAGCGCACGGCGCTCTAACCTCAAAATCACGTTCGATAAAGTTTAAAAATCGAACCTAATTACATGCAATTGACGATGTTGTTCATTTTTCCTCCATTCCCGACGTTATAGGAATCCGAAAAACGAAAGGCACGAAAAGTTTCGTACATAACCTTAATTTTGCGATTCGTTCGCCACGGATTGGCTTCCCACCCGGCGCTTTATTCGCATATGAGCAGCGGTAGGGTTGGGTAGGTAGAATACTCGATGTCAATTACATAGTTTTCGACATGTAAAATACTAAGTATTTTACGTCCCTAGTTTTCTACATTATGTAATTTACGTCGAACGCCGTAGGCGCCTCTTTACGTCGTCAGTGCAACTACATCCAACTGCATCACATACACATAGATTGTTTGATCATTTGAATTTAGCGATCAAACAAGGTCGATATTAGCCGATAAATTCGTCGTATTTGAATAGAACGAATCACGGTGGCAGGCCTTTCCATGATTATTGGCAAGAAGGCAGGTATGAAAGGCGAGTAGAGAATGGAAGACCTGTCGCGTTTTGCCCGAAATGTAAAAAAAACTCTAAAAAATACCGCGAAAAAGAGGCTCGAAAACTTGAAAAAGGTTCACGAAATCTTTGAAATGCTGGGATTCTACAACTTCGAATGAAATATTACATTTAAAAAAAACGAGCCGTAGCCGTATATTAATCTCATCCTTGGTTGGCGTACCTCCATTCGGAAATTGGATGATTCGCATTCAAGAACAATTCACATTGATTCGGAGTCAAGTAATAAGAAGCAAAGTTCATATCATTTTCGAATACTTACACGACCCTTAGTCTTAGCACTCATAATTTTATCTACAAAATTTTTTCCCCCAATATCAACGAAACAATCCCGAGATTGACGACAACACTGTTTATATGAACTTTAAATAAGATTTGATGGTTTTTGACGTTTTTGTCGTTTTTTACAGTTTTCTACGTTTTGGAAAACGACAACGATGAAAATACCAGGTAATTTACATGACGTGTCAAAAACCCTAGATATCACCATTTTACCCAACCCTGAGCAGCGGTATCGTCCTGGAAACTCGTTAAGGTGACGTGCCACATGTCGTCTTTCCCTCCCGGATTGCTACTAAAGTGCGATAAAGATAGCGGAATCTTTCCAAAGTAGTGTTCTCCGCCGATGTTCGCTCCTCCGATAAAGTATGAGAACGATTGACTGCAGAATTTTGAGACGCAGTGGAACGTTCTCGTTTTTTATTCGACAGATCAATCTTGGCTGACAAAATTGCTTTACAGTTTTAGTTACCGACCGGGCAATAACGCATCACCTCGACGCTTGCAACGTAACTCCATGGTTACGCGCGCACAGGTGTTACCGTGTATACATACGAGGAAATTCAAACCAGCTATGGACGTAGCGCACACACAGGACGACTCAACGGTTATTATTTCAACTGGCTGCAATATCGTGGAGCACAAATACGCGCAGATTGAGACGTGTTATTACGAATCAAAGTTGCTTCGTTTGATTATTACTTCGGGGCGTGTGTATGAATTGCATATACGCACGAACAGGGACGTGCCGTGTGGTCGTTGCGCCAAATCACAAACTATACCGCCGCAAGCACGTTTTTACAGATTGCGCTCTTTTGCCGATGGTCCAAACCAACTGCATCAAGCCTACATTAAACTCGAAATTAAACAATGAAGTTTATCAAACCCGACCCAAGTTCAATACAGTTTTAGTGGGGTTTGACCTACCTCGTGGCGGTCAGCGGTTATGCAAATTTCACATTATTTTTAAGTTGAACTATTGTTTCGTTCGCATTTTTTTGTGGTTTACATTTTCATGTTTTTATTGCATTTTTTTCCATTTCTTTCAACTATTTCGGCTTTAAAATTTTATTTTTTCAATTTGAATTATTTTCATTTTCTCTTCAATTTCTTTCAACTATTTTAGATTTAAAATTGTATTTTTGTGATTCGGGTTTTTTTTTGTTTCAATTGCATCCAACTAATTTTTTTTTTTCTTATTCGGATTTTCATTTTCAAATTTTTCCGACTATTTCGGTTTTACAATTTCATTATTTTATTCAATTCTTTTCAACTTTTTCGAACTATTTTGTATTCCAAATTTCACTCTTCATATCCAGATCATTATTATTTCCTCTTCAATTTCTTCCAACTATTTCAGCTTTGAAATTATATTTTTTTAATTCTGATTTTTTATGTTTCTAGTGTCCTACCAATTAATTTTTCCAATTTTCCATTTTTGTTATACGAATATTTTTTTCTTTAATTTTTCCCCGCCAATTCAATCATAATCTTCGTCATTCAATTAAATTTTTTTCCAACATCTTCCAACTATTTTGACCCCAAAGTTCAATTTTTTCTCGATTATCTTCCAACTATTTTGACGCCAAAATTTAATTATGATCGTTCAAATTTTTCCCAATTATTCTGGTCTTACGGGCTGCTAAGGATACCTAACCTACCGGCGGCAGAAAGGTGCTTCGCGTTCTTCCCAAACCCGCGTGTTTCACACGCCTCCCCGTGCGAGCGATGGAAAATTATATTACGCGATCGCGAGATGAATCTCGCAATGAACCGAAGCGGGAGGGGCAACAGCAGGGGACAAACAAGCGTCACATATGCACGCGATAACACACCCACCTGCGCTTCTACAGCCGTTCGCCGTCGACTTCTCTTTTTCTCGGTCTTTATCCGCGTTTCGCTATTTCTTCGCGACACATCGGTGAATCAGCGCAACCGCGGCGAACGATTAACATTCCCACTTTATCCCTCCGCGAATTATCGTTGACTCTTTTCGTCGCGAAACTCGGAAACGCGCGACTATCCGCGGTTGCGACTCCGATTCGTTTTACGCAACGCGTTTTGCAGAATTATACATTATCCGTGTATGATTCCGTGCGAAACGTAAGTCGACAACCACGATTTTAATTTTTTAATGATAAACACGATGGGAGGAAAAAATAAAATAAAACTTCGGATGCGAGAGATGCACGCGCACGGATGAGCTTACTGTCACCTGGCAAACCACGCTTAACCTCGCCCCCGGAGAACCGGCGGAATTAACGTGCCGCGCGTCGGCTTTGAGAAGCACAGACCGTCTGCTTCTCCAAACCAGGGCTGTACACCAATCGGGCACCGGCCCCCCTGCGATTTTTTTTTTTTTTTTTTTTTTTTTTTTTTTTTTTTTTTTTTTAATTCTTTTCTATACCCGATTTTAATCCCCAACCAGACTTTATTTTTCGTTGAACAGCTGCCGTTGCTGCTGCTGTTGCTGAAAATCGTGATCGTCCCGAAGATTGTGTCACCTTCCTCGGAGTTTCAGAGTTTCGTCGAAGCCGCGATTAATTCATGAGGCTTCGTTAATGTTATGAAGTATCAATGTGTGAAATGAAGATGTGAAAAATAATAAAAATCATTGATTGAATTGTCGAGTATAGTGAACGATTTTTCGGGTATTTAAATTTACGATAAATGTTACTACAATTTATGAGACATTGAAAAATTATTTGTATTGAATTTAAAAATTGAATTGTATTGACATTATACACGGGAAATATGTTTCAACGGAATTATGTGTTGCAGGAATGTTTTTTGTTCGATAAGTTTATGAAAAATTGTTTTTCGTCGCACAAGGTTCTCGTCGAAGAACGGCCAATGCCGGTCGGTTGGTTAAACGCGTTTCTTATCTTTGAAAAACGTTGGAACATCATGAAGTTAAATGAAAACAGGAGAACTTTAAATTTAACCATGGCTCTGTATTGTACGTGAAAATGTTGTACCAGAACCTGTTACTTTTTTTTTTAAACCTAACCGAATTTACCGCGAAAATGATTGACATAAACTCTTGTCCAATGACAGCTTTTGTAACGAGTTTACAATGCATTTTCTTCATATATTAATCTGAATTATCCCATTATTATTTTTTTTCACGTTCTCATTAATAATGCAATCAAAATAAATATAACAGATATATAAAATAATACAATATATATCGATGTATATATCCACATATAGACAATCATAAATATATAGATATATGCGTATATATGGATAGATAAATAGATAATAATGAATATCAAGATCTGTATTCGGTGGCACCGATAAATTCATACCGAATTCAGACTTTTATTCAGATCGTTTGATATACGATAAAAAAAAACGAACGATCGAGCAATCGAGAGATAAGAATCAATGACACTGAACTGGCGTACTGACCACAGTTGCCGGAAATTAATGACCGACGGTAGTTCGCGAGCGCGTGGCCGTCACTCCATTACTCTCACTTATACATACAATGCTAAACCGTAAAATCTCCGGGTCCGCGTGCTTCTCTACGACAATTCACGAAGACGCACGAGAGTTTCAATACCATTATAAACCGTGCATGTTCTCTTTAGGAGCGGAGATCGAATTTCTCACGCCCGTCGACACAAACTCAAACGAAGATAAAACTTCGTACCGATTTTCTCATTCGTTCAATTACGTGCGAATATCTCTCAACGAACATGCATCACGATATCTCGTAAAATCATCAATAACTCCATTACCCGTAAACAATTGTTCCCTCCTCGAAACTCTTCACCGTCAGCTGCAAATCTTCCTCCTCTCGCGGTTTTTCCGAAAATCAGTCCGATTATCGTCACAGACTTCACTTCAGACGTCGATTCTTCAATTTAAATATCACCTTTTCGTTACAAATATTTCAATTTATCTATTTTATTCATTTGGTTTAACGTTTAATATTTATTATTACTATTATTATTAATTATTATTATTATCGTAAAACCGATTTTTCTTTCTCGATCCGTCGCGTTTTTCTCCGTCACACCGTAAATATTTCGGTAAAGTTAACAATTTTCATGACCGATTGACAATTATACCGATCTCGTTGATCGTCCCGAGGGCGCGCGCGCGCGCCTTGGGTTTCGCGAACCAACGGTAATAAGCGGGTTAACAATAGGTGTGTCGTCGGACGCGTACACACGACACTGACGGGTAAATTTGTTAAACCGAACGAAATTAATGGAAACCGACTTTCCTCGCACGCGTTCGCGCTCGACTGACGGTCACCGCCTTTTGAGCACGATCTATTTGCCGACGAGAAGCAGCAACGACAAACGACGACGACGACGACGGACCACGACGACGACGACGCCGCCGATTTTCGTTGCAGGCGCCACACACGAGCCCGTCTTCCTATCCCTGCTCCTTTCTTTTTTTTTTTTTCCGCGCTGTACTGTGAACGTACCCCCGCAAACTAACCTTCCCCCACTTTTCAACCGTCGTCACTGACTATCGTACTAACCGCCACAACGACCGTTGCTGCCGTTTCGTCCTCCGCCTTCTTTCCCACTCGGGACTCCGCGATCAAACGAAGAAAAAACAATTAAAAAAAAAAAAAAAAAATCTTCGTCACGTCACACCTCACCACATTGCAATCAACTGTTCGACTATTCAACCATGAATTTGCGTCAATGGACGTATAATCTCTTAGAACATGTACGAAGCACACATAAACACTTTGGTTTGTTTATGTTTTTGGAGAATTTACGATTAAATTTGGGGAATACCGTTGGGTGCCGTTACGTCGTCTGCTGGGGAATATTTTTGACGGTTGTGTTTTAAGGGTTTGAGGAAAAATCGAATAGCTGGTTTTGGAAGGAATACATGGCTACGAGGAGCGGCCCACACGGACGCCAGTCGCACTGACACAATTTGGGCGGACACCTGCGGGAGTTCGAACGTTTCAAAACCCTCGTGAAAACCTTTTTGGCACCGGGGGTTTTTTTTTTTTTTTTTGTGTTTTTCGTACCAACGTTGGGTCTATGGTCGTTAATGACTTTGATTCTAAGGTTGTCGTTGATTGCTACGACGTATTTCAGTCTCTACGAATCATTTTTGCTCGGATTTTATTTCTTCGTTCTCGAACAATTATCGTTAATTTTTCATTCGGCCTTGCTCCAGTTTCTCGGGACGTTCGTCGGTTCGGATTTTTGTTACGAGAGAACGATCTGTGGTACGCTCGCGTTCGCTCGAGATACAGAGAATCTCGGTTATCTCGCACACGAACGAGATACCCTGCTGCTGTTGCTGCTGCTGCTGCTGCCACGATGGCGGTTTTCGGGCGATGACGGAATCGCTTTTTGTCCCGGGTGGCCCGGCTTCGCGTTTTACACCAACGAAGAGCGAAAAAAACGTTGCGAAAAAATCATTGTCAGCGATCGCGTGTCCACCCCGAGGACTCGACGAAACCGAGGCGTCTCGACGTCCAGCGTCGAACGCATCTAGACTATAGGAGAGTCATAGAAGATCCACCATTCACGCAGTTTACGGGCGAGTCTGTGGTTCATGCCGGATAAAAGGGTTTCCTCGAAGCGGCGCTGCGATCGGTCTGGTTCTCGTTGGCGCGATTTATGAAACGCGTTTGCGGTAACGTGGAGGATGTTGTATAGAGATTGGAATTTAAATACGCGAGAATGCCGATGTAATACGGGAAAATTCGATGATTTTGTATTTTGACGGTTGGTTCGATTGATCCGATGAGATGAGTATGTTTTAGGGTTAAACCGTTTGCGGGATGGTCGTTAGGCCAGGCTCGGGAGGTAAATTAAGGCGTACGTTGTAGGCTCTGAGACTTTAATGCATACTTATGAATCGATGTAATTTCTCACTGACACATGTCCCGTTGCGACATATACATAAAATATCTTCAATTTTGTGCAAAAAAAATACGACTTGGAGTTTTTTCCCTAGGCTGTACATTATTTGCCCTATCTCTATCTCTGTAAGTTTACGTTATTTTGATAGAGAAATAATCGGTAGTGGTCGATCGGCTAAGGTAATGGTGAGAAAATAATTAGAAATGATGCTGAAAAAATAAATGGTTAATAATTACTCTAATTAATAATATTAATTAAAACGAATAATTAATTAATAATATTAATTAAAACGAATAATTAATTAATAATATTAATTAATTAAAACAAATAATTAATTAATAATATTTCTATTAATAATTAATTATTATTAATTAATTAATAATTGGTAACGCGGAAAAAAAAATTTACCTACCTTGAAATAGATGTAACGAGAGCGACGCAGTCGTTAAAACCTGAACTATTGGGGTTTTGAAACGTAGGCCGGACAGTTTGCCGGGTGTTTCGTGACAACGACCTTTTTGCTATAGTCTCCGTGGTTGAACGCACCCTCCGGCTGCTCGACATCTGCCGGCAGCAGCCGGTTACCGTCCCTCGCAATGCAGGGATTCTCAGTTGAGCGATCCGTTTCAAATGCGGCTAATATAGGTCTGTATTATTACAGGACTACGATGCAAATAGATATATATGAGAGACGTTGTGCTACAGCACGTTTACGATAACGGCCGAACGACTTCCGGTCGGGAAAACCGGCTATCTGTAAAAAAAAAAAAATTATATGAAAATATTGGGTATGTTGTTTTTAAAACAATTGTAAGTTTCCCGGGTATATTATTCTCGTTGTATTCTAGACAAATTTCGCGGGCTAGTTCGGCCGCTCCGCCAATATTTCAGCGTGGACGGGAGAATGCTCGATTTTTTATTGGCGGTCGATGGGCAAATCGCGAGTACGATAATTCGAGCCACCCGCGAATCTAATATTTTATTGGTCGAGCTTGGACGCATTGCCGTGGGTTGAAGTTGCAATGAAAATTCGCGGATTTTCGAATTCGGACGAATAACAATCCATAAACTGAGCGGGAAAATTCAATTCACCCTTGTGTCATTAGACCGAGTCCGTAGTTGAGTTTTTTCGTCTAAATCTTCGATGTTTCCGTAGGAATTTTGAAGAATCCACGTGGATCGTTGCAATTTACTTTGTTTACCCTCGGAAAATGTTTGTGACAAATATTTTTGGAATGTGAAAAAAAAAATGGTGCAAAACTTAGCTTTGGCACAATTTTTCTCCCAATTGCTTCTACGACACTCATGGCGCCCACTTATAAAAGATTAAGGGGCGGGGGGTAATGTCTACATTTTTGGGACGGTTTCAGCCTGCCTCGCCACAGTTTGACTCGGCACAGTTTGACCCAGCACAGTTTGACTCCGCGGTTTTGACAGATGAGAGTCACTCTTTCTCTGTCAAACTCAAAGAGCGTGTCAAATGTCAAAGAGAGAGAGAGAGATCCACTCTCATCGGTCAAATTCGCGGAGTCAAACTGTGCCGGATCAAACTGTGCCGAGTCAAACTGTGGCGAGGCAGACTCAAAAAATCCCAAGATTTTTTGCGAATCTCTAATTTCCACTTATTTCCATTTGTTGACATTTGCTTTGATCTTTTCCCGACAACACTGTCACCTTTTGTGGCTGGATTATGTTACGTCGGTAAAGCAGAAAACCATTTCATATAGCATTATCAACTAAGGAAGACACAATCCTATGCACATACGCCCCTGAAGTTGCCCCGCGAATTCTGAAAACGCTCCGCATCGAGCACCAGATATTCGACGTTTCAGTGTACAAAGACAGCAATATAAATATAAAAATTAATATCTATTACACTATTCGTTATCTACTGAGCAACGGCTGCTCGTTTCCACCCTTCGAACCTAGCCTTGGGGCTCGTGTAGCCGAACTGCCTGCTCTATTTCAAGTTGTGAATAGTTACAGCAGGAGCGGAGCCCGACACCAGTCAAACTCAGCCGACGGGGTGCCTGCGATTTTTCCAACAATGTCTCTTATCAATTATGTGAAATGTCTCAATGTCTGCAGGAAGACTTTCGGCCTTTCCTCAAGATCGCAGCTGAATGGTGAATTCACTAAAGAATTTATGCCCTCTATTACGAAGCATTTATTCAATGAATACACATCGTGGGTACCCCGGTACCCCGGGTATGTCAACTTCGACAAATCCGCGTATTGACTTGTGAGAAACGGCAAACTATGTCCATTTTATTTCGGACTTAGTTGTTGATAGAAACATATCAAATAGCGCGACTTATCCCAATTTCACGCAATTTCTGGCGCGACTTCCAGCGCTAATATTGAAAGGCTCGAACTTACTCAAACTGTTATACAAAAGGCGCGTGGAATAATAGCTCATAAAAACTATGATCACCGAACCGCATAGACGTATTTTTTCCGTTGCTCCGGTTGCGCATATTCCCCCAGTATTTCTTCACGGCGCACGAATAGTCCGTTGCCTCATTAGTAGGTTCTTTTTTGTCACACTCACCTGCACAATATCAACGTCATCGCACACATAAACGCGCTGTGTAGAAAATGAGTCCGTCTAATCAGGAATGAAAAAAGAACATTTTTATTCAAGAAAAAACGTACGTTTTTATCGTCGTAAACGAATAGTTTGTGCGTTGTTGTACTCTTGGACTTGACGCCGTTTCGCAGCGCTCAGGGAGGTATTTCAATGTGGAATCTGATTTATCGAAAGATATCATACTCATTTTATCTTGACGGTGGAGTGTAATCATGAACAAATCCGGATAAATCGCGATAATCATGGGACATTGATTACAATTAACATACGTATAATTTTTTATCTTCATTGCCGCTTCTTCATGGTGAAATTTTAACCCATCGTTCCATTCTGCTACATTTTACAACAACATTCAGGAACATTGTCTCAGTGATAGATGATAATACACAATTGAGATCTTCCATACGTTTTTTGTTTTTTTTTTTAAACTAATAGTTCAAGTGCTTTATGACTTTTATTACCATATCAATGATACGTTAACTCATGAATAATTAGCAAAGATAAAGTAAGACGAACACGGATGTTTTTCCTTCGGTAGAGCGACGCGACAATGACGCATTATATTTAATGATACTGTCGATAAATCGAGCTCGGAAATCTATGTAATAATATCTGCGATCTCACGCCCGTCACGGGAATTATTGGTTAGATTTTTCCTTATATCAAACGAAAATCCTGTTTCATTTTGGGACGATCTCGTGCGTCGATAGGAGGAAATTTGATCGAGTCATTCACACGAGATATAAAACTTTACGTTAAAACGTTCTGACGCAATTCACGTCCTCATGACGTTAATTCAGTTTTTTGGTTGAACCGGCCAAAGTATATAAAATATTCGTAAAAGAAATTCTTTATCAAGCGATTCGTACTGGAATTTGTTTTTTCAACGATTAAAATCGTACGTCGATGGTGGATTTAGAAATTCGCGCAATTAGATGCGTTGTGTGCTTTTTGTCGATTGTCGAGAACCCTCGTTGCGAAGTCCATTTTGCTATTAATCAATTCAGGTACTATGCGGTGAACCGTAGGTCAACAAGCTTACTATTCATACGGAATATCTATTCAGCTTCACCAACTTGTCACCTCGATATGTCGATTATTTTTTTTATTTTGCAAAAACTGTGTTCTCATTCGCTTGCAGTAGCGTGGAATTGTTTTCCTTGTTTAGCGCGATGGCGCAAAAATATAGCATTTGTTTTTGAAATTTAAATGCGGATATTCTGCATGCTACGAAGCTGTCAAAGCATGCTGTACCGGAAATTTAAAAAACGTTTGGTTTATCGGATTCTGGGGGTTATTTCAAATTTCCAGAAAAAAAGGCGGTTACCACTCCAAAGCCCGGAAATTTTGAGTCGTGGATGTAAAGAGTTTATCGAAAAATAAAATTATGCTCACGGATTTTTGGTATTGAATTTGGCCTGAATCCATACAAAATATCTGCCAGGACTTTGGATTTTCCGAAAAATGTACGTTTCGCTTCGACTAGCGTCAGCTTGGACCGATCGAATCCGAACTCGCTACGTGTATGTGAAGCATTATTCAGTCATTCTACGTTCCGAATTTGGAAAAATATCCGTCAAAGGATTCGTATTTCAGGAAAATTCGAATTCATAGAAAAATTAGATACATGCATTTTTTTAATGACCACCAAAGTCACCGAAATCCACAACCGGGACTGGCGACTTTGCACCACTTCGATATTTTTTGCAACAACTTGTGACTAACTGAAGGGGCTTCCACAATGTATACAGCCATTGCTAGCGTGTACCACTCCCCGTCTTGTTCGAGTAGTCGTAACAGCCTTGCAATCCATGATGCAAGATCGTAGCCGGCGAACTGCGACGGCGGTCAGCGAAAGTAAATCTCACCCGATTTTCGCGGCGAGCGCGCCAGTTCGGATCATGCGGATGCTGGCCAAGCCGGACTCATTTCTTCGTGGAAGCCATAGGCCGACGATGAGCGACACGGCGATGCGTCATATTCAGTAAACTATACATACAGCTATTGGGATATCCGTTTTTTCGCATCTAATTTGATTTATTGTTCTTAGATCATACTCATCATCAAATTATTATTTTGATTAATATATATTCATTTATATTCGTTTATTCATTTTCTTTTGTGAGTCGTAAATCGGATGAATAAACATAGATATCAAGAACCATAATAGTGATACCTACTATCTAGCCTGATTATTTTATTATTATAACTATAATAATTATGATATTGTTATAGTTATAGTGATAAAATAATCATGGGGGTATCATATTGGGGAAGAGATCATCATTATTAGTATTGTTATTAATATACATTTTTATTCATTTTCTTTTGTGAATCGTAAATCGGATGAATAAACATAGATATTGAAAACAATAATAATAATGATACTCTCTCCCGATTATTTTATTATTATAACTATAATGATTATTATATTGTTATGGTTATCGTAATAAAATAATCATGGGTGGGACCATATCGTGGAAGGGATCATCATCATTAGTATCGTTATTACTGTTATAAATATATATTTTTGTGAGACTGCCAAGAACCTACTCGACGGGCCATTGAGCGATGGACAAAATCTGTCGAAGTACCGTTCATGACTGTCTCCATAAAACAACACTGGTGGGTGCAATTCTCGTGTTTCGTTTCCACTCTGAAAATTGAATACAAGAACGCTCCACTTTCTACATCTCATTGCTCCTTGCTCTCTATCCCATACGCCGCTATTCCATCAAACGTGGAACTGCATCACTAAAGCCTGGTAATCTTCAAACAAACACGAGAATCAAACCATTTCAGCATTACGGGGATAGATAACGAAATGATATTTGTTCTTGGTTAAGGGTTTACATGGGTTTGGAAATTTGAAAAGATCCATTTTATTACACTTTTCAATCTAATAGTACACCATGTCAAGAATATTTCCCTGAAGTTTCGAGTCGATCGTAGTAAGACGGTAAGACAGAGGGGTTTTGCAAGATTCCTCTCGTTAAACTCGGCCGTTCGGGAGGACCGCAAATATATCGTAATTCGCGAAACTCTAGTTTTGAAGTCGGTGGACAAGGATTCTTCGAATCTAATGGACACATCTTATTTAGATTTCGCACACTTCGTCTAAATAGGATTGACCAGTGATTAAACGAAGGTTTTTTGAATTTTTTAAATCATAACATATTTTACAAGACTTTTTTTTCGTGTTGTCGATTTTACCAAAAATTGTACTTTTCTGCATTTTTTTCAAAATCCTTCGTTTAATCACCAGCTACAATTACCTACTAATAAAAACATTTGATTTTTTTATTACTCATAAAGCTGTCATGAGTTATCCTGACCGCCGCGAGGATAATTTTTTCTAAGGGGTCTTCGTAAATCAATCCCCAGCGGCTGAATCTTCGAAATTCTCGAATGGAAATTTGATAAAACATTGTTCAAATCTTACATTTTTATATGCTCAAAAGTTTAAATAAAATCATTCTTTTATTATAATGAGAAAAAAAATTAGAAAAAATATGCTTTTTGAAATCCACCTTTGAAATCCATGTGAGCCCTTAAAAACGAGATCGCTGCAATGTTATCTGATTCTTTGGCTTGTTATTTTAACTTTAAAATTATAATCACGACAGTGTACGACTCTAACGTGTAGTTAAAATTATTTCCTGCGCTGCATTTATCTAATTACATCTACACATTTTCTATCAATTTTTATTAAACGTCATATTTTGTCATATGTTTCTACAATTGAAATTTCAAAGACACGATCCTCATCACCACTCGAATTCATCGATCACCTGTTCTACAGTTCTTCCGATGCAAAAAAAAAAAAATTCCACATTACTTGCATAATGCTAAACATCGAGCAGACCGTAAAGGTTATTCTTACTTGTCAAGAGGTCGCGAGCGATCTGACGTCTGAAAAAAAAATCTTTTAACCATCGATTGCGCTTTGATAAATGAGGTATATGTTGTGGTTGCGATGCCGTTACATCCGCATGCGTTATTTTGGCACGCGGGGATCAAGGCTGGGGGCCAGTCGCATAAGTTGGTGCACACAATGTGATTTCGAAGCGCGTCAAGCCGTTGTCAATACATTCGTATTCGAATTGCGCATCCAATTTTTAAAAATCAATGAGTTCACCTTTCATCGGCCCAGAGCTCGCGTTAATCGTATTTTTTACCAAGAAGCGCCTAATTAAAAAAAATTTAAACGATTGTTGAATGATGGAATAAAAGTAATAATAATAATAATAATATTAATAATAATAATGATATGAATGATCATCATAATACAATATCAAATCATATAACAGAATATATATTATAATATATCATAATATAATAATAACAATTATTATTATTGGTATTATTATTATTATTATTATTAAAATTATTATTATTATTATTATTATTATTATTATTATTATTATTTATATTATTATTATTATAAAAAAACAGCAACAACAACAATGGCCTATGCTCACCGCAATGCATTCATTTTCGTTTTCAAATATTTATTCTTGGTGTTTCAATGTTTCCCCTCATGCCACTTTATATTGCCATATGTACAGTTCGTAAGTCATTTTTCTCGAATCGAATAATGCCATCGAAAACCGTGTTTCACGCTCGTAGTACGGAAACAGGTGGACCGGCGTATAAAACGTTCCTCCGAGTGTCCTCATACGAGAATACGCATGACGAAGTCGCCAACTCGTCGGCAAACAGTCGAACGTTCAAAAACATTTACGCATACGTAAGCGCTTGCACACGGGCTTTATTCTGGACTTCGTAATACCAGTAGCGAAGTTATTACGTCTCAAAAACTCATGCGGTGATCGGCTGGCTCGCTTGTAACGCTACATTTTTGCTTCTCACGCGACGTGTTCAATATCGCATTTTCCTTCTTTGTTTAACGAAAATGCCACCGATAGCATAAACATTTTTCCGCTCCAGGATTTCCGTTTTTGGAATTCCGTAACAAACTGTTGACCCTTCAATTGTTCACCCCTTGTGGTTTCGGTCCGTCCGGGTCTGTGTGAATGTGTGTTACAGATCTCCAATGGTTCCATTTATATGTCTATAAACATACAATCGAGTATATGATCATAGATTCCTGACCCAAAAACAGAAATCATGAGATTTTCGAAAAAAAAAAAAATGTTTGACCTTGCATAGACTGAAAAGTATAGTGGACATTATTCCCCACTTGCCATATTTAGTAGGACATTTTCGAATAGGTCTCATAAAATAAAAAAACAACAATTTTAGTCAGTCTTGATTTTAACCCTTCAGTCACGAGATATTTGCTTTCGAAGTCGTTACCAGAACTTCACCTCTCTCTAATTTCTAGACTGTCAATTCAAAAAATCAGAAAAAAATTGAGAATGTAGCTTTTAATTAGTACATGAAATCAAAATAATTTCAAATACTGTTGCGAAAATACACTCAGCAAAAAAATTGCAGGAGCAAACAAATTTTTCAATTCTCTAGGTGATCTTCGGAAACTGTAACTTCGTGAAAAATGGTCGTATTGAAATGAAACACGAAGCATTTTGAAGCTTGACATGTCTCGCTTCGAAACCTGGTGATAAAATGTATTTTAGGTATCACTCATGGCGCAATCAAAGGGCATATCGCAAAGAACTTTTTTTTTAATTTCTGCTTCTTTCAAACTTGTCACTGCCTTTTTTCATCCCTGCCTTTTAAAAACACCTTCTTCAGTTAATCATCGACATCTCATACACCAATAACTGTACAGCAAATCGGCTGGCGGTTTCAAATACTCAAATAAATCCTTCATAAGCTCCGATTATTGTTGCGGAGAAAAAAAGTTCTTTTTGCCCGAAGCATTCACTTGAAAGAGTACAAAAAAAAATCAATTTTTCTAGTTGATTAAGAAATCCACCGCCGCTTTGCAAATATTGCTAAAAATACAAATGTTTGAAGGTTTTTCTCAGTTAAATATCCTCAATAACCCTGTGAAATTCGGAATTGATCCGTCCATCTGTTGTTCTTGCCCGATTGGTCAAACTTTGAAAAGAATTGAAAGAAAACGTTTATTGCTCTTTAATCACCTTTACATGATTATTTTTCTGATTATGTGGCAGCGCCGTAACCAGAAGGGGGCTTGGGGGGGGCTTAGCCCCCCTCAAAATGTTTTAAGCCCCCCCCAAAATTTTATACATACATATACATTTACATTTACATATCTACACAAACATATCGACACGAGCCCCCCCAAGCCCCCCTTGCCTTTTATTCCTAGTTACGGCGCTGTTATGTGGCATTAAATATTCAACAAATTTTTTTCGGAGTTGTTTTTCCCTCTGAAAATTCTCAGAAAATTCGATATTGCAGTGTCCGTTCCTTTTAGATGAAGATTCTCTTTTGCATGTTATTAATCTTCGAGATAACACCAATTGCATTGATTAGGGATCGCCCAGATTCCGCTGAAACCGCCTGCAGACCACGCGTCTGCAAGCCGCGCGGTACAACCCCAAAAAAATCGACGCTTGAAGGGCGTGGAATCTAGGTGACCCCCAATCAATGCAATCAATGTTAACTCGAACAATTATGACACGGAAAAGAGCAATTTTATCCAAAAGAAACGGATACTGTTGACATTAAATTTTCTAAAAAATTGTTGACAAAAATTGTTAAAAAATTTTTTTTTCAACTTTGAAAAAAATCTGTTGCGTATTTAATGCCAAATTGTAAGAAAGATAGCAAAATTTTTTGATCTTTAATCTCAATAATCATTTAATAATTATTAAAGAGCGATAAGAGTGTTCCTTTAATTCTTGTTGAAGTTTGATCAATCGGAAAAGAAAAACGAATGGACAGATCAATTGCAAATTGTACGGGGTTATTGGGGATACATTGAGCTGGAAAAAACCTGCAAACAGTTGTACTTTAATCAATATTTCGAAAGAGGCGGTGGATTCTCTAAACAACCAGAAAAACCAAGAAAAAGAAGAAGTGTTTTTTTTTGTACTCCTTCAAGTAAATTCCAAGGGTAAAAATAAGTTTTTTCGGTCCTAAAGAATAATCAGGGCTTATAAAGGATTCATTTCAGTATCTAAAACTGCCAGTCGATTGGCTGTACGATTCTTGATTCATGAGATATCGATGATCAAATGAAAAAACCCGTTTTATCATTTAGCGGCCGATTTCCCAGAGACCGAAAAAACAAAAAATTGAATTGAAGCCAAAGAATCAGGCGTAATTGGGTTACTACTTATTGAGTCAAGAAAAACATGTTTTGAGCCCAGGGACAACTTTGGGAAAAGAAAGAATTTTGAAAAAACTTTCTTTGTAATATTTATTCCAAACGCGACATGCGTAACGCCTGAAAAAAGAGGTTATTACAAGATTTCAAACCTCAACATGTCAAGCTCCTAGATGCTTCTTATTTAATCTGAATCCAACAATTTTTCACGAAGTTAGTCTTCCGAAAATCACCCAAATAATTGTAATTGATTGTTCTGCTCCTTAATTTTTTTTTGAGTGTAGTTAATAAAAAATGAAGAAACAACTTTTTTCATTTGAATAAATGGTCCCACGAGCACGTACACACTTTTATAGCGATAACATATTTCGTCAACCGAAAAAAGCTCTTGATATTTTACGTATAACGATATAATATAGTATTACGAAAATGTAAAGAAAACATCAGTGAGAATAGCTATAAAGCCCTCTGTCATGTGCGGGCCCAACGCGTTCTTGGTAAGTTATTTTTTTGTCCTCAATATTTCTTTTTTCTTCTCCTCAATCACGTGCTCGTACTTTCTCGTTTCATCGATACATTCGGATACGAGTATTCTTCCAATGCAGTGGATTCATAATTGCCACGTACGTGACAAATGTAAATTTCAGGTAAACGCGTCATGCACTTACGATCTTGACTTTGAACGCATGACAAATATTGCGTATCACGTTAGTGCCCGTGGACGTATTCTCGATGGTGTTAAAGGCGGAATACACGATAGAAGCTTGACCCTGCGAGATTCGTTTGAGCAAGAGTCGAGCAACATCGTGCCGGATGTTCTTCTGACGATCGCAAAAAACCCGCAAATGCAGTTGGAGCATCACCGAATAAAATCGCGGAGCAAGTCACTCTCGTACCTAACTGTTCGCAGGGTGTCAATCCTTTCTCGTTAAATTTTTCACAATCTACGAAAACGGCGAATTTAATGTTTGACGCTACATTTCCATGAATTACAGGTTCATGAATTGGACTTTTTTTTATAAGGGCCTAACTCAGGAATTAACGAAAACTAAAACTTTCGACAAACAACGCGCACCATCCGAAAGTGGTTGCACTGATGACTGTTGCAATTGTTGCAAATTACTTCTCGTAAAGGAGAAGATAGTAACAATAAATATAATAATAATAATAATAATGATAATAATAATAATAATAATATCGTTATCGTTTTCTGATAATTTGAATAACCACGGTATTACTGCTCACCGATTTTATTAATAATGAACTAGAATTTTTATTTATAAAAAAGTAACAACGTTAAGGCGATATTCGCGCCTTTTTTCTCGCATCTTCAAGCCAAGTGGTAATACACGGACGAAATATTATCGACATCCACATTGTTTAATTAGAAAAAAAATATTGATTCAACGAAACCGGACGCGACGTATCGATCAGGCCAAGGACAACGTTAGTTTCGTCATCTACACGATTCTGTTGTATATCCGCTAATTTCTCAAACTTCCTAATTCCCGTGAAGCTTTTCTCGTAACGGGGAATACATTTATGCAATACTCGAGTGAGGTCGAACGATGGAATCGTAATAGAGATCGTAACTCCGCGTAACTCTTGCGGGCAACCGCGGCCTTCCGTCGCGTGCCTCCGTACACTTTCACCCTGGGTCCTTTGCCCGTGCCAATGCTGCTGTCGCTTCGGTCACAGTCTCACTTTCACTATTGAAAATTCTCAGCAGACACCGTCGTTTTACGTTAGCAGATTTTTAAACTCTACGCGTACATTTTTCCAAGGACGTTGCTTCGCTCAAATATGATTTTTTAATCAATGTCGTGAGAAATTATTCGATGATGAATTTAATTGTTTATGCTTTGTCGGGACGGTATGACAAGGATTAACTATTTTTTTGTCGGTTATACATTTTTTTTGCTTGAGAAGAGTCGAAGTTGGATGAGTAGATGCATAGTTTAAAAATCTGGAACGGGATAAAGAGATTAATTGCAGTCGAATGTAATCGACGTTTCAAAGAATATGTAAGCAACAGAATATGCATTGTATTAACTTGAGTGAAATTTGATTAGAGTTTTTCGATTGCTCTTATCAATAAACTTTTATTGATAACTCGCAGCTGTAATTCGATGAAGGTTACCGAATAATCACCTGATCCTTTTTCGTTATAGTATGTTTGTCGTCGGAGAATGCTTCTGACAGATTCTTCCGAGCTTCGAAACTCAAAAAAAAATAAACAGTATGAAATATTATATAGTCTTCGACAACACCCATAGTCCTCGCGTACCTATGTATATAAATTAATTAATAAAATATAAATAAAGCAATATAAAAATCAGCATTAATTACACTGCTCATGGTCCATTGACTAACGGTAGTCCGTTTTTTTTTCTTCGGACCTACGATGTTTAGTCGAACATCGTCCCATTCCCTATTCTCTTCCCGTGTGCTGTTCTATTTTGAGTTGTGATCACCTGCAACAGGAACGGGGCCCGAAAACCGGACAAACTCGGCCGACCGGCTGACTCCGATTTTTCGTTCGAAGGCTCTGATCGATTATCCGAAATGTCGAAATGCTTGCAAGAGAGAGAGAAAAAAGCGAAGCTGTCTTTTTCTCAAGATCATAGCCAGCTAGTAATTTGGCGCAAAAATGAATCCCGTCTCATGAATCTCGTCAAGAACCATTTGTAAACAACAAAAATTTGTCAAAATTTCAGACATCTGTATTTCCGCGAAAAATTGTTGGACTCAGATAATCCACAGCTTCTTCGAAAGCTCGAGTCATCTACTTCTTAGATCGAAGATTCAACAATTTTGATCATGCCCTGCCGCTCCGTGCCAATGGTTGAAAGGAACAAAAAAATGATCCCTCCATTTTTATGAAAATTCGGGAAGGTGCCCGGGGTGCAAAAAAATTTTGCAAAAAAATTCACTGACATCGTTCAAAACGTTGTTTATTTTTTTTGGAAATTCTTTTTTTCATTCATTGCTGTGAGACTTTTTGAAGAAGTTATTCCCTGTCGAAGCAAAAAACACATTTATTATTTTGAGCTCTTGTATCTCCTAAAATATTGATCGTACAATAATCGCTCGAATAGCATTGGGAAGCTGAAGTTATTGCCTTTAAAAAGCTCGCAAGAGATTTAGCAGCAAAAAATTTTTCGTTGATGAATTTACATTTTAGAAAAATTCAAAAAAATTGGATTTTCTCATTTTTTTCGTTTCATCTTGCCGCCATTTTGTGAAACATGGCGAAATGCAGAGGAATAAAATTAAGTTGAAACATTCAAACGATCTGTTATCATCTGAATCCAACAATTTTTCGCGGAAATACAAATGGTTGAAATCTCGCCTTTGGGCTGTTTTTAAATGGTAATTTAATTTTTTTGACCAGTGCATTTATTCAAGAAATTCGACAAGTTAGTATCCCGATACTTTGGGTATGAAACAACAGCGACAAATCGAATTATTGGCATAAGCGTGGACCGGATTACACTCTCATCTCATAGAATGCACATCTTTTTCTGCTCACAATCATCTGAAACATACCGCCGTGAGCCGAGAAAAATTCCGAGCTGAGCTTGGAAATTCGGCTGTGCTGTCTATTGAGAACGCAGGCCCCTGACAGCCATTTCTTCAACTGGTCCTGTTGTCAATCAGTTGGATCCGGAATTTCGCTTCTTCGTATCACCTGGATGCTACATTGCCATCTACCGACAAGTGGCGTTGCTTGGTTTTCAACCGGTAAATGTGACAGCCTGAAAATCACTACTCTACTGTTCTCAACTCTGATAGGCTGCCTTTCTTTACCGGTTGACGGGAAATAAAAATGTTTCTTCAATATCTCCGCCGTGAAATTTCCCCCTTCGATTAATCGGCAGTGGTAATATAAATCGAATTTTACGCCACATTCGTGACTTCCGGTATTCATTTGACGCTGAAAAATTGCAATTGCGGTTTCGGCGATATTATGGCGAACTTTCGAGTTATCCTTTCTATGGGAACACGTCTAAACACCTTGCGTAAAAAGAACCCCGTCAAAATATCCTGGTCAGAAAAACCTTTTTCAAAAACAACTGTCAAAATAGACTTTTTTTTATTGACAACCTATGCTATAACAACTCGTGCACAAAACGTTTTTCAGAATAACAACTCTCCCTGAACAACCTAGTTTGGAAAACTATTGTAAGTGTAACTTTCAGAATAATATTAGAATGTCATTATCCATTTTGATTCGGCTCGGGCTCAGTCTAGTAACAGATAATCGGACTTGTATTGTTACTGAGTTTCGCGCTTACCTTATTTAAATGGTATTGAGCGGAGAGGTGAATAACACTATTCCTGATTTTTCGTCAGTTCAACTTATCAGTTTACGAGGGCTAGAAGTAGGAGAATATTGATGATAAATTATGGCTCTCGAATTCGTGTTGAGTTAGAAGGATACATCGTCGTATCTTCGCACGTTTTTTTTTTCTATATTCTAAATCCTCACAGTCTTCTTTTAAAATTTGTTAGCGTTGTGTCAACTATGTGAGGGACAAGTGTCTTGGCAGATCACACACGTCATCGACAAGGCCTGATGGTACGTGTGAATATGGTATTTATGAATGTTGAGGCTCCGTTTTAGTAGCATCTATCACATTCGTCTTTACTCCATGCATATTTCCTGTTCTTTTGTGGGAAATTGGATTTCATTGGATTCTTCCGATTATTAGCGTTTATGTTAATGAGTTATTTTGGCAAGAAAATGAACGGGTTTTTATTGGGCGGAGTATTTTTGAGAAAGGGTTTTTTTGGGCGGAATTCTTTTAGAACGTCGTTTTTTTGGGCGCAGTTTTTTTAGAACGTCGTTTTTTTTAACGCCGTTTTTTTTGCACGGGGTTTTTTTGGGCGGGGTTTTTTTGACGGGGTTTTTTTGTCGCAAGGCGTTTTGACCAGGTTTTTTAGACATGTACCCCCTTTCTATAAAGACTGCATATTCTACAAAGACTATATTCGCTTTAAAATCCATGACTTTTTGTCGTTCCGTATGAATTTAACAAGCAGTTGACCGTTAGAAAAATTCGCCATATCTTCGAAATACTGTAATTTTGTCAAAATTTGAACTATCGGGAAAAGCTCGAAATTCTAATTCTCTTTTCTCGATATCAACAAACTCCTTCACTTTGAACACGGTCAAAGAAGTCGAGGCTCTGCTGGTCAAATTCATATGGAATGACCCAGAACCAACAAATTATTTCGGCAAATTAATAAAATGGCAACATTTATGAATAATAATCGAAATAACAAGCTATACTCAATAAATTTACCAAGTCTTTGTCGCTTATCACCGTAATTCGCGTTCGCCTGTTTAGGATTAAACGTGGAAAATACAATGTTATAAAATCATTTGACATACTTGGATAATCGTGTGATTTATTCGTTGTCACCCTTATAATATTTATGTCATAACTATT